>CM064332.1:36338192-37005692 GCA_032595735.1 Pelochelys cantorii
AGGTGTGAATGATTACAGATGGTGAACAGTGGTACACAATCAAGCCCATTGATTTTCACTGTTTTATCATCACTGTGGGGTTCCTTCTCCCATACACAGCTGTTTTCCCACATGCTCATCATATAAATTACATTTTAAATGATTGTATAATTACATACACTTATACTATTTATACAATTAGGACAATGTATAGTAACTGTTTACTATATATATGTATGTAGTAATAACTCAGCTAAGTAATTACATAGTATAAAAGATGAAATTACAAAAGTATTGTATAATAAAAACAAAACTTTCTGTATCAGTGATAGTAATTGAAGATTAAGATCAAGTAATTGAAGATTAAGATAGTAATTGAAGGACAGCTACTGATGAAACCAAGAAAATTCACACTTTAAGGGGAAATAAATAAATAACATGTTCAATACAGTAACTAGATTGATGCCACACTACAAGTATTATTAGTGTGATGTGAGTAATTGGAAGACATATCATGAGGAATGTTTCCCTTTAATTTAGAATTCCCTTGCTTTTGTCAGCATGTGTTCCAAAACTAACAGCCTTGAAATGTAGTTAGTGTGTGAAGGTATGTCTACACTACAGCACTAATTCGAACTAACTTAGTTAGTTAATTCAAACTAAGCTAATTCGAACTAACGCACCTAGACCCAAAAACTAATTCGAATTAGCGTTTTGCTAATTCGAACTAGCATGTCCACACTGATTGGACGCTGGGTCGCATTTAAGGGCAGCTGAAACCGGTTCCGGCAGGGCATGAGGTCAGTAGTTGCTTTGTGTGGCTGCTGTCTGAGCCTATCTGAGGCTCGTGCTTAAAGGGACCCCCCCTGGACAGCCGGTTCTCAGCTTCTCCGCTTGCTTGCCTACCTCGCCGAGGGACAGCAAAGCGTTTTCCTCTGCACCTGCCTATGTCGGTGGTTCCCATTGGGGACGCCGCTGCAGTTGGCACCATGGAGCCAGAGCTCACCCTGGGCATTCTGCTCCAGTTTTTGGACTTGCTGCTGCAAGACTGCCAGCAATGGCTGGAGGCTGCCTGGCACCACCTGGTGCACGTCAGCCCCCTGACTCTCCACCTGGCCTCCCTGAGGGCTGTGGAGGAGCCGCAGCAACGCCCGGATGCCGGTGTGCCCCGCAGCATCTGGCGTCTGGACACCAGCAGCGACTGGTGGGACCGCATCATCCTGGAGCGCTGGGGAGACAGACAGTGGACCCAGAACTTCAGGATGAAGAAGGACACCTTCCTGGAGCTCTGCGAGTGGCTCGCCCCTGCTCTGTGGCGATGGGACACTCTCATGAGGCCCGCCATCCCCCTCCAGAAGCGTGTGGCCATCGCCCTCTGGAAGCTGTCCACGCCGGACAGCTACCGATCTGTCGGGAACCAGTTCGGCATGGGGAGATCCACTGTCGGAGCAGTACTCATGCAGGTACGGCATTCACCGGCCACTGGGCCGCGGGGGAGGGGGGCTGCAAGGAGGGAATGGGCCACCCCAGGGAAAACGGGGGCAGGGGAGGAGGCGACAGTGCCCCGCATGGGAGGGTTCGGTCTGTCCCGGCCATACTACAGGCCGCCCACGGTGGCCAGGATCGCAGCGGGGGTTGCTTCCAGGAGTGGGGTGCGGGGCAGTGCCAGGGAACGAACACTCCCAGCCACCCGGGCGCCCCAGTGATTCGCGGTTTGCTGTGTCTCTCTGCAGGTGGTCAAGGCCATCAACCGGGTGCTGCTCTGCAGGGTGGTCCGCCGCGCCAATCTGGACGCCATCATCCAAGGGTTCAGCACCCTCGGCTTCCCCAACTGTGGGGGGCCATAGACGGGACGCACATCCCCATCCGTGCCCCGGAACACCAGACCTCCCAGTACATCAACCGCAAGGGGTACTTCTCCGTCCTCCTGCAGGCTGTGTCTGACCACCGGGGCCAGTTCATGGACATTAATGTGGGCTGGTCTGGCAAGGCACACGACGCCAGGGTGTGCCGCAACTCCTCCGTGTGCCAGAGGCCACACGCCGGGACCTTCTTCCCCGACTGCCACATCAGGGTCGGGGACGTGGACATTCCCGTCTGCCTGGTGGGGGATGCGGCCTACCCCCTACAGCCCTGGCTGATGAAGCCGTACACGGGGCACGTCAACCCCTCCCGCCAGGCCTTCAATGCCAGGCTCACCAGGGCCCGCATTGTGGTCAAGGGGGCCTTCGGACGACTGAAAGCCAGATTTAGGTGCCTCCTCACCCGCCTCGACCTCGCCGAGCACAATATCCCTCCAGTGGTGGCAGCATGTTGTGTGCTGCACAATTTGTGCGAGCGGAAGGGGGAGGCTTTCCTGCCAGCCTGGATGGCTGAGGCTGAGCACATGGCTGGCCACTACGCTCAGCTCCGCACCGCCGCCATCCGGGAGGCCCAGCGGGGGGCCGTCCGGATCCGGGAAGCCTTGCGGGAGACCTTCCTGGTGGAGGAGGAGGATTGAACTCTCCCTGCATGCCCCATTGGGGCCTTCTTCCACCCTCCCCTCCTTCCCCTTTCCCCTCCCTAACCCCCCTTCCTAATGTTAAATAAAGACACCTGTTTTGCAAAGAACAATCTCTTTTTATTGTACATAACTGGGGTGGGAGGATGGAGGAATGAGGGTGGGAGAGGGGAGGGGGAAACCTGGGAGGAGGGAGCTGGAAGGGGGAGGAAGGGGAGGAAGGGAAGGGAAAGCTCAGGGTTGGGAGTCCTGCTGGCTCTCCCGTCTCGCAGCACTGCGGGTGCGGGGGCGTCGGGGGGGAGTGGGTGTGGAGGGTGGGGCAGGAGGGACAGGGGGTGTGGAGGAAGTGGGAAGGGGAGCAGGGGTGGGAGGAGGAGCAAGAGCTGGGGCGGCCACAGGGGCCGGAGCAGGAGGAGGCAGGAACCTGTCCACCAGGGTCTGGAGGTGGCCTCTGAAGGCACGGCCCTGCTTCTCCAGCGCCTCCAAGCTCTGCTGCTGCAGCCGTAGGTCCTCCCAGACCCAGTGGTCCTGGGTGTGGAGCTGGTGCTCCAGTAGCAGCAGGTGCCGCCTGTGGTAGTCCTCCAGGTTCCTGGTGCGCCTGCTGGCCCGGGTGCAGGTGGCTGTTGCAGGCGGGGTGGTGCGCCTTGCAGTCCCAGGTGCTGTGGCTGTGGTGAAACAAGAGCAGTGGTCAGTTCTCCCTGGGGCACAGTGGGTGAAACCCAGCCCCCCTGTGCAAGGCAAGGTCGGCATGTGGGGAACGGGCCAGGGCCCCTGCATGACACCCAGCTGCTGCTCCATGGTGGGCAAGGCCCAGGCGCATGGTCCCTGGGCTCCCTCTCCCCCAACCCCCCCGTACACATAAGGGGAGCATGATGGCACTCACATGTGGAGCCCTCCTCGGCCTTGGACGACACAGCCGATGTGCTCTGTGGGATGCCTCGGGGGTCCTGGGTCCTGGGCAGGCTCCCTGCAGGCTCCTGGCTCTCGGCATCCTCCTCCTCCTCCTCGGTGTCAGGGACGGGTCCCTCTGCCCCGGGGTCGATCACCACCCGTGCGGCATGGACTGCGTGAGCCCCCAGGATGAGGTCCAGGGCCTCAAAGTGGGGGCAGGCCTCCAGGTCGGCCCCTGGCTGGGAGGCCCTGGAGTAGGACTGCCGCAGGTCCTTAATTTTGCAGCGGACCTGCTCCAGGGTCCGTATGTGGCCTCTGGTGGCCAGGCTGTCAGCCATGCGGCTGTAGACGGCTGCGTTCCTGTGGCTAGTGTGGAGATCGTGGACGTTGGAGGCTTCCCCCCAAACCTCGATGAGGTCCACGATCTCCGCACTAGACCAGGCAGGCGCCCGCCTCTTGCGGCCCCAGGCAGGCTCCTGGGAGCCGCCAGCCTGGTCCTGGGAAGAGGCGGAGGGCTGGGTGGCAGCGGGTGGCTGGCTCATGCCGTGCCAGGTGCAGGGTCTGCTGGCTGGGTGCTGGCAGGCTTGCAGCTGGCACGAACAGTGTAGCCAGACTGTGCCCCTTTAAGGGCTCCGGGGCCGGGAGGGGGGCAGAAGAGTTTCCCTGGTTTGGCCCAGAGTGGCCACCAGGGCAAGCTGGGAAGGGCTAGCCTCCAACTAGTTTGAATTAAGTGGCTGCACAGCCCTTAATTCGAGCTACTTAATTCGAACTAGGCATTAGTCCTCGTAGAATGAGGTTTACTTAGTTCAAATTAAGTGCTCCGCTAGTTCAAATTAAGTTCGAAGTAGCGGTTTGTATGTGTAGCCCCTATGAAAGTTAATTCGAACTAATGGCTGTTAGTTTGAATTAACTTTGTAGTGTAGACATACCCTGAGGTATTATATAGAGTTGTAAACAATGGAATGTGTCTGCTGAATGAGAGTGCTGAAAATATATAGCTCAATAATTTGGTTTATTTTTAGCTCTTATATTGCCCGTCTGTCCTAGATGCTGGTAAACAGTCTTCTTTTAACCTGCAAACATGAAGGTTAATTTGAAGTCATGATCATTTCAACAGCTGTGACTGACCTTGGGAGCTATTATTCCTTATTTCTTGACCTTCAAGGGCTGACAGATCAGAGTCCAGTCAAGACTATGAAAACATGTAGTGACTCTACAGGGTCTACCAGTGCATGCCAGGGAACCTGTGAACTTTGAGAGCCTGGTTTTCAAGCTGTGGGTTTTCAGCATTTCTGGATATCTGACCCAAGTGTCCAGACCTCCAGGAAAAGAGAATACATATGTTCTCATCTCCTTCACTGGGAGGTAATGGTGAAATTGTTTGGAAAAGTGTTATTTATAAGTTCTAAACCCAGAAGATTTTGGCCTTATTGCAAATGACTATTGTGATGGAACATCATCCACTTCAAATTCCTATAGGACCCAATTCAGCAAGGTACTTAAGCACATGACTAACTTTAAGCATGTGAGTAGCCCATGATTTGAGTGGGACTGGCGATCTCTGAGTGTTGTTGACTTGGCCCTATTTATGAAAAAAGAGACATGACTAATGGGGTGTCAGGCTTGTATGTTCATTGGTTGGTTTACTGGGTCTGTTACCAAGCTAAGACTGTGGATATTCAGCAGTTACCTCTCCATATTCTTTGCCTGTTCAATAGATACCAGCTACTATAGTCTCCATACAGTTCTGACTGTTCACTGTAGAATTAACAGCTTGATTTTGGCTTTGCAATCAGACATTAGTGCAAACTGGATACCTATAAGCAGTTTGCAATAAAACAAGATAGGAAAAGATTAAATTGCTCACTGTTGTGCCTCTTCAGGCTGTAATTTTAGGGCTCGAAGCCCCTTTTTTGTGTTCATTAAAAACGTTAAAGGACAGATGTCAGATTTTTGCATTGCTGCTTTCTTTAATAAAATCAACTTTTTGTGCCGATGGGAAGAATTGTCTCATTCTGGCAACCAGTGTCAAGACCCCATCTGAACCTGTCAGTGCAAAAAATGTGTAGAAGTGGGGCTGTTCTCTGAACAGCTTGTCAGGAACAATCAAACATAAAAATAAATAAAAATAAGTTGAATCTGTCTTAAAAGAAAATATTCTCTCTTAGCATGCATGGAAATTATAATCCAAAAGAAACTGCTGTAAGGGAGAGTATTACCAAACTCTCAAGTGATAGATGTGTACAATGGAACATGACAGCTCCAATTCTTAGGAAGGGCTATCTGACAAAATTGCGGAGATGTCTATTTGTCCCAGGAGGTTTCAAACTGTTATCCAGAAAGGGGCGTCCGGAGGAAAATCTGGTTGGAACATATATAGCTCCGAATGTGCGTTATGCATGAAATCTTTCCTTGGAAGCTGAACATGCCAGAGAGATCACAATGTGGGAGTTCAATGAGATTCTTGGCATCTGCTCATTTAGGGCTAGCTTCTGCCGTCCTTCCTCATGCTGAATAGCATCCCATTCTAATCCATTGTGATAACCTTTCTCATCTCCGGCAGTACATTACTAAGTAGATATTCCTATTAAGATCTATGGACCATCACATAAAGTGAGTGTTTCACAATGAGAGTTAGTGTGTCACAACCTGGCCCACTCTGAATAAATAGCTCCATTTATTCTGATGGGATTAGTCAAGCAGTAAAATGTTCCTCAATCCTGAGTGATAGGAAATAGCCTGTACTCTCTTCCTTTACAATTCAGAAACATTGGACAATACATAAGGAGAAACAATTCTGCACTGAAATAACCACAGAGTAGGTGAGGCCATTGATCTTTTCCATGGTTCTGTAAAGACATGCTTTGCATTGACATAAAGGTAATCTGAGAAAAGTGAGATTGCTTTCACCTTTCCACTTTAGGATATTAAAGAATAAAAATGAATGGGAGAGCAGAATTATAGAGAGAAAATGAACTGATTCACTCATACATTGCCTGGTTTTCTCTGCTCAAGACATACTGTCCAGTGTGTCATCTACAGAAAGAAGAGATTGCACAGACACCTTTTTGAATGACCTCAGCACAGGAGTCTGGACTTGATGACTTCTGAAAGCCTGACATTTCTAAGAGTGTTTGATGCTATGATCTATCTGTGCCCAAGCCTACTGTTACTTGTATGGGTTTATTCTCTGGTTTATAGGGCCGGCCCACAACATTTTGGCACCTGAGGCGGGGAGCTCAAATGATGCCCCCATGTCCCCTCGCTTGGGCCAAAACTTTGAAAGGTCTCAATTCTGCCTTCTTCCTGTTCTACTCCTCTCATGGTACTGCTCTTCCATCTCTGTGCATCTAGAGCAGAGAGAATACATATGCACCAGCAGCAGACACAATTTTCTACACTCTGGGTCCTAATGGCTCCCCCCCACAGTCTGACACCTGGGGCAGCCACCTCAGTTTGCCTCATGGTAAGGCCAGCCCTGCTGGTTTATAGGACTCATGGTTTGGGAGCAATGTTCTGGAACTAGCTGTGGTATGGGGGGATTTCCTGGCAACACAGCTTCTGCAGGAACCATGTTACTAGAAGCCACAAGGAACAAGAGGAGTATTGAAGGCAATTGGCAATAGGTAACTTGGCATTAGGGGGCTGTACCATTGATTTAAGGACCTTTACTCTCCCTGACTTTTCCACAGTGAATATAAGACCCATCTTCACCTGAGTGGAACACTTTGAAGGGAACTCTTGTAACTGTAAGTCTTTCCCAAAATATCTGCACTGCTGCCCCATTTTCTTCCATGTACATTTCAAGGTTCACATTCTCACTTTTATGAAATTGTACTGTTGACATCTCTGCTCTTATCTTTCCCTTCAACACCTGTTGTCCTCCCAAGACTCTCTCCTGCAACCTCCTTTTTGCCACTCTCCATGTTAGGGTACTTAGAACATGCCAGTATCTCTAGATTCTAGCTTTCCTCCTTCAAAAAATTCCCAAGTGCATTTGTTCCATGAAATAGCATAACTACAATGATCATTCACCACTCCATGCTTTTTCCCTATCTTATACTTGTTCATATCTTCAGACTCTCTGCAAACACTTCAGGGCAAGAATTATGCTCTTTGTTCCATATTCTATCAATTGTAAAATACTGTTTGTTCTTATTTTTCCTCCTCTTCCCAATTTTGCTTTTCACTTTAATTAGTATTTCTGTTCTGTTGTAATCACTGCTATTTTTTCAGGGATTCTTCCTCCCCCACCTTTTCCTTGGTCAAATCTCTACTTGTTCTTATTAGTTTGCTAGTCTTCTTTTATCCTTTACTTCCTCTCTGGCCTTTAAAAATTATAATATTTCCCATCAACACTTGATTGATTTTCCTCTTCTCTATCTCACCATTTTTGTACCATCCCCTTCTCTTTTACATTCTTTGAGTGTCATACCCAAGCTTTAGAATGTGATAGAAGTGATAAAAATGTTTTTCCCCTCACCTTGATACTTTCTGAAAAAGGAACCCACCCTGCCTGCTTTCTTATTCTGCTTCTACAATTTCCATGGTCAGTGACACATCACAGAGATTTCAAACTCTGCAGATTGAGGCTCTCCTGCTTTCTAATAACTCTGTGCAGTGCAGGAGCTGACAAGCCTCTAAGGCAGTGGATTTCAAACAATGGGTTGAGACCCCGTACTGGGTCTTGGAATGTCAGGCACTGGGTCTCAGTGCTGCAGGGTAGTCAGGTGACCTGAGTGCGCTAAGGCAGGCTACCTGCCTGCCCTGGCATTGAAGACTTCACTGAACCCCAGAAGCGGCCAGCAACAAGGTAGGTGGAGGGTGAAGAGCGAACAGGGCTCCATGCACTACCCCTGACCTGAGCACTAGCTCCGCACTCCTATTGGCTGGGAACCTGCTGCTGGCTACTTCTGGGGTGCAGCATGGTGCGGTGCCAGGAGAAGCAGGAAGTCTACTTTAGCACCTCCTGCTGCACTGCTGACCGAGAGCCACTCAAGATAAGCCGCACCTGCCACAGCCCTGACACCCCCAAAGCTGGAGCCCCCTCCTGAGCCCCAAAGATCTCATCCTCAGCACCACCCTGAAGCCCACACTCTAGCCAAATTATGTTGGGTCGCAGGCATCAATGATTTTCTTCAACTGGGTCATGAGAGAAAAAGTTTGAAAACCATTGTTCTATGGCACTGGGTTATAGACAGAGACAGCAGCCATCCAGGTGGAGATGCCAGGCCATAGTATGGGAAGTGGCTTTTTTCCCCAATAAAGCTGAGGAATAGAGAAACAAGGAAAGAGAGATGTAGCTCTGGGGGCGGGAAGAAAGAAGTTAAATGGTCAGGGTGTGTTGTGTGTGGGGAATGAAGGAGAGGAACTGTTTGATGCACTCCAACCCAGAACAAAATAGTGGAGCAGAGTTTCAGCCACGCTGTGGCACTGACTCATCTTTGCCCCGTGTCATTATTCGCATAGCCTGTGGGTTGATCTCTGTGTTGGGTTTTCAGACCCACAATAGAAACTTATTTGCTATGTTAGAAAGCTAGAAATATGGTGAACTTCCTAGAATACAAATGGGAAGAGGCTTTGGGCCAGATTTTCAAAAATATTTAGGCTCCTAGGCATGCAGATAGGTCCCAGTGGGATTTCAAAAGAGCCCAAGTGTTTAACTCCCATTGCAGTTAGGTGATGTTGAAAATCCCAGATTCAATTTTGAAAATTTTACTTTTACAGGTTGGAGCTCCCTGGTCCAGCACCCTTGGGACCTGAGTGGTCCAGAACCAGGGAGTCTGCCAGAATAGGGGTGATCAAGGCTCCCCTCTTTGCCATCAGCTATGCTCAAGAGCACCAGCCCCAGCCACTGGGCTCTGCTCCTAGCTCTGGCCAGGACTGTGCTCTCTGCCGTGCCAGCCTGGGCTGTGCTCCTGGACTCCAGCCTGGCAGACACTCCCCACTGGTGGACTTTCTGCCACCAGATGGGGCTTCAGTCCTGACCCTGACTAGCCCCTGCTTCCAGCCAGACTGTCTGGTCCAGAAATATCTATGTTCCTGCCAGAGCATGGATGTTGCTGCACCACAGACTGCCAGATTCCAGAGGTTCAACATGTAGTTAAATTCACAAGAAAACTACATTTGTCCATTTTTTTGTCACGAGTAGCTGTGGTGTCGATACACAGGAAGTAAAATTTAATTTATTCCAGGATAAACTGGATTTATCTGTAATAGGCAGAGAGATCTAGCTTATTGGCAAAAGTCTCAACTGGTCTAAATAGGCATAGTACTATATATACTTCAATGGAACTACACCTATTTAAACCAGATGTAGATATAGCCCTTTACCTACTTATGTAATTTAAGCATCAGAAATAAGGGAAAAAGGTTGAAGGTGAAGGTAATAAGGCAGGAAGCAATATCTTTCTGCTACATGATTTCTCTCTCATTACAGTAAATGTTAAGTTTCCATGGTTCAGTATCAGAGAGTTTTGTAAAGACACAAAGTTAATAGAGACATAAGATTATGTCAAATTAAATTGGAAGTGTTCCGTGAAGCATTTTTCACACAGCATTTCAAATTTAATTTTAAATTTAGTGAGCATTAATGTTCTCAGCAGGTCAAGCTGATCTGAGACTTTCTGTTGGAGCTTTCATAATATCTAAATTGTTTGGGGAATAAATGTAGATATTAAAAAAAATCTGTCTATAACACAGAATCATTAGCAAATAGGAATTGTGCATTTTGGCATTAATTTAGCCCACTGGAGTTTAGAAAAATACCATCATGCTTGACTGTCTGCATAACTTATAAAACCTAGGCTTTTTAATGAAACTTGACTTTTTGCCATAATCACCGTAAAAAGATTTCTCTGTAAAACTAATTTGAATAATTTAAAATATATTAAAATAGACCCTGAATAGATTAAATCTTTCATGTTTGACCATGAAGAAAGTACAGTGGTTGGAGACACGTGTTAACTATACAAACGGAACAATGTGAAAGATAAGAATCCAATTACATTTTAGGCAGCGCTAACTGATTTTAAGATAGAACTATAGGATGGACAATTTGTTATTTTATATCTGTCAAAGGGCAGAGCAGCATGGAAAATGCCTGGCATGGCAGCAGTGTAAAGAGGCAGTAAGAAGAAATCAGATCTGTGGTAAATGGAAAGCTGCATTACATGAGATCTTCCTTCTGACATCAATACCTGCTTGCATGTTTATAAACAGTTCTTCTTATCTTCAGCAATTTGTCATTGGTCAAGTATTTAGGGCCTGACCCTATGCCTATTGAGACTGAAAATTCTTTTTTGGGGGGCTAGGGACTGCCATTCTGTATACATTTCAAGTATCTGGGTATTACAAGGAGGAGGGAGAAAAATTGTCCTCCTTGACCTCTGATGACAGGACAAGAAGCAATGGGCTTCAATTGCAGCAAGGGAGGTTTCAGCTGGACACTAGGAAAATCTTCCTGTCAGGGTGGTTAAACACTGGAATAAATTGCCTAGGGAGGTTGTGGAATCTCCATCACTGGAGATATTTAAGAGTGGGTTAGACAGACATCTATCAGGGATGGTCTAGATGGTGATTGGTGCTGCCATGAGGGCAGGGGACTGGACTTGATGTCCTCTTGAGGTCCCTTCTAGTTCTATGATTCTATGACTCTACATTTGTACAACACCATGCACACTGGGACTCTCGCCTGACTGATCTTTAGGCACTGGGACAATACAAAAAATAACAGTAACTGCTAGTATTTATGTCAATGGAAAGACATCCATTGTCTTCAGTGGCCATTGGATCAGGCCCTAAATAATTAGCCTTTGTCTCTTAGGGTGAGATTTTCAAAGCTTCTTGAGTGCCTAAATATACAAACCTTGGTGCATTTGAAAATCCCACCAAACACTTTTCTGCATTTTAGATACCTTTGAAAAACTGCCCCTTAGTCCTTACCTTAGTCTTGCTTATTATGAGTATGAGTGCAAATCTACACTCCCTCAACAGGAACTCAGCACCACTTGCAGTTCACCAATAGGCATCAGGAGCATGGACATTGCTCCACCCCTTAAGCCAATGTTCTGGGAAATTCCTTCTAGCTGGCCAGCTTAGTGGTAACAGGGTGGTGGTGCATGGGGAGCCCTAGCCTTGGCTGGGTCGGTGGCAGTGGGGCCAGCAGTGACTAGGGGGCCCCAGACCCAGTCAGGCTGGCAGCAGTAGGGCCAGTGGAGGCTGGGGAGTCCTGGCCCCAGGGAGCTCTGGTGGCAGTAGGGCCAGTGACAACCAGGGAGCCCCAGGTGGGCTGGGATCTGTAGGGCTACCAGCAGGGCAGGAAGTTCCGACCCATGGGGGCCCCGCAGGGGAGTTTGAGAGTGGGTCTGGCAGCCAGCAGAGGAGCACTGACCTCCCCTGGTCTGGCAAACTCTCAGATTCAGGATCGGGATGTAAGCGAGTAGTCAAGTAACCTTGACTACTTGACTACTCACATCCCCCTCCTTGCTGCCTCTGAATCAGAGGCAATGGGGGGGGGGCGGGGAGCAGGAGCTGGCTTAAAAGCTGGTTCCCCCCAATACTGTCTCCATGGTGCTGCCTGCTCCTCCTACCCTGTGCTGCTGGGAAACCCCACGGACAGGGGCTGCTGGACCCTGTGTGAGCTGGGACTGAGCACGCCTGGCTCAGTTCTGGATCATGCTGGGTCTGGGAGCTTCCCCCACTGCGGCTCTGCATTTTAAATGTATTAAGAGCTGGGCTGGCTCTTATTACATTTAAAATGCAGAGTCATAGTGGTCCCAACCTGGCATGAGCCAGGACTGAGCTGGGCTTGCTCAGTCCTGACTTGTGCCAGGTCCAGGACCTATCTCCGCTGCGACCATGCAAATTAAATGCATACCTGGCTCTTACTACATTTAAACTGCAGAGCTGCACAATTAGCCACAATTATCTACTACACAATTAGCCAGTTACTCACCTCTTAACATCATTAGTTCAGGACCACTCAGGTCCTGAGGGTGCCTGACGAGAGCGATCCAACATGTACACACAAGGAAGCAAGGGCTGCAGTTATGAGGACCAGAGGGAGAGAGGCTTATTTAGGATTATCTCTAAAAGGCTCTTGAAGTTGATTAACTGGACTAAACTCACAACTGATTTCTGTTTCATGTTGCTTCTTTATCTCTTAGGCTGCTGTTAATGTACCAAGTTTATTCAGATCAAACACGCCTGCTGAATATTTGAGATATGCCCTACTATTTCATTGATCTTACAGCAGGTGCAGTGAACTTCCCACAATTAAGCAGTTACTTGTAATACTTGTAATGGAGGGGAAGAGTTGAAGCTAAAATCACATCTTACCTCTAATATAGATTAATCTGAAGTTTCTGGACATAGTTTCACTAGAACTGACTGGTTTTGTGTATAAATTATGTGTGACCTACAAATTGTTTTAATACTGATTATCTGAAAATTTTATTGGAATGGAGATAAACTAGAAATGCCTTCACATAACATTGAATGGCATGTTTAGGGCAAATGTGCAGTAGAATTTGAAGAAAATATTTCTTCATGGATAGTTATGCCATACATCATGCAATATGTTGTAATGACATCTTCAAAATCCTCTTGGTTTTACCTAGGACACACTTTACAAACAAGGAGATCTCAGTAGCTGCAGAAATCACTTGTCCTTCTCAGGGCACGTCTACACTACAAGGAAAATTGACGCTGCCACGGTCGATCTTCCAGGGTTCAATTTAGCAGGTCTAGGATAGACCTGCTAGATCAAACTCAAAGAATGCCCCATCAGTGCCAGTACTCCTGCTTCTCACAAAGAGTAAGAATGCTCCAATTGGGCTCCCTTCTGTGTGGACGGTGCAGAAATGCGATGTAAGATACATCAGCTCCAGCTATGTAATTTATTTACCTGGAGTTGCGTATCTAACTTTGACCTTCCCATGTAGTGTAGACCAAGCCTCAGTGTTTACTTCAGAAAATACCATGGAAGTTGCAAACATGAGGGTTACCAACCTGAAAAAACAGTATTTAGCTTTCTAAGACTACTAGCAAATTTTAAGGGCTCCTGCTTTATGAAATCTCAGGCTAGGTTAGAATTAAGAAGGCCACTTTATGCCTGTATAGAACTGGTAGAAGTACTGTATGAGACAGAAGAATCTCTACTAGCACAGAGCTCCGGGGGCACTGAGAGAAAAATACAGACACAAAAAGGGGATGTTTCGTCTTCAAAGATGATGTGGCAATGGCAGTCAGGTGACATGAATTCACAAGCCACCCCCACATTAGACTCCTGTGGAACTTCTGAGATAATGTGAAGCTGCCGTCCTCTGGTGGAACTGTCTATTCCCTCATCAGAGAATGATGCTGTGACTGCACCTCCCCTCAATGAATGAAATCTGCTGGATGCAACTTCCATTGGCAGAGAGAACTGCCACTTATATGTTTTGAACCAGTATACATGTGTGGCGAGTTATATGGGCTCGTGGTGCCCATGCTCCAGCAATATTCAGAGCTGGGGGCCCTGCTCCACCAATATTTGGAGCTGGGTCTCTTCCCCAGCCCTGCCTGGAGCGGGCCCTGGTCCCCACCTGCTGGCCCCCCCACACATCCTCTCACCCTGGCTGCAGAGCGTCCGCTCCGTCCCCGTCCCTGCTGTACGCAGCTTTCAGTCTGGCTCCCCCTTGCCAGCGCGTGCTGCCGGCTGCTGCTGCCATGCACGGCATTTACAGGTGAGCAGGGAGATGCCCGGGCGTGACATGACGTCACAACCTGGGACTTTAAAACTGCTTGGTGAGGTGTTGCGCCACGCGGCCTAGCTCCGGGTTCAGAGTCTGGGAACTTCTGGGGCCCGAGCGCAGACTCCGGCCCTGCAAAGTGGAAGGCAGAAGGGAGGGGAGGGGGAAAACTAGGGGAAAGGAGTGGGAGAGGAAGGGGTTTGTGCGGAGGGGGGCAGGGGGAAGAAAGAGGAAGGCACCAAGGGACAGGATGGAGGAGAGACAAATGCCGGGGGCCAAGTGCAGACAATGAGGAAAAGGGCAGGGGGGAGGTGTCAGTGGGAGGGGGGACAGGGTGATGCTGGGAGAGGAGAGAGTAAGGGCATTGGAGGCTAGAGGGGGGACAGGGAGGTGCTGGGAGAAGGCTTGAAAGAAGGGGTGGGCATGAGAAAGGTGGGGATGGAGCAAGTCATGTGTGAGGGCACAGAGGGGCATGAGAGGAATGGGGGCAGAGAGTGGTGAGGGGGTGGGCATCAGGGAAAAAGAGGGCAAAGGGGGCAGGGGCAGTAAGGGAAGGGGGAGGCACCAGGAGGGTTCAGGGCTAAGGGAAGGTGCAGGTGCCAGGGAATTCTGAGGGTGAAGCAGAAGGGCAGACACCTGCAGGGGAGGGACCAGCACCAGAGGAGAGAGGCAGAGCAGGTGTGTAGAGGGAGGTGTTAGAAGAGGGGATGAGGAGGGGTAGCTCACATGATCAGAGTGAGGCTACTGGAGGAGTCGGCACAGGGGGCAGAGAAGGGCTGGTGGAGGGGGGCAGGTCGCAGGAGGGCTGAGGGCAGTGAGAAGGGCAGGAGTCAAGACAGCAGAAGAGTGTGAGGAGTTGGGGGGGCAGCAGGCACCAAGGGAGCTGATGGAGCAAGGGGAGGAGACATGGCAGCAGAGAGACAAGGTAAAGGTTTATAAAATATTTATTAATAACTTGGGTGCCACAGTGGCACATCCAAACAAGCCCCATGAACTCAGTACTGGTGCACTACACAAAATTCATTCTGCTCATGGGACGAAACTCTTAGGCTATGTCTACACTGGCGGCTTCTTGCACAAGAACATCTTGCGTAAGGGTTCTTGTGCAAGAAGTCTTGCTCAAGAACACGTCCACACTGCCATGTGCGAGCTGTGCTTTTGCGCAAGAGCATCCATGGCAGCGTGGACATTCTCTTGCGCAAGAAAGCTCCGATGGCCATTTTAGCCATAGGGGTTTCTTGTGCAAGAAATCCCCGCCGAACATCCACACTGCCCTCTTGCGCAAGAGAGCTTACACCTGTTAGAAAAGAGCGTAGCTCTTGCGCAAGATGCCCTCTCTTACCACGCCGTACTGTAAATTTCCTTGTGCAAGAGCAGGCGGGCAGTGTGGATACTCTGTGGGTTCTTGCGCAAGAACGGCTGTACTTGCGCAAGAAGCCGCAAGTGTAGACATAGCCTTAGAGGGAACACTTCCCCCAGCCTCTCTGCCCCCGAGTTAATGTCACACACATTGGGTTAATGCAATTGCAGGATAGTTGCATGAGGAGGGTTTGGTGGGGGCCAAACTAATCCCTGTTGGTAGGAGGATGGTGGGAAAAGTCGTTTGAGAGGGGTGACATGACACCTTTTACTTCTGGTCATGTGTCCATCTTGCCCCAAGCGTGTTACCTCCAGAGGCCTGGTTAACGGGGGGTCAAGGGGCGTGGTTAATGGGGGTCAGGGGCATGGTTAACAGGGGTCAACGGGTGTGGCTAATGGGGGTCGGGGTGTAGTTAACAGGAGTCAGGGGGTGTGGCTAATGGGGCACCACCAAAAATTATACAAACCTGCTGCCCCTGCCAGTGTAGGCTGAATCTGATCTCTTCGGTAGACTATGAACATTAAAGTTTGGAATCTAATGGATTATTATATTTTGTGAGACTTCAGATTTCTGGTTTTATATTCTACTCATGTTCCCTATGACTGCAACCCACTATGGAGAATAACCTGATTGGGTCACTGGAGATATGACTGCCACTCTTTTCATACAAAAGTTTGATTGTTCCTCCAAACAAATAAACTCATTTATTATAATCTACAAATTTCAAAAGTGTTCTGGTGGTATATGTTCAAAGTGGTTCATGCCAACTGTAGCTATGTGACTCCTATTATGGTTAGACCCCCACATACATTTTTTATAATAATTCTCTAATAATCAGTGCAACTCAGTGGGCCTAGAACATAAAAAGGAGGGAAAGAAAAATGTTAATTTTTAACAGTTGAAACCCTGGATAATTGAAGTGAATTATGTATAAAACAAGAATTAGTCAGGACTTCTACTCTAAGCTAAAACTGAATTCAGCTTGATTTTTGTGTATTCTCACAATACAGCACTTGCTATTTTAGCTGGGACTGGAAATATGAGTCACTGAAATGCTAAAAGAAAGGCTGTTCTAGCAGTTTTTCTGTCCCTCTGCTGGCAGCAAGCACTGAAACCTCACAAGAAATCAAACCCTTGTTATATTTCTGATTGAAGAAACTCTGGTAAGCTTTAAAAAAACACCCCCAAATTTATCCACATTAACTATTTGGACCTCAGAATTTTATCTATCACTGGTATCTTAACTCCTGAGGCTGTATCCTTCAATCCAGCCAATAACCAGTGTAACAGCTAACATTTTCATGGCCTTTAACTAGCATTGTCAGCTACAAGTACACTTATTTTCTAAGTGCGCAATGAAAATGCACTAGTATTGATTAGCTGCTTCTGAGGGCTTAAAAAGAAAACTTATTCCATTTATCTATATTCTACTCTGTTTGCCAGTTTGGCCAAAACATCCTATATTGATAAAGTGAATAGAGGCCTTATAGAATAATAGATCAAGATCTTTCCACCCTCTCCAATATAGTTTCTATATTTGGACTCTTTAGTGTCTTCCTGCATTCCATAAATTGTTATTGTCCACAACAACCCTTTGCAGCACAATTTCACAGAACATATAACACTTAATACGAGTCTGCTCTTTCACTATGCTTTCCTAAGTACAGGAAGTATGAATTGTGTGTATGTATTCTCTCTCTCTCTCCCTTAGACTATGTCTACACTGCAGGCTTCTTGCGCAAGAACTGTTTTGCGCAAGAGTTCTTGAGCAAAAGTTATTGCGCAAGAACTTGTCCACACAGCTCAAAGTACATCGCAAAAGAGAAGCGCTTTTGCGCAAGAGAGTGTCCACACTGGCGGGACGCCCTTGTGCAAAGACCTCCTCCCCGCAACCACTTCGGACAGGGCAAAAGGGCACCAGGACCTTCTGGGGGGCGGGGGGCTGGAGTGCCTCTGAGACACATGCTTAAAGGGATCTCCCTGGACAGCCATTTCTCTGCTGCTGTGTGCTTTGGGGCCTCTGGTAGGGACTAAAAGCTGTAGCAGTGCCCGTTGTGGTTGCCCTGAGCCTCTTTGGACACCACAGCTTGTGCCCTAGTGCCTTTGGGGACTTGCCACTTTTCCTTGCTGTGCCATGGAGCCAGGGATGGCCCTGTGCCTGCTCTGGCCCCACACAGACATTTTAGAGTGCGTGCAGCTGCTGCTCCATGCTGCCTCGCTACTCCTGCACAAGCTTGAAGCCGAGTGCAATCTGGACTCCCTCTCCCTGGATGCGGCGGCTTCGCTGTGGCATCCCCACCCGACCATGAAGAGGCGATACTGGAGACTCGACACCAGTTCCGACTGGTGGGACCGGCTAGTGCCAGAGCAATGGGACGACCAGCAGTGGCTCCAGAACTTTCAGATGCGGAAGCTCCTAGAGCTGTGAGGCTGGCTTTCCCCTGCGCTTCTCAGATGCGACACCCTGCTGCTGCCCGCCATCCCAGTGAACAAGAGGGTCACCATCACCCTGTGGAAGCTGGCCAGCCCGGACAGCTACCGCTTGGTGGCACACCAGTTCGGGGTGGGCAGGTCCACAGTGGGTGCCGTCTTGATGCAGGTAAGGCCCTCAGGGGGAAGGGGGGGGGCTGCAGTCCCTGCCCAGGGAAAGGGAAGACTCCAGGCTGGGGAAGGGAAAGGGGGGGGGTGGGGGAAGCCCCGTCACCCAGGGGCTGGTGCCATCCCTCCCTCACATGGTCCTGCTGGTGGGGGAGAGGGGTCTGGGGCAAGGTGGCCCTGGCATGTTTGGGGGGAGAGGGCATCACAGGGGAGCAGGCACCCCCCAAGGACTCATGCACCTGCCCGGTCTCATTCTGTGTGTTCCCTGTGTTTCTGTGTGCCCTTCTGCAGGTTGTCAGAGCCATCAATGACATCCTGCTCAAGAGGGTCATCTGCCTGCGGGATGTGGATGCAACCGTGGCTGGCTTCGCTGCCCTGGGGTTCCCCAATTGCGGGGGAGCCGTGGAGGGGACCCACATCCTCATATGGGCACCGGAGCATCGAGCAGCCCACTTCATCAACTGGAAGGGGTACTTCTCAATGGTGCTTCAGGCCCTCATGGACCACCGAGGCCGCTTCAAGGAAATTTATGTGGGGTGGTCGGGCAGGGCACATGATGCCCACATCCTAAGAAACTCCAGCCTGTTTCACAGGCTGGAGGCAGGCACTTTCTTCCCTCAGTGGGAATTTACAGTTGGGGACGTCCGCATGCCACTGTGCATCATGAGGGATGTGGCCTACCCCTTCATGCCATGGCTGATGTGGCCGTACACCGGACACATGGACCCTGGCTGGGAAAGATTCAACCTTCACCTGAACCGGGCCCACAACCAGGTGGAGTGCGCCTTCGGACGGCTCAAGGGGAGATTCCATTGTCTGCTCACCCATCTCAACATGGACGAGCAAAACATCGTGGAGGTTGTTGCAGCATGGTGAATGCTGCACAACATAGTGGAGCAGAAGGGGGAGGCCTTCTTCCTGGGGTGGATGGCAGGCGAGGGCCATGTGTTCGAACAGCCCCGGACAGCCTTCATCTGGCAGGCGCACCATGATGAGGTGTGCATCCGAGAGGCCCTCAGGGAGATGTTCTCCCAGGCCCCACAGTAGGGTTTCTTCTGTCTGGCGTCCACATCTCCCTCTCATCCCCAACCCTTCCCTCTCCCCCTTCCCTCACCTCCCAATAAACACAACTGTTTTTGTTTAAACAACAATAAACTCTATTTATTTACATGGGGACAAAGGGTGTGCAGTGGGAGGGAGCTCTGAACTGGGAGGGAGAGGAGGAAGGGACTCTTAACTGGGAGGGGGAATTATTGCTGGGAGGGGTGGCATCCGTGGGTGCAGAGGCCTCGGCGCCCTTCAGCCGGGGTGGGGCAGGCAGCATGGGGAGGTGGGCAGGATGGGGTGTAGCAGAAGGAGCCATGGGCACGGCAGGGAGGGCAGCAGGGTGGGGAAAGGCCATGCCATAGTGCACGGCATGGTCAATGTGCGAGGTGAGCACAGCGACGCTGTTGCACATACGGTCGCAGCGGTTGAGGAACTGGCCCCACGTCTGCTGCCGCCACTCCTGGTCAGCCCACAGCTTGGTGCTGACCACCTCCTCCATTGTCTCCACGGCCTGCATGTGACACCGGAGGAGCTGGTCGTGCTGCTTGGCCCACTGGATTGGTGCCTGGGTGGTTGGTGCCGTTGCTTCAGGGCTGGAGGGTCCCTCGCTCCCAGCTGGTCCTGCTGCAGAGAACACAGATAACGGCGAGGCAGTCAGTCAGCCCTGCCCACAGTGTCCCTGAGCCCCGTGCCCTCCTCCCTGAGCCTCACATGACACCACACACTATGGCTTGGGCCCAATCGGTCCCCTGTGTGTGTGTTCACATAAAGAACTAGCTCAAAATCCTGGGACTGAAGTGATCCTCCAAGGATTGTAACCCTTGGGAGACATCATTGTGAATGAAGACCTTGTCTGTGTTCTAGCCACTTGTCATGCATAGCACTGTGTACGCTCCCTCCCCAAGGTAGAGCACATGGCTTCCACTCTTGTCACTGTCTGTGAGCATACACCATTGATGCTGTAGTCATGTTTGAGTAAACATCCACATTGCATGGGAGCAAGTGTGGCAGACAAGGTTTGGGTTATCGGATTACTGTCATTGATTTCCCTGGAGACGCAGCCAGGGCTACTTGGGAGTATACCATCCCTGCAGCAAGACTCAGTGGTCCAGATGCCCGGGCTGCCTGCTTCCCTGCTCCCCCTCCCTCAGCCCTCGGACAAGTAGCCCAGGGAAGTGTGTGGGTGCAGTGGGGGGATTCCTGCGGGGGCAGCAGAGGAGTCAGGAGCAGCCTGGAGGCTCCGTAGGGGCCCCGCTCACAGGGCTGGCTTACTGTGCTTTTCCCAGGAGCAGCTGCTGTGTCACACGGGCAGGCATAGCTGCATGCTGTCTGTGTGCAGCACCCTTTGGGATGTGCGGGGTGTGGCCTGTGCCCTTGGGGCTTGGCTGCTTCCAGCTGGCATCCTCCCTTCCCCAGTCAGGACGTGTGTGAGCAGCAGGGTCCCAGGCATGCCCTGGAGCTGCCTGCCACATCCACATGCCACACAGTCAGGCTACATGAGGTTGCATGCACTGCGTATTGCTGCACAGCGTGCAGCTTGAACTGCCTGAGTGATGCTCCCCCCCTCGCCAGGCACCCGGCTCCCCTGCCCTTGTGAGTGAGAACCGCAACACTCACCTGAAGATCTGTCACTGGTCTCGGACGAGTTCCAGGAAATGTCCCAGCTGCTGGGCACTGGCTCAAGGTGGAGGGTGATGGTGCTGGTGTGGTCCTCTCCCTCGTCCTCTGATGCAGTGGTCAGGTTGCCCTCCTCCTCCAGGTCAGGCGGCCTGACCACTGGGGTGTGCAGTCTGGTATCAACCGCCGGTGAGGGCCCTTGGACCGCCATCTCCACCAGGGTGGCTTGCAACTGGTTGTAGTGGGGCAAGTATTGGCTCCTGCCCCCCGCTCTCAAAGGCCCTGACATGGCCGAGGCGCAACTCCTTGAGCTTGGCCCGGATCTGTTCAAGGGTCCGGGCCAGGTGTCCCTGCTCAGCCAGTGCCTGGGCCTGGGCCATGCGGCTGAAGATGTTGGTGTTGTGTTGCCAGGACGGGGGGTTGTGAAGGGCTTCTTCCTGTGCCCTAAGGGCCAGAAGGGCCTCTGCCTCAGCCCCAGACTAGCTTGGGGCTCGCAGCTTGCTGCCCCTCTGGGCCTGCAGGGAGGCCTGGGGTGGCTGCTGGGAGGAGGGTGCAGGCTCATGGGGTGGCTCTGGAGCAGACATCTGGGGGCTCCTGGGTGCAGCAGGCAGAGCTGTGTGGTGGAGAGCTGCCAGCTATGCTGCTGCTGCCACATGGCATCTGCAATGTGCCTGTGCCTTTAAGGGGGGGTCCGGCAAGCAGGACGTAGCGTGCTGCGAATGCGGGTACAGAGCGTCCAAACGGCCATCTGCGTTTTTTCCTGGGAGGCCAGTTCTTGTGCAAAAACTCCCTGCTGCCTGTCCACACAGCCCTCTTGCGCAAGAGTGTTTGCGCAAGAAGCCCTCTGTTCCGACGCTTTACTGTAAATTTACTTGTGCAAGAATGCGCATGCAGTGTAGACTCTCCACAAGTTTTTGCGCAAGAACAGTTGTTCTTGAGCAAGAAACCTGCAGTGTAGATGTAGCCCTACTGTATATTTTTATGCGTGCAGGGACACACACACACACACACACACACACACACACACACACACAAATCAGGCCCTGTGCTCAGGCACAGGAGTGGAGGGATACTGGAGACTTCTAGGCTGTGTCTAGACTGGTGCGACCTTGCGCCAGAGCTATGCAAATGAGGCTCAGCGTGGAATATCGCCGAGCCTCATTTGCATAACCAATGAGCCACCATTTTTGCGGAAGAGGCTCTTGCGCAAGACGGAGCTGTCTACACTGCCCCATCTTGCGCAAGAAAAACCCTCTTGCGCAAAGCCGTTATGCCTGAAAATAATCAGCATAACGGCTTTGCACAAGAGGGTTTTTCTTGCGCAAGACGGGGCAGTGTAGACAGCTCCGTCTTGCGCAAGAGCCTCTTCCGCAAAATGGCGGCTCATTAGTTATGCAAATGAGGCTCGGCGATATTCCACGCTGAGCCTCATTTGCATAGCTCTGGCACAAGATTGCGCCAGTCTAGACACAGCCCTACAGTAACAGTTTCTGTAACATCTCCCAAATTCCAGGGAACACAGAGATTGCTTGTTCTTGCTTTCCTCCTCCTTCCCCCAGATCATGGGCCAATCCCCACTCTGCACCGAAGGGTATGTCCACTGAAGGACCAATCATATTTATCTTGTTCTGATGAGATTATGTTCACTCCAGGCAAAATCTCTCCAGTCACACTCCTGAGCTTGTGCACTCCTCCCTTTCACATACAAAAGGCTAGGGTACAAAAGCAATGAATGTTTATCCTACAATTTGCCAGACTTTCAATTTACCGTACACAATGCTCTCAGGGTCTGGCTCATCCTGCCCCAGGCAGATTTGCTTTGTATATATATTTCAGCAGATTAAAACAAATGTCCTTCAAAGTGGGCCAAATTTGCAGAGTGCTCAACTTGGCTTCAGTTACACAATATGTACCCAATGCTGGCAGAAGTTAGCACAGGCATACACAGATGCTTACAAACAAAAGGTGCCAGCATATATTTATATGTATGCAGATGGAAACCATGTTTGGAAAAGCACTAGATACCAAAGACAATGTTTGCTTCGGCCCAAATTGTAAAAATAAAGTCAAAGGGCTTTCATATCTCATTTTGACATTTTGTATATATGTGTGAAAAAATTACCCGCAGAGAAAGGCAATATGAAAAGATAAGGACCTGGAACATAAATTAGTGGGCATAATCACATGTAATTTACCACTCCATTGTATTTTGCACTGGCCAGCAATTCAGAGAGTTTATTGGGGAATGAAAAGCTACACAAAATAAGTCATTGCCAGGAATCACTAATGTAGATTCATTGTGGTCACTGGGCTGCAATAAAGTAAATGCCCAGCTATGATAAAATAAAAGACATCATCCCACCATTGCTAAATGGTAAAAGTTTGGAATATAATATGGCATTTTAGGAGACGCTTAGCAGTATCAATACAACTATGTCTTTTACACCTTGCACATGAATAATAATTGAATTACAAAGCACAAACCTGATATTGGAAACATCCAAATCATTCATGATGAACAAGGTTTCAGAATAAATAATGTGGAAAATGAATGTAATAGAATTATAACATAGACTAGGAATTCAGAGAACAAAGAGTATTGGATTGTAAACAAGTATTGGATTGTAATCCTACCTGGGTAACCTTTTCTGTTACATTGTGCGTTCGATCTTTCACTTTGGGTGCAATAATTGTTTTCTCTGAAGAAGGAGGCGATGAAGATTTTTTTTCACTTTTGATATCTGAAAAGTTCAGGGTGAGTTGAGGAATTTTGTTGATGGTGCTATATTTGTTGAGGTTTGAATCCGATGTGGATCCCAAAAGACTTGACTTGATATGATTGAAAGGCCCTAAAAATTGAAAAGCATACTTAATATTTGACAAATGGAGAGAACTAAAGAAGATGTCCATTAATTTGCTCTTGGATGTGCATAGACAGTTTCCTTTGTCCATTACTACAGTACTGTACACAAAATCAATAGATAAATCATGTAAATAGATGCTGTGTATGTCTAGCTCTAAAACTTCGGAGCCATTTAGGTTTTCTACTCACAATATAAGTTGGAAATATAGGCTACGTCTACACTGTTTGTTTTTTGCGGAAGAGGAAATGCAAATGAAGCGCTCATTTGCAAATCTTGCACTCAATTTGCATATTCTCTTCCGATCCTTTTTGCGTAAGAGGTTTTTGCAAAGAAAACTGCAGTGTAGACAGGGCCATTTCTTTGGAAAAAACCCCTTTTGCTCAAGATCCCTTATTCCTCAAAAAATAAGGTTTACAGGATCTTGAGCAAAAGGGTTTTTTTCCAAAAAAATGGCCCTGTCTACACTGTGGGTTTTTTTGCAAACACTTCTTCTGCAAAAAGAATCAGAAGAGAATATGCAAATGAGAGCACAAGATTTGCAAATGAGCGCTTCATTTGCATTTCCTCTTCCACAAAAAACAAACAGTGTAGACGTTCCCATAGTGACCTTACTTTACATATAAAAGTGAAAGAAGGACACAGAAACTGATTTTATACAGGAATGGCTATTCTGTGTAGGTGTTTAAGAGTGTTAGTCTTTAGCCTTGTGATTCACTGGACTGCCAAGTCACAAGGTTATTTTGCTATTACATCTGTGAGGTTTATGTCTGTAAAATGATAAATTATAAAAGCTGAGCATATTTTTGTAAATCAAGTAATTTTGAATAGCTGTCCTTTCTCAAAATCCTGCTGATTAAATTATTTCAGGTATTTTAGACAAGAGTCAATTATCCTAGTGCAGATATGATGTAAAATTATTTGACATCCATCTGCAAAATAATTACAGTGGAGATGGAGAAAAGGTAGTAATTTTAATGCCAAAAGCTGAAGTGATTTTACTAAAAACAAGTATTTATTTACCTCACTGCAATATTTTATAATGTGTCTCAATTCATTCCCTTCATTTAATTAATCAGTTCGACATCCAGGTCCCTTACCATGATGCATCTATTGTGATGCCCTAATACTTAATGTCTGTGGTGTTTTTATTTGCATATAGATTGTAAATCTCTCTTTTTTTTCTTTCATGGGACCAGGACTACAACAGGGAGAGAAAATGGTACTAGATTTCAATCACTACTCTCAGTCTTAATTTTTTTCATTTACGTCTATTCCATAGAGGCTCAATTTACTATTACAGCATTCTCAACACACTGTGTCTTACTTATGTGATTTGTCTTTTGGTCATTTGGCCAATGTTATAATCTGATCTGCTTCTATAGTGCTTCATTATCAGATGGCAATGGCCCAGTGTACAGAGATTCTAAATAAAATGAGATTCATAACTGATTCTATGGAATAATTTTATATATAATTAGTTAAAATCATCCATGATACGTCACTGCTAGAGACAAAAAGAAATATACCTGGGGTGAATTTGATCCAATAAACCATAAGTAAAATTACTAAAAGAATTTTAGAACTGTTGATTGAATTGAAGTATTCATTAACATATGGTCTACATTTTGTTTTTTAGGCACCCAACAATGGCCTCAAATCTGAAATACTTTCTGTATTTTTACTCAGACATGATACAGGCCAGGTCTACACTAAGGGTATGTCTAGACTACAGGGTTTTTTTTTGGCAAATGTGGACTTTTGTTGACAAAACTATACCTGCATCTACACTACCGCCGAGTTCTGTCAACAGTAACACGGCAGTTTTGTCGATGGCGGTAAACCTCATTCTACGAGGAATAACGCCTTTTGTTGACAGAGTTCTGTTGACAAAAAGCGCTATTGCATCCACACTGTGCTTTTTCAAAAGAGAGCATCTAGACTCTCTGTCAAAAAAGTGGCTTGCTTTGTCGACAGAACTGGCTGTAGCCTAGACGCTCTTTGTCGACGGATACTGTCGACAAAGCCTCTGTCGACAAAGCCTCTGTCAACAAAAACCTGTAGTCTAGACGTACCCTAAGGCAGAAGGTCGAATTAAGATACACAACTCCAGCTGTGCTAATTATGTAGTTGGAGTCGATGTAATTTGATTCAAGTTCCTGCATCATCCCCACAGCAGAAGGCCAACAAGAACAAATGCTCCCGTCAGCTTTCCTTACTCCTCGCAGGAGTACTGGAGGCTGACGGGGGCAATCTCTGAGTTCAATTTGGTGAGTCTTTACTAGATCAGCTAAATCGAACTCTGGAAGATCAATTGTGGTAGTGCTGATCTTCCCTGGAGTGAAGACACGGCCTTAGACAAAGATATATTGACTTCCACCGAATAAGGGGCTTAGGACTTGACCCATATGAATATTATGGAATATTCCTGTAAAACCTCTTATATCTGTGAACTGCTTTTCAAGAAGTATTGTTACAATTGTCATTCTCTACAAATGACTGGGAGAAATAGGACTTTCTATCAAATTCCATATACCTTTCAGAGTCTTGTGTTATTTTAGTAAGATTCATGATAGCTGTTCAGAAATAACTACAGTAAAAGTCAAATGCTTCATGAAATGGATGTCCATTATAGTACTATATAGTGTCTTTACAGTACTGCATAGAGGCAGTTGAGTCTATATAGCTGACCATTACTCTACATTCATCTTATAAAAATGTGCTTGGTACACAATATTTTTTTAAAGAGGGGAACTTTAAAGAAGTCTAGAGATCAAATTCATTATCCCTTACTGAGATATGGCTTTATTTCTTTGATTAGCTCATTGATTCACTAGAGATTTAGTGATTCCCTCTCTAAAGTATTACAGCCTATGATAGATACAGTACTACCTTTTCCCCTTTGGCTTCAAAAAAGGTAGTTCAGGGTTTAAAATATCTTGTTGACAATGAGTTAATAATGTTACTTATTTAAAAGACATTAGTGGGTTAATCCAAATCTCTGGTTTGTAGTGACTGAAAATTATTCCCAGCTGTGAGTTGCTCTGTGTTTATTTCCTAGTAGACAGATGTCCAGGGAGAGGAAAAAACAAAATAAAAAAACCCCCAAAATACCAACACAACTGACACTAATTGGCCCCTTGTTGACAGTTTAAGCAGAGAGGCGAGGAATTGAATAAACATGGAGAATGAAATATCCCTCCCCCCCCCCCCCGCCCCAAAGGAAATCCCTCTAGATCAGGTGTAAGGCACATTGGTGTTGCACTGTCACTGCTTATGCTGTACCTGTTCTGTAGATTAATTGAGGACTTCATTCTCCTGTGATGTCAATCCATCATATTTTACCAGCAATAAATTCACTTACAAAACTTGTTTTACAGAAAAAGACACTGCACTATATTTAAAATTCTACTGACATACACAAAAAGCAAATGTAGTGACTTTGTTATCCACTGGTGATGAATTGCTTACAGAATTTAGCTCATGCACTACATGCAGTTTAATAAGGAGACATTTTATCAGGTACACAAACTTTTCCAGCATGCATGAAATCATGAACCAAAGAGTTCCCAGATTTAGCTACAAATATTACAATTAAACTCAGTTTTCTGATGCATTGTTCAAGAAGTGTTTTCCAGAACTGGAGGAAAGAAATATGGAATTAAATTTAAATGGCATATAAGAGGCAGAACTCAGCCACCTTTTCCTGTCATTGTTCCGGTGAATAGAAATTATTTCTGAATATTAGTGTACATGATTCAGATTTATTCAATGTGAAATTGGCAATGAACTTCATGCATGCCCATATGGATACTACAGTAAGCTTGAAACCATACCCCCTGCCATCCAGGAGCGTGAAACTAGTTTTAAGGAGACAAAAGAGGAATAAATGAAGAGACTGCCACATGGGTCCTGATGACTATTTAATGTTCTTTACTTGTAAGTTGGTAACTGAAATAGAACTAAATGCCTCCTAACTATTGATTGTTCATTAAGGATCCAATTCTACGCTCATTTCATAGACAAAATTCGCAGGGACTTTTTGCCTGTTTAAAGACAGCAGCACTAAATCAGCTAAATCTCTCTTTCTCTTTCACACTCTTTCTGTTAACAAACATTTAAGAAGAACAGGTATAATTATTATTTAACCATTCCTTCACTTCTTCCAATGGGTGGAAGCTAATGCCGTGGCTATAGCTGGGGGACTAATTATGTCTCCAACAAACTAAAACAAAGATCATTTCAGTAATGTACCTGGCCCTATAGAGATCAGCATGAGAATGTTGCATTTGTACATTTCATACAGCAGGCAAGTTAACATGCCAAAAAGTGTGTCAGCTGAAGAACTGGGTGGTACCTTTTATACCCATACATTACCTTTGACATTGCGACCATTGTCTGGTTTTCAGCATAATATGAATAAAGAAGAAAAGAGAAAAGAAGAAAACTAAAACCTGCATCAGAGAATGCACAGTATATTGGTTACAATATATAATTGACTGGAATTACAATACTTTTGCATCAAATTAATTTCTTATTAAGATGAGATCATTTTGATAATTCAGTGATTATGATCAATAACCTTTAAAACACCAGGGCTTTGTCTACACTGGTGGCTTCTTGCGCAAGAACATCTTGCGCAAGTGTTCTTGTGCAAGAAGTCTTGCGCAAGAAAACATCCACACTGCCATGTGCGAGCTGTGCTTTTGCGCAAGAGCTCCCATGGCAGTGTGGACGCTCTCTTGTGCAAGAAAGCTCTGATGGCCATTTTAGCCACAGGGCTTTCTTGCACAAGAAATCCCTGCCGAACGTCCACACTGACCTCTTACGCAAGAGCTCCTGCACAAGAGGGCTTACACCTGTTAAAAAAGAGAGTAGCTCTTGTGCAAGGAGTCCTCTCTTACCACGCCATACTGTAAATTTACTTGCGCAAGAGCGGGCGGGCAGTGTGGACACTCTGCAGATTCTTGCGCAAGAACGGCCATACTTGTGCAAGAAGCCGCAAGTGTAGACATAGCCCAGGGGTAGGTGCTCTGCTGTTGTAAACTATCATAGCCCCATAGTGGAACTGTGAAAATTTATAGCAGTGAAAAAATCTCCACCATATGTCTTACCTCAGTACAAAAATCTAATACCTTTCCTCTGGAATATGCTAATGTTGAGATTGTTCCTCCACCACTGCACTTTGAAGACAAATACTATTATTCCATGAAAAGACAAAATAGTAAATTTTAATTAAATTAGAACTGGAAGGCCAGATTTGCAAAGATATTTAGGACCTAAAGATGCAGATAGGCACATAGGGTGAGATTCACAAGGGGAACATAGGCATCCCACTGTTTCTTTTGGCTCCTGAATCAACATTTAGGTACCACCAGCATTCACAAAATCCCTGCTCAAGTGCTGCTGAACCTTGCAGGTGCCTAAAACTCTAGACACCCAAGTTTCCATTGTTAATGTTCCTGAGGCACCTACATTTTGGCAGCTGGATAGGCACATAGTCCTAACACACCAAATGTCTAGGCACCTCAATCATGCCTAAGCCTCATCAAGATTCACAAATTGCCACTTGGGCTGGATACAGTGTGTGGGCTCTAGACATGCCTAAATCCACATAAAACAGCCAGAGATTGTGGTGCTTGTGCTTCTCCCTTTCTATGTTCCCCATCCTTTTATAACTTCTAGCCCACTGGTTAGAACATTCACACAGGAGGTGAGAGACCCAGGTTCCGGTGGTGATACTTAGATCACATTTCTCCTCTCAGCATTTCCTTCTGGCTAGCTTAGAGGGGAGGGGGGATCTCTGCTCAGAATTTTGGGCTTTTATGAATCCTGCTCTTAGGCACTTCATTCTCCCCTTGTGTTGTACAGGAGCCTGACACCTTCCTCAAGGTGTAGAGTGTTGTAACATCTAAGTACCCCTTGTGAATCCCAGACTAACTCCCTCTGATCGCAGTGGGAGTTTGTTAGTTAGCGGTTTTGAAATTTCTACTGGGAGCCTAGGTGCTTAACTCAGTCTTGTGTATCACATGGCTGTTCCTGTGATTTGCTATATAAATAAAAGTGAGGCACTATATAAATAAGAGTGTTGGGGAGGTATAGCTCAGTGGTTTGAGTATTAGCCTGCAAAACCCAGGGTTATGAGCTCAATCCTTGAAGAGGCCATTTAGGGATCTGGGGTGAAATCTGCCAGGGATAGTACTTAGTCCTGCTGTGAAGGCAGGGGACTGGACTCAATGACCTTTCAAGGTCTCTTCCAGCTCTAGGAGCTAGGCATCTCCATTCATTTTAAAATTTAGATGCTCAGTCTCACAATGCCCAAATCCCTTTATAGATCTGGGTCTAAGTGCCCATGTACATCTTTAGGTGCCTACAAATATCATAATCATAAATTAGTAGTGTTATATTTTGTCCCTGATCCTTTAGTCTGGCAAAATATCCATTTACTTCAATGGCAGTTTTCTTTGCCTAATACAGAGGTGAGCAATAAAACAGCAGTGGTTAGCCAGTTAGCCCCTGGGAGCTGTTGGAAGTGGCACAGACTGGGACACCACATTCCGTAGCTCCCATTGGCTGGGAACGGTAATCTGAAGCCAACAGGAGCTGCAATTGTCTGTACCTGTGGAGGTGCAGGTAAATATAGCAGCAGCAGCCTGTCAGGGGCTAAATCTGATGGACTGGATCCAGCCCGTGAGCCAGTATTTGTCCACCCTTGGCCTAATGATTAAAGAAAAACAATCTACTATATTACAGAAGGAAAATGTTTTAAAAGTAGATTAGTAGTTACAGTTCAGAATTAAAATATTAGTGCTGAAATAAGACTAGATTCTTTCAAGACTTATAGGAAAATATATCTAATGCTTCAAGTTTTTATTGGGGCTGAAAGAAATAGTGCACAGAGGTGGGAGAAAGGCCAATTTTTATCATTTCATGTTAAAATTTCAGGTTTCATGTGTGCAAAATTTCACATTTTAGTGACATTTGCTATTTGGGGTTTTCATGTCAAAATGTGTAGAATCTAAAAATTTCACAGTGTGACCTGACTTTGACCATATGACATTTTGAATGCCAAAATTCAAAATTTTACTAATCTGGAAGTTTTGTTTAAAAATACTAGTTCTATTTTCATAATTAAAAATGACCTATTTTTTTCTTAGAAAGTCTGATTTTTGTTAAGCAAAATCTCAATACTGGGCAGCAAGAACATTTTCAAAGGATTGCAATGAAGGCAAATTACCTCTTACCCCCATATGGAGGCTATTTAAATATATAATTTTAAAATTTTTATTTAAAATATTTATTTAAAATTTTAAAAAATATTTGTTTTAAAATTTTGCACTTCCCAAGGGCTTAATCTTGGTATCCTGGTAAATAAGCCTCATTCATCTAAGAAGCTGCATTGATTTCACTGCAAAATGGAGCCCCACCATTTCTAAACTGTTAGTTGCTGTAGTAGAAATAACATTCTTCAAAAAAAAAATGAGTGCAGTTGTGTAACATAAACATGAGGCGATATTCATACATGGCAGTTCTCCACTAAAACACTACTTTGTAAAAGTGGGGTTCCATATTCAATGAGTATCATTGATTTCCATATCAAAGTGATTTCATCAGCAAGTGAAATTGGGTCAGGTCATCAGCCCTTGATCCAACTCCATTAGGCCACTGGAACAGTGCAAGGGATGGAAAACTACCAAGCCAGACACCTGGAAGGAGACTGGCTTTGCAGTCCCCTGGATATAGGTAGCACACCTAGAGCATAGTGAAATGCACTCAAATTAATTTGGAAAGCCACACTGCCATTTTTACGGAGTTGCCTTTCAGCACAGAATTGCATTTTAAAGCAAGATGACAACTGTAGCTTCCATATTTTGACATATATACTGATAAGTAGGGGTATGTCTACACTAGCCCCCTAGTTCGAACTAGGGAGGCTAATGAGGGCAACCGAAATTGCAAATGAAGCGTGGGATTTTAGGGGGGATGCTATTTTAGATTTGGTTTTGGTGAGTAGCGAGGACCTCATAGATGAAATGGTTGTAGGGGACAATCTTGGCTCGAGTGATCATGAGCTAATACAGTTCAAATTAAATGGAAGGATAAACAAAAATAAATCTGAGACTAGGGTTTTTGATTTCAAAAGGGCTAACTTTAATAAATTAAGGAAATTAGTTAGGGAAGTTGATTGGACTAAAGAAATTATGGATCTTGAGGTGGAGGAGGCCTGGGATTATTTTAAGTTAAAGTTGCAGAAGCTGTCAGAAGCCTGTATCCCAAGAAAAGGGAAAAAAATTATAGGCAGGTGTGTTAGACCAAGCTGGATGAGCAAGCATCTCAGAGAGGTGATTAAGAAAAAGCAGAAAGCATATAAGGAGTGGAAGATGGGAGGGATCAGTAAAGAAAGCTACCTTATTGAGGTTAGAGCATGTACGGACAAAGTGAGAGAGGCTAAAAGTCAGGTAGAGTTGGAGCTTGCAAAGGGAATTAAAACCAATAGTAAAAGGTTTTATAGCCATATAAATAGGAAAAAAAAACAAAAAAAGAAGAAGTAGGACCGCTAATTACTAAGGATGGAGTGGAGGTTAAGGATAATTTAGGAATGGCCCAATATCTAAACAAATACTTTGCTTCAGTCTTTAATGAGGCTAATGAAGAGCTTAGGGATAATGGTAACATAACAAATGGGACTAAGGATATGGAGGTAGATATTACCATATCCGAGGTAAAAGCCAAACTTGAACAGCTTAATGGGAGTAAATCGGGGGGCCCAGATAATCTTCATCCAAGAATATTAAAGGAACTGGCACATGAAATTGCAAGTCCATTAGCAAAAATTTTTAAAAAAACTCTAAACTCAGGGGTTTTACCATTTGACTAGAGAATTGCTAATATAGTTCCTATTTTTAAGAAAGGAAAAAAAAGCGACCCGGATAACTATAGGCCTGTTAGTCTGACATCTGTAGTATGCAAGATCTTGGAAAAAATTTTGAAGGAGAAAGTAGTTAGAGACATTGAGGCTAATGGCAATTGGGACAAATTACAACATGGTTTTACAAAAGGTAGATCGTGCCAAACCAACCTGATCTCCTTTTTTGAGAAAGTAACAGATTTTTTAGATAAAGAAAATGCAGTGGATCTAATCTACCTCGACTTTAGTAAGGCATTTGATACAGTATCACATGGGGAATTATTGGTTAAATTGGAAAAAATAGGGATTAATATGAAAGTTGAGAGGTGGATAAGCAACTGGTTAAAGGGGAGACTACAGCGGGTCATATTGAAAGGTGAACTGTCAGGTTGGAGGAAGGTTACTAGCGGGAGTTCCTCAGGGATCAGTTTTGGGGCCAATTTTATTTAATCTTTTTATTGCTGACCTTGGCACCAAAAGTGGAAGTGTTCTGATAAAATTTGTGGATGACACAAAGTTGGGAGGTATTGCCAATTCAGAAAAGGATCGGGATATCATACAGGAAGATCTGGATGACCTTGTAAATTGGAGTGATAGCAATAGGATGAAATTTAATAGTGAGAAGTGTAAGGTTATGCATTTAGGGATTAATAACAAGAATTTTAGTTATAAGCTGGGGACACATCAGTTGGAAGTAACGGAGGAGGAGAAGGACCTCGGAGTCCTGGTTGATCATAGGATGACTATGAGCCGCCATTGTGACATGGCCGTGAAAAAGGCTAATACGGTCTTGGGATGTATTAGGCGAGGTATTTCCAGTAGGGATAAGGAGGGGTTAGTGCCATTATACAAGGCATTGGTGAGACCCCATTTGGAATACTGTGTGCAGTTCTGGTCTCCCATGTTTAAGAAGGATGAATTCAAACTAGAACAGGTACAAAGAAGGGCCACTAAGATGATCCGAGGAATGGAAAACCTGTCTTATGAAAGGAGACTCAAGGAGCTTGGCTTGTTTACCGTAACCAAAAGAAGGCTGAGGGGGGACATGATTGCATTCTTTAAATATATTAGAGGGATAAATACCAGGGAGGGAGAGGAATTGTTTAAGCTTAATACCAATGTGGACACAAGAATAAATGGATATAAGTTGTCTAGTAGGAAGTTTAGACTTGAGATTAGACGAAGGTTTCTAACCATTAGAGGAGTGAGGTTCTGGAACGGCCTTCCAAGGGAAGTAGTGGGGGCAAAAGAGCTATCTGGCTTCAAGATTAAACTAGATGGGTTTATGAAGGGGATGGTTTGATGAGATAACATGATCTTGGTAACTAGTTGACCATTTATTATCAGTGGTAAATAGGTCAATGGAGGGATGATAGGAGTTACTATAGAGAACTTTCTGGGTGTCTGGCTGGTGAGCCTTGCCCACATGCTCAGGGTTTAGCTGATCGCCATATTTGGGGTCGGGAAGGAATTTTCCTCCAGGGTAGATTGGCAGAGGCCCTGGAGGTTTTTCACCTTCCTCTGTAGCATGGGGTACAGATCACAGCTGGAGGATTCTCTGCATCTTGGGGTCTTTGAATCATTGTTTCAAGGACTTCAATATCTGAGATATAGGTGAGAGGATTACTCTAGGAGTGGGTGGGTGAGATTCTGTGGCCTGCATTGTGCAGGGGATCAGACTAGATGATCATAATGGTCCCTTCTGACCTTAAAGTCTATGAGTCTATGGGTCTATGTTCCTGGGCGGTCACCATTTTGGAAATTTACTAGCCCAGAATAACTGCCCGCGTCTACATGCGGCAGTGAAATGGGAGTTCGAAGTAAAGCCCTTAATGTGAATTAGCTGTTTAAACCTCTTTCCAGGAGGAATAGTTATTCCGGGCTAGTCAATTTCCAAAATGGCGACTGCCCGGGAACATGCTAATGAAGCGCGGGATATTTAAATCCTGTGCTTCATTTGCAATTTCGGTTGCCCTCATTAGCCTCCCTAGTTCGAACTAGGAGGCTAGTGTAGACATACCCTAGCTGAATCACACAAAATAGTGGTTGGTACTCTCAATGACCCTTGCCATCTCTTGGGGTATGTCTACACTGCAAAGTTTTTCTGGAAAAACAACCATTTTTCCAGAAAAACTACACTTACGTCCACACCGCTATTGCGTTCTTTCGACAGAAAGTCGAACGGAGGGGTATTTCCAACAGTGGTAAATCTCTTTCTATGAGGAAGAAGCCTTTTTCCAAAAAAGCTTTTTCAGAAAAAGATGTGTGGATGCAGAAGAGAGTATTTTTTTGAAAGAAGAGGCCTCCAGGAAAAAAGCCACTCTGTCCACAGTAATCAGAACTAAAATGTGAGGTAGCGTCCAATCAATGTGGACACTATCTTTTGAAAAAGCAGATCGCTTTTTTGCTGTGTAGACGCTTTTTTTTGAAAAAAGTTTTTCTGGAAGATCTCTTCCAGAAAAGCTTCTTCTGAAAGAAGCTTGCAGCCTAGATGTAGCCTTGTAAATAAATTTGAACCTAGGTGAATTAGTGCAATTACCACCAAACCTTATTCTACTTCTGTTAGAATTAACAGTTTTCAGATTGAAATTGAAATGTATGTAGCCTTCAGATTAAAACATGTTCACATTTCCTCAATCAGGATTTCTATATAAAATTCTTCATTATTAAGGATTTATAAACACACGGAATAGTAAAAAGCAATGTAGTAGCCCATGGCTACGTCTATACAGTTTCCCTCTTCCGCAAAAGCCTATGCAAATGAAGCACGTATTTGCATATTGCCACGCTTCATTTGCATAATTAATTAGGAGCTGTTTTGCAAGAGGTTTTCGCGCAAGAGCCATTCTTCCTGAAAAAATGAGGAAGAACGGCTCTTGCGCAAGAGGGGGTTTTTGCGCAAACAGGTGCTGTGTAGACGGCGCCTTTTTGTGCAAAAACATCTTTTATGATTGCAGATTATCTTTATTTAGGGCTTCATATGCTGCACCTACAGTACTTGCAGGAAGTGCCAAAACATCTGAATTGGGTGCCCTGAAAAAATATGTTTGGTCAAATCCTGCTTGTCTTACTTGCATGAATAAGGTGAGTAGGATTTTGACTCATTGGCTAAAAATTTAACAAAGCCTTACTAGTAAGTTTCATAATATATGGCAGCAGTGATGGTTGTCATTGTGAATACAATCTTCTGACTCATCCCACTGTTGGAACTATTCTACAGAACATATTTAACATCCACATGTACCATATAAAGGTATAAGATCTGATTTCCGCATTGCCCTGTGTAACCCACTGGTGACTGTGTTACAGGTTCCTCTCTCTGCCAGTTTACAAACGATACAAGTTGTTACAACCCTTACATACAGGTGCTTAGATCTTTATCTCATGAGTAGCAGCCGATGTATTTATCTCTGGAGATCCTGGTGTGCTGGCCATGAGAGCATCTGTTGCACTTGTACCTTATATCATCATTTACATTCATGTCAAATGCAATAACTGTGATGGTGGCAATAATACATAACTCTTATATGTACTTTTCATCAGTAGATTGAACATATATATACCATAATATTAATGCCAGCTGAGCATTATTTCAATCAGACAAAGCTCTGAAAATAAAAAAGTGACAAAACAAATTTGCTTTCCAAAATGGGCCAAACTAATTAAAATTCAGACACCTCCATAATTTTGGAGTTGTTTGGGTCAAGATCCTGAACTGATCTTTGTGTCTTGACCTTCATTGTAACTTGAAACCCAGCAGGATGTTTAAGTTTCAGGGGAATTACATTAAATTTTCAGGTTCTTTCAGACACAAAGCTCAGTGTAAGTCCACAAGAAACAAACATGAAAAAGGAAGGTTAAGATGAACATTTCAATACATTTAATAAATTATATTTTTAAATTTTGAAAGAAATAATTAATTTCTAAATTTTTTCTTTACTTCTTTTCTCAAGTGTAGTAGATGGATTTGATCTGCATTCATGCTGGTCAGAATAAGACCAGAATTTGCTTCTTAATCATATACGAGGAGTAACAGTAGTTCGAATTAGAGATCCTAATTCGAACTACCTACTCCGTGCCGTGTGTAGCCGCGGGCACAGAGTTTGACCTAAGGGCATTTAAAAATGGCGCCCGCCCGGCAAGATGCAAATGAAGCCCAGGATATTTAAATCCTGGGCTTCATTTGCAACTTCGAATGCCTACATTAACCACCCTAGTTCGAACTAGGGCGGTAGTGTAGACATACCCATACTTATTTGTTAGTTATTGGCTTAGAACCTCAGACGGAAGTCTATTTCCATCCATAAAATGCCCAATGGGCAGTCTCTGTTTGGAAAGACTCGTGGCTTAACCTCAGGTTCTTAGGGTGTAATCCATGATGGTATGTAAGCACCTACATCCCATTTTTAGGTACCACTGCTATCCACCTTACTGGTATGTGGACACTATCTTTCGAAAAAGCAGATCACTTTTTCGATGCACTTTTGTGTGTAGACGCTCTCTTTCGGAAGAAGTTTTTTTTTGAAAATCTCTTCCAAAACAAGGCTCTTCCGAAAGAAGCCTGCAGTCTAGACATAGTGGCAATAACACCTAGGCTAAGTCACATGCAAGAGCTTGATCCCACAGGCATATTCAGATGCTGCCTATTAGATTGGACTTCTCATGGAATTCCATACCAAACAGCAGCAGAGAATCCTCCTTTGTCCTGCTCCAGAGAGTGCCCTAACCACTAGGCTACAGAGTCATTCTAACTCTTTCACTGGCCCAATTAATATCTAATTATTCAATTATTTAATTAAGTGCAACTACTTCAACAGGAGAGACTGAGGGAGCCCTAAATCAAATATCTCATAGCCTAGTGATCAGGGAAATCACTTGAGAGGTGGGAGATTCCTATGCAATTTTTTTCTCTCTTAGGGTGGGGGTGGGCCTTGAGCCAGGAGTCACTTGGGTGAGTATCCTGTTCACTATGCTGAAAGTTATAAGGGAAAGTTGTTTGGTCCCACACGCTACTTAGGCAGCCAAATACCTTTGTTCCTTCATGAATTGAAATCAGAGCTAGATGCTTTCTAGAAATCCAAACTAAGTTAAGAGAGGGAGGTGGGACTTTCTAGTTGGCATCTCCTATTGGTTAGCTTAGGTGACTCCCTGCTTAATTTGTTGGCTTTGCAAATTGTGGCGCACAGTACCTATTTGGCCGCATTTTTATATTGGAGCCTAGGCACCTGATCAGGCTTTGTGGATGGCACCATTATTTCTGTGCTTTTATAGATGCCTAAAAGTTACATATTACAATGTGCAGTGTCACAAAGCCTTAGAGCCTTTGTGGATCTGGGCCTCGTACTCTGACTCCATAGCTGATAACATATAAATAGCCGTGAATTCATGGCAAGTGCTGTTTGACTGTATTTAATGCAGGAGAAGTAATTAGAAGGAATAATGTCAACATTCTGTTCAACTTATTGTTAATCCCAGTGCATGGTTCAGAGTACTAATTTCTCAGGAGGTGCACAGAAGCAGCGTTTCATTCCTGAAGAACTGCTAAGATTCACAGAAGAGGGAGAAAAAGAGCCATAGAAGCTTGAGGTTGTGGAAGTTTTGGGTCAGGAGATTAGTTGGAAGTCTTTGAAATTGAAAATGCATTTTCATAATAAGTTTTATGTATCTGCACATAATATTATCCATGACATTCAAAAATTCCTGAGCTGAGCGTATAAAAGTTTCCACATAAATTAGTAGTTGAAATTCAAAACTACATTCACCAATGTATAAGAATGCCAGTGTCATTGAAAACTTTATGCATGGGTCTTTGTGTTTTCAATGCAAATGCATTTTCTATTTCCCCCAGCTCCCTGGGCCTCCAAACTTCTATTTCTCCAAGATCATCTGGCTCCAGGTCTCCCAGCCTTCATCCCTCCTGGAACTGGAAACCATACAGCCCACTCCCCAGAAACTCTTTCAGTGATTAGGAGAGACAAGCTCAGGAGAACAGGAAGAAAGGCCTATGGAAAATTCTTCCAGGTGGAAGAGAACTTGTATAATATAAAAAGTTAAATGTCCTGATTAATTTCCCATTTACTCCAATTTTACACTGGTGTAACTCCATAGATATCAATGGCATTATTACTGACTTGTACCAGTATCAGTAGCCCCTCTAACCTGTACTGACATTGGACCATCATAACAATGAGAGTACTACACATGTCAAAGGTTGTAACAGAAATTGCATGATATAATACTGCATTATCTGAGAAATACCATTTCATATCTTTCAAGACCATATTGTAATATATGTGACCAAAAGTGGCAGAATTAAGGTTACAGATGCAATTTTAACTAGGTCATTTCCTGGCTTGTAAATGTTTATAGAACACTTCCATTAAGAACTAAGATGTAAGCTAATACTCTAGGAGAAAAGTATTACTTGACATAAATACAAGTGAGAACATTGCACCCTTACTGATTTTGTAGTATCATTTTAAATTAAATTTATAACATCTCTTATAAGTTGTAAGAAGTAATGATACTTAAACAGCAATGCAACAATCCCTCTTCAGATATATCACAGAATATTTATTCATTCTCAACCCTACCTTCACTTGCATGACGGTCCCTAAAAACGTTTTTGGGATGGACGTTAAATCCTTCTATATCATGCACTGAAGATGCTCTCCTTATACTACAAATGCTTTCCTTTGATCTGGAATGAGTTAGTGGTGTACTCGTCTGCAGTGTATCTGGGTATAGTCGGTCCCATTGCCGTTTAGGTGATGAATGGTCAAGAGGTCCTGATATATTAACCAAAGGAGAACATTTGCTGGGCTGTATCAGTGCTTTTGTGTCATCCACTTCAGAAGGGCTGCAGCTTTCTTTTGTGGGGGATTTAAAGCGCTTCATAGCCACTGAGTCATCACTGTGCTTAGATGAATCTACTACAACTGCATCAGGGTCTTCCTGCGGTAAGGACTGCTTTCTGTATGTTAAGAGTCTTAATCCAGGTAACTTGAATCCGAAAAGTCTGCCTAGATACAAATTAAATAAAAAAGATAAATTACTAAAATGAATTGCTTGTGATAAAAAATCTTTGTTCTTTTACAATGCCAGTTTGGTATATAGAAGCACCTGTCATAAGTAATATGTTAACAGAAATCTAATAGCGCATGCTGATTAGCAACAGAATGCATAACTAAGAAATATTATATACAAGTAATATTGCTTTAGTTATCTTTGGTTTATGCCTTAGTTAAACACAAGTTTTGGGAAACTTTGTGGCAGATGATATCCTATGTTTCACAAGAGGTCAGACTAGTTTACCTAATGGTTTCTTCTGTCTTGAAAAATCTACGAATCCATGAAAGTCATGAAATAATATGTAACTGCTACATTACTAGGCAACCATGTTCTTAACTACATAGTTGTGTTTTTTGTTGGCAGTTAAACTTCATACACTTAAAAATGAACCTTTGCTATTTCACTGAAATCCATTTACTCTATAATTTAAATAAAAATGTACACACCCTATTACTCCAAACAGGAAAACTAAAGTTGAGTTTCAATTTTACCATCATCCCAGTCCAAGAGAACCATATTCCATATTTGTACATTTAAATTGTGTAATTTGTCTCTAGACATTTACAAACAGAAAGGAAAACAACCACATTTTACCCTCACTTACATCCATGCAACATAAATACTTTCAGTTAATTTGCACATAACTAAGCATAACACATTGCATCTCACGGTGGCCTGTATAATGATGAACTGATGAGGATGCACCACAATAAGAAATACATATAGCGGAGGAAGTACACAAAATGCAGTAATTAAGGGAAATGTGGAGAAGGGGTAGGAATGGGAACTGCAAAAAGAAACCAAACAGCAAATCCTTCAAGTATAATGTAACCCAACTAGCAAATGGAAACCCTAATGCTTTTGACATACAGAGAACACAGTAACAGAAATTACCATAGAAGCTAGTTGAATAACGTAAAAACCCTCATCAAATAATGTAATTGATGAAAAATGCCACATTTAATTGAATAAGCATTGTGATTAATATTTATTTTAGGATTTTCTATGACCATCCATCACATAGCATTTGAGTGCCTCCTCAATTAAATCAATAGTGATAGTGAAATCCCTAGTGGATGTCATGGGGTCTCTAAGGGTTATTTCGAGGGAAGGGTTTTCTCTTGAAATAACCCCGCAGGGACCGAGTTTTGATGTCCTGAAATAGCACTGTTGCAGAAAAGCAGAAGTCTGTGATTATGCTAATGAAGTACGGGATATTTAAATCCCCTCTTCATTTGCAATTTCGGATGTCTACATTTGCATTCCTCCCTTGAAGGAGGAATCGAGTGTAGACATACCTAATACTTCTCCCTATAGGTGGGAAATACTCCTTATGGGATTGGATTTGGTTTTTGGTTGTTTGCAGGCAGTTTTGATTAATAGTGTTTGTTGCTAGTTAATGTTCATTCATCTATAACACTGAGATTAAACTGCTCATGCTTTGACTCATCAAAAGACAGAATACTGAAATGTTTTGAAATATTATGTCTTTCAGGGAAGCATATGCACAATAGCTAATGCACAGCAAATGATGGCACAGCTTAGCCTATTTAATTTTGAAAACTAAAGTACTAGACTGTCAGTATGTAACTTCTGAATTTAATACTAAATAAATGTATGTGAGATTTACACACTGTACTCCATAGGAAATCTCCATTCATATCCAGTGTAATATACACATAAAAATCTCCATTACATAAATCAAGAGAGAAATGTGAGGTGGACAACCGCTGGAGATGCTAGTTTTCAATCTGTGCAATCAGGATTCAATAACAGTATATCTTGGGAGCTGTTTTGAAAACTTTTTATCTATTTCCCCTAACAAACTATGAATACTTGAGTAAATTGCCCACAGTTATAAATTAGTGAAGTACATAAAAATCATTTTATAGGTTTTTTTAATGCCTATGAAATTGAGTTACAAAGCAGTTTATAAATCACTTTTGCAGGCTTATTACATTGAGGGTCAAACAATTACTGTAATACTTCTTTTCATCAATTACATTGTACTGCTTTAAAATACCATTCATAAGATTTTCTTGCATTAGATACTGTTAAAGGCTTTTTGCTGGCATGCTCTATTTTAGTCATATTCATGATGGTGCAGATGGTCTTTTCTGCTTCACTAGGTTAATATGACCATGTTAGACTGCATTACTGATTTAGCTGTCTAGCTGTAGTTCAGCTGGAAAGAATACATAGTGAGAATTTTGCTCATTGTTAAGATTCTCAGGCATGAAATAGAAAATACATATGACTATCTCTTTGCTATTCTTCTTTAAACTGAAATAAATTCTCTAAAAGTTAAAGCCCCCATTTTCTGCTTTTTAACCTGAATATCCTTTAAAATGTGAGGATTGTGGTTCATGTTCAAAATATGGACAACGAGCCTTATAATGTTCTGAGTATTTGTCATAAAAAAAAGTCAGATCCCTTCTGCGGTACTGTAGCTGAGGCTTGCAAAATGCCTATCCACAATTTGTCTGAGTTGCACAGTACATTCTCACTTAATGCAATAATATAACATAGCCTGAAGCAAACATTCATGGCCCCAGGCCAAAAGTCCCAATGTAGACAAAAGTGTCAATGGGAGTTTTCCGTACATAAAGACTACAGGGATCAGGTGCATTTTTAAAAATCTGTTTTAGAAACATATGCTGACTGAGATAATTTTGCTTAGGCTATGTCTACATTGGCATTTTCATCAGTAAAACTTTTGTTGGTCAGGCACATGAACATCCCCATTCCCGGACCATCAAAACTTTCACTGACAAAAGTGCCAATGTGAATATAAAAGATCTCAGTAACCTTTTTCCTCCAAACCTCATTCCCCAGAGGCTCCTACAACAGGACTGCAGGGGGAGCATGAGAACTGAATCACTGTAATCCAGACTGTCCCCTCCTCTCCTAGTAAGGCAGTCAGGCTTTCTATCACAGTACATTCTCCTCTGATGCTGTATATCCTACCTTTCTGAATGATCTCCCCTTAGTGCTTGTGTAATTTCATCAAAGGCTGCTCCTGGCTTCAGCCTAGGAGATCTTTGTGTAGCTCTCCAATGCACGATGGTGAAAATTTTTCATGCTTTCCAAGCTTTTGAACACCAATCCTTAACAGTCCACTGGGTGCTTGGAATGGGCTGAATAATTATTGTTGAGGAATCTTTTTTTCATTAAAGGAAAAGATGGACTCCAGTTGAACATGGAAGGAAGCCTCCTATCTTCCATAGTCCTGTGTTGAAGCTTCATGAAAAAAGCTCTGGCAGCTAGCGGAGAGCCCTAACTTAGCTTGTTTCCACCTTGGAATTTTCATATATGCCTAAGAAGCAGAGTTATCACAGAGAGAGTCAGTATAGCACTGTGTTCAGATCTGGAAAGGCTGAACTTCCAGTTATCGGACCTGACATGGGTGTGGTTAAAATAGTTTTTCAGTTGTGATTCTGTGCAAAAGGTAAAGTGGGCTAAGAGAGACATAACATAGCCTTCCCTTGATATGAAACTATAGAGGGCAAACAGTCTCAGGTCTCAGGTGGGGTATTGAATGGAAAAATGTAGGAGCATCTAGAAAAGTTCTCTTTTCATGCCACGAAAGTGATGGTGTTAATGCCATGATTTAAAACTACGACTCCTACATCATTTTATGGCTTTCCAGGTGCTTCTTCTGGATAGAGTTAAAGAGGCAAGTGACTATAAAGTAGACATTCCAGAAAAAAATGATCTGAACAAGGGTTTCCATGGTAACCCTATGCTTCTAAGTTATAAGAAATTCCTAAACCTGGCCTACATTTACAGTTCCATATCAATGGAAGATAATGGTGTTTGGCCTGAAAACTGCCCCAAGGGTCTTTACTGTGCGGTTGGCACCAGTTATACATTTCCTAAATTCTCCAGAATTCACGCAGTGCATATTTGCTTACACAACATCTTCACTGCAGCAGAGTCAGCGATGTGCCTAAGGCTGAATATCTCAATTTCAGTACACTTGCTGAAGGCACTGGGATTTCCGGTAAATGCAGAAAGCTCTACCTTAATTCATACTCTTTCTTTAGTATTTCTCAGTATATAGTGGATTTCAGGTCTCTTACCTTAACATTCCCTTCTCCAAACTGGCCAATGGTAGCTCCAAGATTATGCTGGAGATGGGGACAGTGTGCTGAGCTTCTGCCCTCCTCACCCGAGCGTGCAGCATGCAGAAAGCTTCTCTGAGCAGTGTGTGGGGGCAGGGCAGTCAGGGAGCTGGGCTGAGGCTCTTGCTGTGCCTATGGGCCAGATCTGGCTGCTTGGTAGGCCGGATCCAGCCCGCGGGCCATATTTTGCCTGCCCCTGTACTAGACAGATACCTCAAAGGAGCCAAAATGCTTCCTTTGCACAACGAAGAGTCAAATATGAGAGTTGTCAGAGTTTTTAATTAGCACAAGCCATAGCTTCTTCCAGCTAGAGAGTCCTAAAACCCTGCTGCAGATACCCATGGGGTCCTGATGTCCAGGTGTTGTCAGGTAACAATAGTATGGCAACCAAACTTCTGCAAAGTAGATCAGAATGAATAACTAGTCTATCTGTATAGACAGTTCCCATGTTTCTGGGAAAATCATTGCTTTGTTTATTCCTTGTTTTATGTTGGAATGTTATTTTATCTCTCTGGTTGTCTGAACACATCGACAATGTGCTTATTTTATCTCTTACCTATCTATCCGGATTTTATTACATAGTTCCTTTTTGCTTATATTAAAAATCTAGGCATATTAGAGGTTTTTGTTCTGTTTTGTTGTATCTAGTTCAAAATCAATGAAAAGGAAAGTAAGCCATGTTTATAGGAGACTCCAGTTATAGTAGGTGTCAACTTTTGCTCGATCTATCTCATGTCATTTAAAGTTTTAGGCAGAAAAAGAATGTGTTTTATTCCCTTAAACCAAAAATATTGTTTCTTATGGTAATCTTCTTTTTTGTCACATAGTAATTTCAAAAATGAACACATTTATTTGTAAATAATTATTCAATAAAAATGTCAATCACAATAAATAAATATTATATACAATGAATTATTCAGCCAGCATTATCCACGTCTTGTGCCACAAAATATAGTAGTCCTGAAATCTGAGAAAGAATGTATCCTATTCATCATTTTAGACTGGCAAGAAGTTGCCAGCCTTTATCATTACTAGATCACCAGGCTTTATCAAGTAGATAGAATTTGTTGCAAGATCAGGAAGTGAAAATCCGAGGAGAAGAAGTCATATTCCAAACACTAATTCATACAGCTGGTCAGCTTTCCATCATAAAGTTTATTTCACCTCTAGGTAAATAGATTGGTATGCTCGGTGTATTCAGGACTTACAGTCAGAATAAGCTGAAAACCTTCACTGCAATTGGGTTTTATCTTCATATAGGTTAACTTAGATTTAACAATTCAGGGTACATCTACACAGCAGGCCTAAAGTCATATTAAGCTATGCAACTTCAGCTACGTCAACTGCGTAGCTTAATTCAAAACAGCTTAACTTGGCTTTTTGCGCTATCTACACAGCAGGAAGTCGAAGGAAGAACACTCTTTCTTCGACTTCCCTTACTTCTCGTGAAATGAGGTTTACCATGAGTCAGAGTAAGAAGTCCTCCAGCTCGACATTATTTTGAAATAAAGGCTTCTAGTGTAGACGTGCATTATATTATTTTGGAATAATGTCAGTTATTCTGAAATAACGTTGCTGTGTAGACATACCCTCAAGTGTTATAGTTACAGTTTTGCAGAAAAGATTATTCAGTGAGCTATGGCATGAGCTGAGTTACTATCTGACAGGGTAATGTAAAACTCAGAAGACCCTGAAATAATAGACACAGAAGACAAGAAGTAAGAGGATAACAACAGATTGATTTACCTGAAGAAGAGCCACTTGAAAGGTTGTTGCCATCTGAAATACAATTAAACTAGATTTACAGACAGCATTAGATTTTTTAAAACTTATTAAAAAAATAAACATTTAATAGGTGCTTTAAAATATGAGTACTGAGATTGTTTACAGAGGAAAACAAGGGAGAATATAACTTTTCTGTACATTGTCTAAGCAAATTATTATAATAGATTGTATATGTGAATTGCAAAAGAACTGTTCTGAAACATAATTTTTTCTCTTTGCAAAATTTCAGAACTGCTCAGCTCGTTGCATAAAATAGGGTCAATTTCCCATTTAAGAAGTTAATTAATAGAATGGCTCTGGTATAAAATTGAAGTAAATGAGATTACAGTCAAACTCACATTCAGTAAAATTGAGCTATTTATATTCATTTACTGACCTTCATCGCGCACTTTAAGAACTCTAAGTGAAAAAGTGCAATGGACATACTATTTATGATTGTTATTCCATTTAAAAGAGAGGAAAGATTGGATGCTGAAAATCTGAGTGATTTGTTTGGCATCTTCATGGGGTAGGCAGTAAGGTTTTGCCTTCTGGGTTTGACACGTATTTACCATGTAACTTTGGAAACATCACATAACCCCTTTGTATGTGACTTATTCCATCTGTAGAAGTGCTTGAGAGCTACAGATTGAGTGACGAAGAGGTGAGGAACTTCTAACATGTATATACAAAGATGGGAAACAATTCTAGAATTACAGCTTGGAAAAAGTTGTGATTATAATAATCCTTGTTTCATTAAGTAGTACATTTATTTAATTTAAAATCAGACCTGTCCAGCAGTCTGGGACTGTGTAAAAAATAAATAATCATAAAATTGTAGGACTGGAAGGGACCTCGAGAAGTCTTCTGGTTTAACCCTGTGCTCTCAAGTATTATCTAGACCAGGAGTAGCCAAACTCTTTGAGGGTATGTCTACACTACAAAGAGTAGTATAGTTATTTTGAAACAGTTATTTCAAAATACCTTATTTCGAAATAATGCTTTTAGACACAAAATGCATTTCAAAATAGCATTTTGCTGTTTTCAAATAGCTCATCCACACTGATTGGACGCAGAATTGCATTTAAGGCCGGCCGGAACCAGTTCTGGCAGGGCATCAGGTCAGGAGTTACCTTGTGTGGCTGCTGCCTGAGGCTATCTGAGGCCTGTGCTTAAAGGGACCCCCCTGGACAGCCAGTTCTCAGGTTTCCCTGCTTGCTTTCCTACCTCGCTGAGGGACAGCAAAGCATTTGTTTCTCTGTGTGCTCTGGTTGCCCTCACTCAGGACAGCACAGCACTCTTCAGCATGGAGCCGGAGCCACCCGTGTGCGCTCTGGTGCTTCTCCTGGACGTGTTGCTGTGAGCCAGGCAGCACATTCTGCAGGCAGTAACAGTCTCCCTGGTGTGCCCCACTGGGGGCTCATTCCTCCCTCACATCCTTCCACTTACCCCTCCCTAACCTCCCTTCCTGCTGTACAATAAAAGACACGTGTTCATTACAACAAAGTATCTTTATTGAACAAAACTGGGGTAGGGGAATGAAACTGAGGTGAGACTGGGGAAAGAAGGTGGGAGAGGGGAGGAGAGAGGGTGGGGGGAGAACCTGGGAGGAGGGAGCTGGCAGGGGGAGGCAAGGGGAGGACGGGGGAGGAGAAGCTCAGGGCTCAGAGTTGGGGGTGTCACCAGCCCAACTGTCTCCCAGCACCGTGGGTGCGGGGGTCTTGGCATCCCTGGGGGGTGGAGAGGGTGTGGAGGAAGAAGTGGGAGGGGGAGAAGGAGTGGGAGGAGGAGCGGTAGCTGGGGAGGCAGCAGGGGCTGGAGCAGCAGGAGGCAGCAAGCTCTGCACCAGTATCTGCAGGTGCTCGCAGATGGCACGGCCCTGGGCAAGCTGCTCCTGCAGGAGCTGCAGGTCTTCCTGCACCCAGTGGTCAAGGGTGCGGTGCAGGGCTCGCAGTGCCCCCAGCAGCTCCTGATGGTACCCCTCCACAGCACGAGTGGGCCTGCAGAGTCCTCAGGTGCGGGAGGATGTCCCGGGTGGGGTGGTATGCCCTGCATTCGCAGCTGGTGCGGCTGCGGACACACAAGAGAAGTGGTCAGTTATCCCTGGGGACGCAGCGAGTGAAGCCCAGCCGCCCTCTGCAAGTGCAGACGACAGGTCTCCACACCATCAGAGCCGATGTGCTTGCACACAGGCCATGTTCAGGATGTTCTGCTATCCCCAGGAGTGGGAGCTGCCCGGGGACTGCACCAATGCCCCTGTGCAGTATATAGTGTGTGTGTGGGGGGGGAGATGTCCCCTACCTCTGTGTAGAAGGGGCTTATGGAGGGAGGGTGTCCTGCTGTGTCCCACCCCGGGGTCAGGAGCATGTCATGTCTCTTCACACACACACGTGTGGCTAACAGGCCAAGGCCTCTGTGTGGCAGCCAGCTGGGGCCACATGCCCAGGGGTGACACGGCATGTGCTCACACATGCACAGGTTGCTGCGTGATCCGTAGTCAGCAAGGCCCGTGTGTGTGGTCCCTGGTCTCCCTCCCCCCCATCATAAGGGGACAGTGATGGCACTCACATGTTGTTGCCTTCCCAGATGACACTGGCGACAGGTCCACTGGGACGGCTCGGGGGTCCTGGCTGCGCGGCACGCTCCCTCCGGGCTCCTGTGGCTCCTGGACCTCCTTCTCCTCCTCCATGCCCTGGTCAGGGCCCTCTGCTCCAGGGTTGATGACCACCTGGGGGGCACAGACTGTCCCGCTCCCCAGGATGTGGTCCAGGGCATCAAAATAGGGGCAGCTCTCAGGGTCTACCCCTGTTTGGGAGCTGCCCCCGTGGCCCTGGCATAGGCCTGCAGCAGCTCCTTAATTTTCATCTGAATCTGCTCCTGGGTTCGCATGTGGCCTTTGGTGGCCAGGCTGGCAGCTATCCTGCCATAGACGGCCGCATTCCTCTGTCTAGTGCAGAGATCATGGACGTTGAGGCATCCCCCCAAACCTCAATCAGGTTCATGATCTCCACACTGGAACAGGAAGGCACCTGCCTTCTCCAGCCCCTGGCAGGCTCCTGGGAGCTGGGGGACTGGGCCAGGGAAGTGGTGGAGGACTGGCTGGCACTGGCTGCCTGGCTCATGGTGGGGCCACTGGGTCAGGGGCAGTGAGTACTGGCTCTGGGCTGGCAGGCCTGGAGCTGGCACAGACACTGTGGCCAGACTCTACCCCTTTAAGGGCTCCAGGGAGGGGGGGAGGAGAGGAGTTTTCCTGGTTGGGGCCAGAGTGGCCAGCAGGGCACCCTGGGAAGGGCTGGAGGCCCCCTATTTCGAAATAGCCCCTATTCCATTTCTACACAGTGCTTATTTCGAAATAGCAATTTCGAAATAGGCACTATTCCTCGTGGAATGAGGTTTACCAAGTTCAAAATAAGCCCTTCGCTATTTCAAATTAATTTCGAAATAGCAGTTGGCTTGTGTAGATGCTAGTAGAGTTATTTCAAAATAACGGCTATTATTTTGAAATAACTTTGCTGTGTAGACGTACCCTGAGCTACAAATGACGGTTTTCAAAAGTTCAAGAGCTAGAGTGCATCTGTTGAGGTTGGGGCTTCAGCGCTGCAGGTAGAGGGGGCTGAAAATTTCAACACCATGAGAGGGGCCTGCCAGGGCTAAGGGCTGAAGCCCTGCTCCTGGTAAAGCTCTGGGCACCAGCATATGTGAAGTCCTGAGACTTCTTTCCCAGCTGGTCGGAAATCAGAAGTGATGCTTGGGGTCACATGCTCCCCCAGATTTTTGCCAGTGTTTTCTGGCCCCACGTGGTAACATGGTGCCACCGGACCCCTTCCCTGCATAGCAGCTCTGGAGTCAGCAAGTTGGGAGCTATGGCAGTGGGAAGAGACAATGGCAAACAGCTGGGAGCTGCAGGGAGGGGATGCTGAAGTTAAGAGGCAGGTGTGCCTAGGGGGCCAAAACTTTGAATTGTGCCCTCCCATTCTCAGGAGGCACCAATCATCTCAAATAGAAGACTGTAGCCCCACCATCCCACCACAGGACAGAGCCCCGAGCTCTCCCTCCAGGATAGTAGGCGTAGGAAAGGGAGAAGGGCCTACAGGGTTTCACAAGCCAACGTTAACCATAAAAGAGCCACATATGGTTTTCCAGACTTCATTTGGCCAGTCTGGATCTTCTAGACCAATGTTTTCTTAACCTGCTCCTAAACCTCTTCAGTGAATGAGATCCCATAATCTCCCTAGGCAATTTATTCCAGTGCTTAACCACCCGGTAGGGGCACCATTTCAGATTTCGGTGTGTGTGGGCGGGGTGACCTGTGCATGCCATGATGGGGGGGGGGGGGAAGAACGTGAGAGCATGTGAGGGTGGACTGAGGACAGAGGCTTCAGCAGTGTTACTGAGCATGTTCAGTATAAGCCGAGCACTAAGTGTGTGTGTGTGGGGGGGACCAATCCTTTCCACCTCCCCCCCATACATCACCTCTACCCAGGGGCAACTAAGGCATGGGAAAACTACTATTTTGGCAGCCCACTTAGCAGTTAGCTGACAGGAGCACTGTATCTAATTCGTATATAAAAGAAAGAAAATTAAATAAATAATAGACCCACTCAGCTCTACCACTAACATATTCTGACATATTCACTTAAGGGACACTGTTGAGTCTTAAAATTTTAATATATATTCTTATTTTGTTACTAACTCTGTGGAGAGAGACAGATCCTGTCAGGATTCCTGGACTCTATCTCAGCTCTGGACGAGGAGTCGGATCTAGTGGGTTACAGCAAGGAGGCAGATTTATTTTAGATCTATATTTGAACATTAGAATGGCCATACTGGCTCATACCAAAGGTCCTTCTAGCCCTGTTTCCTGTCTTTCAACAGTGGCCAATATCACCTAGTTTGTTTTTTAATTGGGTCAGCTTCTTGTGTTATGTTAGTGAAGGAATGAATAACATTTCCTTATTTCATTCTTCCACACCATTCATGAGTTCCTAGACCTCTAACATATCCTCCTCCCCACTCTTTAATCATTTCTTTTCCAATCTGAAAAGTCCCAGTCTTGTTAATCTCTCCTTATATGGAAAGCTATTCCTTATCCCTAATCATTTCTGGTTTCCTTTCTGTACCTTTTCCAAATACAATGCTTTTTTTTTAGAGGTGGTGACCAGATCTGCATACAATATTCAAGGTGTGGACGTACCATGACTTTATGTAGAGGCAACATGGTATTTTGTCTCATTATCTTTCCCTTTCCTATTGATTCGCAATATAGGGTTAGCTTTTTTTTTTAACTGCCACTGTATATTGAACAGATATTTTCAGATAACTACCCACAATGATTCCAGGATCTCTTTCTTGAGTGGTAAGAGCTATTTTAGACCCCATAATTTTTATATCTAAATAGGATTATATTTTTCCATGTTCGTGATTTTGCACTTATCAACACTGAATTCCATCTGCCTTTGTGTTTCCCACTGGTTTTGTGAGATCCCTTTGCAGCTCTTTGCAGTCAGCTTTGGATTAGTCACTGTTTACCCCTTTTTCAAGAACCTTTAAAAGTTTAAGGGCAGTGGTCCATATGCAAATCCCAGCAGCACAACACTCATTCCTATTCTTTCCCCCCTATCTTTTAAATGGAGTACCTGGCAATATTTTCATAATGATCTAATGATCTTTCCATGACTTGAATGTCCAGCCTTTTGTTATTCTTAATCACCCTGTTTCCCTCTTTTTACAACAAATTCCCTGCCCCAAAGGCAAAGCTGCAAGCAGCTCAAACTCTGTTCCATTTAAGAACTGTCTCTGAAGACAGGGAATAGGCTTGAAATGGACCTCAATTATGAAATCCAGGGGTTCAAACTCAGGAGGGGGGGGCACTGCCCCCTACCACCCCATAAATGGTGCTTGACAGAAAGTGTTTCCTAAGGGCCAGCCTAAACTGCCATCACAGCAATTTAGACCCATTGCTTCTTGTCCTATCCTCCGAGGTTAAGGAGAGTAAATTTCCCCCCTCTTTCTTGTGTGGTCCCCTTACTATAGGAGCCTCTGACTTTTACTGGGAGGATCCTTTGTGCTGAAATCTTGTCCTAGAGACTACAACTCCTATGAGCCCTTGGGAAAAAGGAGGAAATGGTGGCTCTTCCAGGCACGGACAGGGAGGGTAAGTGGGCTGCATTTTGGAGAGAGCAGCCAGATTGGTTGTGTGGAGACTTTTCCAGTCCAGGAGCCTGCTGCTGAGAGCCGGCTGGGGCTTGGATCTAACAGGCTGTTTCAGGGACTGTTGGTGATTGTTCCTGGAGGAGAGAGATCCTGGCAGTGCCTGTGGCTGAGAAGGGCCTACATAACCCTGCATAGAAGGTAACGGTGTGTAACTGTGGCTCTTTGGGAAAATGCTGCCTGGGACAGAGCACAGAAGATAAACTGACTCTGGGTCCAAAGAGAGCCAGAGTGATCTGCCCAGTGAACCAGAGCTACTGGCCTTTGGTGGGGCCTGCTCTGTGGCGGAGGGATTTTGCAGCTGGCTGCCTGCCTGGACTGATACACACAGAACCTGCTGTCTCCACTTCAGCTGCAGACCTTCCAGTATGCCCACACAAGCAAGTGAATCTAGATGAGTGCACACTCTGGGGTGGAATAAAAGGTGACAGTGTAAATGCCAGTTAGATAAGTTTCCTTTATTCCTGTGAACTTTGTTAATTGATTTTATTCACTTTTAATTTGTTAAACCCTGTTTCTTTAAGTTGTTAAGTAAAGGTGCGTTAATTCTAATTTTATCAATTAGATTTATTTTTTTTATAGTTGTTGTTTTTGGAGTTAGATCCAGATTATTACTGGAATCATTTTATTCCTGGAGACTCCCAAGGCGCACCATTAAGTGTATACAGGGCCAGCCAGGTGGAAGCACCGCCATTGTATATTCCTTTCGGAGCAAGGGACTGCAGCAAGGGGTGGATAGGGAATCCCCAACTACCAACATCACCACTGAGGCACTCTGGATCTCTTTTTATGTTAAAAACATCAGGTGCCCAGGCACACAGGTGAGCATGGCTTTGTCCTGAGTAACTGAGGGAGGAAAGAGGGGGTTACACTTGTACCAATCTTTTATGTACTTGAAAACTGTTATGTCCCCCCTCAGTCTTCTCTTCCCCAGCCTAAATAAATCGAACATTTTCATTCTTTCCTAATAGTTCATATTTTCAGGAGCTTTAATAATTTTTGTTGCTCTTCCTTGCCCACATCTTTCTTGAAGTATGGTGCCTAGAACTAGACAAAATATTCCTGTTGAAGCCTAATCAGCACAGTGTAGTGCAGAAGAATTACTTCTTGTGTCTTGCTTACTACATTCCTGCTAATACATCCCAGAATAATATTTGCTTGTTTTGAAACAGAGTCACACTGTTGATTCATATTTAGCTTGTGATCCTCTATGACCCCATTTCTCTTTCTGCAGCACTCCTTCCTAGGCAGTTGTATCCCATTTTGTATGTGTGCAACTGATTGTTCTTTCCTAAATAGAGTATTTTTTCATTTGTCCTTATTGAATGTTATCCTATTTACTTCAGACCATTTCTCCAGTTTGTCCAAATCGTTTGAATTTTAATTGTATCCTCCAAAGCACTTGCAACCTCTCCTAACTCACAGACTTTATAAGTGTGATCTTTATGCCATTATGTAAATCACTGACGAAGATCTTCCCTGAACTGGACCTAGAGCTGATCCTTTTGGGACCCCACTTGACTGTGAACCACTGATGATTACTCTCTCAGAATGCTTTTCCAACTTTCCAACTGAGAATGCTTTTCCATCTATGCTAGTTTCCCTAGTTTGTGTATGATAAAGTTATGTGAAACAGTACCAAAAGTCTTACTAACTCAAGATCTAACACATTTACTCTTTTGGCCTACTCACAACGCTTGTTACACTATCAAAGAAAGCTATTAAGTTGGTTTAACTTGATTTTTTCTTGACAAATCCATGCTGATTATTATGTATTTCCTTATTTTCTTCAAGGTGCTTGCAAATTGATTGCTTAATCATTTGCTCCATTATCTTTCCAGATGCTGAAGTTATGCTGACTGGTCTGCAATTCCCCAGGTTGTCTTTATTCCCCTTTTTATAGATTGGAACAATATTTGCCATTTTCCAGTAGTCTGGAATCTCTCCTTCTTCCATGACTTTTAGAAGATAATCACTAATGGCTCCGATATTTCCTCATTTCTCTTAGGATCTACACCCAAAATACAAAATCTTCCTATATCTATCCAAATTAGTATTCTCCTATCATCTGGTACAGTCCACTCAATTGAGTTTAAGAGGTAGCTTGGTGTTTTCATTGTATTTTTTCTCTAAGTATGAAATCCAGCATTGCTATTTTGCAGATGACACTGATATTTGAAATACTCAATATTAACACCTGTTATTAATGAAAATAATGAGGTCATACATTTGGAATTGAGACAATCCATCATGGATTGGTCTGGCTCTCTGATAACTGCCATCACACCTTCTTCAGTGCTGCTCCCTGTAACAGTCTGTGACTTGCTTTGGTCAATTTGTAAGGCCACCATGCTGTCCTTTAAGTCACCTCTTAGAACCTACCTTCTACTGTCACGTGTGCAATGAACTACCTCAGGATAATGGCTATCCCAGTGATTTGTCTATGACATCATGTGTTCTTTCTTTCTTTCTTTCTTTCTCCAGTTCCATCCTTTGAGTGCTACACCCATCCTGCAATCTCCTGTTTTTGTTTAGTCTGCAATCTCCGTAGTGCAGAGATTGCCCTTTAAAAATTGCTTGTTTGTACAACATGTGGCAGAATGGGACTCTGACTCTGATTCCTGGAGATGCTGTAATAAAAATAGCTAATAATAATAGATTGAATAATTCTTAGATACTATTCTAATCAGCCCTAACCATGATTTATCTTTGGGTAAAATTAACTTACTTTCTCTGTCTGTATTTTCTTCACTGTGGGTTGGCGTGCCCTACATGGGAAGGTCAAAGTAAGATCCGCAACTCCAGCTACATAACTTACATAGCTGGAGTCAATGTATCCTAAATCCCCACACGTGGGGTGCGTCTATACTGCAGGGCTTAACTCAAAATAAGCTACGGAAATTGAGCTATGTTGATTATGTATCTTATTTTGAAATAGCTTATTTTGAAATAGAGAGCATCTACAGAGCACTTATTTCGAAGTAGAGCACTCTTCTTTGACTTCCCTTATTCCTCATACAAGGAGGATTACTGGAATCGGAGTAAGAAGTCCTACAGATTGACAGTATTTTGACACTATTTCAAAATAACTGCCTGCTGCGTAGATGTGGACTAAGTTATTTTGAAATAGTGTTGCAGTGTCAATGTACCCACACAGCAGGAGGCTGATAGGAGCAAATGCTCTGGTTGGCTTCCTTTACTCCTCGCGAGGAGTAGGAGTACTGACGTCAATAGGGGCATCCTTTGACTTCGATCTAACAGGACTTTACTACTCCTGCTAAATTGAAACCCGGTAGATCAACCAAGGCACCATCTTCTGTGTAGTGTAGACATATCCTATAAGACAGGAATAATAATACTTACTTACCTGCCTCGCAAACTGTTGTGAATATTAATTAATCAGTTACATGTTTTGTGGCAGCAGTCCCTGCCCGTGACAAGCCTGGGCCCCTGTCCATGGGGGGTCCGAGCTCCCCGCAGACAGATGCTGGCCCCTGGCAGCAACCTCTGTCTTCAGGGGGTCCAAGCTCCCCATGGACAGGGGCTGCTGCCAGAGGCCAGCCCTGCAGCCATCCTGTGTCCACGGGGAGCTTGCACCCCCTGCGGACAGGAGCTGCTGCCACCCCGGGGTGACAGGCAGCCAGTCGGTGAGGGGAGCTGTTTTTTAAATTGGCTCCCCTCACAGACCCGTTCCTGCCTGGCACCCCACACTGCTGCCTCTGATACAGAGGCAGCAGCGTGGGTTAACAGGAGGCTTTCTGGGAGTGGGGCCAAAGTACACTGGCTGCCCCCAGGGACTATAGAATAGTCAATATCCACTAAGAATTCACGCGGTGAGTTGACTATCCTATTACCCGATAGCTAACATCCCTAGTCTTTACTACAACAAGAGCTCAGTTCACCTGACATCCAGTTTAATTTACCTAAGAGGAAAATACATATAATAACATAAGCTTTGTCATAATTAGGCTTCTGGTTGCTTAGCTAGAAAACTTTGTCCTCTTGGACACAATTTTTCCTGACTATCCCTCACTCATGATGAATTTGCTCCCTGTGGCACATCTAAAAATAATGCTCTGGAGAAAAGTCTTATTGCATTTTGTGCAAGGTCAGATGTTACTAGTGACTGTATGCTTCATGTTTCACATTGTACATTACCTGACCCATCCTTTAGGACAGCTTAGCTGAATAGCGAGCCTTTTTTAATATAATACTTTATCAGCCCATACATATTGCTTATCTAATGCTACCCTGCTATGCCTATTCAAATAGTCTTCATATAGAAAACTCAACATATGGATACCCAATGTGTATACAATAATCGCCTTTTCTAATTAAAGGAAAGTTAGCCCATGGATTTTAGAATGAAAAGGTCTCATTTATACCTTTTTACCTTGATGTAATTCCACAAACCTCAGTGGAGCTATCCTGATGGAAACATGTCACCAGCATTTTTTGTGAACTTTAAACAAATTCTATTAGCTCTCCACTGCGAAAATATAGTTGACAAACTGTTCAGTGCTAATTTTAATGGCCAATGGTGCCATCATATGTGTTTGTGGGATGTATAGGAATTAGAAATTTACCCAGCTGTTAATTAAAAAGGTGTTATGATGACACATGCAGAGATGTAGAAAAAAGAAATATCTTTTATAGTACAAAGATAAAGGAATATTTTAGGATTTGAGGAAAAGGTATTATCTGTAAGTCTATATGCACTATAAAAATGGAACTTGTCCCACAATATGAAAATGATTTACTGTTACATTCTTCTTGTGCCTAAAGCCCTGCTCAGATACAAAATGTGTATACACATCTGCATCTGTATCTGCAAAAATGAACCATTGATATCCATGGATGTGGATACTCAGGGATAAAAAATGGATATCCACAAATTTGCAGGGTTCTAGATACAAAGTTTGTATCTGCAGCTGCATCCATATACATACAAATGATCTGTGGCTATTCAAATCCACATCCACATCCACATCCACATCCACAGATATAAAGTGGATATCCATGGATTTGCAGGGCTCTACTCTGGCCTATAGCAGCACATTGGGCAAAAACTAGTCTCTCCATTCCTGTCATCTGCTGCTGCTTCCATTTGCTCTATGGCATTCAGATTGTTCTACCCTCCCTGCTAAAAGCTCTTCATAAGATTATTTGGGTGCTTTTGTTTCTTCACTTCAGCTTCAGGTGTGAGGCATTCAGAGAACATGCCCAAATAAGCTCAGTGCTTCCTTCTGATTCTGGTGGAAATAAGCTGCTGTTTGGTGATTTCGCCTCTCTTTTCATTGGTGATAAAGTCTTTCAAGTCTATTTCCAGAATCTTTACAAGGCTTTTATTTTCAAAGGAGTCTAGTTTTGTATCTTACATTTTCAGAAGATATCTAGCTCTCACAGATATGGATTAACGCCTGGCATTATGGTTGAATTGAAAATTCTCAGTTTTGTTGTGGTGCGATATAGCTTTGATTTCCAAATGTTGTTAAGCTTAGTAAATGATGTGGCTTTCCAAGCCTTGATATCACTTTCTTCTTGAGGTGACCATTAGCCCATATAGTGATGCCCAAGTAGGTGAACTGCTCTACTCTCTTGATATGATTGTTTCCCAATGTCTGATGTTACTGTTTCAAATCAGAATTTCAAGAATGTTTGTTTTAGCATAACTAATTTTGAGCCATGCTTGGCTTGTTTTTTGGTTTTTTTTGACCAAGCTGTCTGTCTTTGTTTGTGCTTCATAGGAGTGTCGCTCAGTAGTGCAGTATCATCAGCAAAGTCTAGGTCATCTAAGCATCTGCCATCTAGCCAGGCTATACCAATATTTATGTTCCTCATACACTTCTTCATTGACTAGTCTATGACAATATGAAAATAAAACTAGACTAATAATTTCTCTCAGTCCTTTTCAGAAGAAGAGAACAACAACAACAACAAAATCCAATGGGAAGCAAAATGGGCCTATACAATTAAGTGATGAAATGATTTAGGGCCCTCCCAAAACAAACAAATCCGATAAATGTAATTAACTTCTTTATTCTTCAGTTTTCCTACACATACTGTGATGTTCTTGAAAAGGATAGTATTGTCTTTGTGGTGGGGGAATAAACTGGTGCAGCTTTGGGACTTGACAACTACTATTTTACTGCACAGATGAATAGCTCAGTTCTAGACAATCAGTTGCCTTTTGGGTAGAAAGAACAAGGCCAGCTACACTGTGACAGGGCTTTTCAATCACTTTAACCTATCTCAGTTGAGCTAACACAATTGATAAACACAACCACAACTGTACTCCTCTTCTTCAGCATCTCTGACTCTTCCCCCTCCCTTCACAGATTTGTAAATTACAGCACCAGAAGGGACCATTGTGATCACCTAGTCTGACCTCTCATATAATACAAGCTACTGAACTACCCAAACTAATTTTTAGACCCATGTCTTTTAGAAAAACCTCCAATCCTGGTTGAAAATGTATCAATGATGGAGTATCCACCAAGATCATTGGTAAATAGTTGCAAAGGTTAATTACTTTCACCATTAAGAATGTGCACCTTATTTCCAGTTTAAATTTGTCGACCTTCAATGGAGTTAAATCTCTCCAACATTCAACAACTAAGCATGTGTCTAGACTACAGGGTTTTTAAAAAAAAAATAGATTTTTTTCAAAAAAACTTCACCTGTGTCTAGACTGCAGCTGTGTTCGTTCAAAAGTAAATTGAAAGAACACAGCAGTTTTTTTGATCATGGTAAACCTTATTTTATGATGAATAACGCCTTTTTTCGAAAGTACTCTTTCGAAAAGAGGCGCTATTGAATGCAAACTGTGCTTTTTCGAAAGAGAGTGTCTAGACTCTCTTTTGAAAAAGCGGCTCGCTTTTTCAAAAAATCTGCTTGTAGTTTAGATGCTCTCTTTTGAAAGAGGCTTGTAGTCTAGACATAGCCTAAAAGTCTCTGTCTCTGTTTCTCTCTCACACCCTCCCCCCAGCCCTTGAGTCCCTTCTCTAGCTCTTTTTTTTTTTTTTTTTGCATAAAGTTCAAATCCCTTCTATTTACTTACAAGGCTCCACATGACTCTGCCCCTGCCAACATCTCATCTCTAATCTCTAATCTCTTCCTCATCTCCTGTGCTCTGCCCACTCTTTTTTCCTTGTCATTCCCTTTATGCCTCCTCCAGCTCTTGCCTTCATCCCTTTTTTCACATTGCTCTTTATGCTTGGAACAATGTCCTCTTCCTGTGCATCAAACGTCCCTACTGACTGTCTTCAGATCCCTCAAAACCCACTTCACTTTGCTTTCCATTGCGGACTTCCACTCCTGGTCTCTTTACTTCTTCTGTCTTGTGTTATAATGAATAAAAACAATGCTAATCATATTATAACTCTTATTTTAAGTAGAGATTGATATAACGCTTTCACTTTTCTCCTTGTCCATATCTTGGCATTTTTTTCATGGTCTATATTTATTTAATTCTGCTTGTAAGATCTTCAAGGCAAAGGCTTTTTCTTTTAACAATAATAAGAGCAACAGTGTACATAGAACTGACATTGCAAATTAACCGTAACCGTAACTCTAAAAAATAGGAAACTTAGAGAAACATGATTAAAGAAAGAACTCTTTATGTGGACTTTAAAAAGTTAAGGTAGTCTCTATAGATAAAAATTAAAAAGAGGAAAAATAATATAGCAAATTATACCTCACTTGTGGCAAATATTGAGATATTTATTTCAATATTCAGATGCAAGCAGATTGGGAACTAATCAGTCTGAAAAAATGAATCCTTCAAATTAGGGATGTTAAATATTGGTTAATTGAATAGTCGAGTAACTTCATGAATTCTTATCGGTTACTAGACTATTCTATAGGTCCTGGAGGCAGGGCCAGCAGCCAGTGTACTCCGGCCTTACTCCTGAGGAGCCCCCTTCCACTCCACGCTGCTGCCTCTGTATCAGATACAGAGGCAGCAGCGTGGGGTGTCAGGCAGGAGCTGGTCCTCAAGAGGAGCCAATTTAAAAACCAGCTTCCCTCGCGGACCGGCTGCCTGTCACCCTGTGCTGCTGCCTCTGATAAAGAGGCAGTAGCATGGGGTGGCAGCAGCCCCTGTCTAGGGGGGGTCTGAGCTCCCGGACATAGCACAAGCAGGAAATGAGTTGGGCTGCCTGCCCACCCGGCTCCTAATACACTTTAAATGCAGAACCGCAGTGGGTGTAGGTCCCAGACCTGGCGTGAGCCAGGACTGAGCTGGGACACTGGCCAGCCTGCTAAAACATTTTCTGGTTTGGGGGTGGAGGGGAGGAATGCATGTAGTCTATAGCAAAAAACTATAAGCTTTTGCTTATCGGTTAATTGGTTAATCGACTACACTATTACATCCCTACTTCAAACAGATGGTTTTGCTGTTTCTTTCAATTTGACAAGTTCTTGCAGCCTTTTAGAAGCTTTTAACTCTGACTAGAACATTCCCTGTTCCAGTAAGGACTGTTGCATTGGGCTTACATCCAATTGGCTTACCGTACACTGACTTACTTTCTCTCCGTCAGATTTAAACTCCATTACAAAGCCATTTTCATAGTAAATGTTAGTTGCATGGAACAGTGTAATATTACATTAAATTCACCTGGGTAATGGAATGGGTTGTGGGCCATTTTTTAAAAAAGGAATGCACTCTAGCTGAAAGGCTTTATATTACTACTGTAGCTTTTCATCTCTAACCTAAAGCTGGAGAGACCTGGCTTTCAGCTCCACTGAAGAACACAATAAGCACATGTCCTGTGACATAAACAGTCTGTATTGCAAATTCTTTGATTCCCAAAGCAGAGGATTTTAGAAGGATGTGCTTTTAGTATTTGTAGAAACTTGCCTCAATAAATGGAAAACTGGAATACTTTTTTGTTTGTCTTAGAAATGTCTAAGATAGCAAAAGTTCAGTCTAACTCCTTAATCTTCACACAATAACTTTATATCTTTAAAAAACATGATCTATATGATGCAGTGCATGAGCAGAACCCAGCACTTTAGCAGCGGGTGGTTTTGATGATCTTACTCTAGGTGTGCATGTAGCAGTGCCCCCAAAACACTCAGTTTGAGTAGAAAAGTTATACTTGTGTTCTTCATATCACAGTGGGTATCTTCAAATCTATGGCTGCATATCCCCTCTATGTCCATTCTGTGTCACATTTGATTTTGATATTTTACCGTTATTAGACTGTAGTAGCTTTGCAGACATTCAGCATGCCTCAAATGTGAAGGACTGAGCGAGAAGCTGGGCTATACCTCATGTCACTGACCCCTTACATTTCCTGTATACAATTCCTATCAATTTATGGTGTGGGTGAGTAGGTGGGATATGTGTTGGGTAATGATAATCTATCCAAAGCTTGTGTTTGGTAATGATTGTGGCTACCCAAATAACATTTTAAATTGATTTTAAATATTTAGGGACAAATTCTACTCCTATTTACATGGGGTGTATGTCAGCGCAGTATTAAGTCTCCACAATTCCTTTCCCAATACATATTTTTAAGACCTTATCTAGACACAACCATTGCATTGGTATAACATAAATTGATTTCATTATATCAGCACAAAACTCTGTGTATGCATTATCAGTTCAGATTAAGATGGGTCTATTTTGGTTATCTTAAACTTGTTCCTAGTCATTTTAAACTAAATTCCTACTCAACTTAAACTAAATTAATATAAAAAAGATAAGATGTATAAGGTGTATTAATTAATATAATTAATATAAGGTGTATATGGATGTGAGTAAACACATAGCTTTCTAACTAAATTGATTTTCCTTTCCTCTTAGCATCTAAAAATGCTTTTAAAATATTTTTAGGCCTCACGGGTAAGTATTATTACTATCCATTTTACAGGTGGAGAAAGTGAGGCATAGAAAGATTAAATGTTTTTCCCTTGGCCCCCCAAATCGATGGAATGATAACTTAAAATTAACTAAGGAAAAGCCCAGGTAAAAAAGAAACTCCTTGAAACAAGCCTGTGAAGCAAAACTGGGTAAAAATATTTCTAGATCTAGAAACCAGCTTCTGTAAAAGTTAATGTGAGGAATTGTTGAGCAGACCACCTAGAAAAAAATCAGATTGCTTCCCTGGGCTTGAAGATGTGTATATATTTCAAAAGAGAAAGACCCCCAGGAAAGAGGATTACTCCCAGATGTAAAATAGGTGCCTGAGAAGAAACTTCCTCATCTCTGAAGTATACAGTGGTGAATTGTCTAACCTGATTAGAAGGTTAAGAGGAAAAACTGTATGAGCTAAGCTTTTGCACAGTAGGAAAGAATTATATTCAAACAAAGATTGCCTTGATTTATTAGTGTACAGACACTCCTGTACAAAAAAACTTGGGAGAAAACATAAGTAGTCTTTCAGAGTGAAGACTGTCCCACTACAGTGTCCATCTACAAAACAATGCAAATTATTTACTAACAAGGCACATGAAAGTTCCAAAATTCAACATGCCCACAATATAAACACTGGTGACCCTAACAGAGGGAACTGGTGATGAGTCTTTATTGAGACAAATAAAGAAAAAAAGACTACATTGAAAGGATTTGTCACTGCTATTGAGCTGCTAGTATCCTTATATTTCTTATGCTGTTTCTGAATTTGTTCCTGTCGTAATACGTGCTAGAAGCTATAGAACGCCACACGAATCAGAGGGCAATACTTTTAAAATACTGAGCTATGTTCATTAACATTAGTCAGGCCTCCCATCTTATTATTATTTACTGTTTTATTACTCTAGGGCCCCAAGTTATGAAGGTGCCCAAATAGTCAATCACAAACGTGGTCATGCTGGGATGGTTGATCCCCAAGGGAAGTTCCTCTCCTCAGTACCACTACAGATAAACTTTTGAGAGGTGATTATGTTGACATACTCTCTCTGTGCAGCAGTAATAAAAAGGTGGGGCAAAGCAAGCAGGCCACTGAGCTGTCCAAATCACAAAGGGAAGCTTGGGAACATGGGAAAATTGGGAAGCTGTCCTCCAGATCTGTGTGGGTATTATTGCAGAGCCTTTCCCAGACAGAAGCCAAGCACTGTTCAGATATAATCTGGTGGATATACAATATGTTTGGGGGCATGGCTTGGTTTCACTATTTAGACTGAAGGCAGCAACACAAACCAGGGTCTGATGGGATATGTTACATCATACACTGTGGTTAGTGTGGATGACACAATGGTGGCTTGGTTTCCAGACTGACAGTGGCCTCTTCATTATGCATCAAGCATGAAGCTTGAATTGATATTTGCTGAGCATTTAATGAAAACAGGTGCTTTTGTAGGATTTGCATATTTAAGCATGCTTTGTGCTTTAGGGACCATACAGACCACAACTGCTACAGCAGTAAGGGAAGACCTCAGCAGGGAACCGTGGCAGCCCGAGAGCAGGGGACTGCAGAAGCCTGGTGGAAGGCATTTACACAGGGAGTAGGATGTGAGGGTTTATGTTCCCAGATTAGGCTTCCAAAGACTGCAGCCCAGCCATTAGGACACCTGAAGCCATTTGGAGTCAGCATGAAGGGCAGACTGATTAGAGCATCAGCTGCCAGTTAAGGCTATGGGCACACAATAAATACCTTCCCTCACGCAAGGCAGGGGGAAGAAAAGGGACAGAGCAGAGCAGCAGCAGCAGCAGCAGCGGCGGTGGTACAGCAGCATGGGAGGCAGATCCTAGGGCAGCTAGCAACAGAGCCTGTTCCAAGGCTTCAGGGAGGAGGTACCCAGGAAGGGTTGGGAAAGTGCCCCAGGGACGGGCCATTATTCAGTATGGCAAGGGGCAGTCCTCACAGTCCACTTGGGGCTATCCCTGCCCCCCTGGGCTGGAACCCAGAGCAAGTGGGTGGGACCGGGTTCCCTCTAACTCTCCTCCTGGCTGGTGGACTGCCAGTAAGGAAAAGGGGAGATCTTGTGGACTATCGGAGGGACTGATGTCCAAAGCCCTGGACTGGCCAATGATGAAAAGGGCTCTTGAAGTGGAGTACCCTTGCCTTCTCAGCAGTGGTAGGGACACTGTGAGCCTCTGAGGTGCATGCAAAGACCCACCAGGAAATGCAGGACCCAGGGGGCTTAGCCCCAACTTGCCACAGAACAGAATGGGGAATAAGTCAGGTGCTACCTACAGACCCATGGGGACATAGGCTGAGGAACGGAAGGAGGGCATGAGCTGAAAGTGGGGGCCTGGACAAGAGCGCCATGTTCAGGTAAGCTCCTTTGGAATGTGCTCACGAGACAGATGGGCCATGTTTGGGGGATGGGTTTACTGAGGACAGACCTTCTGACAGGAGGGGACAAAGGGCAGTTGCCCCAGAATCCGGCAATTCCAAAGGGCCAGCTCCTGGCCACCTCTGCTGCTACCACAGCAGCGCTGATGGCCAGATCCCCAATCCCTTTAAATCTCTGCTGGAACAGTGCACAGATTGCTCTCGGTAGTGCTGGGAGCTGGCTGCCCCAGCCATGCCCCTTCTGCCTGAAACCCCACCCCTTCTGGAACCATGGAGCCAGGATCTCTGAACCTTTCCCCTTATACTTTGCAAGTCTGTTGCCCCCACTGACTGAAGGGTTTTGGATCTCAGTTGGGGGGAAAGAAATCGTGCATTAGACACAATTTGAAGTCCTTTGTGGGAATGGGTCATATTGTAAAGAGAAAGATTGCAGAAGAATAAAGAGAATTGGGCAGCAGGGCCATTTAGTCGCAAACTGCTACAGAACTGGCTGGCTCCTCACCTAGGATACCAGGTGAATATCACTTAATTCGTCACCTGTCATATCCACATGATAGCTCAGTTAACAATGGCATTGATTCAGCATTTTGTTCTTGTGTGTTATTCTTCCGTTGATGAGGCTGTGTGCATGGGTAGGTCTTAAGGCCCAGGGGCACTAATGGCCAAGTGTGATATTCAGTCTGCTTTTTGACTGCTGCCAATGCATCCATCTGTCTTTAACCTTTTGTGTTTCTTTTCAAAGGACAATTTTATATGACAAAACTATGCCCACAGGATGTCCAGAAATTTGAGAAATTTAACACAAATCTTCGCTGGGCATTGATGTGGGTAACTGGTTTACAGCAGGTGGCACATTACTTAGATGACTTATTATTCCCAGACAGGGCAAATTTAGACAAGTGTATTAGCTAGATAGACACCATTTAGGCCCTGACTCAAAAAAATGAGTGTACCCCTAGCGGAGTTAAAAACTGAGGGGCATTCCACCATGCTGACCTACCAGGGGCTTGAGCTAGATATGCTAGAGGGTATATTGTGACTTCCACAGGAGCTACAGGGCTTGATTAGAGGAAGAATGGCTAGGAAAGTTACACTCTCTGAACTGTAATCTATTGTTAGGCATTTTATTTTTGGCTGCTGGGTCATAGCACCAGGGTGGGCATTCTGTTTCTGTCTTGCACCAGACACATAACTAAACCTCCCCAGTTTGTAAGCATTATTAGAGAGAGACAAAGGATTATTTGTGGGGGGTGGGGAACAGTTGCTGAGCCATTTTAATGGATTGTGGAGGGAGGAATGGATAGCTAAAGCTGATTTAAAGATCCATTATAATGCTTTGGGAAGTAAAGGTTCTGGGGTATTTTACCAAGGCAGGTGGAACATCAAGAAATCATTCTCCACCTGGATTAAGAAAGGGATAGTACAGGATATAACATTTCTGGATTTTTTTTCCTCCATGTTGATTACATTGGTCATTTGGGGAATGGAGTTTGCTAATAATAGGCTGTTTTCCTGGTGTGACATCATGGCAGTGGAATGTTATCAATTGCCAGTCCCCCAGATTACACAGAGTTATGAGTTTGTGAGGGTATTTACACTACACTGTTCAAGCTTTAACGTATGTTCTCATCCAGACATGGGCCTGGGGTTGACAGTGGCATAGCCGATACACTGTTTTATTTTCTGATGGATTTTATGAGCTGGTACCAAGAGCCTGAACAGAACCCAAAGAGATGCCACTCACACTATAGAACTGTGGCAAATGTTGGCTGTCAGAATAGCACAGAGAGTGGTGGCTCCAGGAAGATTGTAGAGCTATGAGAGACATTTTAATGATTTTTTTTTTTGCAGTTTCAGGAGTAGAAGGGCCTGTCACTGGTATGGTCCCTTACAGAGGAATGGTTGCTATACAACATGGTGTTGCTACTAACCTGGCAACTAGTATCAGCTACCACTTCCACTTGCCTGTTGGCCCTTACATTTGTCAACAGACTGAATGGTTACCCAGATCCTTGTCGTGGGATTTTAGTTTAGAGGTTTCCGTCGGGGTAGTTTTGAAGCACTGACTCTAGGGAGGATGCAAGTTCTCTCATCATTGCTGATACTTGTAGGGATTGGGTGTGGATCCTATAGCTACTACGACATTGTGGACCAGAGGTGGCCTTGTTCAAAGTAGTTTTTCTTGTAGCAGTTTTGGAGTGTTTAGGATCAGAAAACTTGTTCCTTGGTCCTATAAGGACTCTTCTGGAAGGGCTTTGGAATTGGTGATTATACAGTGGAAGAGGCAATCAGTTGTAATAATCTTGCAGTGATCAAAGTGGGCTCAAAGAAGCCAGGGTAGTGGGCTCAAAGAAGCCTGTAAAAAAATCCATTATTATACAGGAAGGAACCTGAGATATGCCTTTGGAGACTGTATAAAGTCATACATGGCAGTAAGACCAGTGAGGGATGGGCCCCTTGATACACAGTGATGGGATCCCCTCATAACCTACCTCTTTGTTACAGGTTTAAGAGGGGGACTGGCAAGGTTGGGCCTTCCAGTGCATGAATTTGGTTCTCACTCAATCAGTATCTGGGGACAAGTATAATTTAGGCAAATGGGCGCTGACATTCTGAAGTATGCAGAACGTGCACAAGGCCCAAGGTGGGGAATCGGTGTTAATTTATGTTTGTGTGAATGTTCCAGATGCTGGCAGATGGGCCAGGTAGATGGTGGTGTAGATCCGAGGGCACAGTATTGTATACCAGGTGCAAAGGTGACTTCCATGATGTCTGGAGGGTTGCAGCTGGGCCCCAGAAGTGAAGTACTCCTGAGCAAGCATGGTAGGAGGGAGGCATGTTATGGACCAGCTAATGTCCCTTCTGTACATTGTGCTGGGCCATGAGATAACATCAGATATGATTGTAGTTCGCAGTGGGAGAAATGATTTGACAATGTGTAAAGAGGTGGACTTAATTATCAGGCCAAAGAGGGACTAGGGAAAGATACTGGATCATTTTCCAGGAGCAACAATTATTTGGTTGCACAAGTTGCAATGGAGGATGTGGGGGGCAGCTGCAATCCCTCTTGGATCAACAAAGTTAGGAGGCATGTGAATAGGGCTGGGACCAAATGTACAGGCAGCATGGGGGCAGGGACAGTAATTTCTCATCCAGGCAAAGCATTTGCCTAAAGTTAATGAGGGTAGATGGGGTCCACTAGTCAGACTTGGGGGCTGACAAATTTTTGGAAATTAGTAGATGTCTGGGAGCCTGGGGAGGCCTGGGGGAAGGCAGCCAAGCTAATTGTTGGTGCCTCCTCATGGGAGATGTCCAGTGCAGGTACTATGTAGGGAAGGGGTATGGTGATCAGATAAAATGGACTGGTAAAGGCACTAAAGGAGTTATTCTATAAAGAAGCAGAAATGGAGGGTGTTGGGATTCCTATGACTGGTATGGTGGGGAGCCAAACTCACTACCATACCAGACATGCATTATAGCACCCCATCACCATATGAGAAAAGGGGTGTAGCAGGGTCCCAACAGCGGATGGTTGGGGACCAGGTTGAATAAAGGGAAAGGGCTGACAACGACACTCTCCTACCCCCAAGGTATTTGTAAATTACCTACACTGGACACTGTCTTCTGCTGGATACTCCCTGACATTTGAGTATAAAGTGGTGGCCTAATTAAACCACATCCAGTGTCTCCTGTCCTTCTCCCAGCACAGACAGACAAATGTGATTCAATGCCTTTTTGGAGAAGGTCCCTTTTAGCAGCTCTTTCATTTCAGAATATTACACATGATACACTGAACACTTCCAAGCATACATGCTGATGTATTATTGGTGGATAACACGAACTGATCACCAGAAATTTCAGAGGTGGGGGTGGAGGACAGTCCTCTTCTAATTACCACTTTATTCCCCTCCCCCCATCAAATGTTACCTTTATAGTCACACTGGGGGGAAATCAACAGCACTGTTTTATATTGATAATACAAAATTGCAATTGAAAATTGAAAGTAAAGAAGTTGAAAGTAAAAAAAAAAATCTGAAGCCATATACTGCATAAAATGGATGTAGAATGGTATTTGAGGCTAGGGGACATAATTTGTATAATTTGTAGTTTCTCCTGATGGAATTTTAAAGATGATATTCCTAGAAATATTTCTCTTGAAATAACAAAGGAAAAAGTACAGCTTGGGTTGATTGAATTTCAAAGAAGGAAGAATAAAGGAAATCTCTCCCTCTCCCTATATATCTATATCCATATCTATATATATATATATATATATATATATATAAGAAAAAGTTTTTCCTGCCAGACAACAGAATATTCCTGCTGAGCAACAGAATGATATCATTAGTGTCAACAGGCTCACTCAGCAAAGCGAAAGCAGCTAGAGAAAGGGGGGCAAGCGAGCAGAGGGTGCAGCCCCCTTGGTTTTCATAAATATTGTATATAATTTGCAATTAATTATAGGCAGGCCCTATTTGTTATCAGTAATTATAGCTATTCTGCTACTTTTAAGTGATGGGCAATAATCTCTCCACAGTAACAGCCAAACAACACTATTGATTTCAGTGGGGTTGTACAAGTGTAACTGAGGGAAGAATGGACACCATTCTGTGAACTTACAACCCACTCAATTATTGTATTACCCACAAAACACTTATTTCTCAGATCCTAATGAAAACATTGTCAGGGTGCAGCTCACAAAACGGGGATTTTAAATAGCTCTCAAGTATTATAGCTATGTCATGTTCGCTGTACTCTTTAATCACAACATAACACAACAGAAAATTGGTGAGATTCTGTGCTGGCTTTCTAATAAATGCAGCACAGAAGGCACAGCTTAAGAGGGAGGAATCAAAGGTAGCTTTATTTAGAAGTGTAGTAAGATGAGGTCCTGAAACATAAGCCTATATATCACAGGCCTGAGGCCTAGGCCAAAATGCTCCTGGAGACTTTGCCTAAAGCAAAGTTGATCTGTGAGCAAGAGGCAGGTCCTGCTCACAGAAGTTGACAAGAACAGGGCTGATATTACAGAAACACTCATCCCTATGAGGTACTAAGCACTGGCTGCAAGCACATTCCAGAGGGGATGTAACAGAACACTTCATGAATTAACATCTTGGTACCAACACAAATCCCACAGATAACAGGAACATACCAATCCAGGTTCAGGACTGGGTCTAAACTGACAGCATGACAGATAGTAATCACACCCCCAAGTACAAGGTAATGGGTGGATCTAGGCACATCAGAGGGTAGCAACCTAATATGTCATGAGTGAGGTATAACTTGTTTGTTTGTACCTGTGTATAAAAATGTACCTCAAGGGAGTTGTCTTTGTCTGACCTACGGGGCAATGGTCCCATGCTACTGACTGAGTCAAGTCCATTGTATCCGGCACAAATCCTTAGCCTACCTGTAGGCATCTGATCTGGGGAAGCTATTACTGTGTTTCGTTTACAATAAACCTGGCCCGGTGCTTTGATCCTTATCTGATTTTGTGATCTTTGGGGGGCTCTTTTGGTGTCTGCTGTGTTGGCTACTTGTGCAAGATAACACGACATACAGAGGGGCCAAACATGCAGCCGAATGGTTATCATCATTGACAGAGCAGGAGACCTGTCAGGACACCACACTGGTGACGTCTGACTACCACAAGGAGCAATCCAGAATTGTTGTAACACTGTGTACTACCCTCACTATCTCTCAATTCCCTGCACGGGGCCTTGCAAGGATGGGGAAGCAGTGTAGAACCACTTAGCCATCTTACACTGTACTTACACTGGGGGAGTCACTCCTGGATACTTACAATGATGTTCCAGCCCCACTTTGCCTTCTATCCTGTAAGAGTTTGGTCGGTTATCTGCCATTCAGAGGCCTGAGGTTCCAAGCCCCTTTGTCCCATTAAGGGTAATGCTAAAAGCAATTTTCCAACTGTTAATGGACCAGCCAGACTCTGGGGACAATAACAATTCTCCCTGCCAGACAGTGTTCCCTCTAAACCACAGGGCAGCACAGTTTCACAGGTGATTAATCAGCCCCACCCATTCAGTCAGCTCCATGTAGGAGCCCTGAGCTTCTGACTGGGCGGGGCTGATTAATCACTTGTGAAGCTGTGCTGCCAAACAGTGTAGCTGGAACACTGCTGCCAGAACATGTTCTGGCTCCCTAAGAGCAGATAGTAGTATGGGTCTGCTCTAGGAAATCTGTCAATAAAGCTGAATGTGTTAGAGGAAACTCTTTGGGAATGATGGCATGGCGTGAAAGTGATCAATATTATGCAAGTGCTGCAGAAAATAAGCCAGGAAAGCTACACCATAACAACACATAAGCTCTATTAGAAACAGATTATTTTTGCTTTGGGGAAGTGGTACAATTTCAGAATTTCTTCTGAACCAGAAAGAATCAAACAAACAAAAAAAAAAGTAAAAGCATTTCAATATATATTATTTGAATATCATCACTTTTTTCCATTTTATATTCCATTTTATAACAAACTGCAAAAGTCATTCTGAAAAGAAAAAAAATTGAAAAACTCTGTTCCAAAAAGTCTGCCATGGAATATTATGACCTTACCAAAACTTTTATTTTCAATTTCCATTTTAAAATGAATTTTCATCAATGGTGATGCTTTTCCCAGAAATGTTTCACTTTGGATGGACTGGGATTTTCCATCACAAACATACCACTGGAAATTTTCTGAACAGCTCTACTACATACAGAAGAGAAGTTGCCTGCATCTCTCTAGCTACTGGATCCCTTCTATACACAACTTCAGTTTTATAAGGCAATGGCCTAGATAGAAAGGAGAGGAATAGGGAGCAATCGTTCTATTACAACATATTCGACTCTGGAAAAACATAACTGGTGGCCAATGATTCTGAGCAGCAGCATTCTTGTGTGGTCCCTGGTGAGAGGGTTCACATCATCACTGCTGTTCTACAGTATATCAAGGAGTGGGTATATTGTGAGGGATCTTCATTGGTAATGGATCTTCATTACCTTTCCTTAAGGATAACCTGACCTTCATGCATCAAGTTGGGGATAGTGAAGGATGATGGTGTGAAACCATGGCTCCTCATGTACCTCTGTGTTCATTTCCATTTGGGAAGGGGAGCACAGCAGTCCCAAAATACAATAATAATCAAGTAATAGAAACAAAGGATTTGTTGTTGCTCCCTGAAGCCCTCACTTTTAGTTGTGTTAATGCACTCTCCTTGATGAATAGCAACTACACTTATTTGTCTAATTACGGGTCAGGCTGAAATATTCTTCCAGAAGAATCCATTAAAACAGTTGTAAAATAAAACATGTCATTATGTATAGAGCCCAGTGCTGTTGTAGCTCTACATTGGGTTGTCATATATGAAACCTAACTGTGGAACTGATTGGGACTCTAACTACTTAGCCTATAAAGGTTTGAACTAACAATATTCATGAACTCCTAGGAGTTAGAGAGACTCATAGCCTATTAGATTATCCATTGTATCTTTCTGCCTGAGTAAGTTTGCTCTCTACAATGTATCTCCTATTGCTTTGAAGTCTGGTTTTAAATGTATGAAGCAATGGGGCTTCCATTGCCTCCTTTACACGGCTATTTCACAGTCCAATAGCCCTTACAGTTAGGAATAAGCAAATGGTTCCTAATTCTTTTTTGTGGTCTCTGCAATCTGCAAGTGGTTCATGATTACTCACATGTATTTGTTGTACCTCTTTAAAATGTTTTACTTAATGGATTGTTTTTATTTCCTGACTGAGTGAGCATGAAGTTACTTCTGGTTTGAATATCTGTGCATAGAAATTTAAAATTTAATTTCTGGGAATACTTGTGCAATCAGGTATTAAATTAACTTTCCACAATTATTTCAGTAAATTTCAAATGTTTGCAGAATGAAACCATAAAACACATGTGAGAATAGCCAATGTAAATTAATGTATGGTTTTATCTGGTAAAAAAGCAATCAATCAAGCTCTTAAAGATTTGAACTAATAGTCATAGACTTTTTTGCATTACTCTCTCGGCTCTAGTTAGGAAGGGTTTCCTGAGATTTAATTTCAATTTGACTAGATTTATGGTTTCTTAATAGAAATAGAATATGTGGGGATTAATGTGGTTTTCGTTGAGTTTGTTATTCAATTTTAGCTCATATTTGTGACCACTATTTACTAAAATGTGGCCAAAACTGAACTACATTATTTTTGCAATAAGGCAAAATTGACACACTGGTAAATGAAACCTGTAATTAAAAATTATGTAAGTTAAATTTTACCACAATTATAACTTGGGTTAAACACTTCTGCATGAAAATAATAGCAATATAGGACAGAAATCTCTCCCCTTCCCTGGTCTGCCCTTCCCCTTTCCTACTTACGATTTACAAATCTGGCTGGCAATATTGGGTTGAACTTCTCAGGAGACTCGGCATTCTCATGATCTGTTATATACTCAAAGTTAATAATAAACATCATAGCTACTCCCTCTTGGTTTTTCACTGGGATTATGTGGGTGTTGCAAATGAAGGTGGACCCTAAGAAGGGAGAAAGAGAAAGGAAGTTTATATAAGTCAAAGAAGCCAGCATAGTGTCTTTTTTTCTTTCATCAGTAACACAGCAATGTCAAAAATCTTGCAGATTATTTCTTTTGCTCAACAAACACATGAAGCATTTTTCATTTATATAAGTCCATTTTTGGCAAAGATGAAATGTAAGTATTTTCTAATAACTTATAATGTTTACTAGTTTCAAAAGATTTCTCTGGTAAGTTGCCACTTTCTTTTGGTGCATTCGTTTTCATTCTTTGGTAATGGTTTGAACTCAGATATAGAGCATCACACTGTGGAAGTATTCAGCATCAAATGCCACCAACAAGCTACCCCATCAACTACAATGCTAACTGGAGAATACAATCCCAGATTCACTTCTTAAATGTCAGGGGTTCTTGAAGCTTTTTGGTTAGGTTACAATAGAGAGAATCACTCATTAAACATTTATGTGTGTAAAAAATATGTAACTATTCTTATTTCTGCTCTTATTATTTCGGATCTGCACAATGGCATTTTGATTTTGTGTTAAAATGATGTTCTGCCCCTTTATTTTTAACTTCATCATACTCAATGGCAATACACATTCTATCACACAACATATCTCAATCTTTGTAGCCAAGATTTTCTAACTTGAGTAACTGATGGTAGGCACCCAAATCCACGGTGACAGACCTAATTAAAGCAGCCTGAATTTCAGAGATGCTGACCACCACATCTCTTATTGAAGTAAACAGAAGGTATGATTGTTTAGCACTTCTGACATTCAGGGTTCTTTTATAGACGTGCCTTAGTAGGGAATTTATTGTTTTTGTTCATCATTATAATTTTCCTTTGAAAACTGACATTTGACAAAGTCACTAGCTTCCCTCTGATTCCTAGTGTTCTACTAGTGTAATGCACTTATTCCCACAATAATGTGATTGCTGTTAGCAATAAGATAACAATCTACTAAAAGCTTCACACAAATACAACTGTGAGCAAGTATTTTCACAAGATGAGCAGGGATATGACCTATAATTAATTAATTCAAATGTAATAATCACTCAAATTTGACAGGCAGTGTAATTTTTAAGGACGGATCCTGAGCTGGGTCCCGGGATGATAAATCAGATGTATCTCCACTGAAAAGAGAAATACTCAAGATTTACACCATTGTACCTGAAATCAGAACCTGGCCCCTAATATTTAATGTAGTATTTATTATAATGTGGTATTTAGGGCAGCTGGAGCCATGGATAAAAACTGACAATCTGCCCCTTCAAGTTTTGCAGCTGTACCTTCGATCCATTTAATAAAACAGTTAAGCTGTGGCACTTGCCACAGTTTCCATGGTAACCAACTGGATGACTTTAGTAAACAGAAAATAAGCAATGTAAGACTGCTCCACGAGAGCTATAAATAGAAGTGCTGCAGGCCAAGTATTGCAACGTAGACTGGTTACAGGGAGAGTCTGAGTAGAGGCTAGAAATAACCATTTTGTTTTCAGCTAATTAGCCAGAATACATATTGACTTTTAACACTTAAAATGACAACTTCTCGTTTCATTTGGAAAGACACTGTTACTTTCCATCCGTAGCTTGTTATTGGGATTTTTTCAGCATGTGGATTCTGTTGTGACATGCAGATTTACTAATCAAAGGATGATCCTGCAACCTCCCTCCTCCTGCCTCTCCTGGAAAAATCAAAGGGCAAGAGACGGTCCTGGGAGGAAACTCACATGGATCTGAAGGATGCTGAACTCCAGCTGATCAAGGGTGACAGTGACCCACAGAGTTTACTAAACATATGCTCAAGGCTACCTTTTGCACACAAGGGAGTTTTAGCTTTTAACATGTCTTCCCACAGTACAAAGTATTAATGATATTTCTTATGTACGTAGAACATTTCACTCCCAACCATGTGCAACTGCTTTATATGTACATTATAGGAGAACAACAGCACAAGAACATAACAGAAAGTGAATAACATTATAGTCAAAGGAAATTGCAGGAGGAATTTAGGAACACAAAGTGGGAGAGATTCCTGGCTGGTGTAGATCAGCATAGCTCCAGTGAAGTTGATGGAAACATGACATTTACATCAACAGAATATTTGGTCCATAGAACCTGTCCATGAGACACGTGCCAGGGGGTACTTAGTGATGACAGATGTGCAGAACCTGCAGTTTGCATCTTGTTCAAGAGCTAGGACTTGCTGCAGCACCTTTAAGGGAAAGATGCCAGCTAACAAATTCCCTAACACTACTTCCTGTACCATATAGATCTATGATTCCCCTGGAATCTACATTTGTTGACAGTTTGGTTGTGTTTAAACCTTAACATGTGAACCAAATATAAGGAGATGCACTTCCTGAGTTGGCAGACATCCTGCAAGATAGCTTTGAGCAGTGTGAACTACCTCCATTCATCTTACTAGGTCAGTGTTTCCCAATTTTAGTTGGCCACAGAACCCTTTTAAACTCAAAAGAATTTTGTGGAATCCCTAATAACATTCTAATATATGGACATCAGCTCTGAGTAGTGACATCATTGTCCCCACTCTCTAGCTAAGCAGGAACACTTATTGTGGCAAACACAAATGAAAATTGTTTTCAATAAAATTAATAAATGCTTAAATATTCATTATTTTTTAAAACCATAAAATGTTATTGTAATCGAATTTTCTCATGGAACCCTTATTTTCACTTCGCAGAACCCCAGGGTTCCATGGAACACCATTTGGGAAACACTGTACTTGGGAGTTAACTCTGAAATCTAAGGAAAACAAAGTGGAAAATTATATTTCTAAATAGTTAATGGATGATCATTTTAGTGGAAACATCCAGGTAATATGCTTATCCCACAATTCCAACCCACTTTTCAAGCCTTTTTGAGTACCAGAATCTCTCTCTGCCCTTTACCCTGCTGCCAAAATCTCTAGCTTTCATGTGACCGCTTTTATAATGCAACTAAGTGTTATCAATACAAAAATTAGCTAGCACATTGAAAATTGAAATGTAGGGACAGCTTAAAATAAACTGAAGTTAATGTCAAAATAAATATGCAGAGATTATTATACTAATTGCACTATCACCAAAATCTTCCATTCTCTAATTGAAATAAAATCACCTCAGAATTTACACACTGCTGTACCAGTATGCAGGAGATCTTAAAGTAGAATGTAGATCCAGTTTGCTGATCATTAGTGAAGACCTTGCTTCCAGAGCTAATTCACCAAACCAAACCTCTTCTAGTTTATGAGATCTGACAGCTTCAGAGTTCAAGGGGCTATGGTACCAGCAAAACAGTACAATTCACTTTTAAGTAACATTTTGTTATGTGGTCAGTATCAGAAAAGATAGATTATTTGTATCCAAATGAAAATAGGTAATGTAGGAATAAAACAAAATGCAACAGTGACTATAAAACTACAGAGTGAAGAGATAAAAATTTGGTTGGGGTTAGGAAAGGTAAATTTAGCAAATACAAAAACCAAGTGAAAAAAGTAGATGATGTACTAATGATGTTGACAGTCATGAAGGGAGTAATAAGTAGCTTGTTTATAAACAACATTATTCAATATTTGCACTCTTAGTCATGCAATTACTTGTCAGGGCACTCAGCATGATTTCCATGTTTGGCCTCTTCAATGAAACATTCTGAAAGCAGGAAATGTCTCTGATGAGCAATAGAAATTTTAATGAAGTTTCTGGAATTTGCCATTCTTATCTGTACCACTGAGAAAGCAGAAGATGTGTAATCAGAATCATTATTAAAATTACACCTTTATTAATACAGTGATTAAATATCCAAGCGGTATTTGAAATTAGATTAGTGGGCTGAAAGACCAAAGCTTCACTGTCTCAGTTTTTTAAATAATATTATTGGGAAATTTTTATGAAATATAAACATTTACTTTTATCACTGAAGACAATTCTAAGTATATATTGTTAAAATCAGTACATGATGGATGTTAGATGAAAGATGCTGGAGAAAAGTTGGAAATTTTCTTGGCAGTATGAATTCCATTTTTGGAAAAGCTCTTTCGAAACTGTAGCCCAGTTTCTCCTTCTGCTTATTCCTGAATGTAAGTCAAAATCATGGGTGGTGGGTGAACCTAAGACAGGGAGAGGCAATACCGCAGCCCTATCCTGCCATGCAGAATCCTGTGGGAGTCAAGTCACGACCCCTCCCCCCCACCATAGGGGCAGCCACTTCTCCCCACATCAGGTAGCCTTCCCTGGCTCCAGTGGGAATACGTGGGAGAGAGGGTGAGGGCGCATGGCCCCAGCCTTCCCTGGAACATGGTGTGGGTGGATCCTTGGTCCAGAAGGGCATGCGGCAGGTGGCCTTGTGACCCCAGAGTGTGGGCAGTGCCCGGCCCCAGCCTCCCCAGCCCCAGAAGGGATGATGGCACGGCCCCAAGCCTAGACACCTCCAGGAGGCTGGAGGAGATGCTCTGAAGGGAGGCAGGGGCTGAGGGTGGTGTGAGGGTGGGGCCAGGATGGCAGTTTGGGAAGACATTGCCTTCCCCTGCCTCTTATACCTGTCACCCATGGTCAAAATCATGGGTATGTGGCATTTTTGGGCCTGCCATTTCTGGTATTGAAATCAGTGGCAAAAATCCTATTATCTTGAATGAGAACAGGATGCAGACCCAAACTCTGCTATGGAAATGAATTTGATGTTAGAAACCCAGCATTATGATTTCACAATAGAATCCCATAGAGAAGATGGAATAGGATGGAACAATCCCTTGATGAAATACTATGACACAGAGACCCCTTAGCAAAAAGTCCCATATTCTTTGCAAATAACTCTCACATCAGACCTGATGTCTGATGTCTTACATGTCTTACAGAATATTTAACCATAAAGACTAACATGTAAAGTAACAGAAAGCTCATAATTCCTAGAGATTCATAATCACTGTGAGATGTATGTTTGGAGAATAGTTAAGGAAAAAAATGTATTATACGGAAAGCATTCTTTATGGACTGGGAAATTAGTCCCCAGAAGGTAATGTGTCTCAGTTGTGACTCATTCAAGCAAAAGAGCTGTTAACCCTCTCCAGTCAGCTGGTGAGGTAATGCAAAGTTCTATTGTAGATCCTTGATCCATCCCCACACAGATAATGGAAAATCATCATTTCAAGTGATGGAAAGTACTTGGAGGTGAAAAGGAACATTACAGCAAGCAAGGGATGAGCCCAGCTATGAATAAAGACAAAAGACTATTAAGTATAATGGAGCATAGAGAAAGGCACTCTGGATCCATTCACTGTGAAAATCCCTTAAAGAGCAGCATAGGTGTGGAAGTAGGGGTACAAGGGATCTGCAGAACCCCAGGTTTTGTACCCAGCATCTCTGCACCCAGGGGCCAGCCCCGATGCCAACCAGCCAGCCCAAGGTCTCAGCCTCTGGGCATCCCACCATCCCCATTGGCATTGGCACTTCCTGGGGTCCCACCACCCACTAGCCCTGTGGGTTCTGCAGCCCACAGGCCCCAGGGTCCAAACCACTGCTGCTAATGGGCCTGCTGCCAGTCTGGGCCTCCACAGCCATCTCTAGCTGTGGCTAGGTTGCCAATCCTCCTGGATTGGATGGAGCAGACACCATTTGCAGCAAGGGCATCCAGTCCATCTGGTCTGGAAGAGTTGGCAGCCCTAAGTGTAATCCCAACCTGGGGCAGTGAGGGGCACAAACAGGTGTGGGGCTGGGCACAGCATCCTAAAAATAGTTCCAGAGCCACTGAAGAGCAGGAGGCTTTTATCATTGTTTGGATCCTGATTCTTGTGAAACCAGCCAGCTCTGCAACTGACTGACTTTGGGGGGATTAACCTACTTTATTAGATAGGAAAGTAACTACTGATAAGTGTAGACCCAGTTGGTATGATTTTATTTAGTATTGTAACCATTTGTTTCCACCACTTTCATTTTTAGATAAAGCTTCATTAGCCACTGCCGGAGGCTGGCTATCATAGGGGAATGATCTAACACAGTATTTCTCCACCAGTAACTTTTCTTGAGACCACAGCCTCCTGGGTGGTGATGGGGGAGGGGAGAAAGCAGCCCACCTCTGGAGGAACAAAAGATAGACTTGAGGGGCAGTCAGTGAGTTCTGCATCTTCCCAGCGCTGGTGGGTTTGGGCTTCAGCCTTGAGTGGTGGGTGGCCAGCTCTAGCCATGGGGCATTAGGCTCCATTCCCCAGCCATATGATAGAAGGTTCTGGCTCCAAGGTCATCACCATCCCCATAACTCCTGTCTCTCACTGCCTCCCCAAGTGTCCCTAGTTCCCTCTGCCTCCATATCCACCTCCCTATTCAGGGCTTAATGTGTCCTCAAGCTTGCTGGGGCTGAGTATATTTGCTGTGAAAAGTGATTAAGTGATATTTCTATGCTTATTAATATCACTTTTCACAGCCAACTTAGTAACCAGCAAGTCTTTCTTAAAAAAGCAAGCAAAAAGCAAAAGACATAAAAAATAACAAGAATGTGTAAAGCACCTTACTTGTATTCCATTTAGGTGCTGCAAAGAATAGACACAATTGTACCTTATTTGTATTATTGAGACTGCAAAAAAATCCTATATAATTAAATGTAAATGATTTGGACATGTATGTACATATTTGTTTGTTTTTTCTAAAGTTAACTAAGTATTTTAGGAAAAATGGTCAGAACAGCCACCGGCAAGAGTTTGTAGCCACACTCTGAGACCAACAAAAAATGTGTTGCAAGAATCCCTGATCTAAAGGGACTTGGGTGCACTTCTTGTTATCCTGCCATGTGAGGATAAGGCTGGGATAGCCCAGAGAGGATAGTGCTTGAGTGACTGAAAAGCTGGAACTGATCCCCGTTCTCTTGAGGAAGTGGATAACAGAGAAACTTACAGTCCCAGGTTCCCTGAGAACTGTCACAAAGACACGTGTCATTACTGATAAATAATTAACAAAGAGGGAGGGCACATAGCTAGATTCACCAGTAGAAACTGCTTATTTTTGTACCACGCTGGTGATGTACAAAGCACCCAAAGCACACTAATGAATCTCACCCATAAAAATCCCTTTCCCTCTCAGATGACTTTTTCAGGTTTATATGGAAGATTTCCTCAATACAAAGACCCTTGGTTTGGACAAAGCCGCACTCACTCATTCACATGATAGTAGCTACTTTTAACATTTTCAAGTGAACTAAGGACAACAATAACCCAATAAGCAGTGCATTCTGATTCATAAAACTGTCTCCATTCTTACATGCAAGAATCTGACCAGCCACCTTTTCAAAAATGCCATACCCCAGACAGGTATTTTAATGCAGCTTGCCTAAGACAGAGGTTTTCACAGATCACTACATGTGCCACACTCACAGAATCTCTGAAAAATGAGAGACCACTGCAATTAAGTAATTGTCCTAATCCTGTAGGAAAGCAGAATTTCACTAGTGGGAGACACAGCCTTCAAAATTGGGATACTCTTAATGCCATTTTGCAAGGATTCATCACTGTGCTTGAAAGTGTATGACAGTTTTTATCAGACCTTACAACTTCTGCATTTCACTGAATATCAAGAGAAATTCTGCCCACTGAAGTCCATGACAGTTTCACCATTGAGTTCAGTGGATTAGGATTTCACCCATCATGCTCTGAAATCAGTGTTGTCTTCCTGTGCTTCATTTCTGATTCTCCAGCAGTTTTTCATATCTGCTGTTGTTCTGAGAAGGGAGGCAGAAAAATAGGGGTTTGGAGAGCTGAGCAAATCATTTATATTTTAGTTTAATTACCAAACCAAATAAAGTCAAATGAAAGACTTTGCCATTCTTGTTCATTTAATTGTTTATGTGGTTTTTAGCCTCCCCTGCTCCCTTTCTTTTTACAAGAATAAATCTAGCTACATTCCTGAAGTGAACCTCCTTCTGCAGTGAAAAGTCAAAACACTTCTGTACAAGACTGCCACAATGAAACATTTTGTTTTTTTCAGCTGAAACGAGACACCAAATTTGACCTGACTCCACAAATAGTTTCAGTCACCCTGAAGCAGCATTTTTCAGCTACAAAGGATTGTTCAAAAAATTTCACCCAGCTCTGTTTGTATTATGCCTCCTCTGTTTGCAGGGTGAAGTGTCCATACACCAACTACACCCACTCCAATAACATCAAATACAAAGAGGAGCTCTGACATCACTCCTGCAGCTACTGTGATCTTCAATCTCTGCAGGCTCATAGTGGCTGCTGCCACAATCCACAGCTGCTCCTTCCTGGCCTGTAGGTGCTGACAAGAGATATGAAGGGGAGGAGCAAATGGAAAGCGCAAACCGGGAGAGTAAACGGGAGGTCTGTGAGAGAGTAGAGGCAGACAGTGCTGTAGTGTTAGGTGAATAATTTCACAATCAGCTTCACTTTTATCTCTGAATAAAAATTTGAATTAAACACTTGAGTGTCTGTTTCAGAAAGGGAAAAAAACTTTCCACACAGTATATAACATAAATCCTTTATGATAATGCCGAGAATGGGGAAGGTATGGCTAGGGCAGGGGAGAGAGGGAAGGCTGCCTATTCTGTCCTGAAATGTTAACTCCACTATTTTGCACTCAAGATATATACTCAAAACACATGTCTTCAAAAAGATGGAAACTTAGTTAAAAAAAAGAAAAAGAAATAGAATCTATTCATGAAGGATAATTTAAACTTTTAAAATAAATTATAAATTTGCAACAAATCATGTGTATTTCACATTTCAGTCTTTTTCAGTTTTTGTACTTTTTTTGTTCATGCCTTTCATCAGCAGGTTTGAAGGTCAGACATCACTGTTATTCAGGCAAACTGATCAGAAGGAATGAAAAAGCTTTAATTTTCAACCCTTGTGTGACTTTCTTGAAGCTGCATCTGCAGTGTTTGGCATAAAATCTCAGTCTCACCATTTACGACATCTTCTGTTTATCTAGCTAGGGAGGGACAGGACCATTGAGATTCAGCTTGAGAATATATGCCTGGTGCTTCACAGAATGAAGAATACACGTGGGTATTTGTCTCTCATACATAATATTCTATCCTTTTTTAAAGGGGTGCTTCTAATTTGTTAATTTTCCATGTCCCAGATAAAATCAGTATAGAATATACTACTGTTACGTACTTCTACAACAGTAGTGCAAAGGATCATTACACTATTGCAAATATGCATGCTTGTGTATTAATAAGAATGTACCATGAACAAAAAACTAAAGCACGGTCCTTTTTTTGTCCTGCATTTATTCTATAGCTCTCCTTCATTTCCTTGAAATGTGTGTGGTTACCTTAGCTGCCTATACTACCTCCTTGAATATGTCTCCACATTATTTTGTTTAGTATTATGCTCTTATTTCTTTTCTGTTTTGTAGCATATGTACACTTTACTTAAAACAAACAATACTGCTGATCAGCAATACAGAATAAGTTATATTATTTGTTAATTAAAGGACTATTGATGAAACAGCGGTTTCCATGTGCACCTGCTTTCATTTTCAAACCAATGTGTGGGTAGAAGCTTTTGAGAGATATGCAGATATATTTTATTCTGAATATTTCCAAAGTGAGTGACACAAGCCCATGCTAGTCTCCTGATGAAAACTGTTCAAGGTTGCAGACAGCATTTTGCAGACATGCTCATATTCTTGGCTCATATAGTTCCAAAAATACTAAGCAAACATGAAAAGGCACAGAGAATTGAATCGTGAACGTTCTGCAGATGAGATTATACTAAACATATATGCAATATTTTTCTTTATAATAATGTTCAGCCTATTTTTACAAGACCTTTTTGGTTCTAATCCTAATACCCATCTCTTTTCTAGAGAATGGTACAGGACCTTGGCAGGGAATGGGTTAAAACTTTGCTTCAGCAGCCAGATGCTGTTGCAGAGCTGCCAAGATTGCAGTGAAATGAAGGCACCTGAAAATGTGTCTGCTTGTCATTTACTAACAAGGCTAGTGAAGAAGCATGTTCTTGAAAAGAGCCCTACCTTCTGAGAGAGAGGATATAAAGAGAGCAAAGAAGCAGCTGTTTAAAAAAACCCAAACAAACTGAAAAGCACAATCACCTAACACATGAGTGTTCTATTTGTGTGATAGTTGCTGGGGGAAGGGGGGAATCTATTTTGTGCTTTGAGCTTAGATCTTTGCTGAGGAATAAACTTTCTTTGTTGATGGTTCAGACTAAGATGCAGGAATCAGGACACTTATTGCTTGTCCTGGAACTTTTGTAAATGAATTATATTTCTCTGATGCTTGAAGTCTATTTTAAGGAAGCACAACCCTTTGCCAACCCTCTGCTGGCTTTTGATATATGCTATCATGTCAGTGATGGTCTTCCAATATTTAAGCAAGGGCTGCTAGTAAATTATATATATATATTGCTCCTTAGTCTGAGAGAAACTGTGTGCAGGAGATGCTCACCTAGAATAGTAAAAGAATTAGATCTAATAATTTGTGTTCTCATTCAAATAAAAGTGATTTCTCAATAGTCAGACAGAAGGCAGCATCTCTTTGCAAACAAACTTTTGTGCCTTTGCTGGTGATGTTTATAGCTTGTTCCTGCAGCTTGTTCCTGATGAAAGCTTTCTAATCTAGGGTGAAATCTAAGAGTATCCTTTCTGGGAAATGTCCTTGGAAACATGTGACTGCAATCTGGCTGTTTCCAAAGTAAAAAACAAATATGCTCTTCAATAGAATTTTTATGAACCACATGGTTGAGTAACCTTTCACAGGGTTAATTTAGTAGTATCCAGAGATCAATAAAATCACCCCAATTCTCTCTAACCCCATTCAGTCCACTGACAACATTAGAATAAGGGCCTTTCCACAAGCTTGCCAGCCTCTCTCTTTACAGCTGACAGGAAATGTAATGAAACATTTCCACCACTGGTAAAAAGCACAGTCTTCCTCTAGAAATTTCCCCACTCTCAGGCTATGTCTAGACTGCGGCATTCTTTTAGAAGAAGCTTTTCTGGAAGAGATCTTCTGAAAAAACTTCTTCCAAAAGAGTGCGTCCACACTGCCAAAGCGCATAGAAAAAGCGATCCACTTTTTGAAAAGATAGCATCCACAATGAATGGATGCTATCTCGCATGTAAGCTGTGATTACTATGGATTGAGTGGCCACCAGGGCACCTATGCTTTTTTCTCTTTCCTCTTCTTTCGAAAGAACTCCCTCTTTCCCATCCACACATGCCTTTTTCCAAAAGATCTCTTCTGGCAAAAGGCTTCTTCCTCATAGAAAGAGGATTACCAATGCCGAAAAAACCCCTCTGTTCTTTTGACTTTCTTTCAAAAGAACTCGATTGTGGTGTGGACGTAATTGAAGTTTTTTTGGAAAAACAGCCATTTTTAAAAAAAACCTCTGTAGTGTAGACATGGCCTCAATAAAACAGATTCAGAACAATGGGCAAGTATACTGGCTACCTGCATGATTCAAAAATACATGCATGAAAGAAAGATCTAACAAAGCTAAATGTCAGTGGCTGACTGCTGCTTTTGCCCTTTTGCTCTTGGGATTCAGTTTGCTCCTATAGATCTTTCTAAAATATGTAAAATATTTGGTTTTAAAAAAAATGTGTCTTTCAAATACTAGATGCGTTGATAGTTTTTTTCTGGATTCTCATTGCACTGCAACACACTGGAAACAGGAAGAACCTCTGAGAATAAGAGTCCTTTCCACTTGTACAGTGCATCTCTCCCAAGAATCTCAAAACACATAACAACATTAATTAAGCCACAGTAGTCTGCTGCAAAGTAGGTAGGTATTACTCTGCTCATTTTACATGTGAACAGAGTGAGGTACTGAGAAACAAAAAGACTTGTCCAGTGTGACATTGCAAGCCAATGGAAAAGAAAAACCCCAAACAAAATCCCAAACACAGAGCCCAGCAGTCCACATTTTTAACTGCTACACCACAGTCCCACTCTCTCAAAATGTGTATAATTTGTTTCCACACACAGCTTCTGGGAATGGGCTATATAATTTCCTTAATTTTAACCTATACAATTGAGGCTGTGACTTTACGTAACCATTTTCCAGCTCCAGTTGATTGAAAATGACCTACCTTGTGTGGCAGGAATGGGGAATTCACAAGTTTCCATTAAATTGCTGCAGATGGATCTGTATGACTGTCTCTTTTAAAAGATTCATTGCGGAGGAGCTACTAAAAATAGATGGCAGGTTGAAATGTATTATGTCTCTCTTCATTCCAGGAGTTACATTTGAGGGGGGATGGGGAAAGAGAGGAAGAATATATTTGGCTGGTATTTATTAGGAAACGTATAAAGATTTAATGGGACCTGTTCCCCTTGACTGTTCACTGCATTCTCCATATCAAATAGATAGTCTGTGTTACTGAAGTGACTGCTGATATTAAGTCTTCTGATTTATATGACTGCTGTAAGGAATTTGCTTACACTGTTGGAGTGGAGATAAATGTTGAGTTCTCTAACTACAAAATTAACCCCCCTATAGACTGTGGATCGACAAGCAATCATCTGGCAGTTTGAAAAGTACCAGCATTCTTCAGATTTCATTTGCTTTTCTTCATTTATCCAATTTATGGTTTATTTTAATTGCAAGATAAATCCCGATCAACATGCCCGCCCTAGCATTTCTTATAATACAGAATAGACACAATTATTGCTAAACTCATAATTATTAATATCTGCGCCTACACATTAATAGAACCAAAATGATTAACTGTAGTGCTGAGTATATTTTATGAGAGGATAGTTTCATGGTAGTGTATTGTTTAACCATACATACAGTCTCATAGAAAATAGAGCGATTAAATATTTTACAAGGAAAAAAGAATCAAACTGCAATGAAAAAAATCAAGCAAAGAGATCTGCATGTGTATGGAATGTGGACTATAAGTAAAGCAATATAAACATCAACATACATAGAAGAATGAGGAACAGTGTCAATGAAACAAGGATACCAGGCAATATCAGGCTCCAGGCTTCACATAAGTTCACGTCTAAAAAGCTGTGGCTGAGAAAAGAACTGCAAGATAGATTTTTCCCCTGTCAAGGTTTTCTTAAAATCTCTAACTCAAATTCTGCCAGAACTTTAGAAAGGTTGTTCTGGGGCAGGGATTATAGTCAGGTTAGGTTTGGTTTACATATTTTGGAGTGGAAGCCTCCTGACTTGACCACCCACAGAGATTGTGCCTGATGCTGCCAGGAGTATGCACAGGGACAGTGCAGGGACTGCAGCTAGTCTGAATATGAGCTCGTGTTAATGATGTTTTTGCTTCAGTGATGTATCAGTCTTAGATGGAAGTAGATAGGAACTGACCTGGCCCATAAACTTTACAAGGAATCTGCTAAGCATTGCCTTTTGCAGGCAAAGCATAGCAAACAAGAGCTCTTCTCATTAGCAATGTGTTCAGGTTGTCAGTGCATATGTTCCTGTCTCTGCATATGCAATTAAGTATGTTCTGCCTGATTGCTTGGGGTCTGTGTCCCACACAATACTCCAGCAAATGCTAAGCAGTCAGGCGTTGAGAGCCTGGGAAAACTGCACAAATGATTACATCTCAGAAAAATCTTTCACTGCTAAATCTGTTAACTCTTTGCATGTTGACTGTAGAATGGCTTGGGGAGGTTTTTCTTTGCCTCTGCTTTATTATGACTCTATGGGTGTATCTAGACTACAGGGTTTTTTCGAAAAAAACTTCCCCTGTGTCTAGACTGCTGTTGCGTTCTTTTGAAAGTAAATCGAAAGAATGTGGCAGTTTTTTTGACCGTGGAAAAGCTCATTTTATGAGGAAAAAGCGCCTTTTTTCAAAAGAGCACTTTCGAAAAAAAGCGCTATGTAATGCAAACTGTGCTTTTTCGAAAGAGAGCATCCAGACTGCCTGAGTGCTCTCTTTCGAAAAAGTGGCTTGCTTTTTCGAAAGTACTGGTTGTAGTCTAGATGCTCTTTTTCGAAAGAGGCTTGCAGTCTAGACGTAGCCTATATGTTACAGACTGTGGAAATCCAACAGGAAGCAATAAACTCACTAGATTTCATCTATTCACTTAAGGTGCATCTACACAGCATCCTAAACTCAAAATAAGATACACAATTTGCACTACGCAAATTGGGTATCTTATTTTAAAACTATTTCGAAATAGCTCATTTTGAAATTTGGCACATCGACACAGCGCCATATTTCAAAATAACGCGCTATTTCAAGCCATCCCTTATCCCTCAAGCAACGAGGTTTACCGGGATGGTGAAATAGTGCATCTGTTATTTCGAAATATATTTCAAAATAACGGGCGGCTTGTGTAGACACGGGGTAGCTATTTCGGGATACCTTCTGTATCCCGAAATAGCCATCAGTCCAGACGTACCCTTAGTTTAAACCCATACTCATATGGGCACATGCCCTTTTTCTTTCGTGAATGAACAATATATTCAAGCTGAGCAGGAGCTGAAATAAGAGCTGAAATAAGAGCTAAAGGGTACCAGAATGTCAGATTGTTGGCAAGAATAGCATTTTATAGCTATTACAAGAGAGGAACTGGAGTTTGACACCACGAAACAAAAGAAAAGAAAAAAAACACTCTTTGTCCCAGTGGGGGATAAAATATCCCCTATGAATTGTCATTCTATATTCAGTATTGCCTATGAATGGCTTGTGAATAAATGGCACAAATTCTCTGTTTCACCTAGTTGAAAAAATTGGTTAAAATCAGTAATAACTTAACCCAGCCAGTAATAAAGAAGCAGGTTCTGTCCAGTGTAAATGGGCTGAAGTTATGTTTTATATGAATTAACAGGGGTTTGTTTGTCATTAGCCAACTCTCTGGTAATCAGATTTCTGCAGCTTTATGTTTCCATTCACTTTTCACTTTCTAAGACAGAGACTTGGGGTACATTGACACTGCATGCTTATTTCAAAACAATCTATTCCGGAATAGCTCATTTTGAAATAGCATGTCTACACTTCTGGGAAGCCTCAAAATTATGAGGCGTCCCTAATGTAGACATGCTATCTCAATTTAGAGCCCCAAAAGGCACTGGGGAGGAATAACTTAGAATGTCCCCGGTGAGGGGCTTTTTAGAAATAGCAGCAGTGGAGTGTCTACACATGCCTTATTTTGAAATAGCTATTTCGGAATAGGCGTTATTCCTCATAGAATGAGGTTTATAGATTTCAGAATAAGCCGTCTGTTATTTCGAAATTAATTCGAAATAACGGAATGGCTGTGTAGGTGCTTTGTTATATCAAAATAATGCTAGTTATCTCAAAATAACAGTGCAGTGAAGATGCACTCTTGTTGAATAGAAAGGTGACATCATGGTGCTTGAAATTACATTAATTCCTTGTAATTCTATGTAGTTAAAATAGGTTTTTTTAAAGGAGTTTACTATGCCCATACCCAGTTTTTGTGGTTTTGATAAATATTCCATAAAGTTTATTAAAAGCAGCATCTTATCCATTTATGAACAGATACTAAGATGTAGAGTGAGTGATAAACTTTTCACAAAGACATTGATAGGACACTTCCTCTTTCAGAGTATGTTCCTAATGGAAACATGAAGAACTGCAGGAACATTAGTATCTAAGGGTATGTCTGCAAATGCAGACAAATGAAATTGCAAATGAAGCGCGGATTTGAATTTCCTGCTCTTCATTTGCGTATTCATGTTATGGCGCTCTTTCGAAAAAGCGCTCTTTTGAAAGTGAAGCCGTGGTCTAGACTCAGTTATTTAAAAAATGGCAGGCTGGATCTTTTGAAAAAGCCTGCCGTTTTCGAAATAACCGCGTTTAGACCGCGGTTTCACTTTCGAAATAGCGCTTTTTCGAAAGAGCACCATAACGTGATTATGCAAATGAAGCACGGGAAATTCAAATCTACACTTCATTTGCAGTTTCATTTGTCTGCATTTGCATTCGTCTCTCGAAGGAGGAATGTAATGTAGACATATCCTAAGAATCATGAGATTATTTTAAGGTAACATTTCCCTTAAACATAAAATATGTTTTAAAAAATTGAACAAACAGAAATAGTCATATTTTCAGTATAACTAGACAGCTTAGACTTAACATTTATTTAATATTACATGCTAAATCTGGAAATGTTCTTTTTTGTTTTCATCTGAGCCTCATCTACGCTCTCATTAAAAATTCTGCACTTCCAGGTAGGCAGTTGAGAAATGTTCTCATTATGTTCAGGAGGAAAGGGAATGTAAGGCTGTCAAATATATCCCTCATGCAGAAAATGTGCAGACTAAGACATTTATGTGAGAATAACCTAATTTCTTCTCCTAAATTAAACCCCATAAAATATCCTGGGCGCTGATTTCAAAACAGTCCAAAGCAAGAAGAGGAAAAATGTAAGCCTGAAATGTCATCCTTTTAATTTGTCTTAATTCATCCTATGTTTTGAAGCAGTATGGGCTGGACAGTATGGGAATGTCTACACTACAGGATAAAGTCGAATTAAGATACACAACTTCAGCTACGTTAATTATGTAGCTGAAGTCAAAGAACCGTAACCCAACTTTTGGTGCTGTCCACACCGCAGGAAGTCAAAGGGAGAACACTCTCACTTCAACTTCCCTTACTCCTTGTGGAAGCAGAACTACTTTAATCGACTGGAGTGCCCCTCAGTTCAAAATAGCGTGTCTTCACTAGACCAGCTAAATCGAACCCTGGAAGATCGACAGTAGCAGCTTTGATCTTCTTTGTAGCGTAGACATACCCTCTGGAGCCAAATTCTATTGTTACCCCTGTGAAACTCCACTGAAGTCAAGGCTTTGGGGATTTAATTGTTAGTATACAAAAGAAGAACAGTTTTAAACTGCCCTATGGGCGGTTATGAAAGATGACATGATAACCAATTCTAATTGCTCTGTAAACCTGGGCATGAACTGCAAAACTCAGCCAGGCAGGCAGGTGTAGTGGCTCCAGATGCAGAAGTAAATGGCATCCACTGCTGCATCCTTTCACATGTACATTGTGTGCTCTGCATAAGTGCAAGATGCACTCCCCTCGCCACTACTGAGGGAGTGGGGCTCTTCCCAGTACCGTCTAAGGAAACTGGCACCAAATGTCTCTTTATACGTATGGAAGCATGAGGTCTGGGGCTCTTCCCAACACTCTCTGTGGGAGGTGGCACTGTATGTTTCCTTATATTCAGAGAAACAAAAATCCCAGATTCTGTATAGGAACGGAAAGCAAAGGAGTGTTTCATTATAGGCAACTATGTAGATCTGGGTACAATTAAATCAACACTGTACAGATCATAATTATCATTAATCTTGAATTGGGGAACCTGACTCTAAAAGAACAGAACAAAAAGGTACAGGGAATATATCTAGCAGGTATCACACCTGTTACTGCAAGATCAGACAGGATAATGAAATTGTAAGGCAAGTCTCCACTGGTGATGACACTCAGTCTCCACATTGGAACTTATGAAGGGGCATCACATGGAACTATACAGATTATAAAAGAGAGAGCTGAAAAAGAGGGAAGTCCGGTAATCTTCTTGTATATCTTCCCAGTCCTATGGGTGAAAGGCAGAAGCCAGAAAATACTGAAAGTGAACCACATATTTAATGACTGGTGTGAAACTGAAGGTTTGGGGGTTCTGCGACTTTATTCCAGTGGGAGATGTTAAAGTATCAATAGACTGGCTTGCAGATCGAAGGTAGGCAGCTAATCATCTCTGTTGGAGATTGTTTGAAGCAACCGGGAGGGTATTAAACTAATAATGCATGGGAAAGATGGAAAGGAGGCAAAAGCAATTCAAATTCAGTGTGTCACAAAAAAATTGATCTGATATGAAACATGAAGAAAAGGCATTTTTCAGTTGCTTATACACCATTGCTAGGAGTCTGGGTACAAGAAAAAGGAATTGGAAATTCTTCATTGATTAGAAGAAATTTGATATAATTAGCTTAACTGAAAGCCGATGGGACTATTCACAGGATTGTAAGGATAAAAACACTGGTTATCACCTGTTAAGGAGGAGAGAGTGGGTAAAAGAGGTGTCTATGGGGGTGACAATCTATGTTGAAGACACCAATATCTATTTCAGAGTTATTGATAAATCAGCACCATGGGCTCTTGAATGCATACAGATAAATGTGCTAACTAACAAAGCCCAATGAGAGGTACTGTTGGGGTTCTGCAATCTTGGGGACCACCAAATAAAACCAGAGAATGAAATGAATTATTCCTTAAGCACATGTCTGTAGTATACAGAATGCAAAATTGTGCTGCAGCTGAGGTTTTCAACTTGAGCTATATCTGCTGGAGATTTCATGCAGCCAGTAGTAAAACATCATTAGAAATTCTAAATATTTGGATTTTTTTTAACATAAAAGGTATTGAACTCAACATGAGGTAACTCAATTTAGAACCTTGTTATGATGGATAAAGATTTAATTAATCACTAGAAAGGAAGCTGGTCACTGCCTGGGATCCAGTAATCATGAACTAATTACATTCAATATGGACAAGCAGAGGATATTCTTAACTAGTAATATATACATACTTTGCACTTTGAAATGACTAGTTTCCTAAACCTGAGCTAGATTATGATCAAAATTGATAAAAAAAATTACACAGATAAATGTGAACGAATGTATGCAACAATTAGAAATAAAACAGCAACATATGGGAAAAAGGGAAAAAAATAGCAATCAATACAACTTAGAAGTAATGAAGTCTAGAACATTGATAAAGGTAGCTAAATGCCTCAGAGAAAATTCCTTGGCTAGCAGGGTTAAGGACGATAAAGAGTTTGTAATGTCTATTGAGAACAAAAAGAAATCCTAGTACAGGGGTGGGCAAAATATGGTCCATGGGCCACATCCGACCTGCCCAGCATTTTTATGCAGTCCACCCAGATGATTAGCAGAGTGAGCATACTTACAGATGGCAGCAGCAGCTACAGAATGTGTTCAGCAACCCCTCCCCTGCTCCTTGCTTTGTCCTGCAGCAGAACTGCTCTCAGGACCCTCCTGCTAGCTGTGAGGGGGAAAAGGGACAATGAGGAGGGGAGTGCTGGTGTCTGGGTTTCCCGTGCCCCCGTATCCCATCTCTGTAGAACAGGGGTCAGGGAGCGGGAAACACAGGAGAGGTGCTCCAGCCTAAGGTATGAATGGCGACTGAGATGAGTGCTTCTCAAAGAACCAGTGCACTCTTTCTATGGTTTCTTCAGAAGCCATCTCTTTCTACACACACACACACACACACACTCACACACAGTTTCTGCGTCACACACTGCTTCTCTACCTCACGCACGCACACTTAGTCACTATACATACATTCACTGTTCCCCACATGCTCTCGTAGTCTCTGTGCCACAAAGTCTATGTCACCTAGTCTCTCTCCCTCATGTGCTACAGTCACTGTACATACATACGCTTTGACACACACTTTTCCAGTCTCTGTGCTACACAGACACACACAGTCTGTCACAGTTTCATATTCACACACATAGAGTTTCTCTCTCTCTCTCTCTCCCTTCCTCACTCCCAGTTCTGCTTCAGGATGGAGCAAGGAGTGGCGGAGAGGTAGGTGAACATGTTGTGACTGCTCCTGGGACCCTGCCCCTTCTGGGATCCCAGCTCCAGCTCTTGGTGACTCCTTAAATTCATGCAATGGCCCCCCGCAAAAATTATTGCCCACCCCATTATTAGAAAGAGATGCTATAATTTTTAATAATGATGCATAAAAGGCAGAAGAGTTCAATTATTCTTTTCTGACTTTGGAAAGAGTCAGAATGAATGATGTACTGTATCCACATAAGGATAATGAAGTACTTTCCTGTCTATTAGTAAATAAAATCTACTAGGGATAAATGTTTTTAATTTATTTGCTCTGGGAAACTTGCATGCAAAGTCGTAAAAAGAGATGGCTGAGGAGATCACTGACCTGCTGACATTAATTTTTTATAAATCTTGGAAAACAAGGAAATTCCAGAAGATTGAAATAGTGCTAATGCTGTGGCAATACACAGAAAGGGTACACAGAATGACCTGGGTAACGATAGACTGATTAGCCTGACATCAGTCTCAGGTAGAATAATGGAAAAGTTGATACTGCATTTAATTAATAAAGAATGGGAATATAATTAATGCCAGCCAATATAATTTTATGGAAAATAGGTCTTGTTAAAAAACCTCTGATTTTATTCTTTGATGAGATTTGGTTTGATTGATAAAGGTATCTGCATAGGTATAATATACTTAGACTTTTGTAAGTCATTCGGCTTGGCTCTGCATGGGCATTCTGTTTAAAAAATATCACTACAATAACAATAAAGTGCTTTTAAGTGAATTAAGAGCGAACTAACAGATTTCAGAGTCATCAACAATGGAGAATTATCAGTGAATGGGGGATTCAACAGAGATTAGCAGTAAGCCAGATACTAATCAATATTTTCGTCAGTGATCTCAAAATAAATAGAAAATCACTGCTGATAAGATTTGCAGATGACACAACTATTGGAGGAGTAGTTACTAATGATGAGGATAAAGCAGTTATACAGACTGGGTCAAAATGGATCTGATTTCCGGCAAGTGCAAAGTAACACATCTAGGGACAATGAAATGGGTAACTATATACTAGAAAGTTGGATTCAGGCAGGATAGTGGACCCACAACTTAACATGAGTGTCTAGTGTGATGGTGTGGCAAAAAGAGCCAATGCAGTCTTTGGATGATAAATAGGATAGTAAGAACAGAAGGGTTATTTTACCAATATGGAATTTGTGGGATTGATACTAAAATACTCGGTGCAATTCACATTTTAAAAATGTATTTGAAAAATTGAAGAGGGTGTGGAAAAGAGCCACAAATATGATTTGGAGGCTGGAGAAAATGCATTGCCCAGAGAGACATATAGAGCTGAATAAGTTTAGCTCACCAGAAAGAAGATTGAGGGGTGCTTTGATTACATGGTAAGAAAGTACTGGGTGCCAAAAGGGTTTTTTATTACAGTAGAGCTGAAGTCAGACAAATTCAAATTAGAAATAATTTGTAGTTTAACAGTGAGGATGATCCACTACTGGAAAACACTAACAAGGGAAGTTGTGGATTCTCCATCTCAAGTCAAGACTGGATGCCTTTTTGGGAGATATGCTTCAGTCAAACACAAGTTATTTGGCTCATATAGGGTAGCTGAGTGAAATTTAATGGCCTGTGATATACAGGAGGTCAGACTAGGTGAAGTAGTAGCGCCTTCTGTCCTTAAACTCTATCTATGAATTAATGGGTACACCATGAGATCCTGATGAGAATCAGGCTAGCCTTTCCTTCTGCTTCACCATTACAATGCCAACAGCAATATTCATTAGTTTCTCAGTTTCACACTCTTTTTTTTCACACCGACTGCCCAGGATTGCATTTTAAAGTTACATGTTTCATCAACTGGCATAGGCAAAATCCAATACAGAGCCTTTTGGTACTTCTGGAGGTGGAATCAGAAATGACATATTTTTCATCAATTCTTGTCCCCTTATGACCTGCTGTGTAAAGCTTTAACTCAGAAACTAGCATTTAAGGATAATCTTAATTTTAAATACATACATACACACCCCATTCAATAAAGCATTAAAACATATTTTTCTTTTTCATTTTTTGAAATTAAACATGTGAACAAGTGTTTTGCTGATTTAGAGCCATTATTTCTGTGCATGTCTGTATATATAGGGTAAAAGTGTATCTACTTGCTGCTCTAACCCACACATAGATATCTTACCAAAGATGAATGATATGGTAATTTCATGTGAAATTTTAAATTGCTGAAATTCTGAAATTTTATACGGGGGAGGGGGAGAATGATTAGTATTATTGTATTATTAGTTAAATGTAATATCCAGAAATGCAAAATATTTTAGCAATTTATGACCCGATAAAATGTCATTGAAATCATTATACTGAGGACTTAAAAATCATTCAAGAAAATTTGGAAACTTTTTATGCATTACATTTATTGAAAGTTTCAATCAGCCCCACTGTATGTATTTGTTAAATATATATAGTCTTCTGACAAACAAAAGACTATTTGGTTTTAACACAACTATTAAGATTTCTCTTGTAATTTTATATACAATATTCTTCATTTCATGGTACAAATTTGTTGTGAGTGTTGTAAAACATACTGTCTCTCTCTGTGGTGTTGGTGGGTAATCTTATATTAATGCTCTGCACAATCAATTAATAAAGTTTAACTCTTTCAAGATCAACTAGAATGAAACCTACTATATATTTGAGAGATTTTGTCTGTAAGTGTATGTCTAGACTACATGGCTCCATCGACGGAGCCATGTAAACTAGTTTACCCGGCATAGTCAATGAAGTGGGGATTTAAATAATCCCCGCTTCATTAAAATAAACATGGCCACTGCACTGTGCTGACGATCAGCTGATCCGGCATAGCGCGGAAGTCTAGACGTGGATGTCGGCTGGGGAAGCCTTTGCCGACCGATCCTGTAAACCTCATTTCACGAGGCATAAGGGATCGGTTGGCAAAGGCTTCCCCAGCCGACAGATCCGCGTCTAGACTACCGCGCTGTGCCGGATCAGCTGATCGTCGGCACAGTGCGGCGGCCATGTTTATTTTAATGAAGCGGGGATTATTTAAATCCCCGCTTCATTGACTATGCTGGGTAAACTAGTTTACATAGCGCCGTCGACGGAGCCATGTAGTCTAGACATACGCTAAGTGAGTGACTCTGTCTGTCTGTCTGTCTGTACAAGAATTCCTCCGAAACAGTATGAGCTAGAATCACCACATTTGGTATACCGCTTCCTCTTATCATAACTGAAAGCAAGGTAAGGGTTTGGTTATGCCAGGACAATGGAATGTGCCTGAAATGTGATTGTTTCTCATAAAATGGAAAGGGAGAGTTCTGCTAACAGGGACAGTTATATTGTACAATGACCACAGTGCCAGAGGGACCAGAGATGGGGACCAGGATAGCTATAACCCAATTGGGGCAGCAGGGGGCAGTAGAGAAAAGGACAGCTATCTACTATATATTTCAGAGAGTTTGTGTGTTTGTCTGTCCCCCTGCTGGGGGACATGCACCTTTCTCCTGGCTGTGCCTACTGCAGTTGCTGTGGCCATGGACAGACACTTCTCACCTGGCCCCAAGTTGTTGTGGTGAGACAGGGCTGGGGTTGTCCTTTGTCCCTGGGACAGCCTTCATACTGAACCCATTATCCCAAACCCCACACCAGAGCAATGATTTAAGATCAAAACTCTCACCTAAGATGCCATTGAAATTTGTTATTTTTAATTTTTGAAATCTGATCCAGCTCAGATTATAATAGCACACCCCCTTAACCTTCACAGAAAGCTCACATTCTTAGGCTGAAATCATGCTCTCGGTATCTGTACTTGATGGGTTCACATGATGTCCAGGCTGCCCATATGTATGTTCATCTGTTACACTGGCATGGTTCCCTCCCACAAGTTATTTGGATCCTTTCACAGGACACGTCTGGCAAGCACTGATGAGGAGTTTATACTGGATGTTTACATAATACTAAATGTGCATCTCTTTTGCAGCATTCCCTCCTGTGGTATATTGTCACTATGTCTCCTTGTGCTAAATCTTAGATGATAATGCAATGTAGCATAGGAGAGGTTTTACGCACTTCTGCCTAGGTAGCACTGTAAAAACGTACATTGCCATGGACCTGGTAAGAAATCCATTAGTATTACAGTGACATTTTAAATTATATGTCTAATGAGGTTTTAATTTTGATATATTAAAACAGTTAATAGTGATTTTAAAATATCTGCTATTAATAATTTTGTGCCTGCTCCTATTCTTACTGAATTCAATAAAGTTTTGCCATTGGCTTTAAAGAGAGCAGAAAAGGGACCAGTAGTATCCAGATTTTTGAATATTTATGAAGCTAGATATTTAACTGATGATTTTAAAACCCAAATAAAGTGTACTGACTAATTAGATTGTGTTGATCTTAAATTCAGTGCTAAGTTTAGCTAAACATATCTTGAGATTTAATTAAGCAATAATAAGTCAATAAAACAATTATTAACAACACTAATTAATTGGTATTTGACAGTTTTACAGATATAGCTGCACAGTGTATATCTGATTATACTGTTAATTACACCTTTATTAAGATATCTTTAGCAATGAACAACCAGTGTCCTATTAAAATTAAATGAAATAAATAATCAGGTGCCTTTAAGAAAAAAAATTAAATAATGTCATGGTTACTTGAAGAGGTTACTTGAAAAGTTAAGGGCATATCTCAAAGCATCACCCAGAAGCATTGTTTTTATTTGTTAGACATTGATAATAGGTGACAGGCTGAACCAGAAAGCAGTTAACTCTCCTCAAGCCACAAGATATACATTTGCTCTGAAAATAGGGATCAATTGGTCAAGTACATTACATGTTTGTCTGCCAGTAAAACTGTCAAATGTGTAAGGCTTAGTGCAAGATACTGTGCCTACCATGAAATAGGTTGATCACTTTCTTCTAATAGTAGAGAGTCAAATTACTAAAAAATTATCAAAAGAGGCCACAGCAAGTTGTTCATATACTCAGCAATAAAAATTGGAGGTCATGTTTTCAAAAGAATTCCATTCCCAGTTAAGCACTCAAGAAAGGGGCAGATTTCCGAACATGCTCAGCTTCCAATGTGCTGGCTCTTCAGAAAATCTGATCACTGATTTAGGTGCTGAATGGGGAGCTCAGTTTTTTTTTTTTTTTAAATCTGGCCCTGATTGTAGGTGCTGAGCTATGCTGAAAATCCTGGTTAGTGGCCCATGAGAAAAAAGGAATGACACACAGTCACCACAACCACAAACTTGCAGATGTCTGTCAGCAGAATCCTGTCAAATACAAATGTATTTTCTCCAGAATAATATATTTATTGCAGTCAGCCCTCTTTTGTCAATGCTTGATACCCAAGAACTCTCCTTCACTGTGTGTTTTTCCATTTGCCACACTACTGGTCCTCCAATTTTGAATAACTTCATTCCTACAACTACCAAGCATTTATAAACCTCAACTACCCACCCGGAGAAATAAAAAAACAAATTGAAAGAGCCAGACGAATACCCAGAAACCATCTACTTCAAGACAGACCCAAGAAAACCAACAATAGAACACCACTTGTCATCACCTACAGCCCCCAACTTAAACCCGTCCAACACATTATCAATAAACTACAGCCTATACCGGAACAGGATACTAAACTCCGAGAGGCTCTGGGAGACAGACCCATAGTCTCCTATAGACAACCACCTAACCTCAAGATGATTCTTACCAACAACCACAGGACATACCCCACGAACACCAGCCCTGGAACTTTCCCTTGCAACAAACCCCGTTGCCAGCTTTGTCCACATATTCACTCTGCTGATACCATTATTGGACCGAACCAATTGAGTTATAAGATCAAGAACACATATTCCTGCTCATCCAGAAATATAATTTACGCTATCATGTGCCAACAATGTCCGGCTGCTATGTACATTGGACAAACGTCCCAGATACTTCGCCAAAGAATCAATGCACACAAAACAGATATTAGACAGGATCACAAAGAAAAAACAGTTTCTTGCCATTTCAACCAGAAAGGGCATTGTCTCAACAACCTGATTACCTGCATCCTGCTTCAAAGACCTTTTAACACCAGACTTGAAAGAGAATCCTCTGAACTGTCATTCATGCTTAAATTTGACACTTTACACCTAGGTCTTAACAAGGACGCTAATTACCTTACCCATTACAAAGATAGCTTCCCCAATTATCACCTCTAATATCATTAGCTCACAGACATTTATCTTCCCCCCTCATCCCCTTCTGTTCTGAAATTTGATTTGTCCTTTTCATATGAGTTCATTTTTTTTATTGTATCCTTTGGTATATATGGTCGTGACAATTTTCTTCCACAATTTGATCTGAGGAAGTGGGTCTGGCCCACGAAAGCTCATCACCTAATAAACCATCTTGTTAGTCTTTAAAGTGCTGCATAGTCCTGTCTTTTGTTTCAGCAAGACCAGACTAAACACGGCTACATATCTATTACATTCCTACAACTATCATTCAAGAATGTAATTTTCAACTCACTATTTCATGGATGGTATAAAAAAAATAGGGCAGCTACCTGGTAATCTACATAACAGTGACTTACATGCAGCTGGGTGAATCAGGTATATAGATATCTGCCTGTCACTAGGGCTGCAGTAACTTAGTTGTATAAACTTTCAGAATCCTTGATACATACTTGATATATGTTATAGGCAGTGCAGAGAGCGAGTCACAATATAGATTGCCTGAGACCTTCCATTATAAATCCCTTTTTTTCAATTACTTATAATTTTACCAAAGTAAAGTTATTCAGGCTTAAATTTTCCATGATGGGTCTCAGTCTAAAGCTAATATTTTAGGATGTTTAAACTAAAATGGTTCATCTATTCCAAGAACGAGGTTACAGGAAAATGTGTTGTTTTGCCTGTTAAAAGAATTCTTACAACCGTTTTGTCAAGAAGCTCTAGCACCTCTATGCTTTGAAATAAAGACTTGAAATTTGGCAAGAGGGTTGACCTAGTTTCAGAGATGTTCTTTTTGCTATCCCCATAAAAATGTATCTGAATTTAGATAGAACTTTCTGCACATGTTCAACAGAAACTATATTGTCTTGGGAGCAATTCAGTTACTACCTGTGGGATGCAGTTAATGCATAGAAAAAAAAAAGAATAGTGAAAAACAATAAGAAATAGTAGTGCAGAAAATGGGGTTCCCATTTCTGAGCATCACCCAAATAATAATTGTAAAAGAGACAATTTTAGTAGCTAGAAAAAAGAATGTTTAAAATTAATTGTTTGGCCATGCTGAAAGAAGGAGAGGAGATATTTGATATGGGTTTAATCAGGCCACAAATTTATTATTGGATGTCTGAGACATGTACAGTGTTTCCCCCCATAATTAACCAGTGTGGGGAAGTGCTATTTGCCAACTGTCCCTCCCCTCACCCATTTCACCCAGCACTCTCCAGCAAATCCATTGCTGGGACCTTGCTGGGCCTATAATGATTGGACAATGGATCCATGCCATACCAAGCATAGGAGTTCCCAACTACCTCCAGCTGTCTGCTACTTAAATAATGAGTTGTGACATGTGGCCTACTGCCCATGTTTTGTATGAACAGGAGCCAAACTGAACCTGCTGTGAGGAAGGCGAAAAAACCTACCTGCACCTAGCTCAATATGGTGGAAAGGAAAAAATTCCTTTCCAGCCCCTCTCAATGGGATGGCTATAGTGTGATGCCCAGGGCAGATATAACCAATAGCCTGGTATATTTACCACCAAAATGGGGAGGGAGAGTGAGTGCTGCTGACCTTGTTCCATGAATCAGAAGGGAGGGTCCTGGCAAAGGCTGACCTTTTAAAACCCCTCATTCCTGAGTGATGAGTCAGCCACCACATTGCCCCTTCAGCAGTTTCACATCTTCCCCTCCTCCCCTCAAGCCATCAAGAATCATTCTCTTCTTCCCACCAGCCTGATAAGAAACTGCTCAGCATAAGATGCAGGGTGCTGAATCACCACTATTGAAGTCATGAATTCCCAAAACCTTATTTTTTCACAAATGAAAGAGTTAACAGTGATTCAGGAGTCACAAATCTCATATGTATCATGGAGAGGTCCACCAAAATATCCTAGGTGAATCTGCTTTAATACAAAACTCTCTGCCCCCACTCCTCCATTGACTGTTCTGTCTTGCATTCTGTCTGAATGCAAGCAACAGCATCATAGGATCTAACTACATAAGCCACAACATCAGGGTCTCATATGATATGTGCCATGAAGTGCCACCAATGCCCCCCTGCCACGTATATTTGCCAAATTGGACAGTCTCTACCACAACAGATAGATGGACACAAATCAAATATCAGAAATGGTAACACATATAAAACTGTAGGGAAACATTTTAACCTGCATGGGTAGTCATTAATGGATTTAAAAGTAGCCATTCTTCTACAAAGGAATTTCACAATCCAGCTACAGAGAGAAAGTTCGGAAATGACCTTCATATGCAAATTTGATACTGTTTCCTTTGTCCTGAACAAAGATATGAACTGGATGGCCCATTATAAAACCAGCATTCCTTACATTTAACATTTCATTGACATCAAAAGCTACATATGGGACACTTCTAGACCACTCGATTAGCCTCATTAGCATCAGCACTACAATTGACAGGTACTTTTCCCCCTCCCTTCTGAGAGTCCCCCTTTTTTTCTTCACTCAAGATCATCTGAAGAAATGGGTTTTGCCCATGAAAGCTCATGATACTCTCTCTATATATATCTGTTAGTCTCTAAGTTGCCACAGGACTACTCAGTGTTTATAAAAAACAATTGAGTTGAATCGACTGACTGTATACAATGTTAGTGTGATATAAAGATATGTTGAGTAAAATCTTTTATAAAAGCTTGCAGTGTTTTGGACTTGAGGTTAATTTTGTGGTATATACTCAGACTGATGAATCTGTGTATTTGTGTGTGTCTAAGACTGTGCTCAGGGGAGGTTTAGATTGGAACTTAGGAAAAACTTTCGAACTGTCAGGGTATAGAATCATAGACTCATAGAATCATAGAACCATAGGGCTGGAAGAGACCTCAGAAGGTCATCAAGTCCAGCCCCCTGCTCTAGGCAGGATCAATCCCAACTAAATCAACCCAGCCAGGGCTTTGTCAAGTGAAGACTTAAACACCTCCAGGGATAGAGACTCCACTACTTCCCAAGGTAACCCATTCCAGTGCTTCACCACCCTCCTAGTGAAATAGTTTTTCCTAATATCCAACCTGGACCTCTCCCACCACAACTTGAGACCATTGCTCCTTGTTCTGCCATCTGTCACTACTTAGAACAGTCTTTCTCCATCCTCTTTGGAACCTCCCTTCAGGAAGTTGAAGGCTGCTATCAAATCCCCCCTCACTCTTCGCTTCTGCAGACTAAACAGACCCAACTCCCTCAGCCTCTCCTCATAGGTCGTATGCTCCAGCCCCCTAATCATTTTGGTTGCCCTCCGCTGGACCCTCTCCAATGCGTCCACATCCTTTTTGTAGTGGGGGGCCCAGAACTGGACACAATACTCCAGATGTGGCCTCACCAGAGCCGAATAAAGGGGAATAATGACATCTCTGGATCTGCTGTCAATGCTCCTCTTAATGCAACCTAATATGCCATTAGCCTTCTTGGCTACAAGGGCACACTGTTGACTCATATCCAGCTTCTCATCCACTCTAACCCCCAGGTCCTTTTCTGCAGAACTACTACTTAGCTGGTTGGTCCCCAGCCTGTAACAATGCTTGGGATTCTTCCGTCCCAAGTGCAAGACTCTGCACTTGTCCTTGTTGAACCTCATCAGATTTCTTGTGGCCCAATCCTCTAATTTGTCTAAGTCACTCTGGACCCCATCTCTGCCCTCAGGCGTATCTACCTCTCCCCCTAGCTTAGTGTCATCTGCAAACTTGCTGAGGGTGCAGTCCATCCCCTCATCCAGGTCATTAATAAAGATATTGAACAAAACCGGTCCTAGAACCGAACCTTGGGGCACTCCGCTAGAAACCGACCATCATCCTGACATCAAGCCGTTGATCACTACCCGCTGGGCCCAGCCTTCTAGCCAGCTTTCTATCCATCTTACCGTCCATTTATCCAAACCACATTCCCTTAACTTGCTGGCAAGAATATTGTGGGAGACCGTATCAAAAGCCTTGCTAAAGTCAAGGTATATCACATCCACTGACTTTCCCATGTCCACAGAGCCAGTGGTCAGAAGCTAATCAGATTGGTCAGGCATGACTTGCCCTTTGTGAATCCATGCTGACTATTCCTGATCACTTTCCTCTCTTCCAAGTGTCTCAAAATGCATTCCTTAAGGATCCCTTCCATGATTTTTCCAGGAACCGAGGTAAGACTGACTGGCCTATAGTTCCCTGGATCGTCCTTCTTCCCTTTTTTGAAGATGGACACTACATTTGCCTTTTTCCAATCATCCGGGATCTCTCCCGATCTCCACGACTTTTCAAAGATAATAGCCAAAGGTTCCTCAATAGCATTTGCCAACTCCCTCAGTACCCTCGGATGCATTAAGTCTGGACCCATGGATTTGTGTACGTTTAGCTTTTCTAAATAGTTCCTAAACTGTTCTTTACCCACCAAGGGCTGTCGATCTTCATCCCATCTTGCGTCACTTAGCGCATTAGTCCGGGAGCCAACCTTGTCCGTGAATACAGAGGCAAAGAAAGCATTCACTAGCTTTCGCCACATCATCTGTCACTAGGTTACCTCCTTCATCCAGTAGGGGCCCCACACCCTCTCTGATCACCTTCTTCTTGTTAACATGCCTGTAGAAACCTTTCTTGTTATCCTTCACTTCCTTTGCCAGTCGCAGTTCCAATTGCGCTTTTGCCTTCCTGATAACTCCCCGGCATTCTCGAGCTATACATTTATACCCCTCCCTGGTCATTTGTCCAAGTTTCCACTTTTTGTAAGCTTCCTTTTTGTGCTTAAATTCACCAAGGATTTCCCCTGTAAGTAATTAAGTACTGGAATAAATTGCTTAGGAAGGTTGTGGAATCTCCATCATTGAAGATTTTTAAGAGCAGGCTAGACTAACACCTGACAGGGATGATCTAGGTGGTGCTTGGTCCTGCTCTGAGTGCAGGGGCCTGGACTTGATGACCTCTTGAGGTTCCTTCCAGTTCTACTAATCTGAAATAATTTGTACTGCAATACTCAGCTCCACCTCTCAATGAGGTGGGGGGCATCCACTGTGATATTTTGGTGATCACCCAGATAACTAAGGTGTTCTGTCACTGCTTGTCCTGTAATCTCGGATGCCTTAATGCAGAGTCCTGACATCAGTTGCCAGCCCATTGGCATATAGATCTCACACTGGCTTCCACCAGCCTAGTTTCTCCTAGAGGACTGATCTCAACAGCCCTTCTAGTCCCAAATATTCTCAAATGCATCCACCCCAAGTTCTTAACTGCCAGATACTCAGACTTTTCCCCTCTGATCCGTAACTCCCTACGATGTGAAATGAGCCCCTACAGACACCTGTTTACTTTGGAACAATCATTCCACACAGTTTGCACACCCAACCAGGTTGGGTAAAAATAAATAAAAAGTTGTATTTAATATAAAAATTCAAAGATAAAATAGTAAGGAAACAGCAAACATATACAAGTCACTTAGAGAAAATAGCCATAAAGACACAATCACAGGTTTTACACCTTCAAATTAGATAAACTTCCTTTTCTAGTACAAGTTATTTATTACGCCTAAACAGTTTTCCAGTGCACCCCATGCCATACAGGGGGTCCAGCTTTTCACAGGAAGCACTGTCCAACCGACTGTGCCTTAGTTTCTGGATTCTCTTTAGTTCAAACCCCTTCCATTTTAAGGGTTCCCCCCCCCCTTCAGTCAGTCTAGATATTGAAGTGGGGGAAACTCCCTCCTTTCTTTGTTTTCCAATAATGGGTTTCCTTTTCAGCTTCAAGATATTTTAATGTTCTCCCATTCACTTTAATGACCCATCTCTCATCATTGTTCTGTGTTATATAATGCTAGGTGCTAGAAGCTAGCCTTGTCTGGTTGGACAGGCAGCCTTCCCCTGCTCCCTTTGCCCCTTTCTGACTATCTCCTGTCCTGCTGTGAGGTAGAGCTTAATGTTTCAGCACAAGTTATGAACACAGTTTTAGATACATGAATAACCAGTCTGTGTATATTTCTCATAATTACCAAGTTCAGAACAATACAAGCCTTCAGAAAAGAACTTACATGACATTTTTATAGCACAGTAACATTGTGTATAATCAGTTGGTTCACCTGTTGATTCTTTGAATTTCAAATCCCATGGTCTCCTCTTGAGGTATCTGGACCCTGACCACCACCAATATATATATCCCTGGTTATCATCTACCAATTCATACTGAAACCTATACCCATGTGGAGTAAGAGCAAACAGTTACAACCCATATCTGAGATTTTCTTGAACTCCTCTTCTGGCCTTCAGATAACCTCAACCTCATTAATTATTCATTATCAGAAGCAAGCTCCCAACAGACCAAGACATAGCAACTCAAAGTGGTACCAGACCTGCAGAACAATAGATGTCAAACATGCAGGCATATCTCCACTGCTACAATTCTTTGAACTACCTCAGAACACAACTTTCAAAATCCATAGGTCATACATACGTTTATAACAGCAAGTCGTGTACCTCATTCAGTTCATCAAAGGACCCAACAACAATGATGTGGGTGAAACCAATCACTACACTCTCAAATGAACTCACACAGACAAATGAAAAAAGACAAAAATGCCCTATAACACCTGATCATACACTTTTCACAAAGTGATCACTCCATATTAGTGAATCTGTCCTTGTACTCAAAGAAAACTTACAGAACACCTTCTAAAGATGGGCCTGGGAACTTGAATTCCCTATATACTAGGGATTTCTGCTATACTCTAAAACTATGGATTCAGAGACACTGGTTTTATGACTGTTACAACAATTTATATCACACCCCACACCGCCTGCTAATCCTTAAATCTTCCTTTATTTAAGTGGTCTTCCATGGCATGTATAAAACCCTTGCAGTTGATAATCTAACTCTCAAATGCCCATTTTACTTTAAATGTTCTTTCACAAAGTGTTTTTACCCCTTATACTTACCAATCTGTCCCAACTTGTGTTTAGATCACTCTCCTTTCCTTCCTTACACCTGAAGCTCTCTGAAGCTTGAAAGCGTGTAGCTTCCACCAAGAGAACTTTCATCCAATAAAAGATATTACCTCACCTACTTTGTATCTCTCATATGCAGGCTGAGTCATCTTTATTTCAAGAACCCAAAAGTGTTACATTATATGCTCTTCATGTTACTTTCTATCATTAAAACTAAGAATTTAAAAATTCTGTCTACTAAATAAATATTAATGAGCTTTTAATGCATACAGTATGTAAGTAAATGTATATACAGTGCATGGCACTATAACCGTAACCTTTACCAATTTCAGCAGTTAAAATTTACTCTGTTATTTTTTGATATTCCCTGTCCCTAGCACAGAATATTGCAACTACCACAAAACAGGTACATTTTACTGCTCATCAACAGGCAAAAAACAAAAACAAACAAAAAAAAACACTATAGAAATGTAAAGATGCTCACTGTTTATGGCTCTGATGCAGCAAACTCTTTAAGAGTGTGATGACCTTTAAGCTCATGAAAAGTCCCATTCATTTATATACATTGTTGAATATGTGGTTTTATGTGTGCATGTGTGTGGGTATGTGTGCCTCAGTATTATTTTACTTTAGTACTAGTCCATTGCTTAGATATTAGAATTAAAATTATATTTTTGTTGTGGTCACACAAGAATTTTTAGGGGAAAAAATAATCTACCAAGCTATTCACTAATTTCAGAGACAAATAAAATTTAAAGAGCTCCTCAAAGAAAAATATCTTGGCAAATGTGATTTTAATTCAATCTTGGAGTTAACCCTCACTGCAAATTTGCCACACTTTTTGATACCAGCAGTAGTTCTGCCACACTGCAATTTGATTCTATTTACTTTATTTACACTACGCCTGCCACCATAGTATCTAAGTACTAATTCATGGCCTTAAAAGATCAATTCTGTCCTTTCTCCTTTTCTGCATATTAGCCATTCTATTTCTCTGTAGATCTTCTACATGTTGGGGTAAGTCACAGCATGCTAGTCCCCCACTGACTAAGGGCATGTCAACACTAGAAAATTAACTAAATTCGACATAATAATTCCTGATTTAAGAAAATCGAAATAGCGTGTCCTCACTATGGGGAAGCATCAAAATTAGTCAGGATTATTTCAAAATAGTGTGTCCACACTGATTGGAGCCTGTCTTGGACTTAGAGCTAATGGGCTGGTCCTCATCCTGCTGGAGCAGCATGCGGGCAGTTTGGAAGTACTGTGCCATGAGGCTCAGCATGAGGCCCTGAGCCTGGCACTGCTGTGCAGCAGCTCCAGCTCCATGCTTTGAGTGCTGTGGCATCCAAAAGGGCAACCAGAACACACTGCATCCATTTTGTGTCCCTCAAGGGGGGAGGCCGTGGGAGCAGCAGAAGTGTGGGCAGCCTTGAGAGGATCTGAGGCAGAGTTGGGGTCAGTCATGGCTCCTGGGATGCTGCTGTCTTGCATGGAGCTGGCAAACCTGGCCATGTGCAAGAAGCCCTTCTCTTGATGCCTGGAGTTTCAAGCTCCACAGGAGAAGGGGAGCAGAGTGGATTCTAGGTATGGCCAGAGTGGTCAGAAGTGCAGCCATGAGAGGCTTCTGGAGGCCAATTATTTTGAATTAGCAGCACCAGATCGTTCACACTAATGCTATTTCAAAATAAAAATTCTGAAATAAATGTTATTCCCCAAGGAAAGCAGGAGTACAGATTTCAAAATAACCAGCCTGTTATTTCAAAATACAGGCTGTCTTCGCTATAAGTCCAAGATACGTTCAAAAAAACTTGGGCTTATAGCGAAACAAGTTAAAATGGGGAATTTTTCTCCCGCGGCTAACATCCATTTAAGCAATTTGGGGGGGGAGTGTTTTGCATGACTGATAGTGGGAATGGGAGGACTTATAACGCATCAGTTCCTACAAATGTCAACAACTTTAGTGTGCAATGGATGTATGCCAGGGTGACTTATAGTGGGGATGCCCTGTAACGGGCTTGGTAGTGTGGACACTCTGCTATTAATCAGAAATAAGGGGGGTTATTTTGAAATAACTCCTTAGTGTAGACCAGGACTGGGTAACAAGTCAGGGCTTATGATTCAATTTGTAAAGGACATCAAAACACTACTTTCTAAACAGGCTTTGCACTGGATATTAAGTATGGTTTGAGGTTTCATTCTTTAATTTCAAAGACACTCGCATTATGTTACACTGCCTTTTAAAAGAACACTACAGCAAATCTGAGTCCAGATCAACAGACTTCCATTGGTACTAAAAATAGCCTGGGCCCCTCCAGTTACTTCAGAGCCTGAGCTTTGGTCTGAACGTGAACCTGAACCTGAATCCAGCTGCCATGGATTTTAAAACACAGTGTAGTTGTATGCAATATGAACTCAGATTGGATCTCTAAGGGCATGTCTACACAACAGCGTTATTTCGGAAAAACTGACATAATTCCGAAATAACAAAGAGCGCAACTAGACTGCAAACCATTATTTTGAAATAATGGCAAGCTGGAGGACTTCTTAATCTGATTCCTCCTCATTTTACAGGGAGTAAGGGAAGTCAAAGAAAGAGTGGTCTTCCTTTGATTTCCTGCTGTGTATATAGCACCAAAGGCCTAATTAAGCTATTTCAACTTAAGCCATGCTGCATAGCTTAATTTGAGTTTTGCCCTGCCGTGTAGATGTACTCTCAAAGGCCTCACAAAGATGTACTCACAAAGAGCGCAACTAGACTGCAAGCCATTATTTTGAAATAATGGCAAGCTGGAGGACTTCTTAATCTGATTCCTCCTCATTTTACAGGGAGTAAGGGAAGTCAAAGAAAGAGTGGTCTTCCTTTGATTTCCTGCTGTGTATATAGCACCAAAGGCCTAATTAAGCTATTTCAACTTAAGCCATGCTGCATAGCTTAATTTGAGTTTTGCCCTGCCGTGTAGATGTACTCTCAAAGGCCTCACAAAGATGTACTCACAAAGAGCGCAACTAGACTGCAAGCCATTATTTTGAAATAATGGCAAGCTGGAGGACTTCTTAATCTGATTCCTCCTCATTTTACAGGGAGTAAGGGAAGTCAAAGAAAGAGTGGTCTTCCTTTGATTTCCTGCTGTGTATATAGCACCAAAGGCCTAATTAAGCTATTTCAACTTAAGCCATGCTGCATAGCTTAATTTGAGTTTTGCCCTGCCGTGTAGATGTACTCTCAAAGGCCTCTTAATGCTCCAGGATGAAAACCTGGTTGACAGCCCTGCTCTTCAACCTCAATGGAACTTTCTGTGATATGGAAAAAGTCTGTCTGTACAGGTGACTGAGCTTTTTTTGAAGCTAGTCCCAGAGCATGGAACAATCTCTCAGGAACTCAGGACTATCACCAACCTCACCGCCTCCATATTTGAGGGTCAGTTTCTCAATGTGCCTTCTAAGCCTCAATAAATACATAGCAGTATATACTTTTAAGAAAACAAATACACAGCCTACCAAAACAAAACACTGAGTTACATGCACAATTTGTCCCCAGGAAGAGAATGAGAGAAAGAACGAACCACATGTGACTGATGTTAGTCATACTGTTCAATACATTGCCAGGAGGTGCTCAGATACTTGAATGATAGGGATGGTGTAAGGAACAGAACAGGAGGCCAGATAGATGGCAGAAGTATGAGTCCCAGAACAAATGATTCTGACTCCTCTGCCTATAGCCAGCTTACATAAGTACACAGGGAACTGACTGGGCACCAAAATAGGAACTTTAGCACTCCTTTTAGAAATGATTGCCAATGTGTATCTGATTTTTGGCACAGAAGACATAGAGGGAAAACATGTCCAGTGAAAGAGCAATGGGATTAAGTCATATGAAACCTTCCTAGAAATCAGAGAGAGAAAAGACATGTTAGTTCATCTAGTTAATGCTCATTTTAGATCACTATGGAATATTGCATTCTTCTTTAGAAATGTTTATGATTTTTGTTTAAATAAAATGTGAAAAAGAAAAGATGTAAGTATGTTATCTCATATCTCAAATTACTCCATGCAATCACCTTATTTTAATTCATAGATGACCATATTTTGAATTGCTTACTCCTATCAAAGAGTAGCTACTCACACAAGCAGGCTCACAGCAATCAATGAGTTACTTTTAGGACTAATGGCTCATCAGTATGAGGTAAGGGTTCAAAATCTGACTGTCAGTTTTATAACTCAGAAAGACTTCAGTTTATAATACAGGGGCCTAATTCTCTTTACTCTAGGGCTATGTCTAGACTCTGCAATTTGCGTACCTTTTTCTGATAGATTTTTTGGAAGAGGCTTTTCCAAAATTTGGCCCGTCCACACTGGGCCAAATTTCGGAAAAGCCTCCTCTTTCAGAAGAGCCCGTCCTCCTTGTGGAAGGAGGAAGATAGGGCATTCAAAAGAGCATATCTACTCTTCTGCAAAAAAAAGTGGAAGAGCAGACGCGTTCCTTGGACACGGCAGAGTTTTTCTGGGATACCTCCAGTATCCCGGAAAACCCCCATAGCATAGACATAGCCTAACACTGAATTCAATTGAGTTACTCCTATTTTTTACCACATTTTTGAAAGGTGGTTTTAGGTCTATGACAAAAAGTGACTAGGAAATCTAGTTTGGAAAGTTGAATATCCCCAAATTAAAAAGTTGAATAGCCCAAAATCAAAAAGGTTTTAGTTAATAACTGACTTTTCAAACAAAACTGAAACTTTCAATCTGGAAATATTGAAATATTTTATATCAACGTTTTGACCAAAATGATACATTTCAACATTCTGGAATGAACATATTTCATTTTATCTTATTTCAACATTAAACTTTGTTGACCTGAGCTACCCCAGCATTGTATGGGAGTTGTTGTTCAGGTGACTCCCATTCACTGTGGACTAGGATCCCTGTCTGGATTACATCCCCCATCATGAAACATAGGTGACTCCCATAATGCACTTATTGAAGGTCAAGAAAAGAAGTGACTATGGGACAACTGCCCCAAGGCAAAATGTTCTGATTCAGTTAAACAAACTAAAATATTTGTATTTGGGTCAACCCAACCAGAAACAAAATGTTTCATTTCAAATTTTCCTGACAAAAATCAAACATGAAATTTTTATAAAAAGCTCAGTTTTCAGAGTTTTTATGAAAAATTAAAATTAAACATTTCCAAGCCAGCTTGGGACTCAACTTCTTTTTCAGATGATGGTGCTCAATACTTTCTGAGAATTAGGTTCCTTTCAGGTACACTAAGTAGGACAACAGAGTCCCAACACTGCTTCCGTGATGTCAATGGTAAAACTCCCACTGACTACAACAGGAACAATGTTGCGCCCTAGATTTGCCAATAGAAGTCCATATGTACAGTCCCTCCTTGGGGAAACAACTTAGTGGGTGTGTTTTCTTAAGCGAGGAGTGCAGAATCAGATACAAGGTGGTCATGCAATTTTAAACCAACAAAGGACGCAGAGGATTGTTTAGCAATAGCATATTGCTGTGAATTTAGTTTTGGCATTAAACTAAGGAGCTGATTCGACTCTCTGCCATATCAGTGTAAATTGTCTGTAACAGCACTGATGTCAAAAGTATTATATCAGTGTAAAACATGTGTAAGTGAGAGGGAAATCAGACCTTTCAGGCTCAGTTTAGCTCAATTTGAAGTTCATGGAAAAACTCCCATTAACTTTGCAGGTACAGGATCAGGAAGTTTATATATTTTTGGAAACCAGTAAGATATTTCAGTCTCTTAAACATTTGTCATTGAAGGAGAAATCTAATATGTGTTAAAATATATCTTGACAAGTGTGTTACATACTAAAATGATATGAAGCATTGAATAATGATTTACAGTATAAAATATGCTACCACACGTCAAAACACAAAATGCCTGACTTCAATCTTTTCACTGCAGACTAAAATATTATATGAAGTTACAAAAATGACATTGTCATGGCCTTCTGAGTTGAGAAATAAAGACTCCAGATACTTTTCTGAGGTCTAAATGAATGGCTGAAACTTTTATTAACTTATTCCATAAACCCATAATATTATATATAACCAAATCTATTCCTTTTGCTCTTCCTGACAATAAAACGTATTTTCCTAGCTATCAAATTGCTTCCTTTGTTCAACAGGCCTGGAATTAAATAGAAAACCGATCAATAGTAATGCCACTGCGATTTGTTCCAGGGTGGAATCCCTCCACCTACCGTTTCTCCATCCGGGAGCCCCAGTCTGTGCTCGTTGTTAAAGAACACTCTTTCTTTTGACACTTCCAAAGTAATATGGCCTCACTGAGTCACTTCTCTGGGTTCAGGGTTCCTGTGAGCTCTGGTCATGGTAATGTGCCATTACTGCTATGAAATTCTGTTGTGATAGGACTAAATAACAACCTTTGGCTTGATGGATTTATATTACCAGCACATGCTGCTTTTTTGGCATGTTGGTTTAGTTAAGTTTACTGGATGCTCAAAGCAGAAAATATCCACAAATTGTGCCAATCTGCAGTGAGGAAAATGTTTTTTTTTTTTACCAAACTCTCTCTTGGTACCACAGCAAACCAGGAAGCCAGCCCTGACAAGCCCTGTTAACTTGAATTGCCACACGCCGCTATGGCATTTGTATCATATTCAGCAGATGAAGGAATTAGAAGATGTGAACAGAATATTTTCATTCCCAAGCCAGAAAACATGTTTTCCCCTTCACCTGGGTGAAAAGGAGGGTTGTGATAGCCAATCAGGTACCAGAGGGATTTAAACTCAAAGGAGGATGAAAACCTAGAAGTTACCCTTGACTGACACATCATTAAATGGCTAGGGGGCTGATGAGCTCTTTGTCCATTTAGACAAAGTAGACACTAAGAAAATTAAAGCTCTATCTGAAACATATAAATAAAAGCCACTTCAGAGCTAATGCTAAGAATTCATTCTTCACAGCCAGCTGTAACTCATGGTAGCACACCACCAATACCCTGGCTCTTAATTTCTATGTCTTGCTAGATTTCATTGTGGCAAAGTAATGCAACTTTAATACAGCATTTCATGGCTTAATTTCTCCTTTTTATAGTCCCCTCCACTCCATCATACAAGCATTTGAGAATTAACACAATAGAACTTAGCAAAGACCTCATTTAGAATCTCTTAATAAAGATATAGAAATGAGTTAGAAATGGATGTTCTATACCTAATGGGCAGTAATGGCTTCCTTTGAGCTATTGGAGTGCACATTGTAATTTCCTTATTTAGGCATTCAGTAGTATAGAATTCTTATTACATTTCATGTGCAGTAACCAGCTTTTAAATCTCTGCTGTAGAATAATCCTGTAGAATACATCACAGAGAGGTCACCTGGTACCTTTATTTTCTCTATTGTTTTTATACTTTATAGTCATGTAACATGGAGGTAATTAGACTTCAGTCTTCCTACTAGTTGGTTTGGGAATTAACCCTTTTCCAGCTCCTGTGCCAACTTCCTGGTGTCCTGCTTTCTGTTGCTTGCCTGCTCTCCTGGGCCTGGGAGTCCTTAGCCTAATCATTTGCCTCAGTCACCCACTACAGTGCCCAATTTAGACTCTTGGTCCAAGGGCATACTGCAGTCTGATTTGGCAACTCTCATGACTGGCAAACGGGAAGGGGAGGAGCATCAAGGCCTACCTGCTCTTAAGGGCCTCAAACCAGGGACATTCTAGCAGAAGCCACTAGTGCCCTCCTTCTACTCTCCCCTGCTACCTTCTTCCCTAGGCCACTGCCCCACAGCCCCAGCACTTTCTAGGCCCTTCTACAGCAGGGTTCAGTGCTCCAGGGCAGACAGGCCATCTCCTTTCAGCCGCAAGGAGAGTCTGCCCCCAAGTTCTACTGAACAGTCCCTTTTTATATCACTTGCCTTGGCTCTGATTGGCTGCACACATGAGTGAAATTCAGCCCTGTGCAGAGCAGTATCTCAAAACATTTGCACCACTCAAGCCCTTTGCTTTCAGCATCTGCACAGAGGTGAATTTCACACATTTGTGAGGGCAAAATTTGACTCCTAGAAATTGGGTTGGTTTTGTTCTTGGTCCCTGCAGCAGCTGACCCTCCAGGACTAACACAAGAGCTTTCTCAGCTTGCTCTGTCATTGGCCCGGAGGGGACCACAAGTCCTGATGGTGAGATACTTCAAAGTTCTGTGGAGGTCATTTTTATTTAAATGCCACATTTATTTTCTTGCAACAGTAGAAGCAAGGCCTATGCTACCCCACTACAAGGTAGCTTTTCAGTTTTTATAGGTGAAGTCTTGGCCCCATTGAAATCAATAGTAGTTTTGCCATTCACTTTAGCGGAGCAAGGATATCACTTTATGTGTCTAATTCTGTATGAAAATATTTAATGTGGACATAAACAATTACTAAATAAAAAAATAAATGTTATGGTGACATAATGTGGCTATCATTGGATCTCTAAAATGTCAGAAATATAATGCACTTTCCTGTCTTTAGGAAAGGATTGCAGTTTAGTTGTCACAGAGTAATTAACCATTTACAAAAACTGCCAATCATGGACTGGGATAAGAGCAGCTATTTAACCTCTGGCACAGTTCTGATGCCCTCCTTGTCCTTTCTGCCAGTGTTATGTCTGTACTTTTTCTTCTCACTCTGCAATGGACTGAAGTTCGTTGATATAATTGGCTGGGGTCTTTGCTATGTTTGGAGTTCTGTGAAGCTCAGTTCCCACACACTGTCTTCAGATGGATCCCCTTAGTTTTAATATGTTTTGTCACTTGGTGACCTTAGCAGTTACATGCATGGCACACTTCACATAAAAATGTCATTGTGTTATATAGTGCTGTAACTTCAAACTTTACTCAATGGAAGATAATTTAGGCCTCAATTCAGGAAAGTTCTTAAGCACATGCTTAATATTCAGCATTTGCTTAAACCATGTAGCTTAAATGCTGTCATGAATTAGAAAGCTTTCCTGAATCAGGAATCAGTGATTCTCAAACCTTAGCAACTGAAGGACTCCAATTGTGATTAAAAAAATGTCAGGGACCACTCCCTGTCCCACCCATTTACTGAGGCCCCCTTCCACTCATTCTCCAGGGCACCACCCCTTGCTCACGCCAAACTCCCTCTCTCTGTTGATTGCTCTTTTCTACCCACACTCACTTTCACTGGCTGAGGCAGAGGGTTGGTGTGTGGCAGAGGATGGATGGGGTGGCAGGTTTTGGTGTGGGTCCAAGGATAAGGACTTTGGAGTGTGGGAGAAGACTCTGGGCTAGGGTGGGGGGTTGCAGTGTGGAAGGGTGAGGGCTCCAATTGGAGGGTATGGGCACTGGGGCGGAGCCAGGGATGAGAGGTTTCCAAGGTTAGGGCAAGTAGTTGCGGGGATATGGGATGTAGACCCTGGGAGGGAGTTTGGGTACAGAAGGGAACTCTGGGCTATGGCAAATAGTTGGGGTGTAGGAGAAGATTCAGGGTGCTGGGTCCTACCAGCAATTCCTGTCCCTTTCAGGAAGTGCCACCAGTCTTAGGTGCGTGGGTGTCCAGAAAGGTTCTGTGAATGGTTCCCACACTTTCAGGCACTACCCCTGCAGCTCCCATTGGTTGCAGGTTCCCCACAAGTGGGGGGCAGCACAAGGAGCTTCTCTGGCTATGCATGTGCTTGGGAGCTGGAGGCAGTGTTCCCTCTAAGCTTCCCGCAGCACAGCTTCACAAGTGATTAATCAGCCCCACCTAGTCAGAGGCTTCAGGCTCCCGGAATGCTGCCAACTGATGGGGGGCTGGGAAGGGGCTGATTAATCACCAGTGAATCTGCACAGCTTAGAGGGAACACTGGCTGCAGGGAGCTGATGGCTACTTCTGAGGGCTGCGCAGAGTTGGGGCAGGTAGGGAGCCTGACCTTAGCCATAGGAGATGAAAGAGTTGATTAGTTGTACAGGCCCCAGTTTGAGAAATGCTGCCTTCGAATATTCAGAAATGTACAAGCCCTGAACTCAGCATGTACACTGAAATATATAGAAATTTCTTACTTCTCTTATATATCTGCTTGTGTGTACGTTGATATTTAAATTCTGAGAGATCAAACTCAGGCAGGAAGCTGGGACTAGTGGAGCTGGAAGGCTAACCAAAAAGAAAAATAAAAATAGGCTGCTATTTAAACTGAAATGAAGACATTGCATCTTCATATGTGTCTGCATAGCAGTGAGGCCCTGTTTTTCTAAGCACTGCAGTTATGTAATTATCGAATAATAACAACAGTAGTGATAATGTCTCTTCTCATTGTTCCTTTTCTTTTTTATTGTGTTGCTTTGTATAAAAATATGGGCACATCCCTGTTTGAGTACAAAGCATTCGTTTGTCTACATCATGTTAAACACAATAGTGTAGGGCTAAACTTTACACTTAAAAAGAGTCATTTTCATTTGATTTTTCTGCCTTAATTATGGTGTTGGATCATTAGTTACCACAAATTTGGCTGAGGGGGTTCATAAAATCCTGAAGTTAGGGAAGCAGAGTACATGAACAAATGGTTATTATTGAAAATACAAATTATAAAGTCTGTAGCTTTTTGGTTTCCAAAATTAAATTAACAGATTGTGATAGATTATCAGGACAAAGTTTATAGTCCTGATTGCACTTGGAGAGTGCAATGGAGGGAGTATTTATAAATACTTTAATAATAATTAATACATGGTAAATAGAAAATGCTTTTCCTAATAAATTATTATTCAGTGCCATTGATTGCTTTAGAGATGTTTAAATTATTCAGAAATACATTACAGAAGATTTTATAGTAAAGCACTTAGAAAACTGGAATATATACAATTATGTATAGGTGTCATATGTCTGCAGTATTTTGCAATGTTTCAGGAAATAATATATTAGGAAAACTGGAAATTCAATTCAATATTTTATTAATTGGTCAAGTACTTTGATTGCCATTGAAGCCGATGATTTGGTGCTGTAGCCATATTAGTCCCAAAATATTAGAAAGACAAAGTGGGTGAGGTAATATCTGTTAGAAATTGATATCAAGGAACCAATGGCCTATCCAGTCAGGTAGGTTGTCTGTAACAACAGTCTAGGTTGCATACTTCAAAGAAGGGTATTACCCCACTGTGCAATACAATGCCACAGAAATAGGACAGTAATCTTTTCTTAGCATCTCCAGTGTCTCTGACTTGCCCCCTGCTGTCTTCTCCAATCATCCTTACATCCTCCTATAAATAGATCCTCCAATCTGTTATGGGCCAACTTCTGTTGGTGAGAGAAAGAGAGAAGGTTTTGAGCTACATAGAGCTTTTCAGGTCTGGGAAATGTACTTAGAGTGTTTGAGGTGGTCCCTTTCTGGAGTATGTGATGCACAGTAAGTGATTCCTCCGTTTTTCTAAGGTCTTGCTGTAGAGCTGTTCAGCATATTTAGAGTTCTATGCTTTGGAATTGTATGCAGTCAGAAGGTTATAGATTAGGGATGTAATAGTGTAGTCGATTAACCGATTAAATGATAAGCAAAAGCGTATAGGTTAATGCTATAGATGACACGCATTCCCCTGTCCCCCTTGCCAGTACATTTTTTAGTAGGCTGGCTAGCAGCCCAGCTCAGTCCTGGCTCACGTCGGCCCCAAATCACAACCCCCTCCTTCACCCAAACTCCTTCCCAGACCCCACACCTCCTCCATTAACATCATAGAAGAGTGTGGCCCTTGACCATTTACCAAATTCCAGGAGTGGTCTCCCATCGAAATTTATTGCCAATCCCTGTTATAGATGGTGAGACCTCCAGAGAGGATAATTTGTTTCTTGTTTTTGCTGAGAAAATAGTTGTCACTGTAAAGTTTTGCTTCCTTTTTCTTCATGTCATGGTTTGCTTTCCAGATGGTAAAATTCAGTACTTTCCATTCTTATATGCAGTGTGGTTATAGCCATGTTGGTCCCAAGATATTAGAGAGTCAAGGTGCATGAGGTAATCACTATTGAACCAACTTATTGTGAGCTTACACAGAGCTTGGAGTCCATTTCCTAAACCTGAAGAAGAGCTCTCCGTAAACTCAAAAGCTTGTCTCTCTCACCAACCGAGGTTGATCTAATAAAAGAAATTACCTCACTCATCTTGTTTCTGTAATAGAAGTCAATGGCAATACTTCTCACACACCACACTGTAGCTGTGTTTGGAATGGACCAGAATGTTAAGTAATACTTTTGGACTAATTTCAGATATAAGGTTATAAAAAGAGGTTGGTATCAGAACTTCATTAATAAGATCAGTCTGCAGTCTATATTAAAAAAACAGATTGGTATAGTCTTTCATCAGTTGATGCACAGTACATGGTACAAACAGCTCTAATTTTCATGGAGGGATCTGTGAGTGGGTGAAAATTAATTGTCCACAGGGTCTCAAGCTAGCTATGCATGTTATGTGAGAGAGCATGATAGCTAAAGCAGGGTAGGACAAATTTAAACCACTCCTGTAGAAATTCAAATGATATATATTTACTTCAGAGCTTGCTTGATTTTTTTTCTGGCTCCATCTGAGTAGAATATTGTGTGACTGTGTCCATATCACACAACAAAATGCACATCCTTCAAGTAACTGCACAGAATTGTCTATTATTTCTGTGAACTGAGCAGGGGTTTTCATTTTATACTATTTAATAAATCATGTTGAATTAGAGTATATTCTTTTGCAGCCCTTATCTGCTACAAATGTTCAGATTTACTTCATGGTTTTTATACCCTATGGACACACAAGACATTCTGATATAGCCAAGATATAATGGAACACCTCTGCTTAAAGAGGAGAGGACACTTTGCGAGGAACAGCATAGCATTTGTGCTTTGTACCAGTGTAAGAAAACTGGTCATGCTACTGAAAAGCAACAACGGTGGCCCAGCAATCTGCCCCCTTCCTCCACCCTTTCCTCCAATACTAATCAAGAAAGTAAAGGATAAAGATGTACTCTTGCAGTGAAATGGAGCTAGTAAACTCTCAGGATATGCCATGGGAGTTAGACGTAACAACACTGATGATGGGTGGTACTGAACAATCTCCTAAACTGTCAATCTGGAGAAGTTTTAGAATAAGAAAATGTTAATAGTTTTAAAGCCATTTTAATAGTTTTTCGGTGCAAGGCAATCCGTCTTTGCCTATGTGAACTACAATTCAGCTACTTTGAAAAAAGGTAACAAGTTTGAGCTGAAACAGGAAAATTTTTGTGTTTGCTGGAAATATCTTACCCTAACCCCTCATTGGGAGTTCCTCTGCATATTGAAGCTCTTTAGAATACAAGGATTTTGTTGTGAACAATAGTGAGGATTCATGTGTTCAAGTGCACACAAACTGCATAAATCCTCAGTGAGAAGGTTATTGTTATGTTTGAGTAACACAACTTGCTTTACATATTTTTTCAAAAATAAGAACATTTAATGCACCAGCATTGGGGGTGGAGTGGGAGGTGATGGCTTTATTTCAGTTGATTTCTCCAGCTGAAATGATTTTTAAAAAAGAACCAACCTTTAGGCAAAGTTGTGTCACCTGAAGTAATACTTTATTCCACAAGAAGCCACATTCAATGCTATAGCATCCATTGTAGAATACCATAAGATCAAGCCTGAATTAGAGTGATAAAATATAGCCCTTTCTGAAAATAATTGTCCCATCTCTGAAGATTTTGAACTTGCTGGAGGCTTTGATAAACCCTATTAGCAGCTTTGCAAAGCTCCTGAAGGAGACTTTAGTAAACTCTGTAGAAGCAGCTGATGGCAAGACAGACATATGTGTTCTAGAGTGAAATGCAATATAAAAGTGATTTACTTTGCTGTGTTTTATTTGGAATAGAAAACTAAATGTTGAGTTCCTCAGACTGCTGCTTCTGTTATCAAAAACATGTTTGGAGACTTAGAAGCTTGTAGATTTTTTTTTCTGATGGCTAAGTAAAACAGCCCTTCTTGGTAGGTGTGTTTATAGTACTCGAGAAGTGAGAGGTTGTAAATAGTAAATTTGTGTATGTTATTATATAAAACAGTATTTAAAATACATCACATATCTATATATCTGTATATATGTTTTTAAAAGTTGTGGCAACACATATTAAGCAATTCAATAAGCAGTGTTATGTTTCTTTTGCTACCTTGGTAATGGTACCTGTTATAGCTTTTACCATCTTCAAGACAAGAATGCTCTGATTGTTAAGAAATACCATCGAGGTGACTTTTCCTGCCTAGTTTACTGGGTAAGATTACCAAGATTGCCTTGTACAAACTGCTATCTGAGCTAATGATAGCTTTTATCATTTTCAGATGCAGTTCATGTGAAGTCTTAAACTATAATGTATCGCGGCCTTGATTTTGCCCAAAACAAAAAAACAAGGTTACTGTGGCAGGGTCCAGCGATGCTGATGATAGCAGTGCCCAGCTAGGATTTTTGCTATTTTCCAGCTGTTGCATTTATGCATGTAATGCCATTCTCATTTCTGTTACCAAGGTTTGGGTTTTTATTATTTTAGACAGGGATATAGTGAAAGGTTCAACTGGAATCCTGAACTCATTGTAAATTAGGTTGGTTTTGGGGTCATGGTGGGACCATAAATATTAGTCAAGGTCCAATGAAAGGGGAAAACATGAGTGTCATTTTGACAGGGCATTTGCCCTGCACTGGCCCTTTAAGGGGCTGAGAGTGAAGAGTAAGGGAAGAACAGAGTGAAGCTCAGCTAATGAGGGCCCAACTGGGGACTACATAAAGAGGAACACCTGGAGGGAGGAGAAGAGATCTGGCTGCTGCTCTGGGTGGAGAGCACTAGGGACCTGACTATCATGGAAGGAAGAGGCTTCCTGGACAGAGCAGTGGTAGGGAGGCTTTTGGCCAAGTAAGTCCTAGGCTACAAGCCCTGAAGCTACTAGGGGCTGTGAGAGGCAGCCATGATAGGCTGGGGAGGCTCTGGCCAAGTAAGCCCCAGGCCTGAAGCCATGAGAGGCAGCCATGGTAGGCAGGGCTGTGAGAGGCAGCCTGCTAGGCAAGGGCAGCAGGTCCCCACCCCTTTGCCAGTGATGAATGGCAGTTACAGGCTGCAGTCTGCCCCAGAGGCAGGGGCTAGAGGAAGACTGGCAGTGGGTCACTCAGGCAAGGGGGGGTACAGGGGAACTGGAGGCAGTGCCCACTCCCATCTCTCCTTCCAGGGGGAGGGCTGTTTACTCCACTGCATACTCTATTCCAGGGTCCTCCCTACTCCTCAGTTCTTTCTCCCAGGGAACACCCACTTCCCCTGTACCTCCCTTGCCTCAGTGACCCACTGCCAGTCTTCATCTAGCCCCTGCCTCTGGGGGCAGACTGCTGTCTGTAATGGCCACTCATCACTGCCAGAGGGGTGTGGATGTGCTGCCCCTACCTACCATGGATGCCTCCCATAGCCTCAGTAGCTTCAGGCCTTGCAGCCTGGGGGCTTACTTGGCTGGAGCCTCCCCACTTCTACCTTTCTTCCCTAGCACTGCTCTACCTCTAGGAAGCCTCCTGCTTCCCTGGTAGTCAGGTCCCTACTGTTCTCCAGCCAGAGCAGCAATCAGGTCTCTTCTCCTCCCTCCAGGAGTCCCTCTTTATGTAGTCCCCAGCTGGGCCCTCATTAGCTGAGCTGCCTCAGCTGGGTTTCACTCTGTTCTTCCCTTACTCTTCACTCTCAGCCCCTTAAAGCCCCAGTGCAGGGCAAACAGCCTGTCAGTCATTTTAATGGAGATTTCAGATTGATATGCATCCCATCAATGAGGAAAAAGAAAACCCTACAGGGACAAGTCAGTTGAACCTTCACATACAGTGAATCCTGCAGGTTTTGTGCAGACTTAATTACTGTGGTGCAACTTTTCTGAACAGAAGTTAAAATAGAACAATTACTATAGACTTAAAAGTAGCTCACACTGAGACACTTTTCCAAGGCGATTGACTGTGATGATTTATAGATTGGTTGAAATGCATTACATAGCAGTACATTATAAATAATGGAAGTCTTTGATATCAGGAGTGCAATTATAAGTCATTGTGCAATACTAATTACAAAATGTCTGGAAAATAATTTATCTAAATTCTTGGATCTTACTTCATTGGGCAATGAAATAGGTAAGACTGGTGGTTATCAACATATGGCTACAGACTCTTGTGACCCAACCAGCAGACAGCTGACATGTGACATGCTCAGGGTCATATAGGTATTCTGTGGATGAGGTCATAACACAGAGAGAGATGCATATACAGCCCCCACTAGTAAATTGGTTGAGAGCCACTGGATACCACTTTGCTAGAGGAAGGAAGATGGCAGAATGAAAAAAAATATTAAAATGAGAACTAAATTGCACAGAAGAAAGCACTGCCTCCTGTAACACTACTAAACTAAGGAAAGCACACAGCTCAGAAATGCATTTGTTAGCCTTGAAACCAACAATTAGACATGAAGAGCAACTCTCTGTGCATCCTCTGTAGTCTATAGTAAGATATGAGTGATGATCCTATTGGAACCTAGCAATTATCCTGAGTTTTAAACAATGTTGGAAGTGATTTCCCTTCCAAAATCTATTTTGCAGTCAACTTTCCCTGTCTCTCAACATTTCATGTTCTTTATATAAAGTTCAGGGATTATTTTTATCTCTAGCTCTGCTATTAATAGTAGGTCAATGGCTATTTCCATCTGCCTCTCCTTCAATGTGTCAATGCTGATTAAACATATCTGCAGCATTATACAATATCACTGCTGTTCCATTCAGACTATTATGCATCATTGCAACATTTGACTTTAAAATATTCTGGGCTTACACTGTTCTGTCAGTGAGAAATTAACATCAATAAGGGAAAGATCATAGATTGTTTTCAACACCTATGTCAAGCAGTGAGAAGGGAGATATACCTTTGTTGCCGTAGAAGGATACCTTCTCTGTGAGCTACAGAATGTGTTGTGTAGACCAACCTTCAGTGGTCTGGACTGAGGAATGAGTATAACCCTGATACCACCCCTACTACAACATGCTAGACCACACAGCTGAGCCAGGACAGACTCCATATTCTGATATAGAGCAATAATAGTTTAATTACCTCCTGGAACAGGGATGGGAATTGTGCACCGTCCTTTACTATGGACTATGGATTAAGATGAAATTCTCAGTCTGCTCCTACCATTACTAGCTTGAAGGTGTCATTTTTGTGAAGTCTGTAACATAGCTACTCTGAGAGAGTGCATAATATAGAAAATTAGTGTAATGTGGATGTGGTTTTCTTCAGAATAATGAATTTTGTTGTTGTTATTGGTCCATTTTTAAAACACTTTTTTTAGATCAGAAATATGTGATTGAGATATGAAGATGCTTTATAGAACACAATTACACCCCTGAAAAGGTGAAAATCTGCATACCTTGATTTCATAGCCCTTGATGACTTCCCTGTGAAATCTGAACCACAGACAGTCTTGCTAAACTTAAATAATCCAGTACTTTTATTAATGTTACCTTTGGCACAGTATATAATAAATATTTCCTGGCAGTACTAGCTACTGAACATAAAGGTAGTCAATTGCTTTTTAACTTGCTAATAGCTTTTTGGAATTGAAGAGAACAATCCCATTTGCTGGCAATTTGGAAAGAGCTATGTCTTTATATATTGTTACAGATGCAGGGCCAGATTTTAAACAGACTAAGATGCTGTGCAGACTCCTGGCAGCCTACCCACAATTTGGTTCCCACTGCCACATATTTGTGCCTCTCTTTCCATATGGTAGGGTAGGTTTTGGTTGTCCATTGTTCGTTGAGCATTCAAATCTCACATTTTTTTGTCACTTGTTTTTTAAAGTAAATAATGTACATTTGGGTCTCTATACTCAGGAGATTAAATACTTTCTTCAAGTAATTATGAAGTTTGTATCAGAAGTTTTTAAAGGGTAAATGAGTATCAAGTTTGAAGATCTTTTCCCTCTCTTGAGATGTATATTGTATTTTTAGCTCTGGGAGGAAAGTAAGAAGGAAGTTCAAATCTGACCTTTACTCTTGAACAATCAGACCTAAATATAGACAGGATTTCATACAAGAACCTTGGGTGTTGATTTATCTTTTCTAATGTTTGAAGTAGGCAGATGGTAAAGGGTTTCAGTTAGTGAGGATTCTGCCCTTACAATTAGTGGCACAAAATGTTGCTCTATTTAAGGACAATCCTTTTCTGTCTCATACTCTGCACATCTGCTTGTTTTGGGGAGAAGACATCATTCAGAGAATTCTCTCCCTAGTGCTTATTCTCTTGAAGAATTATATTACAGCTTAATATCTATGTACTAAATAGGGATGTTAACTATTGGGTAATTGAACAGTTGAGTGACCGCGTGAATTCTTAGTGGTTACTTGAATATTCTATAGTTCATGGGGCAAGGCCAGCAGCCAGTGCAATCTGGCCCTACTCCTGGGGAGCCCCCTTCTGTCCTGCACTGCTGCCTCTGTATCAGAGGCAGTAGCGGGGCTGCCAGTAGGGAGCCAGTCCACAGGGGTAGCCTGTTCAAAAACCAGATCCCCTTGCAAACCGGCTGCCTGCCACCCTGCAATGCTGCCTCTGATACAGAGGCAGCAACACAGAGTGACAGACGACCCTGTCCACAGGGGTCTGAGCTCCCCATGGACAGAGGCTGCTGTGAGGTGTGGGGAGGCTGCTGTGAAGCAGCCTCTGCCTGCAGCAGGCCCAGGCTTTTACCTATCTACCCCTGCGCTGGGGAAAAGGGGGTGCACCGCAGAGTCAGTGCTGGGGAAACCAGCTTTTAAAGTGACTCCCCCCAGTACCAGCTTCTGCTTCCAGAGGCAGCGGGGATGGGGAATGTGAGTAGTCAAGAAGATTAACTGATAAGCCTAGCTTTATCAGTTAGTCATATACTCAACCACTTGTTTATATCGCTAGTACTAAACAAAACTAAAAGATGTATTTCTAAGTCACATTTCTGCACAACCACATTACTGAAACTGCACCCTTTAAAAGTTGCATGTTGTACTTCTGTTGGAGATCAGTAGTTTCTGCTTCCTTTTCCTCTTCCCCATATACAGACAGGAAATATTTACAAAAGATCTTATATAAAGGATCTGAGAAGGTACAAACATGCCTATCACTTTCAGTTCTGTAGTGGTAGTAATTTTAACATGGACAGACATCTCATTAATCATCTAAAACATTCAGACCACTTTCCTTTTCTTAGACTTAGTACACTGTAAACAACAGCGATCACATGCCTCCAGGGTTGATTTGAACTCTGTGCTAATACAAGTTGTTCTAACTCTGCTCTATGTACATAACTGTGAGGCACATTACGAGAAATAGCAGCTAAGCCATGCCGTATTTCAGGAAGACTCATCCTGTCTACAGCAGCAGTTCTCAAACTGAGGGTCAGGACTCTAAAGTGGGCTGATGTCCTGTTTTAATGGGGTTTCCAAAGCTGGCTTAGACTTGCTGGGGTCTGGGACTGAAGCCAAAGTCCAAGCCCCACCTTCCAGAGCTAAAGCCTAAGGGCTTCTCCCCTTGGGTAGCAGGGCTCAGGTGATAGACCCCCTACCCTGGCTGAAGCCCGTGAGCTTTGGCTTTGCCCCACTACCTGGGACAATGGGGCTCACATGCCTCAGGCTCCAGTTCCCCATTCTGAGTTCATATAGTAATTTTTGTTTTCAGAAGAGGGTTGCTGGACAATGAAATTTGAGAATCCCTGGTCTACAGCAAAGACTTTTATCAAGATATAGAGTTCTTTATTTGTTCATTTTTCTAAATGTAGTAGTGCTGGGCCAATATTAAAATAATCTTTTAAAAAATGTATTTGGGAAAAAATATTGTTGAAATCCATCATGGAAATGGTCTGTCAATTGTTATTTGGCCTGTGTCCCCACCAACATGTTATACTGCAATATAATCAGCTTTGGCAAGAGTGCAGAAAGGAGCAAGACAAGGAGACGGGATGGCCAGGAGGTTTGTAGTAGATGTGAGCCTAAATTGGAGCCTTGAATTAGCTCTGCTCCCTTCCAACAAACCTGGAGATGTTCAGATTGTAAACTTGGTTCCAGTGTAACAGCTTGCCCCTAAATCTGCACTGGATGAAACCAAAACCACAGATCTCAATACCTCTAACCTTTTGAAAGTTTCAAATCGAAATCCAAGTCTGAATTTTGCAATGTGGACTCAGCACTCAGCAATAAAAGAATATTTACTATACACTTGTTTAAATTGCAGTGGGGAATTTACTCAGAGTGATCCTCCCTTTCCATACCTTTGCCATGTGTAGATACAGGCTCAATTATGAAAAAAACCTACAACCTCTTAAAATTCTATTTCTTGTCCAGCAAGCAAAACGTCTTTGGTTACACAAACATATGTTAATTGCAAATAAGATGGTCATATGCTGTACTTTCCTGACCCCTTACACAAAAGAATTTTGCACTACTATTAAATATATATAACTCCAGGGACTCAGCTGACAAGTTGAAGCCAGCTAGGATTTGCTTCTATGGCCAAGCTGGCTTATGCATTCTTTGGCAGCTCCTTCTTTAGTTAATAATTTACAAAGGCTCTCAAATGGTTTCAGACAGCTCCAATACAAAGTTGCAATCACAATTTAAGAAGAATCATATAACAGCTATGTCCAGGTCCTGCCGCAGCTTGAAATTAAGACACGGTTGCCGAATCATTTCTGTAGTTGTACCAGATACAATTTTGTTTTTAAAGGAATTCTTGTTTGACCAGCTTGAAAATCTAATTGCACCCAAATTATAATTCTAAATGTGTAAAAGAAAATGAGTAAAAGATAGTTAAAAAGGCACAATAGGGGCTAATTTTACTAACCCTAAGTGATCCATGCTCTGGACCAGATTACAGCACATCTGATTTGAACTGATCTGAATCACAAATATCAAAGTGTTCTGAGAATCCCAACCAGCCCCGTGGTATCTTATGGAAATAATTGTGACATTATGAGTAGTTACCAAGCATTCATAGAGTTAGAATATATAAAGAGGCAGAGAATGCTTTTCTTACAGTCAGAGAAATTTGCATAAAGGCTAATTAATGTAGCCTAATGGTTACCTGCAAAGGATTTGGAGTTAGGACTTCTGGGTTTCTAGTCAAAGCTTTTCCAGTAATTCAACAGATGATTTCAGGCAAGTCTCAGTTCTGTGACTCACTTAAACCAATACTAAAATGGATAATAATAACCTACCACAGCAAGATGTTATGAGTTGTAATTAATTAAGGGATTTAGGGAGAAAAAGCCTCATCAATTTGAAGTTCTAGGATTTTTTAAATCAAACTACTCATTGGTATCTTTTAAAGACATTGATAGCTACCAAATAGACTTCAGAATATAGGTTCTCAAATGACCATAGATGAGAGTACTGGTACCCAAAAACTGGGGAGTGAAATCTTTGTCCCATTTAAGCGAATGGGAGTTTTTCCATTGATTTCAGTGGAGTCAGGATTTCACTCAAGTACTTTAGGGCTGTGTCTAGACTGGCCAGTTTTTCCGCAAAAGTGGCCGCTTTTGCGCAAAAACTTGCCAGCTGTCTACACTGGCCGCTTGAATTTGCGCAAGAGCATTGACGTTCTAATGTAAGAAATCAGTGCTTCTTGCGCAAATACTTTGATGCTCCCGTTCGGGCAAAAGTCCTTTTGCGCAAAACCTTTTGCACAAAAGGGCCAGTGTAGACAGCTCAGTTTTGTTTTGCGCAAAAAAGCCCTCATGGCTAAAATGGCGATCGGGGCTTTCTTGCGCAAAAGCGCGTCTAGATTGGCCACGGACGCTTTTGCGCAAAAAGTGCTTTTGCGCAAAAGCGTCCATGCCAATCTAGATGCTCTCTTGCGCAAATACTTTTAACGGAAAACATTTCCGTTAAAAGCATTTGCGCAAATTCATGCCAGTCTAGATGCAGCCTAGATGTTTTCTCTTCACCATAATGATGAGCATTCATTTTGGGTTTGGGTATTCTGCTGCTGCTTTCTTTTGTGGTTGAGAAGGCATAATTCAATGTGACCCAGCGGACAATGGTTGGCACACAGAAATCTCTGTGATTCCTGGAAAGGTTGGGGACCCATGGATTTGTAACAGCGTATAGGATTAAGTGTTTAATCCTATATTATTATAAATTATTGAAGTTAAATTCCAGGTTGCAAAGTTAAACTCAAAGGTAAGCTGCTAAAGGAAAATAAAAATGCGAAATAAGGTTCATTTCTATGCTGATTTTTTCCAGTAATAGGTATTAGGAGATTTTCAGCAGAGATCCAAGTTTCAAGTAACCTACACATTTATTTCTCTTCTCTATGAAATCCTTCTAGTACTTTCTGTTTTACTGAGGGTATCCCAAATTGCCTCATTATGAGTTATTATTTTGTGCCAGACATTTAACAATTTGTTTTTCATGTAATGTATATAGCAGCAATATAACAAAATGATGCATATGCTATAAATTTGGTTCATTGCAGGCTTTTATTGTTTTTTTTTAACTTTGTAGGTCAATTTTTTTTAGTCAGCTTCCAGTTAATTTTTGAACACCTGTTTTGTGTAAAGAAAATCCCATTACATAAATACATCAGTTAAATGAAAATAGCTCTATAACCTCCTTTATGGATGCAACCCGTTGACTGTAAATTCAGAAATGGGCTGAGAATCTGATGTTAAACTTCCAAAATGCCAACACTGACCCAGCCTTTCCTATGAGTTGGTGGGATAATATGCATGACGGGAAAATTGGTATAGAAGGATGCAGATTGCTCAAGAATGAAAAGCAGGGAAAAACTGAAGATGTGTTGCCTTATATATTAAAATGTACCATGGTTTATATAAAAATAGGAGACACTCTTTCTGAAAATCTCTGAGTAAGAATAAGAGGGGGTAAAAATAAATGTGATATCATGGTTGGGGTCTACTAGGGCACATCTACACTCAGGGCTTAGCTTGAAATAAGCTACGCAAATTGATCTATGTCAATTGCGTAGCTTATTTTGAAATACCTTATTTCGAGTTTTGGTGCTGTCTACACAGCACTTATTTCAAAAGAGACAACTCTTCCTCTGACTTTCCTAACTCCATGTACAATGTGGGTTACAGAGGTCAGAGTAAGCAGTCCTCCAGCTCAACATTATTTCAACATTATGTCAAAACAACTGCTGGCTGAGTAGACACGGACTATGTTATTTTGAAATAATGCTGCTGTGTAGACATAGCCCTAGAGATCAACCAGGGTAACAGAATGATGCATATGCTATAAATTTGGTTTGTTGCAGCTTTTTGTCTTTTTTTTAAACTTTGTAGGACAGTTTGTTGGATGAGTCTTTTTTTAAACACCTGATCATCCAAAACACAGGAGTTGGTGGTGGTGGGGGGGGACTTCAAATACATATACATATACATATGCTGGGAAAATAATACAATAGGACTCAGATTATCCAGCTAGTTCTTCAAATGCTCTAGAAACAATTTTTTTTTAAATTTCAGAAGGTGGAGAAAACTACTAGGGGAGAGGCTATTCTAGATTTCATTTTAACAAATAAAGGAGGAACTGGTTGATAATTTGAAAGTAGAAGGCAGTTTAGGTAAAAGTGATCATCAAATGATTGAGTTCATGATTCTAAGGAGTGGCTGAAAGTGAAATAGCAGAATAGAGATAATGGACTTCAAGAAGGCAGATTTCAGCAAACTCAAAGAGCTATTAGGTAAAATCCCATGGGAAACATATCTAAAGATAAAACAGTCTGAGACAGTTGGCAGTTTTTCAAAGAGACATTATTAAGGACGCAAAAGTGAACTATTCCCCTGTGTAAAAAAGATAGGAAGAATGGCAGGAGATTATCCTGGCTGATCTCACCAAAGGATTAAAATGTAAAAAAGAGGCCTACAAAATGTAGAAGCTAAGTCAAATTACTAAAGATGAATGTAAACAAACAACACAAGCATGTAAAGACAAAACTAGCAAGGCCCAGGCACAATGTGAGAATAAACTGGCAAGATTCATAGAACTGGAAGGGACCTTGAGAGATCATCAAGTCCAGTCCCCCACCCTCATGGCAGGACCAAACACCATCTAGATCATCCCTGATAGATGTCTATTTAAGCCTATTGCTTCTTGTCTTATCATCAGAGACCAAGGAGAATAATTTTTCTCCCTCCTTCTTGTAACACCCTTTTAGCTACCTGAAAACTGCTATCATCCCCTCTCAGTCTTCTCTTTTCTAAACTAAACATGCCTAGTTCTTTCAGACTTCCCTCATAGCTCATGTTTTCACCTTTAATCATTTTTGTTGCTCTTCTCTGGACCTTTGTCAGTTTCTCTACATCTTTCTTGAAATGTCGTGCCCAGAACTGGAAACAATACTCCAACTGAGGCCTAATCAGTGCAGAATAGAGCAGAAGAATGACTTAACATGTCTTGCTCACAACACTCCTGTTAATGCATCCCAGAATCATGTTAGTTTTTTTGCAACTGTGAGACATAAAGGATATGTGAAGGGGTGGACTAGGTCCTGAGGGCCCCCCCCTACTGCAGGCTTTGTGGTCCTGCTATTGCTCCCCCCTCCCTGAAAAGGGCCCTAGAGAAGTCCTCCAAGATGCCTAGATCTGCTGTGTGGGAAGCAACGAATCACAGATCAGCAGGTCAGTATGGGTGCATCTACAATGCAACATTATTTCAAAATATCTAGCGTTATTCCAAAGTAACCTAGTCTGTGTCCACTGAAGTTATTTCAAAACAGTGTCAAAATACTCTCAAGCTGGAGGACTTCTTACTTCGATTCCTGTAACCCTCATTGTACGAGGAGTAAGGGAAGTCAGAGGAAGAGTGCTCTATTTCAAAATAAGTGCTGGGTAGACATTCCCTATTTCGAAATAAGCTATTTCAAAATAAGATGCACAATTGACATAGCTCAATTTGCGTAGCTTGTTTCAAGTTAAGCCCTGCAGTGTAGCCACACCCTATAAGAAGAGCTGCAGGGCCAGATCAAGAGCAGTTCCTTGCTAGAGCTGGAGGAGAGTAGATGGTGCTCTAGGTTGCCTGCTGGGATTCCACCAGAACAAGGCTCTGAGGTAGAGGTGAAGAATGTGCTGGAGCCATGGGGCAGTGGGCAAAGCAATTATTTAAAGGGACATTGCAGACAGCTGCTATCTTCATAACCTCTGGGCTGGGACCTGGAGTAGAAGATGGGCTTGGGTCCCTCCAACTCCCCGTTAGCCACTGGGGAGGAAGAGGTCTGGACTTTGAGGCAACCCAGAAGGGGAACAGAAGTGTAGCAGTCCAGCTGTACAGTTGTAGCCAGAAAGCCCCTAAGAAGTGAAGACATTGCCTCCAAGGAAGGAGCCCTGGGGCACTACTCTATTCCAGAGCATGGACAAACTGAAAGGCAGTAGATGGCGCTGTTGGACTTGTATACTAGAATGGGTATGCTTTGTTTTTAAGAGTGTGAGAGACTCGGCTAGAGTGCTGAGTCCTTGAAGAGTCACCACAGAGAAAGAGTGCAGCATATGCACTTGGCCAAGGGGTGCCTGCGAGAGCTGAGTGCATCCCATAATAGGGTAACAAGAAAATGTTCTGCAAACACATTAGAAGCAAAAAGAAGACCCAGGACTGTGTAGGTCCATCACTCACTAAGTGGGGGAGGAGACAGACAATAACAGAAAATGTGGAAATAGCAGAAGTGTGATGTGACTTTTTTGTTTCCGTTTGCACAAAAAATGGTTACTAGGAATCAGATGTCTAATTCAGTAAGCACAGGAGAAAAGGAGGTAGGATCAGGGGCTAAAATAGGGAAAGAACAAGTTAAAAATTACTTAGATGATTTAGATGTCTTGAAATAATCAGGGCCTGATGAAACACGTCCTAGATAATTCTGAAGGAGCTGACTGGCAAGATATTTTAAACATTAGTGATTATCATTGAAAACTCATGGAGCGATTCCAAAGAACTGGAAGTAGGCAGATATAGTACAAATCTATAAAAAAAGGAAATAAGAACAACCCACCTTAACTTAAGCACCAGGAAAGATGATGGAACAAAAATTTGCAAATACCTAGACCATAATAAGGGGATAAATAAATCAACATGCATTTGTCAAGAACAAATAATGTCAAACTAACCTAATAATTTTATCTGACATATTAACAAGTCTAATGCATGGCAGGAAGCAGTAGATGTTGTATATCTTGACTTTAGTAAGGATTCTGCAATTTTTTGCACACAATGTTAATTATTTATAAGATGCTATATCATATCTCAGCCAAAGCAAGAAACCAAAACTCGGAAACATTCATTTGCAAGCTATCAGCTTCTGACAAGTTCTGGCATAAGATTGTGTGAAGTGCTGAACTTATCTAAAGCATCAAAAACACCCTCAATCTGAGTTCAGAGTAGACAGATTGACTTTACCACTGTCAAGATTTGATACTTCAATGCAATGCCGATATGCTTTTTCAGCACATATCGATAATTAGTAGAAGAGGGTATATAATACAGGAACTATTAAAAAACAGGAGACAACTTGAGGAATGTCTATAGCAGCATCCAGGGTATGTCTAGACAGCATCCCTCTGTCAGCAGAGGGATGCAGATTTGGCAGGACGACATTGCAAATGTGGCAGGGATTTAAATATCCCGTGCCTAATTTGCATAAAAATGGCCACCGCATTTTGCCGACTCAGCACTTTGTCGGCAAAAAGTGGCAGTCTAGAGGGGGATCTGTCAAGAAAGAAAGCCTTTTTCGACAGTTCCTGTAAACCTCCTTGCAGGAGGCATAAGGGATCTCTTGAAAAAGGCCTTCTTTCTCAACAGATCCCCCTCTAGACTGCCACTTTTTGCCGACAAAGTGCTGAGTCGGCAAAACGCGGTGGCCATTTTTATGCAAATTAGGCATGGGATATTTAAATCCCTGCCTCATTTGCAATGTCGACCTGCCTAATCTGCATCCCTCTGCCAACAGAGGGATGCAGTCTAGACATACCCCAAGATTCAGTAAGTTTGCACGTGGGAGGAAAATTGTACTTATTTACTTGCTGAATTTGATTCTGAATTCCTTTGTGTGCTTCAGCCTTGTTAGCTCTGTTGTCATAGATCGCTGTAATCAACCATATCTAAACCATCTTTTTTTCAGTTTCTGTAGAATAACCTCCATAATAACCTGCTCTGTTTTGATGTAGATATCAATGAAATCTACAAAGCTCTCAACAACCTTCTTCCTTTCTTTCAGACTCTCAGCATACCTTAACACCCGGGGTATTTGTTCCATTCAGGAAAGGTCTGGCATGCAATCAGACACAACAGAGAAATAGTTAGCTTTCCTAATCTCATCAAAAATAGACTGCCAATACTTTTCTTGTGAGCCTGCCGAAAAATTCATTTTGAATTTGGTTTGATAAATGTGTCACTTTTCTAATAGCAGCCTAGATAGCTTCCACATGGCCTCACAGCACAGGATCATATCTTGCAAGCAATTTAAACATCCTCCAAAAATTACCATTATGAGGACTATCTAATTGCTCAACTCAAACCCTGAAAAAGCACCACTCAGCTAAGAACAGCAAACTATTCTAGTGATGATGTAAATTTTTATTCCACATGTCCTTCTGCATCTAACACAGTGTGTTTATGCACCGTTCTAAATTGTGCAACATTTTTTCAGTTGTTCTGCAAGTTCCACACAATGAGTGATTACCTTGACATGTTTCTTTGAACATTCATATTGGCATACCTACATGCTAACATGGAAAAAGCTTGTGAACCCAGTTTTATAGGAAGATGAGGAATTTGGCTGAGAATGCAAACCAGCAAAACAAAACAAAGAGGCAATGAAGAATGCCTGCATAACTATAAGGCATTTTGACAATTTTAGTTTGCCTTCCTTTGCATAAACACAACAAAAAGTCTTCTTCTAATTTAACAATGGGTAATTTTCTACCAAAAAGCAGTAAACCAAAATCCATCACTTGTGAAAGCAAAATTCTATATCATCATTAAAAGTCACACTAACAATTAATGGGCAACTTTCTCAAGACTCCAAGACCCAACAAACCTGACAAACACAAATCAATGTCCTCACTAGCTAAGGATGGCTCAGAAGTATGAGTAGCCACATATTGTTCACCAGGAACATGTTCTCACTTCACATGTTTGAAGAAACATTGAAAATCACACCAAATATTTATATATTCATGGCAGAAATCAAGGTTGAAGATAATTGTTTCCCCACAAAGGTCTTTCTGGATGAATTTCTCGGTTTGGAATGACTAGAGTAGTAGGTAAAAGTATTAACTAATCACCTGGATCGATCAGTCTTCAGCTATCATTAAGACTGCGCCGATCACAGCACGTCCACCATTCTTTTCTCACTCTTGCCTTTCTTCTCCACATTCATCCAAAACATTTAACAATGTCATCTTCCCATCTTCTTGGAGGCCAACTGGGTTCTCGCGGGTACCACTCAGCAATAATTGCGGTCCACCTATTGTCCGTGAGCCATGCTGCGTGGCCTGCCCATCGCATTTTGTTATGTCTGATTTCCACGATAATATCTTTCACGCCTCTGTGTTCTCTGATCATTTCATTTGAAATACGATCCAGAGGGGAAATTCCCAACATAGCTCGCTCCATTGCCCTTTCAGCTACTAATAGTTGCTGCTCTTCTCTCTTCGTCAGTGCCCATGTTTCGCTTCCATACAACGTGGCTGGCAGCACTGTTGAATTGAAGATATTTGTACATGTGGTCTTATTGATTTTTCCTTTGAGGACGTCCTTGATGGAATTGAATGCACACCATCCTGCCCGAATCCTTCGCGAGAGTTCTCCGTTCAGGTCTTGGCAAATATTAACTTCTTGGTCCAAATATATGTACTGTTCCACTTCTTCGATTTCTTCTCCTGTTATTGTTATTCGGGCTTTTCGTAAAACGTCTGATCGCATGTATTTCATTTTGCAATGGTTCATTTTCAGACCGACCTGACTGCTTTTCTTGTCAAGTCTTCGTAGCATGCTCTGCAATTGGTTGGTGCTTTCGGCAATTAATGCAATGTCGACCACGAATCTGAGATGAGATAATTGTTTTCTGTTTATGTTGACACCACTCCTCCAATTGATCTTGTTCATAAGATCTTGTTCGATTTCAGTGAAATCGTATCTCCTTTCTTCATACCTTTCTCAATTGGGATACGGAGGGGAGTTTCGAGGAGAGTAATATCTCTTGTACATCCAGTATTCGCTTCCTTCAACAAATTGATGTATTGTGTGTTAATGCCCTGCTCTGCGAGTGCCTTTAATATTGCGTTGAACTTGATGCTATCGAAGGCCTTTTCATAGTCGACAAAAACAATGCTCAGGGGAAGTTTGTATTCCCTCGCTCTTTCTAGGAGCTGGCTAAAAGTAAATAAATGGTCGATCATGCTGAAATTTCTTCGAAACCCTGCCTGCTCTCTCGGCTGTTGTTCATCCAGGCTCTGCGAAAGTCAGTTCGTTACCACCTTTGTAAAGAGCTTGTAAATAGGAGAGAGTAGGCATATAGGCGGTAATTCTTAAGATTTTCTCCATCGCCCTTCTTGTGCAGCAAGATGGTATTCGACTCCTTCCAGCTTGATGGTATTTTTCCTTCTTCAAGATATTGACTGAATCTTAAAGCGAGGGCCTTCCAAAGTTTTTTGCCTCCTGCAGAAATCATTTCTGAAGTTATTCCATCTTTGCCTGGAGCTTTTCCCTTCTTCATATGGTATAGTGTGCTTCGGATTTCACTGACGATTATTGGGGCGACGCGTTCTTCTGACTCCTGGAGCATTGGGAGAGGGATGTTGATTCTTGATTTGAATAGTTCTGTATAGAAGTCCTTACAGACATCCTCCATCCCTGCTCTGTCGATTACTGTCTCTCCATCCTTGTTCTTCAATGCTGTTATGCTCAGTCTATACTGCATCAATTCCCGCTTGCATGTCCTGAAGCTTTTGTGTGATTCAGCTGTTTTGAGGAGTTTTTCTTTCTGGAAGTTCTCAAAGTCATCCTTCAGCTTTTGCCGTATAAGCTTGCATAGAATGGAGTTCTTGAAGTTGTTATCCGAGCTCCTTTTCATGTTTCTCCGCTTCTCCAGCAAGCTTTTCGTTTCCTTCGAGATTCTTCCCTTCACCTTCTTTGACTTTTCAATTTCAGCTGCTTTTAAGCAACGTCTCAGTATGTCAGCAAAGATACTGTAGTCCTCATCACACTTTTCCATCTGGCTCCAGTCAAACCCAGAAATTGCTTTCTTCAGCTTTGCTTCATCGAATGTCTTCGGCCACTGTTTCCTATTTGCCATCTGTAATGCCTTCTTTTCCACCACTTAATCGAAAATCAATTTCGCACTAAGCAAGCAATGGTCACTGCCGATAATGAAAGTCTGCACCACAGAGATGTCTTGAACGATGCGCCTTTTATTGACTAAAATATAGTCAATTTCATTCTTGCTCTTCGTGTTTGGTGCGATCCACGTCCACCTTCTTGTGATCTTCTTTTTATACCAGGTGTTTGCCACGTACAATTCTTTCATTTCTGCCATTGGTACTAACCTTTCTCCTCTTTCATTCCTTTCGCTACTGCCATATCTCCCTATGAACTTTTCTGCAAAATCCTACCTCAACACCTCATCCTGGTGCAGCAGTGACCCTGGCCGTCTGACAGCTATGGTAGCAGGGCGTATGCCCTGATAGGTCTAACCATGCTACAAAGGTGTTGGACTATCCAGTCCAGGGAGGGGATTGCTCTCTTAGTTTTTCCCTCTCCTTAGAGGTTGGAGGCTAGCTAAGTTTGAGGAGGTACACATGCCTGCCCACCTAGCCAGTGGGATGGCTTGAAGTCAATGGCTAAAACAACATGAGTAAATGTTAACTAATATCTCCATGAAACTCTACAAGAAACCAGGTGAAAGGTTATAATATTTATGAGAAACTCAGAACTATATACAGGGCTTAAACTATGAATAGGAAGGCAGGGAGTGCTGTGTCCCCATTAAAACTTAGGAAGGGTGAGTAAGGTTTGCTCAGAACTTTTTCCAGAGGTAGAGCCCCATTGAGGCAGTCTTCTCTCATCCATGGGTACCTCCTCATTCTTTGGCCTATCTGTAGCACACAGGGCCATGGGTAAATGTAGAGACCAAGAGCTTGTACCTACTTATCTGTGCCTGGGGCATGACCTGGAGAAAGAGTGAAAAGTGGCTCTCAACAGCATGGCTACTCCAAGACAGGTTGGCAGAGAACCTTTCTACTGACGGGGAATGTCACAATACAGCATGCGTTAGCTATGCCTCTTCCCATCTCCAGCCATATGTTGGCATACCACCTATCCTGTCTACACACTACTTGGGGATTTATCTTGTACAAGGGGAATTCCCAAATATCCCCTCAGCTTTCCCATGATGGGAGCTTTAAAACCCCGTTATGTTGCCACAAAAGCGCAAGAGTGACTTAACCTGGGCTGAGGATCTGGCCCCAAGTGTTCATGATAAAATATTGTGCTACCATACGTTCAAGACAAAATATGGGAGTACATAATGTTGCAAAATACATTGTTTGCTTTGGAACAGATGCAGTGGGAAATTGGATTTGGCAGAATGATGGGTTGTGGAGTATGAGTTGATGTACATTTTAAACAAGGCAGTTCTTGGAAAGAGAGCTGGCAGACTTGCTACAGTACCTCAGATGGAAGACACCCCAGTGCCAGAAATTCAGTTTTGTCAATTCTCTGGTGCAACTCCAGGAAGTGTGTTTGAGGTGTTGCAAAATTAGACATATCATAAAGAAAGCAAGATCAAATATGTTTCATATCTATGTATACTAACCCAAAGGTGGTTTGGGGATACTATACACAGGGGTATTGCCAGTCCATAGGTAGGTCCAGATCGTGCCCAGCTCTCCCCAGAGTGTGGAGGGAAGAGGGAAGGAGCCTTCATCCTGTGTAAGGGCCAGATATAGTAGCGGTCTCTGGAGTACATTTCTGGTCTTTCCTAAGATCCCTCCCTTAGCAGGGCTGCTGGAACAATGTGAGAGTGTGGATGCTGAGAGTCACTGAACCAAACTAAAAACCACTTCTAGCCAGGGGGTGCAGCAGCCATCATTCCAGCACCCGTCGTTCCAGTACCTATGTCCCCTGGTCTTAGGAGATTAGGGAGAAGTGAGCAGGAGGGGCGGGAAGGCATAAGTCTATTGCCTTGCCTCCCTTGTCACATCTCTAATGGAACTGGTTGGACATTCTTGGAGGAACAGGCTGCAAAATGGATGGTATAGTCAGTACACTTCCTCTGGAGCCTTGAGGGTTTGAATTTGGGATTGTGCCCTAGGATGTATACTACCTTCCAGAGCTCCCCCCAAGGAGTACTATTTGTCCTGTCCTCAACACATTTATGTACCTGTTTGGCACAACTTAGCTCTTATTTTGTTGTTCATAGGTACTTCTGTCTTATCTCACTTCCCTTGGCTTGGTTAATCTGTTTTCACATATTGATGGTTCTTGTGTCAATTTCTCTTCCGTGTCATACCACAGAAGCCAGTGGAATTACATCAGCAAATAATGTGATGCTTTCTGTCTTTCCAAACTCCTCGCACACACTAAATGCAACAGACTGAAGCTCTTTGCTGACATGCTAAATTCTAATATGCTTGGTTCACCACATTTGAACAGTGAGAATTTCTGCACTATCAAGTAAAATCTTTAAAAGGTGCTGTATTTTGCTCGTCAGCTCCAAAAGGGATTAAAAATTATAGCACTGCTAACTTCAGTTGTGGTGAGGAAAGACACAAAATAAAGTCTGGGCTCTATTGTATAATAGCAACCTTTTCAAGTAAAGAAGAGAATGAGAAAGATTACTCAAACTTGTCAGCTACACACTTCTACAATAGACTCTGAATAGTATTGGTAATTATGCCTAGAAGCCTGATGCAAATGACAAGGGATTCAAATATTGTTACAATACTTTGTCAGCAAAAAAGCCAACACTGTGAACATGAACATTTTTAAATAAGCTTTAGAGGGGTAGCCGAGTTAGTCTGTAACAGGAAAAAAAAAAAGTAGTCTAGTACAGTGGTTCCCAAACTTTTCGGCATCACACCCCCTTTTTGATTTTTGAGAAACCCTTACGCCCTCCTCCCCCAAAATAGCAGCAAAACTTGGGGTGGGATTGATCGGGGGCTGTGTGTGGCTGGGTCACCTCGCGCCCCCCCTGGAATTTCTTCACGCCCCCCAGTTTGGGAACCCATGGTCTAATAGCACCTTAAAGACTAACAAAACATGTAGATGGTATCATGAGCTTTCGTGCGCAAAACCTACTTCTTCAGATGACCGGAGTATAATAAGTCCAGATCCAAGAATAAATAAGAGAAGGAAAGGGGAAGGGGGGGAAGAGAGAAGGAAAAAGGGGAGGGGAGGAAGAAAAAGAGAGACAGTGAGCAAATAATTACAAGAAGGTGTTAAGAACCATTAACACCTCCATTGTTTGGTTGGTTGGTTAAGTCATTAAAAGGTGGAAGATAGTGTCCGAGCCATCCTCTATCCCTGTTCAGACCAGTAGCATAAGAATTAAACTTGTGAATGAAGTTAAGTTACAATCCTTCTCTGTGTATTTGGCTTGTGGAATTGGTCTGAAACAAAACAGTGACCTTGGGGATCTATTAATGAGTTTCCAGGAAGATTAAAGTGTTCTTCAACAGGTTTTTGTGTGTTGCCTTTCTGGATATCTGATTTGTGTCCATTAATTCTTTGCTGTAGAGATTGTCCAGTTTGGCCAATATACATGGCAGTGGGACATTGCTGGCATTTGATGGCATAGATCACATTAGTGAATGTGCAGTTAAATGAGCCTTTGATTTGGTGGCTGATGTCATTGGGTCCAATCATGAAATCACTGGTATAGATATGTGTGCAGAGTTGGCACCAGGCCTGATTGCAGGGGTAGGTTCCTGGATGATTATGATGGAGGTGTGTTGTGTGGTTACTGGAAATAATTTGTTTGAGGTAAGGGGGTTGTCTGTAAGCAAGAATTGGCCTTTTCCCCAAGGCCTCTGAGAGTGAGGGGTCATTTTCTAGGATAGGTTGTAGATTGTTGAAAATGAGTTGGAGAGGTTTAAGTTGTGGACTGTAGGTGATAACAAGTGGAATTCTGTTATTTTCTCTTCTGGGCCTGTCTTGAAGTAGTTCATGTCTGGGCACTTTTTTGGCTCTATCGATCTGTTTTTTCACTTCACCAGGCAGGTATTTCAGTTTTAAGAATGATGTATATAGATCCTGTAGGTATTTGTCTCTGTCGGTGGGACTGGAGCAAATATGGTTGTAACTTAAGGCTTGGCTATATACAATAGTGAAAAAACAGATCAGCAGAACAAACAATTTCTTGCTTTGTACAGGGTTTTCATTTCTAAGGCCAGGCCTACATTCATAGGGAACGTCAAGCAAGACACACAACTCTAGCTATGTTAATGATGTAGCTGGAGATGACACTCATTTACCGGCAGCCAGTGGAGGTGCCCTCTGAATTCTAAAAAAAAAATGTTTCAAACTGAAAAATCAAAATGGGTTTGTTATGCAAATGTTGAAATAAACACTTTTTTGAGATTTTTGTTTTTTAAATGAACAGTTTAGTAAAATTGACATGAATTACCAAAATGTTTCACTGTCACACATCTGTATTTTTTAGTTTCAAAATGTTTGGGACAAAAAAAAATCATCCAGTTCTATTCATACAAGCTTTGTTTATAGCCTTGTCTTGATAGGTAAAATTGACTGTGCTTTTCAGTCATGTTATCTCAAGTCAGTTAGTATAGAAAAGCCTTGTCAAGATGCAGGCTAGCACATCTGAAGCTGTAATAGATGGCCGTGTTTTAGTGAAGGGAAGATTCTCTAGCTTTTGTGTAGATTTCCATAATATAATCCTTTTCCTTCTTAAATACTCTGAGCAATGAAATAGACATTTAAATGATCTCTATTGGCAGCTGTGTCACTGAAACAAATGAGAATGGTTCACATCTCAAGCTACTGTTTCATGCTTTCTGCAGATTCAGGGGACATTACTGTGTGTCAGTCATAGAACTGTAGAATTGAAAGGAACCTCGGGAGGTTATCTAGTTCAGTCCCCTGCACTCATGTCAGGAGTGTTAGCTAGATCCTCCCTGACAGTTGTTTGTCTAACCTGCTCTTAAAAATCTCCAATGGTGGAGATTCCATAACATCCCTAGGCAATTTGTTCCAGTGCTTAACCACCCGTCAGGAATTTTTTCTGATGCTCCACCTAAACCTCTCTTGCTACAATATTGCTTCTTCTCTTAACCTAAAGGAGGTAAAGGAGAATAATTTTTCTCTCTCATTCTTGTAACAACCTTTCATGTATTTGTTATCATGTCCCCCTTCAATCTTCTCTTCTCTAGCCCAGTTTTTTCATTTAACCATTTTTGTTGCTCCTCTTCTCTGGGGTTTCTCTAATTTGTCCACATTTTTCTTGATATGTGGCAGAGCTGGATACAATATACCAGCCAGGCCTTCTGAGAGCTGAGTAGAGTGTAAGGATCACTTTTCATGTCTTCCATACAGCATTCTTGCTCATACATCCCAGAATGTGTCCTTTTTTGCAAGAGTTTTACTCATATTTGGCTTGTGAGCCATTATAATCCCCAAATGCCTTTCTGCAGTGCTTGTTCCTTGGCAGCTTGGTATCATCCACAAACTTTATAAGCATACTCTCTATGCAAGTGTCTAAATCGTAGATAAAGATATTGAACAGAAGTCACATCAGATCATGTTTCAATAATTTTTTAGAACTCCGACAGCTAAATATTTTATTTATTTACTACCACATTTACCTGGTGTTGCTTGGGTCCTTAAGGAAGGGCTCAGGGCAGGGGGTTGGGTGTGATGTTCACACCTGAGATTCATGCCAGGGCTTCTTGGTTTTCCTCTTCCTGTCCCTGTTAGGGAGCCAGAGCAAAGTGCACAGCTCATCTGCCCCCTGCACTCCTCAGCCAGAGTGAGGAATGAAGCAAACTGTGCACTTTCCCTTGGCTCCCTGATGAAGGGGAACAGCCAGCAATCTGGGTGGGGGAGCTGGAGTAGTCTCAGAGGGAGGGGGGCATGCCCCAGCCAGCCCTTCTCCTGCCTGGTGATTCTGTCTCTTTTCTGTATGGTTTTTGAGAAGCAACCCCCAATCCAGGTATATCCAGGGGCGGCCCATGAGCGTAGGCAGACTAGGCGGTTGCCTAGGGTGCCACCAGCCCAGGGCGCACGATGATGACGTCATGGGGTGCCTGGGAGCCCGATGATTACGTCATGGCCATTGACAGCCGTGCAAGCAGGGGCGCCAATCGCACCTTCAGCCTGGGGCGCCAGCTGCCGCAGCCGGCCTCAGGCTGCTCCTGGGTATATCTCATTTTCCTGGCACAGCCAAACACTTACTTTGCTTTTAGTTAGGATAAGAGGAACCTGTATACTGAATCGGTGGTCCTAGCTCTGACCATTAAGGGTTCTTGAATGGACAGACAGACAAACTCTCTCTCGTTACAGAGTATATTTATTTATTTAAAAAAGATAGCCGAAACTTTGGAGGACAACTAGGATGTTTATTATCCCTCTGTCCTCTGGCTTTACCAGAAAGTCCTTCATACCACACACTTTGGGGGTGCTGTTATAGGGAATAATGTTATAAGAATTTCCACTCAGAGGCAATATAACTACTTGAATTGGTCCAGTCAACTTGGGGGGCTACAGTATAGTCTCATGTCAAGAAATCCTACATGCCTTCTTGGATGTCTGAAAGTTGCTGAATTTCATGATTCCAGAGATGGAGTCACTCCTGCTTCTATTATCTAGCACTCAGTCAGAGCTCACCTGTAGTTAGCCTCATGTTAGGAGCTATATGCTCAAGTATATTATTGATATAAACATACATAAAAGGTTTAGAAGGCAAATGGAGACACTCTGCTTCTTTTTATTCAGCCAAGTATGCACAGATTATTATTGTACCTGACCTCTTCAGACTCTCATAGCACTGCATGATTAAATAAAAAGGTCAAAATTGGCCTAAATCATGGTGACAGTAAGGACTGGCTGTTAGCTCTGTACCACTTGCACTGGCTGGTTAAGTCCTATGCTAAATAACACTACTCAATAATATTGCACCAAGTTTCTACTGTATTAAAGCAAGAACAGGAATCCAAGCAAAAAGGCAAGACCTATAATTCATTCTATGCACAAAGAAAGAGGTTGGCCATGTGCAGTCGTGCTGAACATTACACAGTGAACATCCTTCTAACTTAGTGCACATAATAAAATAATGAGCCCCACAGGACAAGTCACTAAGCTACCCCTGACTGTCAGAAACAGGATATGTCTGTATGCAAAACACAGAAGTGGGATTCTAGAAATCAGTGATGCATTTCTGGATATGCCAGAATTCCTGAGTCTGATTCTCTACTGCCATCCACCATGCAAAATTATCTAAATCTATGCAAAGCAGGCATCAAATGCTGTTCTGTGTGTAATTATTTACAGAAATAGAGTCCTGTCCTGGAAATGTTTGCTACCTAACAGAATGATTTATACCATCTCACTGATTTCTACAGTGAGTAGTAGGTATTTGTATATCACTCCTTGGATATACATTAGTAATTATATAATACAGAGGAAACCACCACAAATAAAGGTTGGTTGTTTAAAATTGCAGCTCGTTCTGCTTGTTTGGCACAGTGCAGCTTCTCACAAACCTTTTAGCCTGAGCCTCACTGCCTTATAATGTACATGAAAATCTTTCAACAAAATTTGATTTTACAGTTTTGTAGTAGAGATATGATCTTGTTCATGTATGACACCCTCCTGTATTGTATATTATTTCCTGAGAAAAGATCCATTTTTATTTTGTGGCTGAGCTATTTGATTAAAACAAAAATATACTAAAAATCTTGAAGAATGAATTTATTTTTTCCTCCTGCCTTTGTTTGCCATTGCAAATGGGATCCAGACTAATTTCTCTTTCAGGAAATATAGGTTGCTGTTCTATTTCTGCAAAATGAGAACATTCTGTTCCAGATATGCTACCACTTACTTTGGAAACTAACGAAAAGACCTACATTAACCTCATACAATTAGCTAACATTCCTAAGCACAGTTATTCTGGATAGAGTACTCTTCTCTTTACAAGATTTTTGTACTACTGATCACAGAGATGAGCTGTGTAGTCATGTGATACATCATAAAGGGAAGTTGAATGATCATAGTAAATCCAGCATAATTATTTCATTCCCTAATATTTCAGCATCTATCTGTTTCAGACCTACCTCTTGAGGGATGTTGAACACCTGCTACTCACAGCAATTTCAATGAAAATTCCATGTGCTGACCATCAATTAAAATTGTCCCTATTGCAATGAGAGGAAGAGTAAGTAGCATGTTTACCACATGATAAAGTCCAAAGGATTAGAAATGATAGTTTCATTCAAAGTGATTTTTTGGTTGGGAAATTCAACTTTGGACCTACACATCTGATTATTAAGTCATGAAATAATTCACATAATGATGTACTTATGTAATCAACTAGTCAATATGTTATGATTTCTTTTGTGTCTGAATTTCAAAGACTGTAGGTTTCTTAGCCCTAGTCTACACTCGGGAGTTATTTTCAAAATAACTACCCTTATTTTGAAATAACAAGCAGAGGGTCCCCACTACCAAGCCCACTATTTCAAAATAAGTTTATTTCAAAATAATAGTTCCTGCTTTCCACAAGGAATAACGCTTATTTTGAAATAGTTATTTCAAAATAGTGTTAGTGTGGATGCTCCACTGATGCTATTTCAAAATAACTACTCCTCAGTCATTCAAAGTAATTACTCCCCAATGCTTCCTTCTAAGTTAAGGTAGCACATCCACATAAAAGGGAGCCTGCGTTGGACTAATTTTGAGGCTTCCCTAGCGTAGACACACTATTTTGAAATAGTTATTTCAGGAGTTCTTTCAAAATAAATTATTTTGAAATAATTTCCTAGTGTAGACATGCCCTTAAGGTTCTCACCTTGAGTGTCTGTCTGACTCTTTAGCTCTACAAGTCCCCAGTTCAGTCTCTGGTTTGTTATTTAAGATGACAGATGCTACGCTTAGAAATTCAAAGATCTTCCAAAGAAAAGTCATAAATGTATTTAGTATTCTAAAAATTTTTGGTGTAGAAACCAGTTGCAACCGCTGTCATTGCATATAGAGAAAAGAGGTATGGAGTAGTATGTTAACTTGATAAGAGCATTTTTCTCCATTTCTCTTCCTACTATAGGGTCACTTCTCAGTAAAGTGACAGAATTTCACCCTGAAACATATCACATGTGTAATCACTGTGTACCAGTTTTTATAATAAAACTTCTTTTTCAAACCATCATTACATTGTGTGGAAGACAAAAGTAAATGCACCCCAGGCTGCAAACCTGCAGGGTTGAATGTACAGAATACCAAAAGGGTTCATGGGGTCAAACACAAGTGCTTCAATTCAAAACAAAACTCACACAAGGTGTTGCCAGTATTTTACAAGCAGTAATTTCTCTCTCACAATGAAAGGAATTACATCAGTTCAAGACGTAAGCTATGTCTATACTTGCACTTATGTCAGAAAAACTTTTATCAAACAGGGGCATGAAAAACATGCTCTTGAGTAACATAAGCTTTGTTGGTATAAGCGCCCATGTGCACAACACCCTGTCGGTAGGAGACATTCTCCCACTGCTTCATGTTGAAATGTTTTTATTATGTCAATTGGAGAGTGCTCTCTCATTGGCATAATGCAGCTATTGGAGTGTTCTTATAGTGGCACAGCTGTGTGGGTAAATCTTATAGTGGTAAAGCTGTGTTGGTGCTGCTGTCACTTTCTAATGTAGACATGGCTTAACAATGCCCAACCAGAGCCTCCTGGAACTGCCCAGTGGAGAACACTCAGGGGCTCTGGGTATATTGCAAGTGTAACTTGTTTTACCTATACTGTATAGATACACTACACATAGCACAGATGTGATCAAACAGCATGCATGCAACTCCTTCATTTAGGACTCTCAACCCACCACCAACGTCTGGTTGCCAGAAAGCAATTCTGCTTCAAGAATTGACTCTAATGAGACCAAGCAAACTCTGCTGCTCCTTTCATCTCTCTCCCAAAGAAGTCCCTGCACAGAACCTTGCACAACCCTAAACTAATAATTATGCAGAACATCTTCTCAAGAGTCACAACTTTCTCACATGCTCAGAAGAAGAAATAGGATGACTCCGTTTAAACAGTCATCTGCTGTAGACTGTTATGGTAGTCTAAATAATATGCTATAGACAAACCCATAATCCTATATTAAAAGAACATTATTAAGATTTAAAGTCAGGCTCTCAAAAGTTAGCAAATGCCAGAACTAAGTTTACCTATGCAACATTTCAGACTCCTCGTACATATGCATTATGACACAGTGTTTAAATACATGATCACATACCACTTTTTTCACAAGACCCCTGCCTTATTTATTGTACAGAATGAACAGTGCTCACTTAATGAGTAGCTATTCAATATTTTATCTTCCTTTTGCTCAGTATATGAACCCATGCTTTATTTATTGTACACTATTCCGACCCTACTCTGAAGACAGAGCTATTAATTTTCTTATGTGCTTTTCTATGGAGCTCATCATTATAGTATCTGAGTGCTTCCCAAACATTGAGACCCTTTGGAATGAAAGGGTATTTTTCCCATATCAGAGCTGGGAACTGAGGCCCAAAACCCCAGATCCACAAAAATATGTAGGTTCCTAACTTCCATTGAAATCAATGTAGATTTGTGGATCTGTGCCAAAGAAAGTAAGGATGAAAGTATTCGCTAATTTGAGAAACCTTAGACTGGCTTTTCAGAGCACTTAGAATTATATAGCACTTCTTGTGCTCAAAGCACAGCTCACAATCACTTCATTTGCCGCTCTGAGAGCTCAGCATTTCTGCAATCAGATCCTTGGGTCGGCCCCACAGAAAACAAGGAAGTTGCAGTTAGTGACCATCTGTCACCACTGGCACCATTCAACTGCCTTATTCGGGACACTGTCCTTTCTATTCCTTAAATCCCCTGCCTCCTTCATTGCACCCCTTTCAGCTCCTGCAACAAAAGAAGGCAGGATCCTACAGTCCACAGCCTCCTTCATTCATTACCCAACCTTGATTCTTCATCTGAGCAAGTCTCTAGTATTGAAGCTTTCCATCCAAACCCCATTCTCCTTACCAGACAAGTCGTAATAAATAATCATGCCTATTTCTTACGTAATGCTTTCCCTCAGATCTCAAAGTGCTTCACAGTTTCTTAATGTGAGGTAGGGAACCATTATTACCCCCATTTTATAGATGGGAAACTGAGGCAGACAGAGGCTTCCCTGGCAGGGGTCTCCACTGGCCACTTGTTTCCTCATCTGATCTGTCTCCCTCACCCTGACTTCCAATTGCCCCATGTATGGCTAAGTTCTCCATTCCCACTGGCTTTAGTGCCAGTCTCATCCTCTGGTCATTTTATTTAATCTGTGTCCTCACCTTCTCTGGCTTCTTGACCCAAGTTGCTTGCCTCACCAGTCCCAGTTCACCTCCCACCTCTCAGCTCCTTGTCTGATCTGTTGTTTTTCCTAGTCTTGTTTTTGGAAACATCCCACTGAAATTTTCCAAAATAAAATAAATGCAGACACCCAGAATGGAAATTTTCAGCCCAAATGGTTAGTTTGGAAAAGTTGTAAGCAACTGAAAACAAGGTCTTAGTTTGAGAAGCGTTGGATAAGCTTAATACTCGGGAGCTTCCAACCTTGCCTATAATCACATTACAGATATATATTCAAATTGATTTCTTGCTATAATTGTTATTCCATCTTGATCTAACAGTATTATACAAAACATACACATGAACTTGACTTTCACTCCTATGTTATTGGATCTATAGTTAATAGTTACTCAGCATTTCTGTTTAATTATTTTCTTCACCAACTTTTGACCTGCTATGACTGTTGATATTAATGTCTGACCGAAGAGAGGTGTTAGGGTCCCCCGGAAATGAAGTAAAATTATTTGGGTCACTCCTGGAAGGACAGAAAAATGCATCTCTACCACCCTGCCCCTTTTTATGAGATTCCTAAAGGATCATCTCTCTCTTTGGCCTTACTCAATGTCAGCCTAGACAAATGGTGAGATGACATGGACTCGGTTGCCAACAATTCATTTTCAGGTCAAGAGTAATCCTGAATTCCTCACTGAGATTAAGCTTTTAGATAGCAGAAAGTGTTCCCTGCTGATGCTGATATCTCCAGTTGCTACAAAACTCCTTTAGGTTAATGTGAAACTCCCAATGCTAGGGCCAGTCAGCCAATCTCTGAAGTAAATTTCAAAAGGCCAGGGCTACTCTCTTTTATGTTTACTGTCTATGGTTATTAGTAACCATTTCAGTAGCAGGGGATCACTGGGCCATCCCCTTTTCTTTTTAGCTAGGCACTCTGCAATGACAGCTGGAGGAGGGCTGGCATAGGAGCTACTCTGCATCACTCAAGGATTACCTGAGGGAAATTAGATTGAAGTGCCACAGAACTTCTTTAATAGATGAGAAGGCTAAATCCTCTGGTCTGACTTAATGGAAGATCTCTACCCTAATGGGAAAGTATGTCTGAATGTCCACACCACCTTCTTCGACAGGACAGGATATGTTAGATCAACTTGGTATTTTAGTTTATAAGAGTCTGACCTAATAGCAGTGGAATTCTCATTGGAGGGTGCACATGAGTATGGGTCTGGAGCTAATGGAAAAATGTTCCTTGAGCTCAAGTGGAAGAAAACTGTGTTTTTAGGGCAGAAGATTGTGAGATGTTCTATCTGCCATGCTGCATGTGCCAGTCCAACATGTCTATGCATGTGTGCTTCCATGGTTCAGTAAATTTTCACCTCTAATCGAAGACTGTGATCATAAGGCTTGTTTCTCAAACTCAAAGCTGTTTTACTGGTGGAAACTGCCTTTTTGCTTCTGGAAAATTAAGCAAAACTGAGCAGATGGAAAGTGGACAATTTGCTTTTTCACCATACCAAAAAAAATTGCTGGCCAAATTTATCTTTAATTACAAAACTGTGTACAGCTAGAACATGTATCTCCACTTAAGAGGGTCTCTTCTGCTGTTGATTCATGAACATAACTCCCACTGATTCTAATCAGAGTTATACACATGAATAGCAAGGAAAATATTTGCTAAATATTTGCTAGGCGTGGGCTAGTTAGGATCAGAAAAATTCTACGTGAATAATTCACTACTGTGGGGTATTCGAATAGCTATGTGTTACCTTCAGACTTGTCCAAATGGACTTAAATAGTTGTATACCTTTGATCTCTGGGAAATTGTATGGACACAAACATGCACGAGGAAGGGTTTATTGGACAGATAAATCAAGGTTTGAAAAATGTTCCCTTTTATTGTAAATATATTCATGTACCTCTTTGCTTCTGGATTTCACCCAGGGCCAGAAATGGAAGTACTAGAAGTGAAATAAGTTTCTACAAAACTGATGACTCAATTGAAATCAGTGGATACCTGGAACTTTGCAAAAATCATTTATTTTCAGTATAAAGAATTTTGGCTCTGGTTAGGGATACTTTGGAGAATGCATTTGAACACCTGTATGAGTAATGATTTTAATAATGAATAATTTACCCAGCTGACCCACCAAAATTCTCTCTATATATAATATATGAGAAGGGGTAAGAGAGAGATTTGTAGACCTTGACAATTTATTTTCAATAAACTGTCTAATAAATGTAGCCCTTCTCTGCACAAATTGACTTTAATTTTGTATAATGTATTAGTTTTCTATTAGTACTGACCAATAATCTGGCTAAATAACTTTCAGACTGCGATGTATTCATTATTTCTGGTCAGGTCAGAAATTACTTATTTAAGTCATACAGTGTTACTTTTACTCCCTGATCAGATGATCAGACAATAGTAATTTTAACCCTGAAGAATAATGAATGATAAATGACTAATAATTACCAATAATAACAATGTTCTTACTTGAAAGCAAATACCACTAATGGTTTCATTTGAATATTATTTGTTTGAGGAACACCCACTTCCTAAAGAATAGTTCTAACTAAACCTATGTGTGCAAATGCTCATAAACAGTAAATAGAAAGGAACACAGATATGTTTATAAGCTTCATCAGCTACTTTTGACCATTCTTTATGCTTTGATATGTTCCTTGCAGAATACACATAAAATGCAACTTTATGATTTTCTTTCATAGTATAAAATAAATAGATGTCATATAAGCTATTTTTAGAGTTTAAACTTAGTATACTATTGGTGGTGTATAAATAATAGAATCTACACACCATTATTTCACATTTAGAATAATAAATATACAAAGTGTGCCCTGGAACATAAAAGGAACATACAAGTAAGTTGACACATCAAATGATAGTTTTAGTTTTTAACTGAAAATAAAATAATATTTCTGTCTTAAACAGCAGAAATAAAATTACTTAAATTCTAATAATCTGGAAATGGAATGAGGAAATGTAATCTCTCTGATTCTTCTCTGAGACAGATGAGCTTTCTTAATCTGCTGTTTCAGTGTAGTAATAAATATTGATTCTTCAGATCGCTTTGGTGCTTTAGCACTTCTAATGGAGGCTACAGGAAAGGTAGTGGATTCAAGGACATTTCCATATCTGCATAGACCAAATAGGCAACATTTAAAGAGCATGGGATTACTATACAGCAATATTTGAAACATGGGACATTCCTAGCAATTTGCAAATCAGATAAATTAAACTAAGAATTGACCAAAAGTGAGCTGAATCCACATTGAACCTTTCAATCTTCAAGATATGTCACCACTGTCAATTAACTGTTGCAGTATAGAATTGTTTTAACTATGGACCAGAAGCAGAGACACTAAAAATGGCAACTTTCAATTAAGTAACTGCAGACCTATAGGTGGAAATAGGTATTTGGCCATGCATGCCACTACTTACAGGACAAGGGAGCTAGCATCCCTGATGGCAGTGTATTGGCAAGAAATTAGCAGTTCAGTAGGGTGGGTTGCAGGCATATGGGATTCTCTTTAAGTAGATAGGGTAATTCCATTCTTTTGTATCCTGAACTTCCTTCTCCACATGCAGTCATGTCTTTTCACAATAAATTCTGCCCATCTTTTTGGAGATTGACCAAATGGTTGTTTCAATTTCCATGGCTAGCACTTGTTGTTAGCTGCAGTTCATTGATGGTCAGTGAACCTCGCTAGATGCCCAGCTCATCATATTTTACTGTACAGGTTGAACCTCCCAAATCTGGGACAAGAGAGCGCTGGAGGCGAGAAGCATGAGCCAACTGGGAGTCCTGTGGGTGTTGTGGATTCCTAACTGAGCTGACAGAGGCCGGTCCTTTGGTGGGTGAGGAGTCTAGCCCTGGGAAGCCCGGCTGAAAGGAATCTCCAGTCACAGCTGGGAACCCCGACAGCAGTGGGGCCAGCGCCGGCTGGGAGGAATCCCTGGCCCTGGGAGTAGCTGAGCCAGCAGTGGCTGGGAAAGCTTTGGGTGACTGAGCAGGAGACTGGTAGTGGCTAAGGGTTTGAGCCCTGCCCCTCACCCTGGGGTCAGCCACCAACAGCTTCCCTAGGGACAGAGCTGGCAACTTTGGAACTTAGGAAGGGCAAGAGAGGCCCTGAAGGAAGGAAGGTTGGGGGGATCCTCCAGTTATGTCTGTAATGCAGTCAGAATTTCTTTTTTTAAACAGTCTAATATAGTTTGTGTTGATGCCCTGCTCTGCAAGAGCTATCAACACTGCATTGATCTTTATGTTGTCAAACACTTTTTCATGTGGTGGCAGCTAGAAGCTCCAGGCCCTTTAAATCCCCACCGGAATGCTGCGGAGAGCACTCCAGGCAGATCTAAGGGTGGGAATGGGGGGAGTGCTTTGCTCCTGGCAGTGCTGAGGGTGGGAAGAGGGGGGCTGGTATGATGTGCTCACTGCTCCAGCCCTACTCCTTCCACCTGAGGCCCTGCTTCTTCCAGGAGTGTGGACCATGGCCCTCCCCACCTTGCCCAGCAACCTGGCAAGCTGTCCAGCTGAGACCTCTAGGAAACTCTCGCTTAGAGGTTTAGCTATTACTTGAAATTGTGGACAATAGCATCTAGCTGGAAGGAGTCCAATACTAGTATTCTTCAGTACAAGAAGGGTGATTATGAAGATCTAAAGAACTTCTGTCCAATGTGCCTGCTCTCACGTGTCTACAAGTTGTTTACCAAAAAAATTATAATTGTAAGGTGAAAATGAGAGACTAAGCAATTTTTCAGTAACAGTGTTCTGTGACTCCGATATTTTTATGTCTGATTTTATAAGCATGTAGTTTTTAAGTGAGGTGAGATACCATTGTGTACTAATTGGTTCAGTGGTAACCACTGTACTTAATCAGCAAGGCCCAAGTTCCTGAAACCATCGCTATTCAGGAGCCTTCCTATTCAGAATGTGCTCAACTTCAGGAAAGAGTAATTGGTTTTACTGGTATTTAAGCATTTAATTACATATGTGTAAACCAATGTGGTTTTCTATATATGGTCATAGTTCAGAAATGGTTTATCAACAGTCAGTACATAATTTATAGAAGTTATAAGCATGTTACAGGCAGGAATTTCGTGTGTTTGTAAGGACATTGGTACAGGAGGTTGTATTACTTCTGTATATGGCATTAGTGATATCATTGCTGGTGTACTGTACCCATTTCTGGTGTCCACGCTTCAATATATATTAAACTTGAAAAGGGTTCAGAAAAGGGCCCTAAGAATGATTCAAGAGCAGGAAAACCTGCTTTAGAGTGGATGACTAAAGGTGCTAAACCTGTTCAGTGAACAGAGAAGGTTAAAAGGTGACTGGATCATGATCTACACGCACCTTCATGGGGAGTAGATTTCTGATAGTAGCCTTGTTTTCAATGGAGCAGAAAAAGCCATAATGTGATCCAAAAGATGGAAAGTGCAGCAATAGTCAAACTTAGCTGAAGAATAAGGGAGAGTTTGCTCACAATGAGGGTAACTTAACCATTGGAGCAATTGATCAAAGATTGTGGTGGATTTTCCATCACTGGATATTTTAAAATCAAAACTGAATGTTTCTGTAAGTGCTGTATCTGAAATGGAAAATATGAAATTGATGTAGCAATAGTTGGATGTTTCTTGGTCTGAGTTATGCAGGTTAGACGAGATTATCCTTATCCTCTCTGCCTGGCTTTCAAATCTGTGAGTCTACTAAGGTATTACAGATGTCTGTAAGCCAGGGTTGGACAATAAAATGGTGGCAGTTCACTACGGCTAGCCACTGGTGAGCTGCTGTTACTATATTTACCTGCACCTCCACAGGTACAGGCAATCAAGCTCCTGTTGGCTGGGAAAGGTGATCCACAGCCAACGGGAACTATGATCCCCTGTACCTGTGGAGGTGCAGGTAAATAGAGCAGTGTAGGGGCCCTGCTAACCCTTGCAGATCGGATCTATCCCACGGGCCAGTATTTGCCCACTCCTGCTGTAAGCCATAGTTATAAACATCCTATTGACTTGTTGGACTCTATGAAGGACTAGTAATTTACTAATATACTACAAAATTTACCTGGCATTGCTCGGGTCCTTAACTCAATTAATTTTTATTTTTGGAAAATAAAATGAAAATGTACTCACTTCATTTAAACATTGCTCTGGGATGGGGACGGGGATGGGAATGAGCGGGTCAGGCTGCCCCAGACAGAGAGGAATACTCCAGCCTTCTCCCACTGTAGCAGCTTAGAGCGAGATGAGAAGTACCTGTCCAAGGCCACTCCAGCTCCATTGGGCAAGGCTGGGGGAGGGGAGCATGTCTCCCAGTTGGGATAGGTCCAGGTTCGTCAGCTCCCTGCATTCCCAGGCCAGAGGGAGGAATGCAGTAAACTGTGCACTTTCCCCTCACTCCCTGACAAAGGAGAACAGCCAGCAATATACCCATACAAATGTGGGGACACGGGGGGAGGAGCATCCTCTCCCCACCCTTGCTAAAGGGCTTTTTCGGCTTCCACTCTATAAAGCCATCAGCCATTCACACTAAAACTTAGCTTGGTAGATCAAAATGGTCTCAGACACATTTTTGATTAATGATATCTACTGTCTTCCTTTTCTTTGTGCTCTTTTTTATAACTTAAATATTCTCCTTTGAAAATGTTTTTCTGTCCTGCCTTGTGTCTTCGATATACTTTTTTTATTCTTTGTGTTATCTAACAATGTTCACAAATGTTTTAAATATCAGTTGTGAATATCACATCTATGTAAAGTTTTGTTAATGGAACCATTCTCCTTAAAAAACCAACTTATTTGACAGCATTTGTTATGTATGTGCGACCAGAGGATAGTCTTTTCCACTGACCAAAGGCTCTTTAGCTCACATTTCCCTTTTAAAATCTGTTTCTATATGAGGCTCTTCTATGTTTTGCAATAATCCTCAGGTAAATCCCCAATTCATTATTTCCTTTCCTCATATGGCAAAAGGCCTATGCAAAGTTTTATAACTTGGAAAAGTGTGTCCTTAGCATTGTCAAAACGATTCACTGCTATCAGCATTAGCAGTGAAGCACTTGCTGCTATGAATAATTACATTCTCTGGGATTTCTATAGCACAGTCTCATGGAATACCTACGTTTCAATGGAAATGACACATTAATGCTTTTTCAGAATTTATTTTTAGCACTAATCATGTGTTGGTTTTCCCCCTAAACTCTATACCAATTCCTAGTGAAAGACAAAACTACTGGAATTTTTGTTACTTAATGACATAAAAAAGGCTGTGTCTAGACTACGTCTCTCTTTTGACAGAGGGATGTAAATTAGACACTTTGAAATTGCAAATGAAGTGGGGATTTAAATATCCTGTGCTTCATTTGCATAATCACATAATGGCGCTCTTTCGAAAAAGCGCCATTTCGAATGTAAAACCGTGGTCTAGATGCGGTTCTGTCAAAAACAGCAGGCTTTTTCGAAAGAGCCTGCCATTTTTGACAGAACTGCATCTTTTACTGTGGTTTTACTTTCTAAATGGTGCTTTTTTATAAAAAGCGCTATTACGTGATTATGCAAATGAAGTGCAGGATATTTAAATCCCCACTTCATTTGCAATTTCTAAGTGTCTAATTTACATCCCTCTATCAAAAGAGGGATGTAGTCTAGACACAGCCAAAGAAGGGTAGAATGTCGTTTTGGAGCCCACAGTTGTAGAAACCGATCATCAGTGTGAGTAAATTGTTTTACTTCCATATGCCTTATTTTCTTAAGTCAGGTGCAAGTTACACTTTCTATTCAGACACATCCCTTACACAGAAAAAGAAGAAAATTAATATGATTATTGCAGTGCTTCTGACCACTTTTCCTAGATTGCTATAAAATAATACCAAAGATCTGTGTTTCACCTTCCTCACCTAATCTGCTTAGCTTCCTATATCACACACATCACCATGGTATCAAAACACTTCAGGGATCGTTAGTTAGTTGCTCAAGTGTCTTTAATTCCATTTTACAGATAGCAAAAATAAGACAGAGTGAAGCTGGGATTTTCAGAGTTGTGAAAAGGAGTTGTGTGTCCTAATCCCATTTACATTTTCCCTTAGGCCTCTGAAAATTTTAGAAAGTCTAAGAGTTACTGTCTCCTTGCTTAGAAGTTTTCTTTGCAATACTGTTAACTATGTGACCCACTGGTAACCTTTAGCCTCTGCTATATTTGTACACCAATATGAAAAGCCTGTTTTCCTTTCAGTAAACACTTTCACATCTCCTGTTCTTTTCTTCAAGAAGTCATACCTGCTCTTCCTGAATGCATTTTGCCTGTCAGTGTCATGCTGACAAACATAGCCCTTCATTAGCATTTTTGTTTCCTATTCATTTTTACCTACTCTTGCATTTCATGCCTAGTTTGGTTCTATTGCTGGCTTCTCTGTGGTGTCTGGATTTCAGAATCCATTCCTTGGTGAGCTGCTTCAGGAGTCTATATATTTTCAGGACATTACAAAGAGAAGTAAAGAAACTGCCACCATTACCTTGTGTCCTGTCACATTCAGTACTGCTGCTTCACTGCTAGATATTATACCAACTACAGTATATCTCATGGGAGTAGAACTTTCCTGTTGGACAATATCCAGAACAAGCTTCTGCTAGAGAGTAATCTGAGGCCACATATTAGTACTTCAATGCCACTTCTTTGAGTGGCTCACCCAAACTACTTGTGGTCTGATGTGAAAGAGGGAAAAAAAAAAAACCCAAGCTTCCCTGTAAGGAGATATGCACCAGTCAAAGGTATGTAACAATAGCCACTGGATTCTACATTGTCAGTGCATGTCATGTGTTTACTATGCTTTCATTGGAATTCCTGAATATTTCCAATGCTTCAAGGCCAAGTAGAAGATTGGAGGATTTTACCCGCTCTGATATCTCTGCAATACCTGTTGCTTTCAGGGAAACTTGGAAGTATTGAAGCCACTTTTCTAGTTCTTGTCCATGTTTCCTTCCAGACTGAGATATAGGAGGCTTCATTTGATCCATGTTTGCAATTATTTAAGGTCAGATGTTCAGAAGATGTAAATTCCATTGATAACAATAGATCTGCACTGATTTACACTAGCAAGAGAGCTGCCCCCCTTGTTGTCTGGTGTTATGAAATAAAGGTGTGACAGGCTTTGTCTACACTACATACTTTTTGTGGAAGAGGCAATGCAAATGAAGCATAAGGATCTTGCTCAAAATGGTTTTTTTTCGCAAAATGGGCATGTCCACATTGCTTATTTTTACACAAAAACCTCTTGTGTAAAAGGCATTGGAAGAGATTATACAAATGAAGCACGAGAAAAAGCTAATGAGCGCTTCATTTGCATTGCCTCTTCCACAAGAAGTACGCAGTGTAGACACAGACTCATTGAAGTGCTGATCAAAGACTGGCTTTCACATTTTGGCCCAAGTGACCTGACACACAGAAGGCGTTCCAAAAATTAGTCGCCCTCAGTCACATAACAAGGTTCAGTATCTGCTAACTCCAGTGGCTACTGTTGTAACTATATTTTTGAGTTTTATCTTCTGAGAACTCCTTTTCCTTTGGCCAAATCATTGTCAACATTTACATCCAAAGTACTGGCAAATAAATACTTATACTAAGCACTTGATCTCTTGCATTTTACTGCGAGTTTGAATCTACTGCTGAAAGTATTGGCTCCATCAGTTGTCACATCTAGTGATGGAACTTTCACCTGGATAATTCAATCTGCTTGTAGGACATTTGTTACTGCTGCTGCCAAGTGGCTGTCAGTTGCAAAGCCAATGTTATGCTGATAGTTGCTGTCTTCACTATCATTATTTGAGACACTCTTTGCTCGCTCTCCAGTTACCTTTCCTAATCCACATGAAATCAAACTTTGCTGAAGCCTCATATTCCACCTTCTTTGTTGTCTTGATAGTAGCTGGGCCTTGCTTACTTAATGCGCTGGGCTGATATTTCATGTGTCAAATATAAACGTTGAATCCTTTGGTGTCTGCACACCATTTCATAGGTCTGACACGTATAAATGATCATGGTAATCTAGATAGCTAGATTATCATGGTTTTCTTCACTTCCCCTGGCAAAAGAGTTTCTATATGGATAGGCTAATAGCATATCGGAGTGATCTAACATGTTTTCTTCCATGACAACTTCATAAATGAGTTTAAAAGAGTCTTATTGGAATTGATAATTGATTTCATAGTTACTCACGGATGATAAAATTACATCTCTTTCCCCCAAAAATCTTTCAAGCAGAGATGTCTGTATGTATATATACCATGCAAAGAACTGATGACTCTATAGGCAATAGACACAGATCTGCTAAGTGTGACCAAAGTGATTTCTGATGCTACAGATGATACAGCAACTCTCTAATTCTATAACTAAAATTCTCCTTGTGCACAAACATAATAGCTCAAATGTCTTAACCTGGGCACTAAATTTGTGTCAACAGGCAACTGCAGGCTGCTAAGAGAGGCTTTTAAAACATTATAACATAATTGAAAAGAAATGTTTATCCCTTTAAAGAAAACCACAAGAGGAAATTGCAATACAGCTCATAAGATCCTACAGCATCTTGCCCTAGCTCCAACCTAAAGATTGCCATAGGTATTTAAGTCATAAAGTAAACTGAATTACTACTGTACGCTGAATTCTGTGTAGCTTTAAAGCTAGACTCACTCTTTAACCTGGCCCCTTGGTGTGAGGGTATACAGCCTTTGTGTGGTCAGGTCAGGCTTGCAACTTGAAGGCATCGGGGTATTATCTGTTAGGGGAAAAGGATAGTGGCACCTTTAAGGGTTTGCCCTCAGAGACTGGAATGGGGTTGATAAGCAGGGGAGGGGTGAAATAATCTGATTTGGTTGGCTGGCCAATGGGGCTGAGGCACACTGTTGGCTTTTTGCACCTGGGGAGGGTTTATAAACCGTGAGCCTCCAGACTTGCAACTTGTCTTTCTTCCTGTGTGTCTGGGATAATTAAATATGGACTAAATCCACTTTAAACCATATAAACTCTGAACATTATCTGATCTAAGATCCTGACTCTACTGAAATCAGTGACAAAATTTGCATTGATTTCAGTGGGGCCAGGATTTCACTCCAAATTTTGGACTAGAGCAGAAATTCCTCCAGATTTTAACTCTGAGTCAGTTATAGAAACTACAATATGCCTGGACCTTAAAAAGACTGTTGCAGCATCTGAACAGACTTTTGCTGACAACGGAAACCAGTCAATTATGGCAGGTGTCAGAAATGTCTAACAGGGAAAAACTGGTTTTAACTTTGCGATTTTCCATAATATATCAAGCTGTTCTCTCTGATGAACCATCCAACAGGTCCACCTGATAGGGCACATCTACTGAGCAGAGCTAAAGCTGAAATAAGCTACACAACTTGAGTTACATCAATTGCTTTAGCTGAAGTCGAAACAGATTATTTCAGCTTTTGGCACAGCAGGAATTCAAAGAGAGAGCACTCTTCCTCCGACTTCCCTTCCTCCTCATAAAATGAGGGTTACAGGAGTCAGAATAAGAAGTCCTCCAGCTCAACATTATTTTGACATTGTCAAAATAACTATTTGTAGTGTAGACATAGACTATGTTACTTTAAAATAATGTCAGTTATTCTGAAATAACATTACTATGTAGACGTACCCTTATAGTGTACTTGCTGATCTTTTAGCCCTAAGTATCTGCAAAATTCTTCTTTCAAACATTAGCAATTTTCATTTTGGGTCAATTTCTGCCACACAGATACACAGGGTGGTAGTTTACTTTTCAAATAGTATTTAAATCAGTGAAAATACTCAGAGAACAAGTTAGTACTCAGGTGAGTAAGGGCAGTAAATCTGAACCTTTCTTACAAGATGGTGAAACAAATCTTTTGTCCCAGAACAAAACCTGGATCTTTTCTCTCAGACAAAACTGACCAAATGTATTGGGAAGAGGGAAGATAGAAATCACCAGTGGAGTGAAAAATAGTATGTTCACTTTTCAACTTAAAACAACTTTTCCCCACGATTACACATTTCAGCAAAGGCTTTGCAAGGGATATCACAATTAAGTCTTCGGCATTGCTGAAAATACCACAATTGTACAGTCCCTCTCATGAGTCACTCTATTGTGCCTTTCAGCACGGAAGACAAACACACTCACGCTGTTTATAAAATCAGCAGTTGACTAGATATTTCGCATACTATTAATAGCATATCAAATGTACTTTTCATATTTGATTTGTCACTTCAATTAACATGATGGCCCACCTGTTTCTGCCCCTAACATATGATGCTAAAATGATTGAAAACAGTATTGCTGCCACAGTAACAGTGTTATGTTTCTTTTTAATTCAAGAAAATTAAAAATGACTTTGCTTCGTCTGTGTGTGTGTGTATGTGTGTGTGTGTGTGTGTGTGTGTGTATGTGTATTTATATGATAAAAATATGAAGATGCTCAGTTATGCACTGCAATGTTATGTTGTGAAACTTGTAGCTTATAGGAGTTGGACCTGAGAATCCTTTCTTCACGTTTTAAACATCTTGTCAACCTTTATTAAAACACATGTCTGAAACAACTACACAATTGGTGTACTAAACAGTGGGGCTGCCAGGTTTCATTGTCTGGGCCATGGCTAGGCGACGTCCTGTTTCCTTCAAGGACAGCTAGTACTCAGGGCTTGCCCACAGCTGTGCTCCTAAAGCCTACTTTTGCAATTGTCTCATTGTTTCTATACTGTTGACCTCTAGATCTTGTCTTCTATCAGAGCAATATGAAGGCACTGACTCTGTTAGTGAGCTCCAGTGCTTCAGGTAATACTTTCATGTGGAGAGTTGGTATAAATTTCCTTAATTCCGACTGACTGCAACCTGCTCAGGCCTCAGCAGCTGTGAATTGTCTGTGTGTTTATAAGACTCTTGAAGGCTTTACAGACAAAGCAGTGGGAACTATTAGCATAAGATCCTACCTTGGGGTCAGTCTTCTGATAGTACTTCATACGACTGCTTGCCAGGTGCCCCATCCTGGAAATGCCTAGACACAAGTAGTCCCACTGAAGTCAGTGAAGAAATTTACCTGTATAGGTAAAGTGTTGCAGAGTTTGGGGCTTAAAACTAGACTCCAAATGCTATTGGGGAACTTAACCAGCAAAATAAATGTTTCTCTGAACTTTTGAGCCAGTTCATCCCTAAAAAGTTGGGAGGCTGATTGGGATTGACTTGCTGTCAGACACCCAAAACAAAAACAGCCCATTTCATTAAAGTCAACCTGGGGTGGAGAATACTAATTCATGTAACCCTAGATCTGAAAGAAAGTAAGGCACACAGTGGGGACATGTGAAGGGGCAAGAAATTTTATTTGAATTACTTGCCTGCCCTACATGATCTGTTGGTTGACCCAAAGTTCTGACATATATAGGTCCCCTGATTTCATCCAGCAGTTTTTTGATGGACTGATATATAGCTTTTTTAAAAAAATTGCTATTATTTTAATTAAACTGTGGCCTGAACTAACCAGAGATAAGTCTCTAATTCTCTTCTCACTGGTTTTACATAATGATACCCCCAGTTACCTCTGTTTATACAAGGGTGAGTGAGAAGCAGATTATTTCCAGTAAAAATGCTGCTTCCCAAAATGTGTTGCATTTCAAACGATAATATATGGAACATTTTTATAATCCCATGATATTATTCTGTTATATACACTTGGAGGCATATTTTTTCAGGGTACATACACACACACACATACATTCAACTCCCTTTTAAGGGGAGTTGCAACTATGCAACCAGCTAAGAAGACTATGACAGGTAATGGCTTATCTGATGCCGCCCTGAACTTGAAGAGTCACAGAAGTTGGGATTGGTCCTGCTTTGGGCAGGGGGCTGTACTTGATGACCTCCTGAGGTCTCTTCCAGCCCTAGGATTCTATTCTATGATTCTAGTATCTACAGCCGATTTCTCAGGTGATTTGATATGTGGCAATAAATGAAATTCAGCTCCACTTTTTCTGAGTCAATGCCTTTCCATACACCATCTTCCCACCCTAGAGGCCTCCCAAAAATCTCTGCAAGTGGAGAAGATGAAGACTAGGAAGGCTAAGGGGAAATTGGGTAGGTCAGGAATAAGGCCAACAGGATGCATATTTTGGGAGGTTTTACATCCTCTCACCTTTCCCCAGGTCCTGCAGAATTTACAAAGAAAAGATAATGCAGCTTGTGGCTGTATCATTTTCCATGGACCTTTCCTCTGCAACAGGGATCTTCCTCTAATGAGGACTTCCAGAGCAGCTGCTGCTGGCAGAATGCATTGCTGTTGGAAAGGTGCAGGCCTCAGTGCATGTGGCCTTGGCTTTTTTCTATTTCCCTCTGATTTGCAAAGTTTGTGAGTTTATCCTGCAGTCCTTTAGATGGATTAGGGAGATACCCTCCCTTCCCCTGATCGAACAATATGAAAGAATCTTTGTGAGAATCTTATGCATTTTTTTTCTCATGAGCCCTCTCTTATCACAGGAGGAACCCTTCGCCTCTTTGTGTTCAAGTAGAGAATTCAAGGAAGCTGCCAAGTCAGGTATCAACAGACAAATAAAGGACTGTAAATATAAGGTAGAGTTCATGTTTCTGGATGATGGAAATTTCATTAGAGTCTATTTCCACTATCAATTATTAAATAAATTCACCTGAGTCTTTTCCTCTCCTGCCCTATTGAACAGAAATATATTCACTGAGGAAGTGTATTCTAACCTTCGTTATGCATGAGCAGATTTGGAACTGAGAGGCATTAAATTCCTCTAGTGCTTTGAGGATTTCCTGGAGTGCATCACTGAAGTACAGTATGTCATATGCTGGATTGTGCTTTTGAGGAATAAAGTAATATCAAAGCAGCACAGCTGAGTGTGTACATTAACATCTAAAGAACATTACACATCCAAAGAGAAAGAGAGGTCTATTTCTGAAGTCCTTACTCAGGCAAAACAAGAGCTGACATCACTAGGAATGCCTGGATTAGGACTACCTAATTGGAACCTGACATTTAATTATGTAATAACCTTTGAAGATGTGTATTTCTGTAGTGATTATCCATGTCTAATGTGATCACCCTTCGTAAAACCAGTGTTTCAAATCCTTGCTTTTACTTTACAGGCCTCACGCTGCATTCAGTTACTTGGATAAGATTCCCATCAACTTCAGAACTGGGCCCAATTGGTTTGCATAATCACCAAATTCTTGAACTGGAAACAGATGAACTATCAATAATTCTTCCTTCCGGTCCAGTACACCAGCAAGTAACATCTAGCGTTTTACTTGGAACAAGAGAAATGTCACTTTTTTGAGAGAGGGTTTATGTTGTACCATTTTCCATTCTTATTACAGGCCAGTCATCCCCTTCACTTCTCTCAGTGGAGGGGACAACACACCTGGAAAATGCCTCCTCTTTAGCTTTGCCCCTTTCTTTTCTCTGGATACCATAAAAACCCTTTTGTGGGTCTGGAGACTTATGCATGGGAATAAGGCAGAAAAGGGGATCTTGGGTGCACCCTGTGGAATCCTCTCCACAGAGTATCTTCATTAGCTTTAAATTCAAGTGCAGCAGTCAATGGGAGAGTGAATGGCATTGCATGCACAGGATCACTGAGGCAGTCCAGAAGCACAGAGCAGTAGTATGAACAGCCATGACCAGAGGCAGCTTCCTGAGCTAAAAAGCTAAACCCCTGCTTTTTCCATGGAAGAAATCTCCTTTGGTTTCTAGATTTCTGTGCAGATTTGCCCCTTATATGTGATGATCTGCTTCATACACCTTTTCCAGGAACAGTGATTTGCTGTTATTCCTTACACACTTCCACACCTAAAATTCTGCCAATAGCCAATATTCTGGGTGTCTTTGACAGACTTTAAAAATACCCTAAATAAACAAGCCTGTCAATTCCCCTGGATAAAATCAAACAACCCAGAGACTATATATTAGAAATCGATTGACCTCCACCCCCATAAATGCACAAATTTCCATGCATCAGAACCAAATGATTTCAGAGAATAGTGAGGGAGCTTTGTTTCAATGTAGCCTGCACCTCTTACGTTCAATCTGATGCCTTAAAAGCTGCTGAAAACACTTTAATTTCTCTGCTTCTCGTGGTAGTGCACACTTTCAAGCTCTGGGTCAATAGGAACACTTTGGATCGCTACGTGGTAGCCAGAGAAAATCAATTCAGTCCCAAAAGACAAAAGTACGGTTGCTGAAGGTCACAAAACATTACAGCAGCTGTTGCTATTATTTGGGAATAGAGCCTTGAAGAGGGGCTCTGTGTTAATAGACACGAATGGTAATGAATGACCCTTTCCCTGCTATAATGCATGCATACCCATGGAAAGATTAATTTCTTATTCCTGGGTTGGGGGGATATTTGTTTCTTTTCTTTCTTTTCTCATTTTTAAAATAACAATTGGCTTGAAATTTCAGCATGTGTGTATATAGGAGGCCAAAAGCTACATTGACTAGAGCTAGGCATGGTGTGGGCAGAGTCATTACACTATCTATGCATGAAGATTAATCCTGCATGGCTCTTTTTACATTGTTCAAATGTGTAAGTCTAAATTCTGGGCTAGTATAAAGTGATCTGTGCAGTGCACTGGTGGGGCTGCTTGCGTCTCTGGAGGAAGGTATTATCTTTCTGAATCACTCCTCAGCTGCTCTTTCCCCAGAAGACAACTTGTGATGTGTCTGCAAGCTCAAAAGGCCGCAAGCTCAGAAATACCTATGGCTTTTGACAAAGGAAAAATATGGGGAGATGACAGTATTGGGGGAGCCCTGTGCAGCGTGCATAGATGCCCCATATGTTGCAGAATGCATACCAACTCCTTGTGCCCCTTCAGGGATGCTGGGGAAAGCAAGCATGCTACACAGTTCTACCTGCCATATTTAAGGCCTTTTCCACTAGCAGAATCAAGGGCATAAATTGCATCTTGGGTTTGTCCTCACAGGCATCACTATCGAAATATTTATATTTCATTGTCCAGACTAATAGCTAAGACAGAAGACTATTTTAACTCTCAATTCTCCTTTGCCTCAAAGGATTACAGCATATTCTCTAGACAGTTCAAAATTGTAATGTGAAATAAGTTGGTAGTTTATTGACTTCCCAGGCAACATGAGCATTCTACCACTACTGTTGCCACACTGTGGAGATCTCCAATAGCTAAGGTGGCAGAAGGATGTCTTTTTGACGCTGATGCCCTCATGCTGCATTCTTGGGTCTCCAGAATTTATTTAGTAATTGCATCATTCACAGTATAAGGATTCCTTCCATCACCACATTGTTCAAATTCTTCAACAGCCGTAGCACCAACATTTTTGACTGCTTCTCATTACTGGAGAACACTTACAGCTGAATGGGCATCAGAGCCACCAAAGTTTGTCCTCGACTGACCTTCTCTCTCTCAGATGGACTATTCTATGCAGTAGCACTGGAACAATTTGTATAGCAGGCATGTTAAGGGTAGAAATCATGTATTGGATATTTGTTATTACTACTTCAAGCAAGAGGTTGTGGCAGCAGCCCCGGTATCCCTATGATTCTATGCCTCAAACCTCACATGACACCTAATCCAGTGATCGCTGAAGTGAAGGGGAATCCTTGCATTGACTTCTGTAGGTTCTGAACCAGTCTCATTGATTCTGTTCTTCCTTCTGTTCTAGCATCCTTTTATTCCTCCTTAGGACCTATCCCATCCCATAAGCAAATCATTTATATTTGAACTAATCAACTCCTTTTTAACTTCCTTTCTTTTGCCCTCTGTGGCAGGGTACTGGTGCAAGAACATCTAGTTAACCCAGACCTCTCCGCTCCAATCAAGAGCAACAGATTGGGGCTGGTGGAAGAAGCCTAATGCCTGCCTAAAGATTGGCAATACCTGCGTGCCTGAAGCGCCAGAGGCTACAATGGCTGGTAAGGAGCCAGAAGACAGAGAGGGGGCAGCCAGAGAGAAGTCAATCAGGCAGGGAGTTGGAAGTCTCCTGGCTGGTGACTGACTCCCTCTGGGGGTAGAGAAAAACACTGTAAAGTTTGTATCTGGCTGGACACTGGAGGTAGGGAAACAGGGAAGGGAAGGAGGACATGAGTGTCACACTATATTGAAGCCTTCCATGCCTTATTTGGAAGGGCAAGCAGGCTCCAGGAAAGGGCGTTGATTGTGCACCCAGTTATAACCTCTTTCACTTATTGGATTTTAATTTCTAGCACTAGTTACAAAGCAGCCTTTTGTTCATATGTGGCCTACAGAGTTTTACATGGCAGCACTTGGCTAGACTCATCTGAATATTGAAGTGAAGCACACTGAAACTACCCGTCCCAGACAGCAATGTGACACATTGATCAGTGAGAAGGGTCACTCAGAAGAAGAGGGGGCATTGCCTGCTGGAATCTGTAATGCCTGTGGGAACCAGTTCTGTATTCAAGATAAATCAGATGCAGACTGCTCCAGTGTATGCAAATTTTAGACCTAGCAGCTGGGAGCCTGGGCAAGTGGCCAATTTGGTGCTCAGCTGGAGTGACCTTGCCATACATATTACTCTTTCCCTATCACCCTATAGATTTCTGTAACTAATCCTTTCATTAAGCTCCCATATTCAGTCTTTGTTGAAGAAAAACAGGGAAAAGAACTTATTTCATTCTTCCTTAAAAACAGGAGCTTTCCAAAGAACGAACGAAGGAAGTTGCATTATTTCTGTCACATTTGTAAGACAAATTTCTTTTAACACTCCCTCTCTTAGCAAGGCTGTGTTTTGACAGTGAAGATTGCTGATTAGGTGGGTAGGATTTATTGTTTCTAAATGATTCATTAAGCTGGATTTGAACTTTCATTTTATTCTCCTATCATTTCCTTCCCATCCCCCCACTGTAAGGCACAACTTTAGTTTCTATTAAACGAAAAATAGTTTTGATTGGCAAAGAGTGATTCCTTTGCCCTTTTGGGAAATCAAATAAATTCAGATTTCACTAGTCACACTTGGAGTAGTACATTATTTGCACAGCTTGAAAAATCTTGATGACAACTAAATGACCAATTGCAAAGAGACAATTGAAGCAGCAAATCAAAGAGCTTCTTCACACATCTGACAGAGAGCCCACTGAACAAAACAAATTGCAGTATGGCATCAGAATTGTTAGCAGTGTCAAGAAAAATCAGAATGAGAAAATCATATCAAATAAGTGCAAAAGAAAATAAAGAAGCAAAACAGAGCATAAGCATGTAACCACAGACTTCTGAAGCTATTTGGAATTTTCCTAAGATTATTCAACCATATACAGATATAGCAAAATAAATGAAATCAAGCCAGATAGCAATCAAATCAAATGGCTATCATCAAAAAATCAGCACACCCCATAGTTACCATTTATTGATATTGGAGATACTTTAATGTTTAGAACAGGCAATTATTGTTATAGGTCAGATACCATTGGTAGTAACTATGGACATGGCAGTATGTGTTAACTGCTCAAATGGTCAAAATTTAAAAATTGTAGATCAAAATTGCAGTGTCAAGTCTTCTTCATCCAGTGCCAATATAGTGCACACGTGTACCACCGCAGAGAATTACTCAAGGTATCACATACAACCTTAGAACTTGACCTAGCCTTCTTGGGACTTGCCAGTCTGAAAGCAGTATTCCATTGAATAACACTGAGCTCCCGAGAAAAGATACTTGTTTCCTATAGGAATGATGGAATTTCTTCACCTCAGACTTGTATTATACTGTATAGTAGTAAATTACCAATAAATATATTTGTTTAAAGTCCATTGTTTCAATACTATTGTTTGAACTGGTTTATCCATTGTTTAAATCTTTTTTAAAAAAAATCACACCTATTGCATGTAATATAATTAAGCTATGGATATAGCTGGAAGTCTCAAGTTCAGTCATGAGGTTGGAAGGATATTGCAAATCTAAAGAGCTAAATGTTTAAAGGTATTTGAAAGAAATTAACAGCAGGATCAGAAAGTTAAATTTGCATACAACAAAAGCTTGCAACAATGCTTTATTCTCAGTCCTATTCATCTCATTCCGATTTTTTTAGTCAAGTTCAATGCATAATTTTCTTCTCTAAAACATATTTATAATGCAACAAATGCTTTCATTATTTTTGAATATAAGAATATTCCAAGATCAAAGCTAAGCTAAGTAATAAAAGAAATGTATTTCACGTGTCCATTAGTATTGATAGTGCTACATTTTATAGCTACTTCAGAGTGAGGTTTAAAAGAAATAGGTGTAAAATTCTCATTGCACAATTTAGATTAATTTACTCGTTGATGGCCAGAGTTACTAAGCAGTAAGCTAAGGCTTCTATAAGTTATTCACTGACTTTTTATGTTGGGATGAGTTGTCAATTTATCATTCCATGTCACTTTCTATACACTCTGTTGCAAGCTGTTAACTCATTCAAATTGAACTGTGAACTAACATAATACATATATATATTACATACACCTCATAAGCCTTCCTTTACTCACAGCATTGATCAGTTATGATGTTCATTAAATGGGATAACCTCTCTCAAGTCTGGTGAGGCAGAGGATACAAATAAATTGCACCTTAACCTGACCGCAGAGGGAATCCTGTTATGTTTTACTGGCAGGATGTGATAATTTCAAATGGTTATGTCATCTTCTATGCTGCAAAAGCACATGAAAGAGTTAGAAAATGATTTATCAATTCATGATTTTTTTTCTGATTCTTCCAGCAAGGCAGTGAAGTTCTCCCCATTTCCACAACAGAAAAGGAAGGGGTGAGACTCAAACCCATGGATGTTCTGAAGTCCATGAAAACCTGAAAATCTTAGGCTATGCCAGTGGTCACCAATCAGTAGATTGGGATCTACTGGTAGATCTTGGAGCCTGTGACAGGTGATCCTGACTGGCTTGGCCAAGAGGCTATCAAGCGTTGGCACTTCAGCTGCACCTCCCCCTACTACTGCTGCCCATCTCCTGCCCTTTGCCTTGGAGCTATCCCTCCCCCTGGGGAGCCTCCTGCTTTCTGGGCAGGGAAGGGAGAGAAGGAGTGTTGATGTCAAGGTGCCCCCTCTCCCACTCTCTATCCTTTCTCCACCAAGCAGAGAGGGGTCACAACACTTGGGATGGAGTTTGCTGGCTGCTTTAGGGAGTGGTCCAGGGTCAGGGCAGGGGTGAGGCTGCACCACCAACCAGGAGCCACCTGAGGTAAGCCGTGCTCAGCTGGAGCCCACATCCCAAACTTCTACCTCAGTCATGAACCCCCTCCTGCACCCCAAACCTCTGCCCTAGCCCCAAGCACCTCTGCATCCAAATGCCATCCCAGAACCTGCACCCAGAATTCCCTCCTACATCCCAACTGCCTGCCCCAAGAGCAGCTCAGAGACCCTCTCACACTCCAGATCTCTTAATCCAAGATCAGAGCCTGCACCCCAACCCTCTGCCCCAGCCTGATGAAAGTGAGTGAGGATGGACAAGAGACGGAGGATGGAGGGCCTTGGAGAAGGGGTGGGAAGGAGGCAGGGCAAGGGTGTTTATATTTGAGGTAGATCTTGGATGGTACCTAAATTCAAAAAGTGATCTTGTGGTTAGAAAGGTTGGAGACCACTAGGCTATGTCATGAGAGCAGGCATTAGCATTTGGCAGGGAGGTCTAGTTCCTCCACACTCATCTGAATATCCCTGTTGTAGTAATTTGGCCTACAAATTAACCCTCGTTGTGAGCTCAGCTGTGAAAAGTGAGTGACAGTTCATAAAATGTCAATGACCTAAAACAACAAGGTTGTGTCTAGACTGGCGCGATCTTGCGCCAGAGCTATGCAAATGAGGCTCAGCATGGAATATTGCCGAGCCTCATTTGCATAACTAATGAGCTGCCATTTTTGCGGAAGAGGCTCTTGCGCAAGACGGAGCTGTCTACACTGCCCCATCTTGCGCAAGAAAAACCCTCTTGCGCAAAGCCGTTATGCTGATTATTTTCAGGCGTAACGGCTTTGCGCAAGAGGGTTTTTCTTGCACAAGACTGGGCAGTGTAGACAGCTCCGTCTTGTGCCAGAGCCTCTTCCGCAAAATGGCGGCTCATTAGTTATGCAAATGAGGCTCGGCGATATTCCACGCTGAGCTTCTTTTTCATAGTTCTGGTGCAAGATCGCGCCAGTCTAGACACAGCCCAAATGTTTATGGGAAATGTCATGAAAGGGAGATTAAAACACTAAATTAGTCCAAATAAAAAGGCTTAGTGTTAACACTCAAGACTGTTTTGAAGCCATGTCTGCTAAAAAATAGAAGTGTGGATCTAGAAATCAATGACCTCAACTGATGTGTTAAATATTAGGCCTATTTAGTGAGCAAAGTAATGAAAGGATGGGTTATTCAGCTCATCATTTCCCGGCTAGGGAAAAAAAAAAGGACTTTAGGAGAAAAGTGAGTAGATGCTGCCTGGCTGTCCGAAAGACATAAGAACAAAAAAGATCAAGCTTTGCCATCAGGGCTTCCACACCCATTGTCTCCTGGGACTCCAGGATCTACCATGACACTGCTGGATCTTCATTGTCACAATCCCAAAAGGTGCCCTAATCAGCCTAGCCCAAAGTGAGTTACCCAGATGACCTCGGCACCTCCACCAGTTCTGGCTAAATCCCGAATACCATCTGGAATGTGAGACTTGTCTCTTTCTCTCTCCCTCAGTCTCCATCATGTGTTATTTTCCTTCCCCAACTTATTTCTCCTCTTTCCTAGTCCTCTCCTTTTTGCCTTCTGGCTTAATAAAAATCTGACGTAGCCAGGCAAGACTGTACATTTTGCAATGCTGCTGTAAGCCTGTGATCAAAGAGGCAGAAGAAAACAATATCCTAAACAGCCCTCTGCTGGTACAAGTTCACCAGGTCCTAGAGTGGCTAATAAGTCTGTGTGCTCACTCTTCCAGGCAGGGAGGTCACATATTGGAGTTAACAGAGGAGACGGAAGGCACATTTTCTATCTTTGCTGTTATTGTCTTTCTCCTCTCATGTGTGTGTCTCTTAGGATGCGTGATTGAACTTTAATAACAATGACAGCACCATCCCTTTGCAGCTAACTTCTTCCCTTTCCGCCCCAAAAAAGGTCGTTCTTTTTTACCACCTTTAATGCCACCTAAAAGACTGTCAGACTGGAAGGGTTTCCTTCTAAAAATTCTCTCCAGCTAAAGGGAAAAGGAACAAGGGATGTTGTTAAGACGACTTTCCTAATAATGTACTTTTCAAATGCTGTAACTGGTTTGTTTTCTCTTTTGTATCTTTAATAAATGGTTAAAAAATTGTAGCAGCTTGGTTGCCCTGGTATTAAGCAGGCTGAAATCGCTATAAACCAAATCCCAAGCCTTGTCTCAAACCATTTCATCTTGCTCAGAGACCAGTTTGTCAACCCCTTTGACTCTTTGGACCCATAGATTCCATCAAAATTACTACCACACCCCTTCTGCCCTGTAACACCACCATAGAGCTGGCCTATTCTCTGGTAGCAGCTGCCTTCGGAACCCTCTCAGAAGGGGAGCAGGCTCAGTGTGGAGAATGAAATTATATGGGAGATAATGTAATTCCAGCGGGTCTGGAGCAGGAATCGTACCACATAGAGCAGCAATCATCTGCCAGACCTTAACTTTTCCTGATTTACTGAACCTCAGCCCCGCAGCTGCAGAGTACGGAGGCTTCAGAAAGATAAAAGACAAAGGGAGAACATACTGGGGGGGGGGGAGGGAGGGAGGAAATGGCTTGTTTTCTTTTGAGCTCTGTCTCCTAATTAAGATTTAATCAATTTTTGGAATTTTAATTTGAGGAAAAACATTGTTCTGTTGGTTTACATGCCATTTTCTGCCTGGGGTGAGATGTGACAAGAGATGGGGTTTTTTAAACCACATTAAAAAAACTTTATAAAGGAAACATCAGCCCAACCATACCTGCTAAGTTACAAATCAAACACAATAATCATCAAATTGTCACCACTTAAGGCTATTTCATGCCCTTGATCTGCATCCCTCATAATCAAATGTTTGTGATTCGAGGGCATGGTATGGTTGTGAAAAATGAAAATAGTTACACATTCATTCCCAGCTGATTTATGGGCAATTCAAGAAATAAGTGTGCCTTAATGGAGCTAATGGCTATATTATTAGACTTTTGAAAAATAACAGCTCCTCTGCTGGTTTGACTCCCCTCTGAGCTGAGGCCCAGCACCAAGAGCAGCAGCTACTGTACTTAAGGGGAAGGTACCTCTTTATTGTCTGTTGTTCACCAACCAAACTTGAGCATAAGTACTATCTTTAGCATCAGCCTATCTTTAGTATCTTATGATCAATGCTCCTCTCTCCATTTGTTGGCAGAGGAAAGGACTACTGGGTGGAGATGACTGGAAGAGGATGATGAGCATAATACACTAGAGGATTTACCAAGCATTGCTTGGGTCCTTCAGGGCAGAGGAATGTGGGGAGGGTGCAGGATTCAGGGTAGGGGGTTGGGAGGTGTGGAGGGCTCAGGGGAGGGGGTGTTGGCAGGCAGCTGCTGCCCTAAGCCAGGCCAGTGCAGTGGGGCCACTCTATCCAGTTGGCGGCTGCTCTGTGGCTCTCCGGAGCTGGCAGGAGCTTGCTTACTGCATCCCTGTGGTCATTCTGGAGTATAACTGTCCCTGCTACCAGGTCCCTCCCTTTCCATTTAACGAGAAACAGTCACATTCTATGCACATCCTATTGTCTTGGCACAACCAAACCTTGACCTTCCTTTAAGTTATGGTAAGAGGAAGCTGCATACCAAATTTGGTGATCCTAGCTCTTACTGTTTAGGAGACGTTCTTGAACAAATGGACGAACAGACAGACAGACAGATGCACAAACTTTCTCAAATGTATTTGTGAGGTAACTAGGATGTGGCCATCCACTCTGTCAAATCAACTTTTCCACATGGCATGATTTCTTGAGGTGGGGCTGAAAGCCTGCCTGGATGTTAAAGCTAGATATGTGAACATGAAGTCCCACACTGCAGTGTTAGGAGTACCAATGGGGGGAAAGGAATAACAACAAAGAAAGAGCAAATTTTAGCATATAGAAAGAAAGGTGCTTACAGAGACGAATACATGCTTGGCCAGTCCACCCCAGTAGTTTACCCATAACTACTTATCAGCTTAAGTTGAAAAATTCATATAAAGAGCTTCATTCTGAACACTGTCAAACTTCAGAGCTGTTCACATCCCAGGTTGGAGTCTGAGTCATTATATTGATCGGCACCATTTTCAAATATTTGGATTTTGAATTTTAAAAAATTATCCATGTTTTTAAGTCCCATTTATCCATTCAGTACTAATGTAGGGTAATACAGGATTCTTATAAACACATTAGAAATCTAGACTATAGTTTAATATTTAAATAAATGACATTTAAAACTGTATTTATTAAGCCTGGCTAAAACAGAAATTTCCATAACCCAAATATTGGTAGCGGAGAGCAAATGTATGGCATTTCTCTCACTTTTTGGATTTCATCCTTGAGCAAAAGGGAAGGAAAGTACTTCTATGTGTTCATAAATGTGCACTCTTATCTAATCATCTACATTGTACTGTTGGGGTCACTCAATCATCCTTTGCTTTTTGTAAAAAAGACTAGTCAGAAATCAACATACATCTTTGTATTTGATAGTCTTCAATTTGGAATTCAGTCTGTACTACTGTACTATATGAACCCTAACCTGGGCTATGTTTCAGGCTTAGTCATGTATAACTCATGGTGAGTCAGGAGCATGTCTTTTTCAGCTGCATTGTTAGCTCTCTGTAAAGGTAATGGGGCTTGTACCTACTTAAATTGAAGCTAAATTTGATCCCATGTTTCAGTTTTCCCAGCAATACAATGGGAGTTAGACTATATATGTACTTGGTTTAATAATATCTGCTTAATAATATCTACAAAGCTCTTTGAAATCCTTCAGTGAAAGGCAGTGTAAAAGGAAATGGTATTTTTATTATTGACATCATAAAGACTTTTCTCTCATGTTTTTTTAAGGCCAACAAAGTGCTTTCTTTTTAAGTGGTTATGATCAATTATTCACCAAAGTTTACATTAATTTTGCATCCTAGCCAGTTATTTTTAAACACTGAAAGGAAAGAAAACATTTAAAGGAAAATTGTTTACAATAATCATGAGGACTGTGCTTCCTGTACACTAAGAACACCCAGCTTCCTTTGTGGAGAAGAGGGGAGTGTATTTTATTGATTAGGGCTCAGCTAGCTAGAAGAGTGTTAACCACTAATAGGGTGAAGAGTAATGCTTAACCATAAAGAGGGTTGATTTTATACAGAATCACACCAAATCATGGTGTGATTTGATGTTGGATTACACCCATTTACAGGGAGGATTTTGGACAAACAGTATGTACGCAAGTGGCTTAAGGAGTGTCTTGGTAATAAGAGATAAGATAGCTTCTAGGTACCCTTGTGACATGGGCCTTGTCAATACTAAAATGTACACTAATTTAACAAAACTAGTTTGAAACGATTTAATTAGAAAAATTTTAAACTCCAAATCTAGTTGCAAAATACTAAGACAAAGGTCATAAATTAAAGCAAGGGTTACATCAGTTTAAATGCACCTAGGTTGTACATAGGCTCTAAATTAGCAAGAAGGATTTTAATTAGATGCAGTTTTTCTAGGAAAACCAAAACCAGATAGTTAGTATTCCACACTACTATAGAGGAGAGCCAGGTTCAGTTTCCATCCATAGGTCTCTCTGGAAAGCCCTGGAGTGTGCCTCTCAGGAGCCCCAGAGGTCACTAACTTGTGATGCACCAGCAAGCCTTCTAGTATATCAAGGAGCAACACTGAACTCTGAATGGCTCCTAGTACATTTCTGCATGGCTGTGACAGGAAACCCAGGGAGGGCAGTCAAAGTTGAGAATTACTGCTACAAATGTGGATGAAGAAGTTTTGAGAATCTCTCAAACTATTTTCAGGGTTTGAGTTCTAATCAGTTCCTGCCAATTAAACCAATGGGGTAGGGGGTTGGGGTGCAGGCTCTGATCTTGGACCAAGGGGTTTGGAGTGTGGGAGGGGCTCTGGGCTTAGCTCCAGGTGGGGGATTGGAGTGCAGGAGGGGTTTCAGGATGCAAGCTCTGGGAAGGAGTTTGGGTGCAGGGGGACTCACATCTGGGGCAGGAGCTTGAGTGCAGGAGGGGGTTCAAGGCTGGGACAGGGGTTCAGGATGCAGGCTGGGCACTGTTTAATTGAGACAGATTCTGGGTGGTGGAGAAATGGGCTTAAGGCAGGCTTACTCCTGCCCTGGCCCTGCACCACTCCTGAAAGCAGCTGGCATGTACAGCAATGGTTCCATAGCACCATGTGCTGCCCCACATCTACAGGCCATTATTGATCAATGGGAGCTGCAGGAGTGGTAGCTGCAGGCAAGGACAGCATGTGGAGACTCTCCTGCTCTGCCTTTCTCAAGACTGCAGGGACATGCCCACCACTTCCAGGAGCAGCAATTCCCATAAGGATAATGACTCCAGCCACGACCGTTTAGGCATTTTAAAACTCTCTGCTCAAAGAATTACATTTAAGTGTAAGAGAGAAATGAAAATTATGAAATGCACAGACCAGTGAAAAACCAAAACTAACTCACTTTGCAAGCAGTAAAAGAAGGAACAACAACCCCCCACATATGTGTTGGGACAGAAGATGAGAGTGAAGGACCGTGTATGTTTGTGAGAATGGCAGACACACACACAGGGTACGTCTACACTACAGCGTTAATTCGAGTTAACTTAATTCAAAATAGTTAATTCGAATTAAGCTAATTCGAATTAACACATCTACACACGAAACCAATTTCGAAATAGCGTTTTGCTATTTTGAAATAGCGTGTCCACACTGAGTGGACCCTGAACCGAAGTTAAGCCTGGCCAGAACCAGTGCCGGCAGGGCATCAGGTTAGGACTTAGTGTGTGGGACTGCTGCCTGAGGCTAACTGAGCTCTGTGCTTAAAGGGACCCTACCCCCACCCTGGACAGCCAGTTCTCAGGGTTCCCCGCTTGCTTGTTTACCTCGATGAGGGACAGCAAAGCAGTCCTGTCTTGGAGTGCCCTGAGTGCCCGCACTCAGGACACCACAGCACTTGGCCACATGGAGCCATAGCTGCCCCTGGGCACGCCGGTGCATCTTGTGGGGTTGTTGCCATCAGCCCCGCTGCACTTGCTGCAGGCTGCCATCTGGGGGGTCATTCGGGGGGCTGTCAGGATCCAGGAGGCCCTGCGGAAGAGCGTCCACCCCTCAGAGCCCTCAGAGCCACCCTGGTCCTCCCCACCGGGGGCTCATGCCCCATTCCTCCCTCACGTCCTTCCACTTACCCCTCCCTAGCCCCCCTTCCTGATGTCAAAGAAAAAACACGTATGTTCAAAAATAGAAACTGGGTTTATTGAACAAAACTGGGGGGGGTGGCTGAACCTCTGGGGAGACTGGGAAAAGGAGGTGGGAGAGGGGAAGAGAGAGGGTGGGAGAGGGGAGGGGGAAACCTGGGAGGAGGGAGCTGGAAGGGGGAAGCAAGGGGAAGAAGGGGGAGGGGAAGCTCAGGGCCCAGGGTTGGGGGTCTCGCCAGACAAACTTGATTTTCATGCAAACCTGCTCCTGGGTTCGCATGTGGCCTTTGGTGGCCAGGCTGGCAGCTATCCTGCCATAGACGGCCGCATTCCTCCGTCTAGTGCAGAGATCATGGACATTGGGGGCATCCCCCCCAAACCTGAATAAGGTCCATGATCTCCACCCTGGACCAGGAAGGCGCCTGCCTTCTCCAGCCCCTGTCAGGCTCCTGGGAGCTGGCAGACTGCTCCTGGGGAGCGGTGGAGGGCTGGCTGCCAGTGGCTTGCTGGCTCATGTTTTGGGACCACTAGGTCAGGGCCCCCGGTGGCCACTGCTGGTTCTGGGCTGGCAGGCTTGGAGCTGGCACAGGCACTGTGGCCAGGGTCTACCCCTTTAATGGCTCTGGGGCTGCGGAAGAAGAGAGTAAGTTTTCCTGGTTGTGCCCAGAGTGGCCACCAGGGCTCCCTGGGAAGGGCTGGAGGCCCCCTATTTCGAATTAAGTGTCTACACATCAGTTAATTCGAAATAGCTATTTCGAATTTGGCATTACTCCTCATAGAATGAGGTTTACCAAATTCGAATTAAGCGCTCCGCTATTTCGAATTAATTTCGAAATAGCGGTTTGCATGTATAGACGCGATTAAAGTTAATTCGAAATAACGGCTGTTATTTTGAATTAACTTTGCAGTGTAGACATACCCACAGTGTGTGAGAGTGACAGATACTTGCATTGTCAAGCTTCCTCCATCCCCTTCTCTCTGTGTAGAGACAGTGTACAGAAGTGGGGAGAGGAGAGACACCCTGACATCAGTGCCCCCTCTTCTCCCTCCCATACCCTACACAGCACACAGGAGGCTCCCAAAGGGGCAGCTCCAAGGCAGAGGGCAGGAGCAGCATGATAGTGGGTGGAGGGGCAACTGAAGTGCCAGCGCTTGATAGCTTCCTGGCCAAACCAGTCAGGATCACTTGTCAGAGGCTCCCAGATCTATTGGTAGATCCTGATCTACTGGTTGGTGACCACTGCTCTGGAGAGAGGTGGAAGGCGTTAAGGATAGAAGACTACATTCCCCCATGCTAGAGTAGAACAAATAGTTGTGTGTGATATACTTGACATTATAAAGATATACATATATTTTCACTGTCGGCTCTTTGCTCTATTTCTTGATGCACCCTTTAAATGGCTCTGCAGTTTCGGTCCCCTTTTTTCATTGTGCTAAGTGAGAGGCAGTCCCCAAAGATTTTAACTTTTCAACTCACAGAAGGCAGATAGTGTGAAACTGGGTGGAGAGAAAGATATTCATCTCCCTTTAACTAGTACCCCCCCCATCCATTTACACATAGCACATTTAATGGAAAATGTCAAAGCACTTTAAGGTAATTAATTAATTAAGCCTCACAATTCCACTGTGAGATAAATATGATGGCAACCATTTTATAGCTGCATACATTTAGGCAGAGAGGTTTAGTTCTGTGAAGTTTGTAGACAGTTGGCAAGTTTGGGGGTTGGTGAGTACAGGCAGACTGCGATAGGGTTCCAGATCCTAGATTTTAAGGATCCTTATAACCTTCTAGTCTGGCCTGCTGCATAATGCAGGACAAAGGTTTTACTTAGTGATCTCTGCATCTAGCTGAGGAAGCTATGTTGGGATCAGGGCATGTCTTTCAGAAAGACATCCAAAGTGACTTAAATGGAGAATTTTCTGTAATCCTGGTGTCGGTTCCAATCATTAGCGTTAAAAATGTTTCTTATTTCAGAGGTGAACTTTGATGATTTCAACATCCATGATTTGGGTTTTGTAATGCTTTTGTTTGCTAGACTATGGGGGCTGAGGGGGAGGAGGGAAGGGTTGTTTCCTTAGTTGCCTACAAAATCCTGGTTTATTTGGATTTTGCATTAGAAGGTTTTCTCCCTAAATGCATGCATAAGAGTTGCAGGGCATTCCATGTAAAGTGTTCTTCCAGTCTTTCCTAAGAACTTGTGATTTATTGAGCACCCATTCCAACTCTTGCAACTGTGCCTTTTTAACAATGTGGATTAAGTCGCCTGGAAAAGGAAAAACTAAAGTGCCTGCCTGTCAGATTTACTCTTGAACATATGAGTTCAAGAGTTCTGTTGTTATTGTCAAGTTCAACTTATAGAAAGAGTTAATAAGAACATGACTTCTCACTAACAACGTGCCCTAGACACTGCACATTTTTTTGTTCTGCTCCAACTATAAGCATCTCTGAGGAAGAGCATTGCTTGTTCAGTAAAGGAAAACCAATCACTTAACATAGTGAACTTCAGGTGTTATGCAGAAGTGCTCTGGGTTTGGGTTCATGTTATCGGTGCAGACGTATGGTGGGGTGCTTAAATTAACATAAAGAGTGATGCCTCTGTTCAAAACAGAATAATCAGCATTGATTTGAATTCCATTTCCCTGCAATTTAGAAACTAACAATGCTGCCAAAAATGTCCTCTTTGCTGAAGGTATAAAAAGAAACATAACGACTGATTGTGCCTGCTCCCCTGATGTAACTGAGATCAGAATCCACACCATATTACTTAAATTGTAGAGACATGAATTCTTTCCCTCCTGCTCATTTTTTTTCATTCCGTAGCTAAGGGTGTGTCTAGACTACAGGAGATTACAGGATCTTTCAAACAAGGCTTCTATTTTCGAAAGAAGCGCGTCTAGACTGCAGTTTCACTTTCAAAATAGCGCTTTTTCGCTATTTTTTTTGCCATGACGTGATTATGCAAATGAAGCGTGGGAAATTCAAATCCGAGCTTCATTTGCAATTTCAAAGTGTCTAATTTACATCCCTCTGTCGAAAGAGGGATGTAGTCCAGACACGCCATCAGGCAGTAACATTAATGAAGTCTTTCCTTTTTATTTCATATAAAAACAGCTATCAAGCATTTCACTTATATGAGAAAAGGCAGGTTTGGAGAAAAGAAATCTACAGAGTAATGGGAGTAAATCAGTTAAATGCGAAATTGTTGTTCCTGCTCTTTTAATTACTTGTTAATCTCTATTTTCCAAACTGGGGAAAGGGTACACTTTTTATAATGACTGGTTTTTTCCTACACACGGCTGTTGTGTGCGTAGAACTTGCAGTATTGTAGGAGTTTGTTCACAGTTCTGTAGCATTATTTCAACGTTTATCTTTAAATAACTTATTTTCTTTGTGTATGTATTTATAATATCAAACAAGTAGGCATATAACAATGGCAAAAGAGATAGAATGGTTTAATTAATTTTCAATTGGATATGAGCAGTAAAGTTAGGGGGCTTCAAATCTACCTTTCATTCTGACAATACAATTTTGCTGGCACACAAGGTATAATGTAGATATCTGACAATGTGCAAGCACTAGTAGCTGAATATCTATATTCTGTCATCTGCATCACAATTTGATGCCCAAATTGATTATGGATACCAAGTGAGAGGCTGATTTGGAAAGATGTAAAAGCAGGGAAAAAGCAAGTTGCATTTATGAATCAAGAGCAACATATGGCCCAGAATGTGGAAATTAGTAGGAGGATTTTTTTAAAGCACTTAAAGAATTGTGATATTATATAGAGTTATATACACATGGGAATAGAGAGGACACATTGGAGCTGACCTGTCCTTAATGAACAGTCCCATTAGCTTCATTGTCTATTACCTTACACTGAAAATTAGAAAAAGGAGATCAAAGTGGAACATTTCATGTCTCCCAACACTAATTTTACAATATACAAAAATATTTAAATTACATATAAACATTAAGCAAATGCTATGACATGAGAGTGTGTTAATTTTATTCCATCTTGAAAGCCAAGAGGAAACTATGGACAGTGGAAAAAACAAAACTTTTTGATAGCAAGCAATCAAAACTAAAAGTTCACTAGATCAACTGAAACTAATGTAAGAGAAGCCCAGGATCCTATTATCAGTCAACATGGATTCCTGGAAATGTGAAAGAACAGGATAAGGCAGGGGTGGGCAATAATTTTTGATCGGGGGCCAAAAGTTTTGAAGTGCCTCCGGGCCGCCCGGAAGGGGCGAAACCTAAACTGGAAGGGGATGGGCCAGTACGCTTCTGGGCTACTCCACCCCCAGACCACAATTGGTCTGGGGGTGGCGAAGCCCCTTTGCCCCCCCTTCCCACTAGGCACCCACCCCGTGCCCTGCCGCGTACTCCTCACAGGGCCGGAGCAGGGCAAAGGAAGCTTCACGCAACTCCTCCTTGATTGGCCTGGGGGTGGGGGGAGCGCCGAAGCCTCCTCCCACCCTGCCCCTGCTCTGTGTGGAGTACGCGGCACTTCAAAGTGCTACGTGCTCCTCGCAGAGCGGGAGCAGGCTTCGCACATTCTCGCCGCCCCCAGGCCAATCAGGCCTTGGGGTGGGGGAGCTGTGCGAAGCTTCTTTCACCCTGCCCCTGCCCTGTGTGAGCATACAGCACTTTGAAGTGCTGTGTGCTCCTTGTAGAGGTGAAGGGTGGAGGAAACTTCGCGTGTTCCTCCCGCCCACAGGCCAATCAGGGTTTAGGGGCGGGGGAGCGCGTACCATCTTCTCCCACCCTGCGAGAAGCGCGTAGCACTTTGAAGTGCATCGTGATCCTCTCAGGGCGGGAGGATGTTTTGCATGCTCCCCTACCCCCAGGCTCCAATTGGCTTGGGGGCGGTTTAGTGGCAGGGCCTCCGCAGGCCAGATCAACCCACTTGGCGGGCCAGATCTGGCCCGCGGAGACCCTTTTACCACCCCTGGGATAGGGTGAAGCCTTGAATGCTGAACACCCACTTTAGCCTAATGTTTCCAAAAGGACTCAGTTTCAGATAGATGATTATTTGGGTGGTGGAAGACAGAAGACATAAAGGCTCTAAGCACTTTTTAGAAGGTCTCATAACATTCATATTTTCCACTATGGATGGGAACTATGCATCAAGGAAAGTTCATTTCAGCCACTCATAGTAGATAATTACTTATTCGTGCAATTTATCAGTTTTTGATATTTGATATTTTTGATATTGATATTGAATTTATCAATATTTTGATATTCAGATAATCTCCAAACTTTTTTCCCTGTGAAAGGTTTCAGAACAAACAGTAATGCGTTTGTTTAGGCCTTGAGAAGCTGCTTCATTTTTTAAAAAGATTCAGGGCAAATTTCTCAAATTTAATATTTCTAATGGGGGTTTCACAAAAATTTGTTGGCTCATCCACTTGATTATGAATTTCTGTGTTCTAACAATCACATGCATGAAATTCTCATATCAGCAGTTGCGGGCTTCAGCTGTTCACAATTACAGGACCTATTCCCCAGAGACGCAGAGCATTTGCAAATATGCACTGAAAGGCATGAGAGGTATAGTTGCTCAGAATGTGCTCAGCATTTCTCAGAACTAAACCATCCATGCTCCTGTCTTGCCTATGGACATCATTACTACGAAAATGCAATATAAATTACATGAGGGTCTTAGGCTGAAACAGGTTCCAGTTTTTCTCTTGAAGGCGAAAGTTTGTGTCCTCTAGTTGCTTCCTCAGGTATAGCACATTAATGATTTATATGCTTATTTGTGACATCTTCTATGGTTTCGTCTACACTGCGGAGTTTTCAGCAAGAGCCTATGCAAATGAAGTGTGGATTAGCATATTGCCGTGCTTCATTTGCATAATTTATTCAAGCCAGTTTTGCGCAAGGGCTTTTTGCACAAAAACAAGCAGTGTGGATGGGGGGGGGGTTGTGCAAAAACCCCGTTTTGCGCAAGATCCTTCATTTGCATAGGCTCTTGCGGCAAACACCGCAGTGTAGACATAGCCTAGGTGTAAAAGTGTCTGGAAGGAAATTATTATTGCCATGATTAAGGATAAAACCAAGTTTTTGTATTCCATTGAAAGTTGAAATATGCTGACTCCAGAGGAAAATTGAGGCTCTCTAAACCTAGATGTGAAACACAGAAGCAATTTCAATACTGTTGCAAATCTCCTGGAAATTGTGCTCCATTTCTAGACTATTTATTCTTGTTTTTTTTTAAATATTGCTACAGAATTTCTTCCATTACATTCTCATTATACTCCATTACTTATTGTATTGCTTGTTAATGATGCCATTTGATCTCATTACATGATGCAACTAAAAGATGAAGATTGGATGCTATATTTTCTCTTGAGTAAGATTACAGACTTTGGACTCTGTGGGTTTCTTGCTCTGTTCAAAGATAACTACTAAAAAATGACCTCTTTTTTTTGGGTCCGTTGATGTTTTTGCTTGATGTGGTAATTGGGGCTGAGACACTAGTGGTTCCAGTTGATTCATGAAATTTGACAATCAGCTTTCATAGATCACTGCAGCCATGATGTCAGAATCTCCTAAAGGAAGTCAGTGTAATGTGGGGGCATCAGATGCTTTGCTGAAAGCAACTTCCTTTAACTGCATGGAGTTGTGAGCAGCCAGAGTCAATTCAAGTACTTCATCTGCAGAGCAGGCAGACAGCAAAAGAAAAATAATTTATCTAAAATATTGAGTCAGTTGCCTCCTTGGTACACAAAAGCAATAGCTTTCTAAATGCCACAAACCTTTATAGTGATTGCTATGAAATAATTATTTACAGTATGACCCTTTGCTATTGACAAGACCAGCAGGCACCATGGGGAGAAATAATTTGTTGTACTCTGCTGATATACTACTGTGAAGTATCTAATGGTTTAATAAGACACACCAGCACTGCTGAAGGAGTACAGTGTAGGGGAAAGTACATGGTCACATGCACTCAGTCAAGCCACTTGCAGAGCTTCAAGTTAAAGGGGACATAATAGAATATGATTGGGATGGATGAAAGGAAGGACTCATACAATTCCTAAATAATCCTAAGGATGGACACTGAATTGTACTGATTTTTTCTTTTTTCCTTTCTTTATAACTATTAGACAGCTCGAATGCAGCATTATTAAGGGAAGGCTAAAGTACTTTTCACACAACAAGGTCCAAAAGCACTTAAACTTAGGATAGGGTTTTTAAAAGCACCTTACAGATTTAGGTGTAGAAATCCCATGGAAAGTCAGTGTGCTCTGAAATTTCTTAGGTGCCTTTGAAAATGTCCTCTTTAATAAATGGACTTACGCTACAGAACTAGAGATACCTTATGGTGAAATGCAGCAGTTAGGATACCTGTAAGGATACTGTAGGACATCTATGCCTTATCCAGCTGATAATAAGGTCCAGGCATAGGAGTGATCCATCAAACACCTACAGGTATGAAGAAGTTGGTAATAAAGAGAAATGGGCAATATCATTATTTTGAACTGGGTGCAATTTAATTCTGTACCCTAAAGGAGGGCTAAAGTTGTCATCTCCCAGCTCCTTGATGACAGTTTTTATTTCTCCTCTTTACTTCTGCTTTCTTCACATGTACATTTAGTCAAACATCCCACATTTTGCTATGATAAACACGAGACAATAGACAGCTGATTCCAGACTTTTCAAGTACTCTGGCTTAGCCTAATTTTGTTTTACTTTACGTACCAGTTTCCTCTGAACATTTCATTTTTCCTCTTTTTATTCAATACATAGTGAATAGTGGATCATGATAGACCAGATTTTCAAGAGCTCACTTCACTTTTAGGTGCCAAAATAAGTTGTCAAATTTCAAAAGTGCTCAGCGCCCATAATACTGAAGTCTTTGGCAGATCTGAATAGGCTTTCACGATGAGCTCTCTAAGGGTACGTCTACACAGCAGTATTATTTCGGAATAACTGACATAAAATAACAAAGTGCGCATCTACATAGCAAGTCACTGTTTTGAAATAATGTCGAGATGGAGGACTTCTTACTCCAACTCCTGTAACCCTCATTTCATGAGAAGTAAGGGAAGTCGAAGGAAATGTATTCTTCCTTTGACTTCCTCCTATGTAGAGAACACCAAAACCTGAAGTAAGCTATTTCAACTTCAGCTATGCAATTGACGTAGCTGAAGTTATTTATTTTAATTCGACTTTTGCCCTGCAGTGTAGACGTGCCCTAAGGACACATCTACACAAAGAAATTATTTCAAAATAACTTATTTTGAAATAATAACTCCTGAAATAACTATTTTGAAATAAACTTAAAAAACAACAAATAGTCTGGTAGCACTTTATAGACTAACAAAACATGTTGATGGTATCATGAGCTTTCATGGGCACAGCCCACTTCTTCAGATGACCAGAGTTTTGAGTTTAGGATGTGCAGACCCAATAAATAAATAAATAGGGGAGAAGGGAGAGGAGGAAAGGAAAAAAAAGGAAGGGGGCGGGAAACAAGGAGCAGAGGGTGTGAAAATATCAAAGGGAAAAACAAGTAGGCAGAATTAGTAACCTATAAGCACCTAAAGATTGAATAGTTAAAAGAAGCAGACAAGGATCATAGGATAGCAATTAGATAGGAAGGGTGCTAACGCAAGAATCGATACAGACAAAGAGCTGTTGGCACCTTCATTGAATGTTAAGTTGAAAATGTCCCAGCCATCCGTTATCTCAGTTAAGGTGAAATAGCATGTCTATACTACAAGGAAGCCTCAAAATTAGTCAAAATATAACTCTGTAGTGTAAACCAGGGCTAAAGCTCCCCATTATTAATCCTAGATAAGTTTCTGTGCCAAGCCCCAGTGCCTGTGTCCCCATTCAGGAACTCATAACAGAGATTGGACAATTCTAAGCCTCAGCCTCCTAACTTAAATAAATCTGTAAAAAGACTGGAATCTAAATTTTCACAGCTGCATCTCAATATTTTACAGGCAGCCTGATTATTTCTGAACTTTAACTGTGAGTTTCACAGCAGTTAGATTTTATTTTATGAAGGAATCTAAACAATTTCAAGTTGTAAACATGCTCAGCTGAAGTATTTTTCTTACCCTGAAACTGTCCATCTTTTATAGCTATTTTGGGCGCTCACAAGTGGAAGTGAATGTAATCTATTACAAAACATGCTGTTAAAAATAACTTAGAAATAGCACATTTCTATCTAGGAGAGAAGACTTGATTATTGTGACACATGTTAGGAAGGGTAAAAATAAAATAATACATTAATTCTACAGAACATTAAGCTAAAAGCTTCTTTTGGTTAAAAAATGAAAAGTTTCATATATAATCAGAGAAGCTCACCTCACAAACACTGATAATGCCTATAAATATTTTAAGATGTTGTTAATATTTTAATAGTACATCAGAGTCAGCCCTTTTCCTGTCAATTTTTCAAATACAAATGATGCAGACTATTCACCAAATTGTTAATCATTTGCTATTGTGAAGTCCTTTTAGCATCTTAGGAATGTTTGATAGAAAAACATTCAGAAAAATAAAATTGAAGAGTTGGCTATCTTACTCTGCACAACTTATTGCAGAGGGTTGGGTGCCGACCAATTGCTCGGCAGCTGGGAAATAGTGGGGCAGAAACAGCGGGGCCCCAGGAAGAAGAGGCAGGGCTGGAGTATCATTTACTCAGAAAACAGGAAATAGTTGATACAATATTCTGAAAAACAAAAACAGGATTCTTATAATTTGGTTCAGTTCTATTAATCAATAGATTTTGCATTCTTGGGGTCAAATTGTACTCTTGGATCAATCTGGTGTGGCTCATCTGTACTCTAGATGTCATTTCACCAAGTCCCTGGAGCAAAACCAGAATGATATTGTGCAAAACAGAACACATGAGAGCTTATTGCTGCTGAAAATGTGCATTTTACTATTCTGCTACCTCTGATAGGAAATGGTTTTAGTGGAAAGTTAATAGAACCAAATACTAACCCTTAATATTTCAAAGAAAAATTTCTCTTTCCTTTAAAAATGTTTCCCAAGCTCCAACCACCCAACTTTGTTTCCCTGACATTTTCAGAGTCAATGTAAACTATGTAGCCGTGGAAGCTGCTATCTCTTCTTAGGATGTATCTCCCAATATATTTTTAAGTATCAGCTTCCCTACCAAGGAGCAACGCAAGACATGTAGTAGGGAAATGGATCCATGTGCCAATTTTTTAAAATGTATTTATTTTTAAAGAATAAGCTTTTTGAGCTTAGGGAACCTTGTGGTATATATCATATATTTGAGAGAGTTTGTCTGTGTGTCTGTCTGTCCAAGAGCTCCTCCTAAATGGTAAGAGCTAGGACCACCAAATTTGGTAAGCAGTTTCTGCATATCACAACTTAAAAAAAAAGGTAATAGTCCTTTTAGCAGGAATTGGTTGGGCCAGGAATATATATGGAAACATACCTATCTCATAGAATTGGAAAGGACCTTGAGAGGTCATGAAGTTTAGTCCCCTGCCTTCATGGCAGGAGGGAATACCATCCCTGACAGATCCCTAAATGGCCCCTTTTGGGGGGAGGGGGGGAGGGCTGAACTTGCAACACTGGGTTTAAGCAGGCCAATGCTCAAACCTCTGAGCTCTCTCTCTCCTCCTTGGCAAACTATACAGAAAAGAAGCAGAATCACCAGGAAGGTGAAAGTCCTCATCTGGGAGTGCCCCAACTCCAAGCCTCCCACCCCTCAGGTGCCCTTTAGGGAGGGCAGAGGCAGGGGCTGTAACTCTCCTTCCCGATTCATATGGGAACATTGTGGGCTATTCCTCTGTATCAGGGAATGAGGGGAAAATGCACAGTTTACTGAATTACTCACTCTGACTGGGGAGTGCAGGTGGCAGACAAACCTGTATTTCCCCCAGCCAGGGGGCATGCACCCCTCCCCTGGCTGTGCCCACTGGAGCTACAGCAGCCATGCAGAGGCTCTTCTTGCTTTGCCCCCAAGCTGCTGTGGTGAGAGAGGACTGGGGTAATCTTCTCAATAGATAGATGGATAGTTAGATAGATTTAAAATCAGTAATTTAAATGGCTCGAGTTTGCGAAATACTTGGATATTGTAGATTTGAAAACAGACAAACTAAATTAACCTCCTTTAAGTAAAAAATGTGCACAGAGACTGCAGGTGTATCAGGAGGATATAAGGGAATAGGCTACACCTCCTCCAGAGTGGCTAGGCAAACTGTAGTCTCTGCTACCTCTTAGCCTCACATGGGCATTGCCCCAAAAGGGGACAGTTATAAGGAGAGATGCCATGATTTAAATCCCTCTATGCCATCTGGCAGAGCTGATTTGGCACCCAGGGGAGTTAATGCTACCTTAAGGTGATTGCATTTGTGCACTTCCTCTGCTGTTGCTGGTATGCTGAGCATCCACATCATCCCTTACTCAAAGCTGTGTCCATAAGGTACAACTCGTCTCTGAAGGCAAACTCTCCACTCCAGGCTTTGTGGTTGTAATGAGGAGGCTGAATGTTCAAGAATCAGGAATTTTGAAGTAGGTGAGGTGGAGGCCTGTCCTCATGAGCTCCTGTCCACCTTGAGTCTCTGAAGGTGCAGAGGGAATGTCTCCTGAATATGTCAGTCCATGTTACCTTCCACTACTGAAGGCCAGGCAAAAATTAGTGAATAAAAATATTTGTTCTGAGGATTAAAAAGACAACTCTCTGACCTTTCTGACCATCAGTGTGTGGGCATGTTTGTGTGCATCAGTGAGCAGGAGAGAGAAAGAGAAAAAATCCTTTCCCAGTTTCTAAGTTAAGAAAATCTGAGTTTTGGTGATATGTGTCGGAGGGTTTTTCAAAACTGGTGCTTGCAATGTTTTTCCTTAGCATTTAAAAATCTGCTTCTTTTTTTAGTCTGTCAAATGCTTTGGGTGGAAAATAAAGATGAAATCAAAGTGTTTCATCGAGTCAGAGTTTTTTGAAGGTTTGTTCCTGTTTAAACAAATCTGTTCCTCTTTTTTAAAAGTGATTTCACTTGTTATAATGATTGAAGATCTGTTGCTCACTTCCTGCGATAGCGCTGAAGAGATTTACATGGGTTTTACAATTTGAGATCAAAGACATTATAAAGATGTTAGCATATGTTTCTTAAGAAAATCTATAGGAAAATCCCACCAAAAATGTGTGGGTCTCTAGACAGCACAAAAAGTGCATCATGAACACAAAACAAAAAGAATCTTAAAAATAAAAATCAATTAGTAACTTAAGGCGTGATAATGCTCCCTAATGAGTGCTTCAGAAATGCCATGAACATTATTGTTTATAAGTTTTTAAACTTTTATTTATTCATCAAGAACCTCATATAAATGTGTTTTTCATAGCTAGTGTCAGCTCTCATAGATGCACTGAACCATTTGAAGGACAACGAGCTTTTCACACTCAAGCACACAATATGTTTCTATGCCCAGAATATACTTCACTGCATAGAATTAAGAGTTCAAGGATTCATAGCTGAACCAATGTACATATCTTGCCTAATGAGCTTAAAGTTTATTGAAAGTGTTTAGTGCAGCCAAGGAGATCCTAAGGAACAAGTAAATCCATATAAAACCCTTTTGACAATGACAAGATGGGCTCCAAACACTTTCGTGTTATATCATCCCCCTTTTCCAATTTATATCAATTTATATATTTTTCCAATTTATATCAAAACCTTCCTGGAGAAGGGATCTTATTTTTTTACATGCTTATAACTCAATATAAACTAATATGTAATACCTCTATACCATTCTTCAGATAACATTCTCAGAACACATTTGCTAACTCATTGAGTTTTTATTCATCCATGCCATCCAACATTCTTTTATGCAGCAGAACAACATTCTTTGCCAGATCCCTGGCTTCGCAGACGTGGGGACATATGAGCTGCTCCCTTTACAGAATGACAAGGCTCAAGAACTGGCCCCACTGACAGGAAGGCAGCTACATGGTACAGGTAGCTTCCTCCTCTCACTGGTGGCAAAAAATGGCCACCTTGCCTACTAAGTGATAGCGAAGAATTGTGTGACTGAGCAAAGCAGAGCCAGCAGGAAAGGAATGGATCTGAGGGATGGTGTTAACTAGGTTAAAATTCAGGAGTGAAATTCTGGCCCCACTGATATCAGTCTTTGCTATTGATTTTAGTGGGTGCCGAGATTTTACTCCATACATTGTGTTCATTCATTGTTGGCATCATTAAAAACATACTGTGAATGATGGGGCTATTTCCTGCCGGACTTATTTGTTCAAGTATCTGGGGTCCATTGCATTAAGTGAATGGTTTATGTATTATTGTGGGCCAGGATTGTATGTAACATTTTTTATATGGTGTGGCGGTGGGATGGGACAGATGTGAGATCTTGGGGCTCATCGGATTATACTGAACAATATACCAGACATGAATGGACTTTTTAGCAAAAAGTAGTTTTCCTGGAGAATATCTTGTGGGGAGATGGATGCAAAATCCCCACATCTGGTTAAGCAAAAGCCCACCTTTTGAAGCTAAGCCATGAGGAGTAAGCCCTTGTCTGATGATCACCTGTTACATGAGGCCAGGATCAAAGGCCCAGATTGTATAAAGGAAAGATTGAACTATTAGGGTTGTTGCAGTTTTGAATCTGAGACGGTTATGAACTTAACGAAGCAGTGGGTTTGAAAGACCAGCGCCCAATCTTGGAGATGGGGAGATATCCAGTAAGCTTTTTAGCATGACTAGATTCTCTTCTTGTTTTAAATGTGTGTTCTCTGTAATGCTTTCAAGTGCTTGCGTAGAATGTGCTGAATGGTACTGTAGGCAATTGCAATGTTCATAACCACTACAGATGAAGCAAAGCACAGATATGGCTTTATTAATCCACAGTGCAACAGCTTCAACAGGAGAGACTGAGGATGCCTCACATCATAATGTCTCATAGCGACGTGGCTAGAGCACACATTTGAGAGATGCTAGATCCCTGTTCAACAGCCATCTTCCCCTCAGGTGGAAGGGGGACATGAATGTGGGTGTCTCTCATTCCAGGAGAGTATCCAAATCACTGGGCTTAACATTATGAGGGAAACCCTCCTCCACTGCCACATCACAACCCCCAGCTCCTCTTGTCCACTCAGGCCTAAATCCCTAAAGGACAGATTTTCAAGAACTCAGCACCCATGGGTGTCACACTTTGAAAAGAGCTCAGCAATTTTGGAAATTTGTTCACTTTATTTTGAATCTTAAATTGGAGCTGAACTCTTTTGTGAACCTGTTCCTAAGCAAATCTCTATCTATCAAATCATTAGAGGATAGGTGACTGATTTTCTGTTTACCTGTTTTCCATCGGATAGTCTGCTATCTCAAATCAGTAAGAATAGGGGATTGGACCTTATGTCTCCTTCAAGAATGGTGTCAATTTATTATCATTTTATTTTCTGTGTTTCTGGCTGCCCTAATTTTTTTCTCCACTTAAGCTTCTCCATTGACTTTGCTGCAGCTTCTCCTAGGTTTGTGAACTTTGCCTGGTGAACTTTGCAAAATCTTTAGGAAAACATCAGGCTTGCTCATCATCAGGCATGTGTCCTTGGGCCTGTCCTGTGCCAGTATAATAGGACTCAAAAGATTTCCTTTTTGGCACAGAGATCTATTGTGTCAAGAGTGGAGCTCTCTTGGGCTATGTCTACACCGTAGCGTTATATTGGAATAACTGACGTTATTCCAAAATAACAAAGAGCACATCTACACTACAAGCCTTTATTTCAAAATAATGTCAAGCTGGAGGACTTCTTACTCCGACTCATGGGAACCCTCATTTCACAAGGAGTAAGGGAAGTCGAAGGAAGAGTATTCTTTCTTTGACTTCCTGCTGTGTAGACAGCGCCAAAAGCCAAATTAAGCTATTTCGACTTCAGCAACACAATTGACATAGCTGAAGTTGTGTAGTTTAATTTGACTGCAGCCCTGCTGTGTAGATATGCCCTTGGAAGCATCAACCACATTGAAATGTGAAGCCTGACTTTCAAATCAAGCCCATTTGTGTTGAGGTTGTTTTCTTTTTTGCATCCTAATTTTATCACATCATGAACACTCCAGCTGGAAGCAATGTCTGACAGTTGATTTGTGGAATTTTTTACTTTATTTTTAAACTCAGAACAGAATAATTGTAGGCCTGCTCAGCCAAGATTCTCAGAAAGGCTTTTATGGATAATGAAGTAGTTTAAATGGTTTCTTCACTGAACTCTGAGACTGTAATAAGGATCCTCCCACCACTGGGTGCTTTCTGTGATTGCCACTCATGGAATTTGCTGACACTCCCTGCCACATAGTATTTTTAAAAATGAATGCATAGTCTTTATGAAAATAACCTTCAAAACAAGTTGAATGCTGTTCTGGCCGACATTAGCGAGTGGTTCTCTGATACATACACTTCCATGGTTTCGGTTTTACCATGCAAGGAAATGTTCAGCCTTAGGAAGACATGCTGTGGTGCTGTTAGTTTTGGGCTACACATGGACCTATACAGTGGCAGGTCTTTGGAGAGGGAGCTATGTGAGCAGCAGGACTTTGTCTTCTTCAATAAAAACTGATTAGATTCAAATCTTGAGGCAGAGCTGCTCCATAGAACTAGGCATTGTGTTGAGCTGAGATTCCTGGAGCAAAGGTTTGCTTGCATGCTGTTTGATCACCTCTGTGCAAGGACTGATGTTTGTGTGTAAGTAAAACAAGTTATACGTAGACTATAACACTCTGCACCACTGATTTCTTCTCCGCTGGGAAGCTCACCTGCAAGGCCCTAGATAGCTGCTATTGCATGGCAGAAGGGCAACACTGGTGTCACTAGTGGGAAAGGGACACTGATATCAGGAATATGGCATCACTTGGTGACACTGTTGTTCTTTCTTCTGAGTTTTTGAATAGTCTGAAACAGTATCTGTAAAACTGGCACACAGTCCAGTTCATCTAAGTGGGAGGTAACTCAGAAGACTGTGGATGAAGCATTGGCAGCCTTAAGAGGTCAAAAACCATGAGTTAGAACCCCCTTCCCTCAAATCATAAGATTAAAAACCCCATCAAATCATGCTTTTACTGTCTTTTGATTTTTTTAAACTCTGCTGTACACCTGTGTTCATCTTCATGTGTGTGTAATAATTTCAGTTTGCAAAATTAACCTTTAGCACACACAAAAATGCACACCTGGCTCTGGCTGCTCAGCTGGAGATTTATTTGTTCCTCACCCCGAAGACAGGAAATCACCTCCATTCCCTGTTACTGCTTTGACTCTCTGCCCCCATAGTTTACAGTCTCTGGTAAAAGAAGGGCTGGATGGTAAATAGTTTGAGAACCCAGAATTAATTAAGACCCCATGTTGTTACACTCACACATAGAACTTTTTGGGGGTTGATGAGTGACAGATACTCATATTAAAGAACTTTAAATGGAACCAATCATTTGTATAAAAGATAATGCCACAGTAAAAACAATATAGGAATGACTGAGACTTTTGTAAGAGTAACACTTCCTCTTCCCCCTCATTCTTCCCCCGGGCGCCTGCTGTTTGGGACCTGCTCCCCATCCACTTCCCTACCTACTCTTACCCCGATCTGGACTCTCCCCAACTGCCCCCACATCAGCCTGCGGTTTTGTGTGTTTTTGCATTCATGAGTTCACAACCAATTCAACTGGGGTAATTCAAGGTCTCTTCATATTACCCGAATAAGCCATTGCCCAGGCCATTTTTCCCCCTCTGGGAGAGGTAATTAAAAAAATCATCCTGTCATTCTTCAACTCAAATTAGCTCTAACTGATTTCACTCTTTCAGGATAGAAAAATATATAAAAATTGCACAGAGCAAAGTCACATTGTGTCATAACTCCTCACTACAGATTTCATATGTTTAGGGGGCAATTTTGTAACTCTGCTCTCTGAGGTGAAAAAGAGACCATGAATGAAAGCCTTATGTGGAATATGCAAAACGAAGACTGAACACTTTGAGAAACTGACGTTTTGTACTACCTTTCAAAGCACCAGACCTTGCTTTCAAGAGCTGGCCATAGGCATAGCAATGGGTAGGGGGACAGTTAGCATACCTCCAAGCATGGGTCGCAGGTAAAGGAGGCAAGGGGAGGCAATGCTTTCCCTGGATCTTAGTGCTCAACTACTCCCCTCTTCCTATCCCTGTTCTGACCCTTCCTGAAGACTCCCACTGCAGGCTGTTGGAGCTTGCAGACTAGTGACTCTTCCCTGAAGTAGATCTGCTTATTTAAAAGTGAAAAGCCTTCTAGCTTACCAGACCAATTAGCATAACACTGAACGCGTGAAAGAGCCAGTAAGTGGTAATGAAATTATTTAACAGGCACGTGCCTTCCCTGAATATACTGACAAAACCAGTTGTGCATTATTATGTTTACAGGACCTTAGTTTAAAATTTGCTTGAAATATTTCATTAGTTTGTTCATGGGCGGTGGGTAATATAGGCAAGGAAAGGCATTGCCTTCCCCAAACTGCCTATACTTCCCAGCTTCCCAGAAAGGGGCGCCTGACTCCTTGGCCACCCAGAGAAGGATGGGGCTGCGGCATGGCAGCCTGGTTCCCCGGTTGCCCGGGAAGGCTGGGGCTGTGATGCAGCAGCCTGGGTCCTCCAGGTGGCGAGAAGGATCAGGTTGGGGTTGGGTGGGGCTTGGCTTCACGGTTTGGGGGGGAGGTTGCTGAAGGTATGGGGCTGAGGCTTGCCTTCCCCAGCTGGGCCTTCACCCGCCAGCCATGAGTTTGTTGTTAAAGATTATAAAATTATATTTCTAAGAAATCCTGGTGTAGTTATTTAGATGCAGTCTGAGTATTTATCGTTAACCTTAAATGCTTGGATCTTCAGAATTATAGCTTATTTTACTAAATTCTTAAGACCACTCATCTAAAATACACATTTTAATTTTAATTACTATAGTACAAAAACTGGCTTCCAAAGTCTTCCTGTTCTTTCTATCCATCCTTACTCTCCTTTTACCCTCTCTCTCTCACCATGGAAGAGAGCCCTTAAAGCAGTGGTCTCCAACCTTTTTACACCCAAGATCACTTTTTAAATGACACAACAAGCCAAGAACTGCTGCCCCATCCTTCCCCCAAGACCCCACCCCTTCATTGAAGCCCCGCCCCTTCCTTGAAGCCCTGCCCTGCCCTCTCTATTGTCCTCCTCTCCATCATTTGCTATCCCCAACCCTTATACTGCTGCTTTTTTTTTCAATTCTTCTGTAGGAAGAGGTTTTTCCAACATTTGGCCTGTCTAGACTGAACCAAATATCAGAAAAACCCCTTCTTTTGGAAGCCCCCTTATTCCTCATGGAAAGAGGAATACAGGGGTTACCGAAACAGCATGTTTGCTCTTCTACTAAAAAAAGCGGAAAAACAAACGCATCCCTGGATGCAGAAGAGTTTTTCTGGGATATCTCCAGAATCCTGAAAAACTCCTGCAGTCTAGCCGTACCCTCGCTGGGTTGAGACAGGATGTGTAGGCTCTAGGGTGGGAATGAGGGATTTGGGTGTGGGAAGGGGTGAAAGGTGCAAACTCTGGGAGGAAATCTAGATGCAGGAAGATGTGGAGAAGGGGATGCTGGCTCAGGGAGGGGGCTCCAGGATGGGCAGTGTTGGGGTCAGATGGAGAGTTGGGGTACTAAGCAAGCCACAGGCTTGTGGATGTGAGGGTGCAGGAATTTGGGTTGGGGTATGTGAGGGGCTCAGGACAAGGGGTTCCAGTGTATGATAGGCTCAGATCGAGGGTCCGGGGGAAAGGGGGTGCAGGAGTGTTATGATGCTGTGTCCAGATGAGGGCTTGGCCCCAATTGGGGGTTTGTTGGCCAGGCTTCATTTTTAAATAAAATACTATGTCAAACACAAAAAGTTTCTGCATTGTCTTTATTTATGAGAAGGGAGGGGAACCTGTTTTGAGTCAGGGGTCACTGACCCACAGAAAAGTCAGCTGAGGCTACACAAGTGAGATGCAAAAAAATAACTCCTCCAAAACCCCCCACGCCTCACTAATGTGGCCCCAATTGTGTTGGTGGGAGCAGGGGACATGGTACTGGGGAAGGGTGCTAGTGGGTGCTGGGGCAAGGGACAGGGTGCCATTGGGGCAAGGTTCTGTGGCAGGGGACAGGGTGCAAGTAGGGACAGGGTTCTTTGTCTGGGGGCAGGGGAGAGGGAACAAGGTGCTGGGAGGGCAGGGGACAGGGTTCTGCAGCAGGAGGCAGGGGACAGCGTGCCAGTGGGGACAGAGTCCCCTGAACCCACCTCCTCCCAGGACTCCTCCCCTGCAGAGGAGGGAAACCCTGTTGTATGCCTCCTGCGGGGCCAGCACATGCCTCCCATGGAGCAGGGAAGCCCCCCGTCGTGCGCCCCCTCTGGGCCCGACTCCTCCCTCCTGCAGAGCAGGGAAGCCCAAGCACACGCCCCCTCTGGGGCCGACCCCCCCTCCCGGAGAGGAAGGAAGCCCCATCGCGCGCCTCCTCCGGGGCCAGCATGAGTCTCCCGTGGAACAGGGAAGCCCTCGCTCCCGCCCCCTCTGGGGCCGAGTCCCCCCCTCCCGCAGAGAAGGGAAGTCCCAGCATGCACCTCTGGGGACTCCCCCAGTAAGCTCCCAGCACGCCACAGACCTGGGGCAAGGAAGCAGCCAGTGCATTTCTGGAACTCCCAGAAGTGACGCGCAGCTCAGGACTTCTGTCCACCCAGCGGGAAGCCGCCACTACCTCCATTGTCGCTGGAGGTAGGTAGTGGGGCTTCTTGGGGGTGGGGGTGAAAGGGGGGTCCGGAACACCTTGCGATCGACTGGTCGATCGCAGTAGACGGGTTGGTGACCACTGCCTTAAAGGGACAACATTCCTTTTGTTCCAGATAGCTGGACAAATGAGTTTCCCTATTTGATGAACTAGTTTTAAGAGAAAACTCCACCAAAATCTGTACCTTACTAAGATATAAAATCCTTTGTTTGTCTAAAATCTTTGGAAATATATTTTTAATATAAATATATGGTGGAATTTCATAAACACAAAATCACACAAAATAAAGTAGTGCTCCCTTTTTGTAAAAGCAATGAACTTTGTTTAGAACATACTGAACTGCTCTGGCTTAAATTAAAATAATGTCTTTCTTTCAGTGAGTTTAAATATGTAGTAATCTGGAATGATTACTTTATGAAGGCTTAAGAGTATATTTAAAATATAAAATCAGCTTAGAATAATAAATTCCTAGATTTGGAAGGGACCTCGAGAGGTAATCAGGTACAGGCCTCTACCCTCACAGCAGGACCAAGCGCCATTTAGATCATCCCTGACAGGTGTCTGTCTAACCTGCTCTTAAATAGCTCCAGTGATGGAGATTCCACAACCTCCCTAGGCAATTTATTCTAGTGCTTAACTAGACAGTTAGGAAGTTTTTCCTAATGTCCAACTTAAACCTCCCTTGCTGCAATTTAAACCCATTGCTTCTTGCCCTATCATCAGACATTAAGGAGAATAAGTTTTTAACCTCCTCCTTGTAATACCCTTACAAACAGAAATACTGACAGCTTAGAACACTGATGAAGAATATGTAAAATGGAGAAAAACTACATCATGTACTCCATAATATTTATTGTTGTATTCAGCAGGACATCTGACTTGCCCTTACTACAAAATTTTGGTAAATAAATCTTTAACAAACTTCGGGGTGTATCAAAATATCTGTGGGCTGACATTTTTTATTTCCAAATTTAATACTTTTAATTAGGTGCCTTCTGCATGTCCAGTCTTCACAATCTGGCATTCAGTGGAGAACATCCCCACTTTCTTTAGAAAGAAATTTTAGAACTTTTTTTTTTTCAAATGTCATTTGCTACATTTGGGTTCCAGGATTTGGCTGGAAGGGCTGAGCTGGATGGGCGAGGGGGAGAGAAGAAGGAGACAATGGGGAGAGGGCAGGGCCTGGGCAGAGCAGGGGTGGGGTATGGACAGGGCCACAGCCTGGGGAGCTTGCCTCCCCAAGCAGCAGCTTCACCCACCACCCACACATCTAGGAATTCTTTGATGCAAAGGGGCACTTGTGGCATGGCAAGCATGCACTGTGAATTGGTGCAAAAGTGAGGCTGGGTTGCAGCCCCATCTTGTCCCCATACCATTCTTTTGGGGCAAAACACATCTCTTGGAGTGCTCTGAGGGGGTACCCCAATCTATTCTGAACACCAGGACAGAAATTGTCCCCAGACCTTGAACAAGGCATCCGCTCTTCCTGCTTATCTCAAGGCCAAGGACAATCTGTTTTCATGCAGACCTCTGAATTAAGAAAGCAGCTGCCCTTCATAATGTCTAGTTCTTGAGATCACTACCCTGATTCTCCTGTACTACAGGTGTAAATCAGGAGTTAACTCTATCACCATCCATGAAATGTCAGTGGTGTAGAAACAGTGCAAACAAGTGGAGAAATGAGCCAGGTGCATTGTCTGGGAAATGTGCTAGACTTACAGCTGCTGTATGGCTGAGTCAGCTTTTAAACTTGAACATTCAAGTAGCACAGCTCAACACCTCAGCGGTACATCATATGTAAATAGTACAAACGAGTCAATGACTACCTTTAAATGGAGAGAGAAGGTGGCTGCCAGTTCTGAGTTGGTATCTCATTGGTAAAACATCACAATAATTGTTAAAGCCCCAAATAACAATTCCTTTATTGCCTCCCACTCATTACCTCAAGCAATGTTCTTTGGGTTTACTGAACAAATAGGAGCACTGTCATGGAGAGAAACTTAATAGACCTTAATCTCAAACATCTGAATGGGAGCCAAATATTCAACCTGAGAGAAATGTAAGAAAAATGCCACCCAGAAAAATAATATACTGAGCTGTTCATATTCTTCCCTACAGAAGATCGTTATAAGCCGTTTAAGGCATTCAGTCACTCTGGGCATGTCTACACAACAGAGGTTTTTTTTAAAAAAATGGCCGTTTTTTCTGAAAAAAACTTGAGTTACATCCACACTGCAATTGCATTCTTTTGAAAGAAAATCAAAAAAACAGAGGGGTTTTTCCGACATTGGTAATCCTCATTCTACGAGGAAGAAGCCTTTTTCTGAAAGAGCTCTTTCGGAAAAAGGTGTGCATGGATGGGGAAGAGGGAGTTCTTTCGAAAGAAGAGGAAAGAGGAAAAAGCACAGGTGCCCTGGTGGCCATTCCATCCATAGTAATCACAGCTTATTTGCAAGATAGCATCCATTCAGTGTGGACACTATCTTTCAAAAAAGCAGATGGCTTTTTCGATGTGCTTTTGCAGTATGGATGCTCTCTTTCAGAAGAAGTTTTTCCAAAAGATCTTTTCCAGAAAAGCTTCTTCTGAAAGAAGCTTGCAGTCTAGACATAGCCTCTGTTGCCAGCCTGATTTGGTGTGTGGATGGGGGGATGGATGCATGCATGTAATATTTTTTTATTTCCTTCTTTTTCCCCATTTGACAAAAACTTTCATTAAACCTCAAAATCCTGTCAGAACAGTGAAGGAAAGAAGGTACAGTACAGCAGGCTATGTTTGCAAGCAGTTCAACCTATGGCCTTTGAGAAAATCTCACAAGCTCAGTGCCATTCTTCCTTCAGGCTTCAGATGAAAGGCTTTGGAAAGTTAACAGTACTTACATATTTCTGTGGGCAGCCTCTGTTTTATCTGAGCCTGGGCAAGCCAGCAAGAATAACTTTCAATCAAAGGGGTAGTGACAAGTCTTGAAAACCTTACTCAGGGCCAGATGAGCACTTCCTGTGGAGGAGGCCATCATCAGGGAAGCCCCCCGCCATGTGGAGGCAGAAAACTTCCTGCAGGGATAGCTGCTGTTCCCCTGACCCTCTTTTTCCTTTTTACACAGCTTCATCAGGAATTGCACTGCACTAGCTGGATATCTTTGCAGTTAGGAGAGGTAGGTCATCCTCCTATTTGGATTTCCACTTGGAAATCTCCAAACACTGCCTTGTTGGTCTTGACAGAGTCTTCTCCCCTTCTTCACCTCCTCTGCAAAGGTCCATCCATATGGGTAGCAGACAGGCATCCATGCCAGGCAATTGTTGGGGTGGCAGCACTGGAAGCATACTCCTCTTCTCCATACAGGAAGTGAGGGGCCGCACTGATCCTGGGGGAACAGTGTGGGACTTTCTCTTCATCCAGTTTTTCCTTGTGTGAAATTCCTGTCAGAGGTGTTGGAACAATTTGTATAGTGGGGGGTGCTGAGAGCCATTGAACCAAACTATACATCCTGTATATAATGGGAACCACTTCAAGCCAGGTGGTGTTACAGCACCCTTTCCATTCCACACACCTAATTCCAGCTCCTACGATTCCCACTGAAGTTAATGGGAGCTCTGCTTTCATAAAGTCTGACTAAGGAGCTCAGGATCTGTCCCACAGACTCAGCTACGGCCTTGCTGTAGCCTTCTTGTGGAAAAACATTGCAAATGAAGCGCAGCGTGTAATATCGCCGCGCTTCATTTGTATAAGTAATGAGCAGCTGCTTCTGTGCAAGAGGCTTTTGTGCAAAAAGGAGCTGTGTAGACAGCTCCTTTTTGCGCAAAACCCCCCTGTTGTGCAAGAGCTGTTCTTCCTCGTTTTTTCAGCCACTTTTGCACAAGAGGCTTTTGTGCAAAAAGGAGCTGTATCGATGGCTCCTTTTTGTGCAAAACCCCCCTCTTGCGCAAGAGTCGATATTCCTGAAAAAATGAGGAAGAACGGCTCTTGCGCAAGAGGGGTTTTTTGCACAAAAAGGAGCTATCTACACAGTTCCTTTTTGCGCAAAAGCCTCTTGCACAAAAGCAGCTGCTCATTACTTATGCAAATGAAGCATGGCGATATTCCATGCCATGCTTCATTTGCAATGTTTTTCTGCAAGAAGGCTACAGTGTAGCCGTAGCCAGAATGTTTAAACATTACACATTAGTTTTGCATAGGGGCCTGAAAAAATGTGAGCACTGTCCCAGCGACTTTTGTTGTTGCCCTAAACTCACATTTCGTTTCAAAGAACTTCCCTTGTACCTGTGTGCTTGCTCTGTAGCTGTGTGTGTGATTTTTTTAAAACTCTGGCAGTGTTAGATACCAGTTCCTGTAGAGATAATGCTAACTCCATAGCGCAGTAGACAGAGAGTGGCAGTAATGCGTGACCATTCACTAGGGACCTGAAAGCTGCTCACGTGTGTGGATCTTTATCTGAAATGTACTTAATCCTTTTTGGCCTGTAGGGAAGAAAATTACAGAGGAGTGGACTGTCTCATGACATTTTCTGATTTTAAGCAAAAATTCCCATAAGAACAATACCTTTCCTGAGATAAATTTCAGAACAAATGTAAGAGAATCTGCATGATTAGAACCTGGGACTACATGAATTCTAGGTGCTTCTACATCACCACTGGAAGCTTAGCACTGAGAACCTGCTGATGCTAGCCACTGAAGGGAAGCACCACCCACCAGGTCCTGTGTGGCTGCCCCTCTTCCTCCCCGCCCATTGACTAGCTCTGGCAGGGGAATTGTCTGAGCAACAATGGAGACTGCCTGCTTGCCTCTACTCCAGACTGTGGCATGTTGTTAATCCTACACCATGGTTCAGCCCTGAATGTTACTTGCCTGCTTCCTGTAACCTGGTTCCTGACCCTTACTTCCTAATATCCAGACTCAGCTCAGCCCTTTTACTTGTCTCCTGACTGCAACTTGGTAACTAACAGATGCTTCTGGATGGAACTAAAGGTAAAACATTAGAAAAATAAATGCAAACTTCAGCATAACCATTTTGAAATTTTGCAAAAAGATTCATGTTGCCATTCATAATACTTGCATTAGGTCAATTAACCTATTATGAACTTGAGTCCATTTTCTGTTTATCAGTGCTGGGTGTTCTGTCTACATGAATGCAACCTGCTTAAAATAGACAACTGGTACAGTAAAGGTCTTGGCCTGGAAAATCCTAATCCTGATCTTAGACAAGACTGAAATACTCTTGAGAGGTAATAGTGGGGGTGTGCGGAGGAGGAGAAAATATTCAAGGTGGACAAGGCGTCAGACTAAGGATCATGTAGTAGTGATATTCACAAACAAACAAAATTTTAAACAAGGCCAATTAGACAGCAGAACAAGGGAGGTTGCTCAGCCTACAACACAAGAGGTGTTTGAGTTAGACTAATTAAAACACTTGAGATGAAACATTGATATCTCTGAAGACTCTTCTCCTCACTTTGAAACTATATTTCACATCGAGTTCCCTGGTTACTCCGATTTTTTGTGCTTCTGTTCGTTTCTGCACATATCCATGTATGTTGCTGTACACTGATTGTCACTGATCATGTGATGATATATACATATTTTTGTTTCTTTAAATCTGCTGCAGAAGGCCAGACTGGAGTGGGTACTCGGGAAGACCCTAGGCACAAACTCATCAGTGGACTGAGAGGGCAAGGGAGAAAATCTTTAACAATGCTTTTTCCTTATCTTAATTCAGTTCCTTGTTCAGAATTAGAATCACTTCTCTTGGCCATTCCCTAATGTGGCATTTGTGTGTTTTCTAAACTTCACAAAGATGAGGCAGATTTTGCTCTCATTTAGCCTTCTGCAGCTCCTTTGCTGCCAATGTGGGTTTAGGAGCAGAATTTGCCATACAGACCCATTATTAATAGACAAATTAAGTGATTACTGTACAGTGCAATCCCATGTTACTGCAGCATGTTATGCATTGAGCAGCTCCTTTCCAATCCATCATCTCAAGGTATGCTCTTTATATACCTTGTTTGGCTGGAATTATGCAAAACAGTATAGAGACAAATTGCCTGGGAGGATGCTCCAGGAGGGGCTGTGCTTCAGGAAGCAACAAGGACCTCCTGAGTAAAGTTGGGCAAACATTTTCATGCAAATCTTTTTTTTTTGGAGGGGGGCTGGAAAATGCAGATTGAGACAACTGAAATAATTCATAAGCTCATTTCCATTTTGGTAAATGGTTTTGATCAAATACAAAATCAGACATATCACAAATTATTAAACTTTGTTTAAAAAGCTATTTTGTGTTGAAAAATCAATATTTTTATCTAAAAAATGCAAAAGGTTAAAATGAAACATTTTTGTTTAGGGCTGAAAAATATTGTTTCATTCTACACAAAATGCATACTTTTTTCAACTTTCTTGTAGTGTCACAAAAAAAATCATTTCTGGTCAACTTCACTTGAATATTCAATTTTCAGTTTGGCCACTGAACTAAAACAATGGTTATTTGCACAGCTCTGCTTTTGAGATCCTAAACAACTGAAAGGGAGCACTCCCACACCACACTTCTAAGAGAGTGAAGCACTTATGCTGACAGTGGCTAGTTGCCAGTTGCCTTTTCCTTTATGTCCCTCCTGAGGCGGTCTGTGCCCCATGTGGAAATATCAGAGAGCAAATATTTATGTCCCAGAGAGTGCAGAGACTGCAATTATGACTCTCCCCTCAGTACTGAAGAGGGAGGATTCTTCGGTCACACCTCCCTCCTCTAAGTCCCCTTGCTGGCCTACTCAGTGCCAGCACCGATCTGACCCCAAGTGTGTGCTGGATGGGCACAGACTTCTTTTCACTACACTCCTTAAAAGACTGCTTTTAGAAATGGTGCTCTGGGGAAATGATAATATTGAAGATGACAATAACACCCACCAGTTGTTAGGCAGGCCCTGCAGGTGAAATACATGACCTACTTGCCTGCCTTTGCGTAGCCTTGCTTACAGAGACATCCAAGACTTACTGAAATTATGCTGCTCAGCTCATGCATTCTGAAAGTAGATTCATTCAGGTCTGAGGAGGGCTCTTATGGGCACAGAACAAATATGACACTGTGGCTATGTCGACACAGCAGCGTTATTTCGGAATAACTGACCTTATTCTGAAATAACTAAGAGCGTATCTACACAGCAAGCCATTATTTCAAAATAATGCTGAGCTGCAGAACTTCTTCCTCCGACTCCTGGAACCCTCATTTTACAAGGAGTAAGGGAAGTCGAAGTCTTTCTTTGACTTCCTGCTGTGTAGACAGCGTCAAAAGCCGAATTAAGCTATTTCAACTTCAGCTATGCAATTGACTTAGCTCAAGTTGCGTAGCTTAATTCGACTTTTGCCCGGCTGTGTAGACGTGCCTTGTCAGGGTAAAGGCAATTCTTGGATTCAAGAAAGGGTCCATACTCTCAGTACACCTTGGAGCTAGGCAGGCTGCCTTTTGCAACAGTAAGAAGAATATATTTTTGTGAGCTGGATTTAGGCAGAATTGGGAGCAGGAGTGGGGCTAATGGCTATGCAAGTACATGGATCCAACACTCTTCTGCTGCTGTATATCCCCCATCCCACAATGACAGACTTGAAGGGGAGGAGTTCTTCCTTTTGTACCCTGCCCCCATAGCAAGCCCTAACGCACTGCCCAGTTACTCAGTCCTTGCACTAGGATTAGGATTTGTCCATTGACATTTTTAATTAATACAGCAAATATGCAAAGCAGAGAAGAACGAAGGCAACCAGGGCCCCTTCTGAGAATTCATATGTCACTGATTGCCTTCCAGTCCCACTGCACTGCAATATCAGTAGTGTTTGCCCTACCACTTTGCAGTGCACAGAGGGGGGAAGCCCATATGCAATATCTGAGCACAGACAATCCTTGAGTTCACTGAGGCTATGTCTAGACTGCCGTTTTTTTTCGGCAGAAGATATGCAAATTGTGCTCTCATTTGCATACCTTCTGCTGATCCTTTTTGCGGAAGAGGTTTTGCTGCCAAAAAGCCCCATGTAGATGGGGCCATTTGTCAGAAAAAAAACCCATTTTTCACAAGATCCCTTATTCCTCAAAAAATGAGGCTTACAGGATCTTGTGAAAAAGGGTTTTTTTTCCAACAAATGGCTCCATTTACACGGGGCTTTTTAGTGGAAAAACCTCTTCCGCAAAAAGAATTGGAAGAAGATATGCAAATGAGTGCTCCATTTGCATATCCTCTTCCACAAAAAACCCGCAGCGTAGACATAGCCTGAGTGCAAGGCCGGTGTGAGCTTAGCATCTCTGACAGTACAAGTCATTTTGGAGGTGGTTGGTGTGAGGTAGAAGTGTCACACAGGCCAATTTCTTCCTCTCACAAGAGGCTGACATCCATGAAGGGAAAAATATGGAGACAGTGCTCCTCCCATGTATCAAGGAGCTCTGAGAGTCATTTTGCTTCCTTGAGATAGTATGACCATACAGTGACATGTCTATGGCTTAACACAGCCCTTAGAATTGCCTGGCATTTCCAAGGTCACTGCTAATCCATTGGTGTACTGCTCTGCTTAGCTGATACCACTAAGGTAGAAAGAACAGCTGAATAGAAGGGAAAGCTGCTGCTTCAGCAAGAGAATATTAACTTCTACTATATATTTGAGAGAGTTTGTCTATCTGTGAGTCTCTGTCTGTCCATCCATCTGGGTGTTCAAGAACTCCTCCTAAATGGTAAGAGTTAGAATCACCAAATTTGGCGTACAGCTTCCTTTTCTCATAACTAAAAGTAAGGTAAGGGTTTGGTTCTTCCAGGACAATGGGATGTGCCTAGAATGTGATTGTTTCTCATAAAATGGAAAGTGAGCACTCTACTAGCAGGGACAGTTATACAGCCGCTCCCTGAGTTACGACCACCTCCACTTACGACCATCTGCACTTACGACCAAAGCGGTCGTAAATGTGGATCCGAGTTATGAACAGCGATCCACGCTTGCGAACAGCGCGGTCGCCATGTAATTCTATGGGATCCGAGTTACGAACACTTTGAGTTATGGACCAAGTGTTGGTCTGTAACTTGTTCATAACTTGGGGAGCGGCTGTACTGTATAATTACCACAGAGGGGCAGCAATGAGCCAGAGATGGGGACTGGGACAGTTATAACCCCACTGGGAGAGCTGTGGGCAGCGTTGGAGCAAGGAACAGCTATCTATTACATATCTGGGAGAGTTTATCTGTCTGTGCTGGGAATGGGATTGCTTCTCATAAAATCATGCAGAAAAGAGACAGAATCACCAGGCAGGTAAAAGGGGCTGGCTGGGGGTGTGCATCCCCATTCAGGACTGCCCCAACCCTCAGCCTCCCACCTGCCAGCCATTCTTTAGGGAGGGCATGGGGGGCTGGCACACCCCTCACCTCTCTGAGTCATACAGGGATGTTGCTGGGTGTTCCCCTTTGTCAGGGATTGAAGGGAAACTATATAGTTTGCTGCATTCCTCACTCTGCTAGGGGAGTGGGGAAAACAAACTTGAACTTGCCCCAGCTGGGGGCATGCACTCCTCCCCTGGCTGTACCTGATGGAGCTGCAGCGGCCGTGGACATGCACTTCTCACCTGGCCCCAAGCTGCTGTGGTGAGAGAGGGCTGGGGCTGTCCTCTCTCCTCAGGGCAGCCTGCATACTGAACCCTTCATCCCCACACCAGAGCAATGATTTAAATGAAGCACATGCATTTTCAGTTTCTTTTCCAAAAAAACAAAAATTAATTGAGTTAAGGACCTGTGCAATGCTAGGAAAATCTTCTAGTAATTAATATTAATCAAGTTAAGTTATTAGAATTGTAAACATGAAGTGTGTTTTCTTGAAAGATAAGTACATAAGATAAGCACTGTTGCCATATTTAAATTATGGAGATTCAGAGAAATGAAAAGGTAAGGAAAAAACAGAAAAGGAGAAAAAATGGATAGGACCTAAATGCTATGTCTACATGACCAGGTTATTTTGCAATAATAACTACTGAAATAACTATTTTGAAATAATCATATTCCTCTTCACAAGCAGGAGTTATTATTTCAAATTAACAGGCTTGGTAGTGTGGACATTCACCTTGTTATTTTGAAATAAGAAGAGTTAGTTTGAAATAACTCCCCAGTGTAGATATGTCCAAAAAGAGAAGGGTTCCCCTATCCTTACTGTGTTTTTTCTCTATAGCGCTGTACTTTTTGTCTTCAGAAATCATGTGTGCACCTGTATATACTTTCCCAAATTGCAGCAAGAAGCTGCAGCAGAGTACAGCTGTATTCTTTTAAGTGAAGATACATTTTATCTTAAGTCAGACTTAGTGACTTTTGAAATAGGCTCCCCCCATACACATTCTTTTGGCTCGTAATAACATTGGCAAATTTGCAACAAGCAAGGAGAGATTTTTATTGCCAGCTTGACCGGTATAAAGAAGCAATGGAAGGGGAATGATATGTCCCGTTTTACATCATCTCTCTTCAAAGTAGCTAACAGCAAAAGTTAATTTTTCAGCAGATGTGCTCCTCCAAATCTTACTCTAATGTCATTGCCTTACAAAATAATAAAATGCTTCATCTTTTTGTGTCAACAGGGCTTGTCAGGCTTGTCATATTGAAGGCAATTTGAGCCTACTGTATCTGTTCTGTACCCTTGCCATTACCCTTCTCTCTTCTTGTAAGTTGCATTGTCTCATCAATGTGCAGCCAGATAGTGGTTCAAAGATGAAGCAGAATCTGGTCAAACGGAAACCATAGGGACTGAATATAAGGGATTCTCATCTGAAATATCATTTAGGACAGAAAACTTCTTTCCCATTTATTCTATATAGTGCCTAGTACTCTAGCTGTGTCCAAATACATAATAATTCAGATTGATAAAGTCCCCCAACAATCCTTATTTGTGTTGTTCTATGCCATAAAGCACCATTTTGCAACCTTACAAAATAATGTTTACTCCCACTGTTTTTCTCATAACAAATTAATGGTGCAATATTTAGTAAATTTGATGTAAACTGCAGCAGAATATCAAGGAGGAGACAAATTAGTTCTCTGGGAAATTATTGATCAGGTAGTTAAGGCACTGAAAGTGGCCTCAGGAAGTGAGTGGGTTCTATTCCTGGCTCTGCCACAAACTTCCTTTGTGGCCTTTGCTAAATCACATAAGACCAGGTTTTCAAAAGTGTTCTGAAACCACAAAAGGGTTTTCTGAAGAGCTTGTCTACACTGCACTAGCAAAGTGCATTTGAGGGTGTGATTACTAGAGTGCTCTAATTGCCTCATGTAGAACTTGCTGGTGCAAACTGCAAGGTACTTAGTTCGTGATACTGCAAGATCTACGTGGGGCAATTAGAACACAGCAAGTTAGAGTATGCTACAAAATACACCTTTAATGCACTTTGCTGATTCTGTATAGACAAGTGAGAAATGAAGAGGTTAGATTTTCAAAGGAGCTAGCCAGCTGGTCCTGCTGTTCTCAATGGGGAATGCTAGGTGTTGGTCCCAGTTATGGGCACTGAGCTCTTTTTAACATTCTGGCCTTGATCTCTTTGGCTTCAGTTCCTCATCTCTAACATCAAAATCACATTGGTGCTGAGACTATGCTTTCATTAATGCATATGACACACCCATATATTCTAATCATGGGAGGCTATAGAAAGTCTGTAAGTAAAATAAATCATATCATAAAACAAAACAAATAGGAAATTTTTAAAGGTTGGAGTAATCCTCCAGGTTCACTGAAAAACTACTGTTCCCACCTCCTCTTTACATTGAGCTTCTAAAGTGCACTATTTTCACATTGTTGTTAATTGATTTGGGCACAAGGGCATCATAAATTCTTTCTGGATCTTTGTCATATCATAACAGGGACTCATATATATAAACACACACACACACACACACACACACACACACACACACACTTGTGAAATACCAGGAACGTGCCTGATGATGTTGTTGATTGCATTAGATTCTCTAACATTCCCGTTTTAATCTGGTGCAGCATATTTGCAGAACGTGTATTAAACATTCATCTCTTTTGCTGGAATTGCTAGCCCCTGGGATCTTTTTGTTAATGAATTATTGTAATGTAAAGCTGGATTAAAAAAGCAAAATGTTAACTGAGATATGAAATTCATCCTGTCTGCTGTAGAACTTATTCATACCTTCTAAGATCTTCAAATTAGGTGAATATAATTATGCTCTTTCACTGATTTATGCTGAAGAATAAATATCTCTAGTTTACAGGATATTGAGGGCTAGTAAAGGTTTTTAGAATAAGTCTTTAATAACAATTATAGCTAAACACATATTCCACATATACAAAATTGTCAGGATTAGAACCTATTAACCAAATGAAACAAAAGACAGAACTATGTAGCACTTTAAAGACTAACAAGATGGTTTATAGGTGATGAGCTTCCGTGGGCCAGACCCACTTCCTCAGATCAATATGTGGAAGAAAATCAGCACAACCATATATACCAATGTGATACAATCAAAAAAATGAATGGGGTGTTCTATTGTTGGTTTTCCTGGGTCTGTAAAAAAGCAAATTGAAAGAGCCAGACGAATACCCAGAAACCATCTACTTCAAGACAGACCCAGGAAAACCAACAATAGAACACCCCTTGTCATCACCTATAGCCCCCAACTTCAACCTGTCCAACGCATTATCAATAAACTACAACCTGTACTGGAACAGGATACTACTCTCCGAGAGGCTCTGGGAGACAGACCCATAGTCTCCTATAGACAACCACCTAACCTCAGGATGATTCTTACCAACAACCACAGGACATATCACACTAATACCAGCCCTGGAACTTTCCCTTGCAACAAACCCCGGTGCCAGCTTTGTCCATGTATTTACTCTGCTGACACCATTGTTGGACCTAACCATGCCAATTACAAGATCAAGAATACATATTCCTGTTCATCCAGAAATATAATTTATGCCATCATGTGCCTAAAGTGTCCGTCTGCTATGTACATTGGACAAACGTCTCAGACACTTCGCCCAAGAATCAATGCACACAAAACAGACATAAGACTCTCTCACAGAGAGAAAGCTGTTGCTTGCCATTTCAGCCAGACTGATCATTCCCTCAATGACCTTAAAACATGCATACTGCTTCAAAGAGACTTTATCTCCAGACTTCAACGTGAAGCTTCAGAATTGTCATTCATGCTTAAATTTGACACTTTATGTATGGGTTTAAACAAAGACTCTAATTATCTCACCCATTACAAAGATAGCTTCCCCAGTTATAACCCCTAATGTCATTACCTCACAGTAACTTCCCCTATTATCACCCCTATGTCATTACCTCACAGAAACTAACCTTTCCACCTCACCCCCACTCTGTTCTAAAATTTGATTTTTCAATTTCACATGCGTTCATTTTTTTGATCGTATCACATTAGTATATATGGTTGTGCCGATTTTCTTCCACATATTGATCTGAGGAAGTGGGTCTGGCCCACGAAAGCTCATCACCTATAAACCATCTTGTTAGTCTTTAAAGTGCTACATAGTTCTGTCTTTTGTTTCAGCTACACCAGACTAACACGGCTGCATCTCTATCACTATTAACCAAATGGGTTTTCAGTCTTGTTTTTAAATAGGAGCACGTGGTCAGTTACTAAATACCATACATGAATCCAGTTGACTCTTCATGGGTTCTCTGCCAATAGCCCAAGCTCAATAAATACCCAAGAATGTAAATACATCCTACCTGAATTTGATGTCAAAACTGCCCTTCCCCCATACCTAGTGGTGATAAACAATGTCTGCTCACATGTTTCACTCCAAGGCCATTTATATCTAGCTCTGCACTGGTGGATATTTTTAACCATGTTTACAATGCTAAGTGCTGTTGGCTACTGCCAAGAAAAGTAAACAGAGAGAATCCTGTCACTGTAGTTTTACATCGTCCACTGCTGCTTAGAGAACAGTCACAACTCATGCACTGATTGACATGGTCCTCCCTGCTATTTTTCGACAACTCTTTTGCAAGGGTCGCCATGGAGTTTGGATAACTAGTATTAAGAAGGTCCAAAGACTTGTTCAAAAAGCACTTCATGCTAATAGCAATCTCTAGGCTTTTCAGAACTCACATACTTAAAGCAAAAAATGCTTTCTTATCTTGTCCAAATCAAAGAGAAAACATCAAAGTGTTTTTGTGCTTTTGTAACCTGGACATAACATAAGGCCATTCTCTTTTTAATTTGTGTGTAGCTTAATACAAGAACACTGTTCCTTCGACTTCCCTTAGTCCTCGTAAAATAAGGGTTCCAGGAGTCGGAGTAAGAAGTTCTGCAGCTCAACATTATTTTGAAATAATGGCTTGCTGTGTAGATATACTCTTTGTTATTTTGGAGTAAGGTCAGTCATTCTGAAATAACGCTGCTGTGTCGACGTAGCCACAGAGTCATATTTGTTCTGTGCCCATCAGAGCCCTCCTCATACTCTGCAGGTGTGCAAGGGAGGGGAACCTTTTTTGTGTCAGGGGCTGCTAACTCACAGAACAGTCAGTTGGGGGCTGCACACAAGTGAGAAGCCCCTGACTGAGAAGAAGAAAGACACTCCCGACATTCCCCTTGCACACCAGAGCCTACAAGTACTCAGGCTAGTAGATTTTATGTGCTCCAGCCATGCAGGCTGGTGGCAGGGAGCTGAAGCGCCAACATGAACTCCTCAATGCTGAGCCTTGGGGGCCGTATCCAGGCAAGCCGGGGCCTGAGGTTCCCCACCCCTGCTCTGGTGAGTAGAGGTATAGATGTATGAAAGTAGGAGCTCTTTTAGGTTATTTTATAGCCTGCCATTAGACACCCACAGCTGTAGGTGTTTGGGCTCAGACTGGAGCCTAGTTCTAGGATCCTGCAAGGGGATGGGTCCCAATAGTAGATACTACTGTTGTTTGAAGTGCAAACAAAGCACATTCCATTGTGTGTCCAGTGGTGTTTCCCCATGGAATCTTGTTCTGATGTACCATATTCTTAAAGTAGAGGAAAGTTTTTCAGTGTCCTTACTCCCTGCAGCAGGATTTGGCCTTGAATGGAGAATGAATAGTGTAAGTGATGTTTCACTACACTGAAGGATCCTGGTATGATTTATTATAGCAGGACAAAGATTGCATACTGGCGAAAGCACATAATGGACTGAACAGAGCTTACATTTCAAGCTTCATGAACAGGCTGAGATTTAAAGAAAACTAACAAACACTTTGAATTTTGGTACACGAAGTTCCATTGAAAAGAATGAGCTATTACATGGCACTTCTTATTGTGATATAGAAATGTAGTCTTGCAAAGAATAAACCATGGATAAAGCTGATAGGCATATACATGCTAGTACATACTAAACAGGAAATAGAAATGGCCAAACTGAGACATTCATCCATACCCCCATCCAACTACTCCCTGCAAGCTGACAATAAATACTCTTCTGACTTCCTTAACTGGGAACCTTTTTGCTCTTTGTGATTACACGAAGTTCAAATCTTAAGCAAAATTTCCTGAAACAGATCCTGGGGGGGCAAGTTTTTCAGAGGACTGTGTCCCTTTACTTTATCCTTTTTTCAAGTGACTACTAACAACTTCCCTTTTCCATAATGTTTACAGAAACTGCAACGTGATAATGGTTAGGCAGGTGGAGAGTTGTGATCAGTGCTCGTGATTAGTTAGGAACTGTGCATCTACCGTATTTTTGTGACCTCTGTCTATGAACATCTGCCTTGGCCTGCCTACTTGCAAGTGTCTGTCTGTTATAGATTTGTTCAGCATTTAGCACAGCGGGGCACTGACCAGGCTAGCCTTTAGGCGTTACTGCAATACAAAGATATTGTGCAACAATAAATAGTATTCGTTTTAAATAAACTTGTTCACCTACGTTTATTCTATAATTCAGTATAATTTACTGACCGGTGAGTTTATTCATCCACAGTATTCTAAATGATTAGGTTAGGTATGCTGGAGTGTATCCTCTGCAATGGGTTAATATACTGCTGACAATGTGCATCAGCAAGATGTCAGTAGTACTGAATAAGTTTTTAATAACAGTATAACAATATTCAATACGGTTCATCCACTCTTATTCTGAGGTAGGGTTGAACTAATTTCTCAAAAGAATGATTTATTGCACGCATATTGGGTTGCTGGAAAACATCAAAAGGATATTTGAGTTCCTTTTATAGTCCCTTTTCAGTGCTTCTAAAATGTATTAACTGGAGAGCTTTTGAAGTTGTCCTTTATGGATATTTTTACTATTTTTACCATTGTTACTCCTTTACTACAAAACTTTGCTAATTTTGCTTCATAGTTGTCTCTGAGCTTGTCTTCATTGCTCAGAAATGCTATAATAAGCATGTAAGAAATAAGTGCATGCAGCCTGAATAATTTTCTAATACAAGACTGAATGACATGAACTAACACAATACTAATCACAAAGGGCCCTGATCCTAAAGACCTCACTGAGCCCTGAATCATTTCTGGCCTATCCAGCCCTTATAAATACCTTCTCAAGAGCTGCAGGGGAAATGCCTTCCACACAATCAAATTCTAGGAACGTTACCTCTCCAAGCTCAGCTCAACTAAAAGGTAACCGTCATCAGGAGAGCACTGCATCATAATCTCTCTCTGAGCATGCTGGATATGGGTTTTTGTTTTTGTTTTTTTGGGATAGACTGTGATATGCAGAGGGTAGAGAGGGGACACAGACTGAGCAACCGAAATCTACAGTTCATGTGCTTATTTGTTCTTGGTCACAAAACTCTAAAATTGATTCAGAATATGGACAGACATAGTAAGATGAGAGTATTTATCAGCAAAGGACACAATTGCAGTACCTTGCAGTGCTCTATTCTATTCTGACATTGGTCAGCAAAACCCAAATGATTCTTCACACACAATGTTAACTGCAATGAATGGGATGTAGCCTCAGCTCCTGTGCCCATTTTAAATTTATTGCATTGATGCCCCAATTTTGCAGAATCTCACTTTGCTTGTTGTCCTAGCATGAGTAGTTTCAGTGGACATACAGATATGTGTGTGTGTTTGTCAGATGATTCTAAGGAGAGATTCAGTCACAATGGCCACTTGCTTGATACACGCAGTTCACCAAAAAGAAACAATCATATCCCCCAAAAGGTTTCATACGTTTCATCTGAGAATGATATAATTGTTCTGATTTTCACTGACTGAAGCAGAAACAAGGATGTTAATGATAATCTTATGAAGAATATGTAAAATGGAGACACATAATAGCATAAATGACTGATCTTTTGTACTGTTTGCATTGCCACTTGAGATCTTTCCCAAATCCTTTCTCCCTCTGCCTCTTTCAGGGCACCAGATATCGACTCCCCAAATTTAGGCATACTGTAGTGTAATTGGCCCCCCAGATTCTCTATAGATCCACTGGACAAGGGTTTCATTTCAGTGCAACATCCACAACCCACTAATTAGAACCTTAACCTAAATTTTCATATACGTTTTTCTATTTCCTAAATCTCCATGAAGTTTTCTTACTTATCACTATAGGATTATTCTTGTCTAATTCAGTCTCAGAGGGGCAGCCGGAGGACTACTCCTTGTCTAATTCAGTTATGACAGGAACGTAAAATGTCAAAAAAGGCAGCAGTGAGGGGTGTGGAGGGAAGGCTGTCACCAAATGTAAACACCAAGGGTCCTACTCTCACAGCCTCTCTGCACTCTGGAACATCAATCCAATTTCATTTAGTGAACCATGATAATATGTTGCTGTTATGTACATTTTCTCTGGGGAAGTGTGCAATGACTTACTGAAGAATAACAAAGTCTAGCTGCTATCAGCCAGAGGAAAGCAGTGATTCTACTGAGCATCACCAAATTCCCACTTGCTCTTTGTCCTCCCCACAGAACAAGAAGCAGAAGTTATAGACGTAATGAAGTAAGAACATAAAGCAGGTTTAATGGACTAACACACTGTTGTAGTTGCACCGGTGCAACACTTTATTTCCAGACAAAGAAAACTCTCCTCTAGTTGTGATGGTAGTAACCTTGGGAAATGACTCATAGTCGGGAGGAAAAAAGGGGAGAGTGGGGAATGAAAACAACGGGCTTTGGTCAATTGCTGAGATAACCTAATGACAATGAATAAGGTTTTTTTCTCCTCCTTTCATTGCATTCATAGTGCTTGCTTACCTCCCTCCACAAACACCTGCCTGCTGGATGGTTTCCTAGCTAAAAAATATGTAATCAGATACCAGTATGCCATAATCAAACACATATGTTGTTAATGAGCCATCTGCACAACATAGTTGCTTTAGTGGCCCCCTCTTTAATTAAACATTTAGTTCCTTTAAATCCCATGTAACATCTCTGAAGGAGTTTAGATTTCCATCTATGCATATATACCTGTGCACCTGGTAGTGTTTACTTTATATTTTTGAGCCATTTACCTCCAGTTTTTTTCTTCCTATATGTGACAGGGCGAAAAACCCCTGCCCACTGGGTTGGAGCCATGGCCGAGTGGCGCAGCCAGCCGGCCCTGCCCCCGTGCCAATGCGGCGCATGCTCAAGCTGGGTGCCAGGCATTTGAAATGCCGGCAGGAGGGAGAGCGGGGGGAGGAAGGAGGAGTCGGGCCACCAGCAGGAGAAATGCCAGCTTGCCCAATAGAAGGGGGGAACATCCCCCCACCCCACCAACCACGGCCGAGCAGGTCGTGAGTGTCCCAGAGGGGGCCGAGCCCAGGAGAGCAATAGGAGATCGAGCGCTGGCCCCCGGAGACAGCCTAACCACCCAGGCACTGGAAGGACTCCAGAGCTGTACCGGAGTGACGGGCCGGAGGAGAGACAGCTCTGGGAAGGTGCCATGAGTGGTGAGTCCGGGTGCAGGTAGGAAGAGGCCCAGGGCAGGCTGAAACCCTGAGCGGTTGGCGGGTTTCGGGGACTGCCCCTGCCAGCCAGGTAGCGGCACTTGTCCCTACCTTAAGGGCCCTGGGCCAGGACCCGGAGGAGTGGGAGGGTCTGGGTCCCCCTACCCCCACCCCATTGAGCTGAGGCACCAAGCCTGTGTGGACGGGCCAATTAGTTAGCCACAAGACAAGGTATTCAGCACGTTGGGTGTATCGGGCTGAAGTGAGGACCCAGGGGTGGCCAAAGGTGGCCAGGCGATTAGGACTACAGAATATATGGAGGGAAGAACAAAGGAATTGGCCCAGGGGACCTCCCGTAACCTCGGAGTGAATCCTATTAAGTCGGGAAGTCGCCCAGGGACGGGGATCGTGGGTAAAAGGGCATTGGCCCCGCAGTCCCAATCTTCTCCCCGCCCCAGGGCTAGAAAAACATGGGAACAGGCACACCAGGTTTCCCCAGATGGGATGGGCCCCTGGGGCGATTCCCCACACTATAGCATAACTGTGAACTCTAAATGATGCACAAATTGAGAAATAAATTGGAGGACCAAACTTTCAAGGTGGAAAGCCAAGAGCCACAAACACAAAATACATGTGTAAAAGTGCACCTGACATTGTATGCACAGTTGTAACTGGATTAGTAAAAAGTGTCAACACACATAAAAGTTGCTTGTTAGGACACTAGCAGATCTGGTCATTGTTACTTCATTGAATGCGGAATTCCTGTTATGCATGCACAATTATCAGCACACTTTAGAGTACAGATTTTTTGGCATGGCTGTAAATTTCATAAGTTTGAATCTCAATACACTGTATCTCAGATATCAGGGTTTTTGGCCTGATATGTCCTTCTATAAAACAGATCCTATCTTATTCTACAAAAACAGTTCATAACATTGTTGTAATATATTCCAAGCGGTAGTGCTTTGAGCCATTTCTTTATGAAAAGACAATTAAAGATGTTTAATAATCCAGGCCTATGTAGCCTGTACTTGTGCATATATATATATAATCAAATCACATAGGGTGCATCTACACAGCAAGGCTTAATTCAAAATAAGTTACACAAATTGAGCTACGTCAACTGAGTAGCTAATTTCGAAATAGCTTATTTTGAAATTGGAAGCATCTACACAGCACTTATTTTGAAATAGAGCACTCTTCCTCTGACTTCCCTTACTCCTTGTACAATGAAGGTTATGGGAATCTGTGTAAGAAGTCCTCCAGCTTGACAGTATTTCGAAATAACTGCATGCTATGTAGATGCGGACTAAGTTATTTTGAAATAACACTAGTTATTTCGAAATGATGTTGCTGTAGAGACATACCCTTAAGTCCAAACAATATCCTTTCTTTAGGCCTTTATCCTGCAAATCTAAAACACCAGCACCACAAACACCCACTAATCTGAGGTTATTAAACATTGACTGGTTCCAAATTTCACAATTTGGCCCTGTCTCCATTATATATAAAAAAATACACAGAGATCTGGAGAGAGAGAAGGAGAGAGCAATACTGCATAGGATTAACAATGTCTTCCTTTTAAGAGTCTAAATGTTTTGTTAATATACTTTTTAAAAGCGGGTTATAAGAATGATTCAATGGAGAGAAAAGCTGAATAGTTATGAAACAACAACTCTACATTCACTAATATTTTGCAGAGGTTTTTCTTGTCCTAATTTTCTAATGGGTTTTGTAATTAAATTGTCCCTAGACATTCAGTGCTTTCTCAACTGGTAGATATTACCAATTTCTCAAACCATTAATCATCAGATCCTTATATTTCCTGACAAGTTTGTTCTTTCTGTTCCTAGCATCATGTGGCATTCTCATTTAAGAGTTTATATTCTTCTATTTTCCATAGCTGGAATTTTAGTATTTATAAATTATGTTGTAAGCCCTGAAAAATCTTCCAACTTCCTTCTGAATTGATTCTAATTGTTCATTTTTAAATTGTGCAATATCAGTTTAGCACAGCTATTAATTCCTGTTTTGGGCTGTAGTTGCTTTTATTGGCTTTTTCAGAGTGGGAAATAACATGGATCTTTTTGAATTTTAATTTTGTTCACTTGTTAATTCTGTGCTGTTCTCAGTTAATCATGCTTCTTTTGCGTTTCTCCATTCCTTAGTGTATCAATAATTTGGATTGACTTGCATTTTTCAACTTTGTTTTTTGACAGAGCCTATTTTTTGTAAAATAATCTCACTCCAATCAGCCTGCAGTATCCTGAAATCATAAATCTAATGCACATGGATGATAATCTTATTTCCACATTTTGATCCCTTCATAAACCTCAGGCAAAGGTAAGCTGGTAGAACAAACCATGTGGCCAAACAACAAAAAATGTCTTTGACCAGATGATTCTTTTTCTCCAAATATTTAGCTTACTGTAAAAGAGAATGGGAGTCAAAACTGTGCTTTCCTGAGCCTTAGCATAGGTCCCTTAAATACTGTCACCGGAGCAGAAACTAGAGCACTATACACTCTGTCCATTTCTTCTTTCTGCCCCGGTGCTGGGTCAAAATGAGGTCAGCGGTGTAGAAGCCAGGTATGACAGCTCTATCCACATGAGACCTCCTCAACGCTAACCCCCTCTGTCTTCTTCATGCCAATATTTTAATGTGTGTGTATGGGGTAGCAGATTAGATCAAAAGATTTTCATATACATATACTACTGAGCAGAAAAAAAAGCCCAATTAAATTTATACCCCAGCCCACAAGTCTCTGCCTATCCCTGTCCAGGACTCTAACTTTGCACAGGTGTGGGAGAGCAGAGGAAAGAAATTCTCTGCTGCTAATTAGTCTTGCAACTCCTGTTGTTTTGACAGGACTCTTAACTCCGTCACTTATTCTTTCCTGGAATTTGATTTTGATCTTTTTGTAGAGCACTAAATTCTAGAGCCCGGTGATACTGGAACACACACATTGTGAGAGCAGTAATTTGAAATGGTTTCTGAAGCCAGATCTACACTAGAAACTTTTGACAACATAGTAATGTTGAGCAGCGATGTGTAATTTTTTGAAACATTTCTGTACTGGAAAAAAAGCCCTATTATAGATGCAGTGATCACGGATAGCTTGTTTCACTATAAATTATACCATCAAACCCACTTTTTTCTGAAAAAAGCTACATGGACAGTAGTAGAGTCTTCTGATATTGCTAGGCCTGAGCATATAAACTAGAACTTACTAGTCAATAGACAGACCATGAGCCACAGCCCTTACCCCGATGCTTTAGAATGCAACATTTTTTTTTTACTTACTATCATTTTTGTTATTTTTGATATTATTTCCTTTGAAGTCTGGATCCTGACTGTTACTTGACCTAGAAATTTGGACCTTCACAAAAAATAATTGATTAGCCAAAAGTCAGGTTTGGTCCTCTTTTGAAATGAGTGTCAGTACATTAAAGGTGAATTTGCCTTGTTGGGTCTGGTTTTGATGTCTTAAAAGATATGAATTGAGAGTACACTGTGGTGTTGAACTATACATGCTAGTGCTAATAACAAAAGGACTTGCTGCACATTCTTCCTTCCCATATACCCCCTCACCCATTGGGGCAGGCAGAATTTGATATTTATGAGTGTGACTGATGATTGCTAAATACCTGTTAAATGTATGTGTCCAATTGTACCTTTTAACTAGAACTGGCTGAAATGTGATTTTCAAAAAATTTGTATTCTCCCTGCCCCCCCCAACCCGCGCCAATTTTCTGATCAATTTTACAGATGGTCAAACATTTTTGAGTTTGAAATTGTCAAAAATTTAAAATTTATTTAACAATCTTATTGATTTCCTGCCTGTCTTTCTGACCTGTTTTAACTGTAAGCTTTTTCTCAGGGTGACCTTATCTTCCACTGTGATTTTACTTATTTTACTGAAAAATCTGTATATGGCATGCTGGAATATACAGCAAGGGTACATCTAGATTGTGGCGCTATTTCAGGATATGACTGGTATCCTGAAATAGTGTTTTCTGCATCTTTACAGCATGCCTGTTATTTGAAAATGCAATAGAAATAATGGGCTTGCTATCCCAGTTTACCATGTTCCACGAGGATTAAGGGACTTGTCGGAATAGTGATCTATTCCGACATTTGGCACTGCGTAGACAGCATCAAATTTTGAAATAGACAAGCTCAAAATAAGCTATGCAATTTGCGTAGTTCAAATTGCGTGGCTTATTTTGAGCTAGCACCGCAGTGTAGACGCACCACAGGAGAGAAAGGGACATTTGCAGCAAGATAGCAGCAGAGTGAATATGAAGCAAAGTGAATGTTCAGGAAAAAAAGAGATTGATCTGAGCTGTGAATTAGGTTTTATGTGACACACTGACCCCTGGTCTACACTAGGGGATAAGTTCAAGCTAAGATACACAACTTCAGCTATGTTAATTGCATAGCTTAAGTCGAAGTATCTTAACTCGAATTTTGGCACCATCCAAACTGCAAGAAGTTGAATGGGACACACTCTCCTTTTGACTTCCCTTGCTCCTCGCAGAAGCAGGACTACTGGCATCGAGGGGAGTACCCTCTCAGTTCGAATTAGCATGTCTTCACTAGCCCAGCTAGTCTGAACCCTGGAAGATCAACTGTGACTGCTTTGATCTTATCTGTAGTGTAGACATGGCCTGAGGTAGGGACTAAAAACAATCAACAATCAGAGTTCACATAATTAACAGCAAACAGGAAGGAGGCGATGTGCAGGCATGATAAACGGGAGTGATTTCTGAGCAGATCTCTGATTTGTCTGGGACCTCTGAGTTGAGCTGGGCAGGGTTTAGGAATGGTTGCAAACAGGTGCTGCAGTCCAGCCATATATAACGGGCAGGAAAGAAGTGAGATCCTGTTGACCCAGATCCATGCAGGCTTGAGCAAAAAAATAAGGAATTACTAAAGGTAAGAAACCTCTCTGGGTGCATGATATGGCTAATGAAAGTGATGCAGCCATTTTCAGATGTGTAATGTTCCTTTTCTGGAGGAAATGGTGGAATGAGCAGGATAATTACTGAAGCTCTCATGAGAAACATGGGAAAAGGGTCAGATAATTCATAAAGGAAAGCATTGCTGAATTAGGCTTAGCAGGCTGAGTCAAAGGATGGGTCAGTTATGGAGAAGGATGAAAGAAAATAGAACAGAAACATATATCTCTCACATTCCTTGGAGGCCTATATCTTTCATAATGCAGTGCAGATTTCCTTCTGACCAAGCTCTGCATAGTGTATGGGATATCATGGATAACATTGCTCTGAGTGTATGTTCTCTGGGTGAACAGTTGTAGAGGGCCAGGAAATCAAGCCCAGAAAGGAAAATAAGGGCATCAGATTCCTGAATTATATCTCTCAAGAGGCAATGTGTAACAATGGGGAAAAAAGTTGAACCAATTCAAAGTATTTTAGGTAAGTTCAACAAAATGAAATGAAACATTTTGATTTGAGCAATGTCAAAACGTTTCTCATTTCTAGCAAAAATGAGACAAAACATTTCTGCTTTTCTAAACTGAATGTTTTCAAAATTTCTATTCCATGGGAAAAAAAGTGATATGTCAACTTTTCATCCTGATCTGGGATAAAAACAAATGTTGAAATTTCCCATGTGATAGACTTATGTGTTTAACTTTCCATAGGTGTACTCTCCTGTTAAAATTAAGCAAGTAAATTAAGCACACCCAGAATGTTTTGCTGTATTGAGGCCTTAATGAATAGTACTTCAGTAATGAATCAGGAAGCAGCAAAAGACTTTGGGTAATGATTAAAAAATCACAGAAATATAGGACTGGAAGGGACCTTGATCAGTCACCTAGTTCAGACCTCTGCACTGAGGCAGCATTAAGAATTATCTAAATTATACCTTATAGGTGTTTGTCTAACCTGTCTGTAAAAGCCTCCAACCACAATCTCCCTAGGTAATTTATTCCATTGCATAATTACTATGATGGGATGTATTTGGCCCCTTGTGGGCCCCTGCTGGAGACTCTGCAATCCTACTACAGCCAGCCAGATAGTGGTTTGTCAAGTGGTATGCCAAGATGCAGGGTTTTTTGTATCTTAGCCATACAAGACAGATGGCTGGCTATTCAGCTTCTTTTTGAAAACTTCCAGTGAACAAACTTCCATGATGTCCCAAAGCAGTTTTTTTCCACTGTTCTTACAGGCAGGAAGTCTTTCCTGAGATGAAATCTAAATCTTTTATGTTGTAGTTTGAACCCATTGCCATCTTTTTTGTGGCTGCCTTTCAAGTATTGGAAGGCCACTGTCATGTCTCCCCACCTTAATCATCTCTTTTTTCCCCCACACTAAACATACTCAGTTCCTTCAGCCTTTGCTCACATGGCTTGCATCCATCCCTTTGATCATCTTGTTGCTCCCCTCCAGATCTTTTCCAATTTCTCTAAATCCTTTCTATTCAGCAGTGACCAAACTGAAAACAATTTTCCAGCTGAAGCATTTTTCTTTGGCAACAGCATTATATTGTTAACTCATTTTCAGGTTGTGATCCACCACAATTCCCAGATCCTTCTCAGCAGTGTTGTTGCCAAATCAGTTGTCCACCATGCTATATTTGTGAATTTGTTTTTTTTTCTTTTCTAATGGTAGTACCTTATATTTGTCTTAGTTGAATTTCATTTTGTTTTCTATAGCCCAGTTCTACAACCTTTGAATTTTAGTTCTATCTTCAAGTTATTTGCACCCCCCCAGTTCTGAGTCATCTGCAAGTTTAATCAGTATGCTCTATTCTTACTTTGAAGTCATTAAGAAAGATGTTAAATAACACCAGAGCCAGAAGAGATCCTTGTGAAACCCCACTTGAGACTTCCTTCCAATCTGACATCATTCTATTAATAGTTACTCTGTGCTTATTTCCCCAATTATATATCCACTTAATGATCATTATAGCCATTTCTCTAGCTTCCTTATAAGCATAGGTTGACTTTTGACACAATTCCATGACAAAGTGCAGGTATGTCTACTACATTTTCCCCTATCCACCAAACAAGTTACCTTGTCAAAGAAGAAGAACAAAGATCATGTGAGACAGTATTGAAAGTCATACTAAAGTTGAGATCTACCACATTTACTGCCTCCCCACTATCCACAAAGCTTGTTATGCTGTCAAAGAAGGATGTTAGGTTAGTTTGACATGATTTGTTCTTGACAAATCCATGTTGACTTTTACTCATCACTTTATTCTTTCTAAGTGCTTACACACTTATTGTCTGTTTGCTCCATTATCTTTCCAGATACCAAAGTTAAGATGCTTGGACTATAATTTCCTTGGTTGTCCTTATTCCCCCTTTTATAGATAGGTATTATATTTCCTCTTTTCAGCCATGTCTATACTAGGAAACTATTCAGGACCGCACACAAGAATTTCTGTACTGGGGGGGGGGTGCTTTTTTTGTAAATGTGGACCACAAGGGTGTGAATGCACCCCCCATGTTCTCCCAAATAAGTGGGGAAATCAGCTTCAGCCCTCCCCGCAGCCAGCCAGAGCATGGGGGAGTGAGGCTTGGGCAGCGTGCTGCTCCTGCCTTCCCCTAGCTGGACAGAGCATGCTTACTTGGGTGACCATGGGGGTGAGTGCTTTTGTACCCTTTGCACCCACCCTGCGTAAGGGCCTGGGAAACTATTTCAAAATAACTAAATTTGATTTAATAACTCCCAATTTTACAAAATCGAAATAGCATGTCTCCACTATGGAGAAGGCTCAAAATTAGTCTGAGGTAGGGTCCATTAATGTGGATACCTCGGACTTAGACCCCCCAGGAAGCATTGGGGAGTAATTAGTTCAAATTACTCTGGGGAGTAGTTATTTCAAAATAGTGGCACTGGAATGTCCTTTCGGAAAAAGGCATGTGTGGACGGGAAAAAGGGAGTTCTTTCGAAAGAAGAGGAAAGAGGAAAAAGTACAGGTGCCCTGGTAGCCACTCTATCCATAGTAATCACAGCTTAAATGTGAGATAAAGTCTATTCAGTGTGGACGCTATGTTTCGAAAAAGCAGATCGCTTTTTTGATGTGCTTTGATAGTGTGGACGTGCTGTTTCGGAAGAAGTTTTTTCGGAAGATCTCTTCCGGAAAAGCTTCTTGTGAAAGAAGCCTGAAGTCTAGATATAGCCTTAGTGTCATTCCCCAAGAAAATCAGGAGCACAGATTTTCTAAATAAGTGGCCCCCTATTTCAAAATAACGGCCTTGGTAGTGTGGATGCTCCACTTATAAATTCAGTCTAAGGGGAGCTATTCCAAAATAAAGCCCTAGTGTAGACCAGGGCTTCCAGACCTCTGGAATCTGTTCCATCCTCCATTAATTCTCAAAGATAATTGTTAATGGCTCAGAACTATGCAGCCAGTTCTTTAGGTATTCCTGAAAGTATTTCCCTGGGCCTGAAGATATCTCACTTTCTTACGCAATTCTTCACTTTTATTTTGCTATTTTATTTTACCCATTTGTTAATTGTCCCATTACTGCTAGCTCTTGTGGTGAAAAATGACACAAAACAGGTATTTAGCAGTGGGCCATGGCTGCATTTTCTGTTAATGAAGAGGGAAAGACAATGGGCCAACTCTGTCCTTGTTTTTTCTCTCACTTCTCATATATTTGTAACTTGTTTTCTTGTTACCCTGTATGTCTCTAGTTTCATCCCATTTTTCCTTAACCATCTTAATTTTGTCCCTACATGCAGCTTTTTAAAAAATACTTATTTGTCCTTGTCTTTCTCTTTGTACAACTCTCTTCTGAGTTTTAGGTACCAGTCAGGGCCTCCATTCCAACGGGGACAAAAGCACCCATCTGCCTGACATGCTGGGCTGAAAATTGGGCATCTTTCTCAATTACTGGAAAAGAGAGTGCAGGCTCCACTGCGTGAATAAGTGCTGGCAAATGAGATAATAGTTCCATGAGTCAGACCCCATCAAGTGTAAATGAAATAGAAACTGCAGTTGATGGAACTTATTCCAACCCCTTCTGACCTTTTCAGGCTGCACTTTGCGCACTTAGTGACTAACTATTTAATTTCTTCACTACTTGTATGCTGATATGCCATATACACTTTTATTGTTGCTTAAATATCATCTACTGTGATCCCTTTTGAAAAGGTGGTGGCAGATTTTGCGGGGCTGGGCCCTGGGCAAAGTGTGGGTACTCAGCTCCAGGCCTCCTGGAAGGGGCAGGACTTCAGGCAGAAGGGGCAAGACTAGGAGCAGCCTGCCCTCAGTACTGCCTGGACTGCACCACACCTCTCTTGGCCAGCTCTCAGCACTGCCCAGATTATGCTGCATGGGACTCCATCGGTGATTTAAAGGGCCTGGGGCTCTGGCTGCCACTGTGCCAGTTGTGGCCCAGAGCCCTTGGCCCTTCTATATCATTGAACCCTGGGGCAACTGCTTCCTTTCCCCCATCCCTCTTCCCTGTCAGTGGCCCTGGGGAAAACAAAACTGAATATGAGCATGAAAAAATAACAGCATTGTCATACATCTTAACTACAAAAGAATTTGTAAAGATATAAATTGTTCAGTCTTCTAATTATATTGGGTTGTATAAAAGCCAAACCTCTACTGATCTTTACAGTCTTACAAAACATACATAAAAACACTCAATTTAAAAATACAAGTACTGATTTACAAGCATAACATTAGATAAACAAAATAACTTTCCCTGCTAAAAAAAAATTCCAGGGAAAGCAAAAATTTATTTTCTTTTGAAATATCATATGAATTTTTTTTTGGCAAAACATTCAATGACATTTTTGAATATTTCAGTGTGAATTTTTCTTTTAATCTTTTTAATTACTATTCCTTGCCCCCTCCCCATCTAGAAGAAGCGAGGAAAAGTAAAAGTGTGAGAAAGTGATGAATTAAAAAAAATCTTTTAATCTATTTTTTACAATGGATAAAAATCAAAGCATTACTCATTTAAAGAGAGACAGGAAAATGAGAGATTATTAATTGTTGAAAGTGAAAGTATTCTTTCTTATTTTTGGTATTCCATTTTCAGCACTAACTCTTGTAAGTGAAAGAGAAACTTTTCACTTTTGAAACCCTGAAACTTTTAAAAATGTTTTCCCCTACTTTTCTACTGCTGTGGGGACAGGGATGAGGTGAGGGTGAGTAGTAAAAACAGGGTAAGGTTGGTATTTCCCCTCATTGTGAAATGAAATCTCTAAAAAAAAATTAAAACCATTTAAAGCAGACATTCAATATAACACATACACCTACTTTTTTGACAAAGCTGTTGATCAGTTTTACTTGGTAGTGTTAAATTCCTTTATACTATTTTTATTTCTTGGTATTGATTCAGATTTCAGACAACTTAGATTTGCTTGCGAACATTGTGCAGGGAAAGCTCCATCTCCGTAGCTTGGGGATGGGCACTGAATTGGCAGGGATATGGCTCCAATGCCTAAACATTAAATATCAGAGTTGTTGAGCCCTACAACAGAGAATAAGCTACTCTCATTGAAAAGGCCTAACAACAGGCGCTTTATCTCTGTATACGAGGAAGCTTTGGAGACATCAGATTCCTCGGCTCTGACCAATGTAGAAGACAGAATCACTGTGTCCCTGGGCAAGGTGGAAGGGGGAGCTCTGTACCCCTGAAAGGGTCAGGACCTTGGACAGAAGGAGCGGGGCTGGGGCTAAACCTCTCTCAGTGCCACCTGGAATGCACCACGCAGGGCTGCAATGGCAATTTCAAGGGCCTGGAGCTCTTTTGAGTGGCTGGGCCACACAGCAGATGCCTCCTCCCCCCTCTGCAGGCCTGGCTCTCACCTTTATATACAATCTTGGGAAGCGGGGAGGGAAGGGAATTCAATGTCCATTCAACACTTGCATGTCCCTAAGACAAGGCACAGAGTCAATTAGTGTCGGTAATTCTTGTGCTGTACACATCTATCCATTAAGAGGTGGGCTGTAGCTCTCATTTTAAATTGGTCACTGAACAGTCTGAACTCTCAGATGTCTATAGTGTTTGATCACTATTGTTCAAATTCACCTTAGCACAAATGATATACAGGTAGACTTGGACAATGAACAATCCTTTGAGTCAACCAGATTGCCCCTTCTCACCCTCCAGTCTTTGGCCCTTTCCAAACTTGTTTAAAACTGTGTCCTAGTACTTTTTTCTGACGATAGTTGAAATAAACCTGCTTACAGCCATCTTCTTTTTCCCTTTAGAATTTTGTGTGTAACTGCATAATCTCATGCTTTAGCTAACATGCTCTTTTAATCCACTCTTTATCAAAGAATAGATTCCTATCAAGATGTATTAATGACAACTTTATATCTCTGGTGTTTACTGCAGCGACACAGCATTAAGTATATTGCCTAAGGAATGTGAAGTAATGGGGCAGGAGTGGAGTTTATTCATAAGCTTACTAAAGCCTTTATTTTATTTAAGAATTCCTTTTCATAAACCTGTCAAGTAGCCAACCTCTTTTTCAGAAAAGTCAAGGCTCCAACCACTCCCTATCTGTACCTCCCAAATGCTCTAGCCAGAAGAGCTGAGTCAGGACAAGGTATGGAACGAAGGTCCACTTCATAAAGCACTGCAGTAACTGTCTTTGTACTTGGAGCAAGGGTAGATGAGAGATGTAAATGTGAGACTGACTTAATTTGTCTAGGGTTAGCTGCAAAGGTTCAATCCAGCCCTAAATAAATAAATGAAGTTCTCATTTACATTTCTCCTGCCTGGCCCAAGCCACCTCTCTTTTAATTTCATACCCTACACCAGTGGTTCCCAACCTTTTGAGCATACGGATCCCTTTCCAATCTATTAAAATTTCATGGATCTCCCCCCCCCCCCCAGATCCATTTTTGCTAGCGGCCCAACTAAACCCTTCCCACTACTCTAATAGCTTTGGAATGGTTATAGCAGAATGACATACTCAAAAAAGAGGGAAAATATGGTAAAAAGTGACTGCCCCATTTATAAGCCAACTCCAGAGTATAGTCACCGCTTGTCAGCTTCAGCATGGGCTGAGGAATATGCAGACTGCAGGGCACGGAGCTTCTCAGGTTCTATTGGCTGCTATTTGCTGGTGCTGCTTCCTCAGCTCCTGTCCCCTCGGTCCCCTGCCCATCCACAGAGTGGCCAAAGGGAGCTCTGGAGCTGCCAGCTCCTCAAGGGTGTAATTTCAGGAGGGTAGGGGCAAGGCAGAACTTCGGGAGCATGGGGCGGGGGGCAAGGGGGAGAGCGACTGTGCACGCCAGATCATAGCTTGCTTTTGATCCCATTCTCCGGATGCTAAGGGAGTGAGAGAAAAGTGCTTGTGTCCCGTGCATTCCTCTCACACACCAGCCAGGCATAAGAGGCATGCACAGCATGCAAGCACTTTCCCCTTTCCCCCTTAGCTTCCAGAGAATGGGATCAAAAGCAAGCTGCGTTTGCGTTCTGGTGCACATGGCTTCTGCCACCCCCCCCCCCCACGCTCTGGGAGGGGAATGAGAAGAAAAGAAAAAGAAAAAGAAAAAGAAAAAGAATGATTGGGCCCATCACGATGGGCCCGATCCTTACTTTTAAGAACTTTCCACAGACGCCCAGTAGTGCCCTTATGAACCCCCAGGAGTCCGCGAACCACAGGTTGGGAACCGCTGCCCTACACACAAACACCTCCTAACATGGGAGTAGCTGCTCCCTGATTTCTATGTGTACTGTCTTTGTATTGCATTCTTAATTTATCTGGATGAGATTTGATTACAGGAATATTTTTCTCTGTCTTCCTGCCTCTTTGCATTTCCACCTTCCAGTATATTTTGGGTGATGTGATCTATCCCCCTCCCTAAAATAATTTTTTTATGCCTAGCTTCCATGTTGGATTCCTCCATGTTCTTTCCCCTTCACTGTTTGTCCAGAAAGCTCTCCTGCCTGTGCTCACAGCTGAACACTTTCTTTGACTGAGGTATGTGAAGCCACAAAATCATCTGAGGCGTGTTGAAATCCCCATTACTCTTATTTTAAATGTTCTAAGTACACAAATCACTGGAAAACATACCCTAGCGAATGAACTTGAATTGACAGAGCCCAGATCTGAGGACTGTATATTAAATTGATTTTTGAAACAGGGAGACAGAATAGATGATTGCTCCATCCATTCCATGCATCAACCTCATATTGCAGTACCTCTAGGAAAGAAAAAAACTAAAAAAGTGCATGTCTTTTCCTTCTATAAGCTTCCAACTTTATTTTAATAGCTCATTTAGCCCACCAATGGGGGTCAAAACAGTGTGTGTGTGGAACGGAGAATATAAATCTCACAGATGTATGGATATTTGAGCCTGCATTCTTTAAGCCTAAAACGGCTTATTCATTGCTTTGAATCAACAGCTCACTTGCCTCTGTCCTTTTAGATATCACTCACTTTCAATCTGTCTGCAAAGATTTACACCCTGTTTTGGCTCCCCAGTATTATACTGTGCATGAAGTAAAGAAGCTTATCATAGTACGATAGTACATTTTAAGCTTTAACCACAATCTAGAATTTGTTTTGAATGTTATTTAATACATTCCTGGGGGCATGTTAAGAAAAGATACAATTGGTCAAACTGTTTTCTGAAAGGGAGCTGCTTTTGTTTCTATGGGAGTTTTGTCACTTATATCAATAGGAGTAGATGTAGAAGAAAATACCACGGGTGAAATTATGCCTTTTCTAAAGTCAAAGGGAGTTTTGCCATTGGAATCAACAAGTCTAGGGTTTCAGCTGAGGTTATTCTAAATTTAAGAGCCAGATTTTGTTTATGAAATATTTTTTTGAATTCCTCTTATTCATAGTAGCATTTAATGAAGCTAAAGTAATATGCTTTAGACCACGGTTATAGAAATCAGCTTGAGCTGGGAATTTTCCAAATAAATCCTTTAGGATTACAATAGTGGTTTTTAAAATTAACTATTAGTATATATTTACTGAAACAGACACTTTATTTACTAAGCAATGTTAAGAGCACCAGTAAAGTGTTTTCAAGATAGATAAAACTGATTGAATATGGCAAATGCAGAGTTTGCAAAGATTAATTCAGATTCCGAACAACTTAGTCTTGATTATACCTCTTTTGCTTTGGTATTTGTGAACATTCATACAAAAAGGTTTATGTGCACAGGAATTTTTGTGGAATAACTGTGCCCATTTATATATAAAATTCACAGAATCTATGCAGGTTCAAGAATATTTAGTATTAGCTATTTCTTATTCAATATTGACTTGCTTATAAAGATTCGGTCATGTAGCAAAACCAATCACATACGAGAAGAGGGAACAGCAAATAGCTGAACTGAATGAACAATCCATAGGTTGAGAATTGTTTGGATGAACTATTTATGAATACATTACAAAGGAGGGGATTGTCTCACAATGATTCACTAACGGGAAAAGGGGGCTAAAATTTGATAGATTATTTATTTGTCATTAATAGTTTGATCAGATCAGAACCATTCCTTATAGAAAGAAGGCAATGTTTGCTCTTTGGGACAGGGCCTGTCTTGGCATTATGCATTTGTACAGTGTTGAGTGCAATAGGACCCAGGTTTGACCTTCCAGTGTTACCATAATAAAGAAAATGGTACTTAGCATTAGAGGCATGTCAACTAATTGGATAAAATAAAATTTGAGCTGAATCTTCACATAAAGCAGGACATGTGATATGTAAGGCGTGCGCTATATTCTTCAGGTGGGAACAGAAGTAAAGTATTTTCACTTCAAGAAAATTTCATGTCCAGGTCTGATTTAAAAAAGAGAGCTTATAAGAGACTGTTCTTGACTTTTTTTACTCTTTTTTTTCATGTATAAAATGGTTAAAAGGTTTAACTAAATACCTCCAATCTTGGATGCTCAGTCCAACTTCATGTCAAGCATTTTTTAGATGCATTTTTATTACTACATCTATCTAAATATCCCATTAAGTGTGCATTAAATATTTTGTTCTTAAACACTTGAGGTGTTTTTTTAGTTGCTGAAAAACTGAACAGCGCAGGCATGAGATGTGGATGAATATAGCTTCAATCCCCAGAGAATTTTTCTTTTTCAGCTTGCATATAGGGACTAAGCTTTGGTATCCTATATTCTCATGTCTGGAAGTGCAGAAAATGAGGGTTTTAGTGGGATAACAATTGTAAGAATAGCCCAAGAGGACACGATTGTGAGGTTTGAAATAGCACTGATTATAGGAAATTTTCCTAAAAGGAAAATATAGCTGACTACTAAATAGCCTCACAAAGGAGATGGTTGATGGTTTAAAGCTGGCCAAATCTCTAAAAAATCTGCTGTTTATTTGAGAGAGTGTTTCTGTCTGTCTTTCCATCTGTGAGTCTGTTCAAGAACTCCTACTAAACAATAAGAGGTAGGACCACAATATTCGGTATACAGCTTCCTCTTATCATAATTTAAAGCCAAGTAAGGGTTTGTTTCTGCCAGGACAATGGGATATGTGTGGAATGTAATTGTTTCTCATCAAACAGAAAGGGAGAGCTGTGATAGCAAGGACAGTTATACTCCTGAATGACCACAGGAAGACAGCAAGCATACCAGCCCCAGGGAGCTGCTCCCAGGAGGGCAGTGTGGCTCCTGACACTCCATAAGCTTCCACCACCCTGGAACATGCAACCCTGGGACACGCTGGTGACCGCACCTCCTGGCTTCCTGTCTTGACTCCTGCACCCCCCACACACACTCAGCAGCCTGCCCTGAGACCCCTCCATATCCCCAAGTTCCTGATCTGACTCCTTCACCCCCCATGCCTCCTGCTCTGGAGAACTCAAACAATGCCGGGTAAATTTTCTAGTATATTAGAAGGAGCAATCATGAATTTCCCAAGGGGAACTGAATAGGAGACTTAACATGCCACCTTTTTCTTCTCTAATTTCCTCTGTGTGTGTGTGTGTGTGTGTGTGTGTGTATACATAAAAAGCTATTTTAAAGGCAACATGAGATGACACTGAAAAGAATTCACAAATAACATTGATAATATATTTTGACTGGCAGAGTGAAATGAAAGATAAGAAAGGTAACATTGCTGTTTTGGGAAATTTTGGGCACAAGATCAAATGATCCCACTGTATAGGAAAGATGGCAAGTATGGCAAGAGACCATATCTAAAATTCAAAAAGGAGTCCTACAAAAACGTGGAAACTGGGTCAAATTTCAAGGGATGAATATAAACAACTCAAGTATGTAGGAACAAAATTAGGAACAAATAAGCTCAAACTAACTAGAGACATAAAGGCTGCATCTAGACTGTCATGATTTTGTGCAAATACTTTTAACGGAAAAGTTTTTCCGCTAAAAGTATTTGCACAAGAGAGAGTCTACACTGGCATGTGCCTTTGCGCAAAAGATTTGCTTTTGCGCAAAAGCATCCATGCCAGTGTAGACGCTCTCTTGCGCAAGAAAGCTCCGATGGCCATTTTAGCCATCGGGCTTTCTTGCACAAGAAATTAACATTGCTGTCTACACTGGCCTCTTGAGCAAGAATACTTGCGCAAGAGGGCTTATCCCTGAGCGGGAGTGTCAGAGTATTTGCGCAAGAAGCACTGATTTTGTACATTACAAAGTCAGTGTTCTTGCGCAAATACTCGTGGCCAGCGTAGACAGGCGGCAAGATTTTGCGCAAAAGCGGTTGCTTTTGTGCAAAATCTTGCCAATGTAGACACAGCCATTGAGTAACAAGAAAAAATTCTACAAATACATTAGAAGAGGAAGACCAAGTACAGGGAAGGACTGTTATTCAATTGTGTGTGTGTGTGAGAGAGAGAAAGAAAGAAAAACAGAAAATGTGGAAATGGCAGAGATGCTTAATGACTTCTTTGTTTCGATTTTCACTAAGAAGGTTACTGGTGATTAGATGTCTAGCATAGTGAATGCCATTGAAAATGAGGTAGAATCAAAAGCTAAAATAGGAAAAGAACACGTTAAAAATTACTTAGAGAAATTAGATGCCTTCAAGCCACCAGGACTTGATGAAATGAATCGTAGAATACTTGGGGAGCTGACTAGAGGAGATATGAGTCATTAGCAATTATCTTTGAAAAGTCATGGAAAACAGGAGAGATTCCCAAAGAGTAGAAAAGGGCAAATATAGTGCCCATCTATAAAAAAGGAAATAAGGACAATCTTGGGAAATTATAGCCCACTTATCTAAAAGTCTGTACCTAAAAAGATTGTGGAGCAAATAATTAAGCAATCAATTTGCAAACATCTAGAGGATAAGTAACAATCAATATGGAATTGTCAAAACCAAATTGTATCAAATCAACCTGATGGCTTTTATTTTCAAGCCTTGTGGATAGAGGGAAGTGATAGACATAGTATATCCTGACTTTAGTAAAGCTTTTGATATTGTCTAGGATGACTGTCTCACAAACAAAGCAGGGAAATGCAAGCTAGAGGGTGCTACTATGAGATGCTACTACGAAGTGCAAGACTGGTGGGAAAACCATTGCCAGAGAGTAGTTATCAATGGTTCACAGTCATGCTGGAAGGGCACATGAGTGGGGCACTACAGGGATTCGTTCTGGTCCCAGTTCTATTAAAAAAACTTCATCAAAGATTAAGATAGTAGCATAGAGAATACACTCATAAAGTTTGTGAATGATACCAAGCTGGGAGGTTAGGAAAATTCAAAATATCTGAATAGGATGAAATTCAGTAAGAACGAATGCAAAGTACTCCATTTAGGAAGGAGCAATCAGTTACACACATACATAATGGGAAATGATTGCCTAGGAAAGAGCCCTCCAAAAAGGAATGTGGGGGTCATAGTGGACCACAAGTTAAATATGAGTCAACAATGTGTCACTGTTGCAAAAAATATTCTGGGATGTGTTTGTAAGAGTGTTGTAAGGAAGACATTAGAAATAATTCTTCTGCTTTATTCTGCACTGATTAGGCCTCATCTGGAGCATTGTCTCTAGTTCTGGGTGCCACAATTAAATCTGTCCACATCTCTGCTAGAGAAAATCCAGAGAAGAGCAACAAAAATCATTACAGGTTAGAAAACTTATGAGGCAAAGATTGAAAAAAAAATGGGTTTATATAGTCTGGAAAAGAGTAGACCATGAAGGAAGATGATAACCATTTTCAAGTACATAAAAGGTTGTTACAGGGAGAAGGCAGAAAAAATATTCTCATGAACCTCTGATAGGACAAGAAGCAATGGACTTAAAGTGCAGCAAGAGAGATTTAGATTGGATATTAGGAAGAGCTTCCTAACTTTCAGGATGGCTAAGCACTGTAGCAAATTGCCTAGAGAGGTTGTGAAATTTCCATCACTGGAGATTTTTGTGAGCAGGTTAGACGGACCACCCCGACAGGTATTTTAAATGGTGCTTGTTCCTGTCATGAGTGCAGGGGACTGGACTAGATGACCTCTCCAGGCCCCTTCCAGTCCTATGATGAAGATCAAACAAACAAAATGAAGTCAAGAAATAGGATTATTGATATGAACTGACACAAAAATCTAGATTATTTAGATGAGATTTGTCATAGTCTGACAAAGCTAGTGCAGCCCTAGGACATTTTAAAATTGGTATCTGTTTACTGTAGTAACTTCCCAGGATCCATTACTGTAATCTCTGGTGCATGCTCTTTAGAATGAGGCTTGGGAGGTGATTAGAACAAATTGTAAAGAAGTTCAATTGATCAGAGCTGTAGTGCACTGAATTTTACCTTCAACTCAGCAAAGATAAATCTATGACTGGAGCACTTGAGAACTGTGAATATATAAAACTTTCAGGCTATGTCTACACTCACGGCTTCTTGCGCCAGAAATATGCAAATGCGGCTAAGCGTGGAATATTGCAGAGCCTCATTTGCATACCTAATGAGCCATCATTTTTGCAGAAGAGGCTCTTGTGCCAGAAGGAGCTGTCTACACTGCCCCTTCTTGTGCAAGAGAGGTTTTGCAAGAGAAGGGGCAGTGTAGACAGCTCCTTCTGGTGCAAAAGCCTCTTCTGGAAAAATGGCAGCTCATTAGGTATGCAAATGAGGCTCGGAGATATTCCACACTTACCCTCATTTACATATTTCTGGCGTAAGAAGCCACGAGTGTAGACATAGCCTCAGAGTCTTAGCAAGGTGATCCCTTGAGAACAGGTTTTCAAGATAAGTGACTGGAGGTAGGTTCAAAGACCCATCTGCGTACATTTGTTAGTAAGTGAGAAAGTATTTAAGAGAGAACTTATTTTCTTTTAATTACTCAGGTACTATTTGAATAAAGCTTGTGGACTGTAATGATTTTTACCATTTCCATTTATGTTTCCATATGATGTATTGTAATAAGGAAGTATTGACTTTCTTTGTTTTTTCTTGCCCCATTAGAGTGTTGTTGGCAGACAGAAAGTTTAGAAGAGGAAAGATAACCAAAATTGTCAATACATTAAAAAAGAGTAAAAAGAGGAATACTGATTCACGGTGTTCATCTACATAGAAAGTCTACAAAGGTAATGGCAAAATAATCAAAAGATCTCATTAAGAAGAGATCCAATATTTTCATGAACTGGTATTCCAAACTATTTTCTCAAAATGTTTGTGTTTCTTATTTTTCTGAATGGAGAGACAGGAACAAAGGTGCAGTCTGTGGAAAAATGTAGGAAAAATATTATTTGGGGAAAAATGTTTGCGATTATGGTAAGAACTCATTTGTTATGAAGCAGACATATCACACTTCTCCCTCACTGCCTCTCTTACCTGGAAGTCTTCCCAGACTAATGATGAATACAATGAGATTTTACAACTATAAAGATGGAAACAAATAGTTAGTTACAGGGGGAGGAGAAGGGAGGCAGCAAAATTACAAGTACATTTATTATCCAACTAAACTATTACCTCTTTTTACTAGAGCAAGGAGTTGTAGAGTGAAGTTAATGACTCAACAGAATTTTAATTGGGCAACTCGCTCTATGCTGAAAGGACAGAATTAGCTATCTTTTCTTCACCACTCTAGGCCATTTGTGTTGAAACTTCATTGTGTATATGCCAAGTTTATCCCTTGAGTATCGTAGGACACAAATCCTCTTCCTTTTCTGGATATAAACGATCCCCAGCACAACAGAATGTGATCTCTCCATGTTGAGGAGAGGACAGGCTGTCAGAATACATAGAAGTGGCAGAGGGGCAGGTAAAACCCTGTGCCTTGGAACAGAGATCCAGAGAGGCCTCTAGTAGAGTCATACTTTGAAGAAAGAGTGGAGGCAGGGTTTGGAGAATTGATGGATATGCATATCTTCCAGGTCCTTACTTTTTGGGGAGGTAGCACAAAAGCAAACAGCCCGCTCCAGATCCAAAGCTGAAGTTGCAGCCACAAAAATTGCTCAACTTCTGCTCCCCTGCCTGGTAGGTTTCCTCACTTCAGCAGAGGTCTCCCATGCACTTTAGCTTGGTAACGGGGGCAGGATTTTAAGGGAATTTCTCTTGATATAAAGGGAGATATGAAGGGAGGCTAGATATGAAGAGAATTTCTAGATATGAGGGAATTTCTCTTTTAAGAATGGCTACAATTAATACTTCTTCTAGCACAACTGGCCAGAGAGAGGTGGGAAACAAGTAGATTCAAGTCAGAAGTGGGGATTCTGTGAAACATGGTTCCTTCTATTGCTTCCCCAATGAATCTCTTCAACTGTCCTGTAGACAGATTGATTGCCAAAAGCATGATCTCTCTATAAATGAAAGACTAAAACTTCCAGCTCTGAAAGTGAATTATGCTAGAAGCCACATCAGTCCCCATCCATCAAAACGGTCTCCCTCTTTTCAATGCCTGTGCCCTCCACCAAACTTATATCAAATGGGCCATCAAAAATCCATCAGCTGATGACAACTTACCATCATTATTTGTCAGTTCATTACCATTCTAATATTTTTATTTGAAGTTAGAAATTGAATAACTTAGTTATGAATTTCCTGTTGGAATCTAGACATTAAGTCCCTCTATATCTATCAGTATATCTATTTTGAATATTTATAATGCACCCATCAGCATGATATGTAATGTAAGCTTACCCCCAGCAATGTTATTTTCATTCATAATGTTCTGTTCTTTCACTTGGCTTGTTTTGCTCACTGTTAATATTAAACACTACAATTTCAGCATTTGTATTTGTGAATGTCCTGTATTCCCCTTTTGGTTGCAAGGGACTTCTATTTTTTTCCTGAACAAATAGCTTTTTAAGAGAGAACCATATTTAAATACTAAATAAGAAAACCAGATCACTTGGGGGAAACGGCAGCCAGGGCAGTGCTGAATTAATCTTGCCTCTTGGTCTATAAATAGAATGCTTATTTTACTTACTCAGCAGTTTGACCGCATTTAAATAAAAATGTCAGGTCCCCAGAAAGTATACATATTTTGATCCAATGTGGTATCAGAAATGTAAGAGATTTCCATGGTGAAAAGTCTATGAAATACTCAACCAGGAGGGTTTAGCATCATTCTGATACTAAAATCTGTTCCAAAGATGAAATGTGTGTGCTCTGGGGTACATGAAACTGACAAGTGGGCTGTCTGGGTCTAATATAAAACACAAGATGAAATTAAATATACTGGCTTGCAAAATAATGACACTGGAATGACATAGTGCCCCAACAATTGAGTGTTCACTCTCTTATCATCAGTGCTGTGATTTCAACACTCATATCACAGGGCTCTGCCTAGAGGGAACCTGGCATTTGCCACTATAGTTACCATTATAAACATTCCTTCAGTATAATTATAGGTTAAAATCTCAAGTGGGTGTTTTGTCTCTTTTATATTTCTCCTTTGGGAAAATCCATAGTGGGACCTTCTCAGAATGTTTGCTTTTCCATCGCTTGCAAAATTAAATATTAACAAATAAAATTACAGCAAACTATTGACCTGGTCTGTAAACAGTGATATTAACAAAACTGCTGAAAAAACATGGCAGTTTGATCAATTAATTCAAGTTTCTTCCTTATAAGCCTGACTATAACCATTGGAAAGAATAGAAAATAAGGCTGAAACAATGACAGGGTGAGTGTGTATGTCTGGGTCTGGTATTTTAAAACTCTTGCCTAGGCTCTTGATTAAGATTTCTACTTGGGAGAAATGAGTTTTGCATTGTTTTATTTTTTAAAAAATAAAGGCAAAAGCACTTTAGTTTTTGTAGATCTAATTGAAAACACTTTTTCTTTCCTTGTACCTGCGTTATAAAATTTTCCCGTAGCCCTACAAAAGAAATACAATGAATGCTGAAATACAATGTAGCACAGTTTGATCAATAAGCAAAATAAACCCATGAGAGCTGCATCTTCACCATTTCTGTTTAATAGGTTTTATCCATTGTCTATGTGACTGAAACATACTGAGCTGCTGGTGAACTGAGGGGCATGTTTCTCCTTTGGGAGCTCTCCAACCTCTTCTCAGAGCCTGCAGGGGTCCCTTCCATTTTTTCATCTTCCTGCCAACTCCCAAAGCCTCTTATTATGGCATCTGTCTCTTTGGTAAAGTGGTCCAGATACAACTCTCTGCAGAGTCTGTATGACTCCTATACATGGCCACACAGTGCTGTTAGCAAGTGGTGTGATGGGATATTTTCTTTTCAGCTGTTCACTCAAAGGTTCCCCACCCCTATGGACAAATGGCTGATCTCAAATCCCAAACTTGTCTGCCACATGAGAATTTTTCCAGAGTGTGCCAGATCATACACTGGTAAAAGCAATTTGCATTACCACCATTAAAATGGAAACAACCATCATATTTTGAAAATTACAAGGAAACTTAGAAAATTATCTGATGCAGCCTTTCGTAGGGAATTATACAGGTTCAACCTCTCTAGTCTGGCACCTCCCGGGAACTGATTGGTGCCCAACCAGAGAATTTGCCAAACCACAGGAATTCAATATTGTCTAGCAGCAGTGCCAACACTTCCACTGCTTGCTGGGGTCTTAGAAGATATTTAGGGATAAATTAGAGCTAAATAACAGCACAGAACACTGAAAGCCAGGACTGGTGGCTGTAAACAGACTTTATGGGACTGTGGGAAACTTGACCACACTCCTTGATAAGGGTGCGTTTACACAGCACTCTAAACTTGAAATAAGATAACATTTTCACTACAAAAATTGCGTATCTTATTTTGATTCTATTTTGAAACAGCTTATTCTGAAATTTGGCATGTCTACACTGTGCCAGATTTGAAAATAACACACTATTTAGAGACATCTCTTAACCCTCATTGAACGAGGATTACAGAAATGCCAAAATAGTGCGCCCATTATTTCAAAAAATATTTCTAATAACGGGCGGCTTGTTAAGATGCAGGGTAGCTATTTCAGGATACCACCAGTATTCTGAAATAGCTGCACTCTGTAGATGTACCCTAAGTTCACAACTGGCTAACTAAAATCATGCCAGACCACAGGTGTAGACAAACCAGAGAGCGCCGAACTAGAGGGATTCAACCTGTACTTGCACTCAAGTTCTAGGCATCCAGATCCAATGATCTAATATGCCATTTCTATTTCCAAATGCCAGGATCCTAAAAGTGTTTCCAATAGTCTTTGAATATCATAGCAATACATTATGTGATCTGGAAAACACATCATTGCCAAATTACCATTTCACAATTTTAGTCACATATACAGTAAGTCCTGGGAGCAAAAGATTCACTTTCCTGCAGGACATGTTATCTGAATGCATATGATTGATTGTTCTAATTATATTGGGCAAAACACAGTGTCATGACACATAACATCAGTGAAATGTTGGTGTGGCCTGCGTCTTGAATAGTAGGTTCAGAGTTTGCTGAAAACATCTTTTAAAAGCACCATGCACCCAATAAAAAATATTAGGAACTGAAGTCTTTCTGATATATTACTGAGGTACAAAGAGGTGTTTGAATTTTGCTCATTTATTATTTGACTCTGTTCCTTTAAATGTTAGTTACATGGTGAATATTCATACTCCAATTTGCATCAAACAAAGCTCTACTTCAATTGCAACATCTGCCCTACAAGGTTTTTCCCTTTTAAATACACATGCTTCCCTGAAGATATAAATATGGTCTTCATAATCAACACATTTAACTCCAGACAGAGGAGTTAGTGCCACTTCCCTAAAAAGATTGGCACATAGCATTATGCAACTCAGTAGAAATGTCTGATTTACCTAAAGGGAAGAATGCAACTGATCATGACTTGTATGTCATTCTAGCACCAAAGGGAATTTTGCCCATATAACTGAGCCCATGATTTTGCTTCTAGTATCTTAATCCTGGTTTGTTGTAAATCTGGAAGTACCCCCCAAAAGATGGGATTTCCTTCTTTTGCAATGCTTGCACACAACTGTAAACTGGACAAATGAAGTCAAGGTGTCCTGTCTTGTTATCAGTAATGTGAAGAGGTCTATTTCTCATTTCCACTGAGGTAATCCTTTCAGGCATTTTCCCTCCCACTTGGGTCTTCTACAAAATGGGAACAAATGTTAGTCAAGAGCAATTTTTTTTATTAAATTATTAGCATTATTCAAAACTAGGAGATTTACTCAGCATTCCTTGGGTCCTTAACTCAGTTAAGGGGAATTTTTTTTGGTCCTTAATTCAATGAGGCTTTTGTACTTGATTTGGTGATTCTTTCACTTTTCTGTTTGGTTTTCCAGGCACATCCTGTTTACCTGGCATAACCAAACCCTTACATTGCTTTAAGTTATGATCAGAGAAAGCTGTATACCAAATTTGTTGGTCCTATCTCTTACCATTTAGAAGAGGATCTTGATCAAACAGATAAATAACTCTCTAAAATATATAGTAGATAAGATAAGTACATAAGAGGATTAGGGGTGTTCAGTTGATCTATTGGGCTAGCTGAAAGAACACACGTTAGCACTTAACAGCACTGTTAAAGGGGATTTTAAGGATAGGCCCAACCTTGCTGACCAAGAGAAAGCACCACCTCTGTGGGTATGCTGATTTTCCAGTTACAAAGTGTAACTGCCATGTACAGCTACATGTTATATTTACCTTATTCAGAAACTGTGCTTCTTAGAGTTACAGGAGACTACTGTTTACCAGTAAAAAGTGCTATATACATCTGCTGAAACAGGATTTAATTAATCATCTTTTTTCCTTGTTTGTTTCTGGTGCCATGGTGTACCCTGTTATCTTTTGTTCCAAACCCATGCATTCAGGTCATTAATGAATTCTTATCTTTGTTCTGAGCATATGCATTCTAGAGACTAAGGGGTATGAATATAACTCCCAAGCCTGTTACAGTAAATAGGTTTATGAGGATAATAGTTGCTATATGGAAGCAATTGTTGTCCCAATACTGACGGCTTTCCTATCTATTTAAGCCAAAGCCAAAGCTTACTATGGTCATCTGAAGAAGTGGGCTGTGCCCATGAAAGCTCATGATACCATCTACATGTTTTGTTAGTCTATAAAGTGCTATCAGACCATTTGTTGTTTTTTAACTTTATTCAGCTAATAGGCGAGAAATGCTTAGCAAGAATGAACAGGAATATAATAAATGTATGCACCTTTTGGGGCTATATAAGCTGCTAAATTAATGGTTAATAATATGTATACTTAAACGTTTGGAATATATAGTGCTGGTAGTATTTTCAGCAGAATATATATGTTTGCTAGCCAGTCTGTTGCATCCAACATCTCACAAAAGCAGCTCACAAAACTTCAGAAGAATCAAGTGTGAATGTGAATGCAAGTCTTAGCCCTGATTCAATTTCAAGCTTGAATCCTAAAAATCAAAACTAGATCCAAGTCTAAATAAAAAAAATTGTCTCTACAGCCTAGAGATTCTGCACAGGGAGCCCAGAAAAGCATGAAAATAAAATTAATCCCTTCAGATAACATATACTTACATACAGTAGCCAGATACCTGGATGGCTCAGGAGAATAGTAACAGAATATAGATCTTTTATTCTTTGGTTCATATTTCGCCCATGTTGTTTGTAATCTCAAAATTTGTTATTATCTGATGGTTACTTTATACCTAAGTGAAATGAATTGGAGATCCCTACATTCCCACAAGACAGGCGTCCACATCTCTAAAAGCACTGACACATTTGGATAAGTATTATAATTAATTTTAAAAGGAAAGAGGTCAAATGGGAGAAGACCCTTTAGATTAAGTGTATTGATGCATACTAGAAAGAAGGGCTTATGACACCTCACATTTTATCTAGGCAGCCAAGCAGTGCCTCATCCATCTTCATTTCAAAAGCAAACTCTGCTGGTCCCCAATGAAATGCATTTGTGGAGATGATACGGGGAGTCTGTTTATGTTCACAATTAAGAATATTCTGGCTACAGTTGCTGAAAGTGCAGTAGGAGATCCTAGAAGTTAGGGTACTTAATTCTATCAGATTGATTGTACCCATTGAAATGGTGAATGGTTAATCAGAAGTGAAAGTGGGTAAAGTGTGTGCAGAAAAAAATCTTGTAGAAGGAGAGTGGAAGATTCCTATCCCTCTTGCTGTGACGCACTGATATTTGTGTACTGGTGACATTTCAATAAGGTATTCATTTCTCTGTGACTTTCAATGACAGTTAGGCACCTTTCATTCAAAACCACAAAATGAATATGTACTGAAATAGCTGTGTTGAATTCCGGACTTTTTTAGGTACAGAGAAGGTGGCATCAGATACCTGGCTGTTTGCCCAGTCAACAAGCATCAGTGTGAGTGCCTCAGTTCTGTTTAATAGGCAACATTAGTAGAACCACATCAGCTGTCCTATCTCTGTCACTACCTCTGATGTCAGTCCTGGGAAGAAAGGTGAAGAAAGCTGACACAGAACTTAGCTTGCTTTCTCACCATGTTTGGGGAAAGAGGTGTTGTACCTCATACCAATATGTCTCTGACATACTGGGGAACATTCCTTACTTCTTCCTTATTCTGATATCAGTCATATCTAAGTTAAAAACAAATATATAATGTTCAGTTTGACCATGCTGTATTGTATATGGCATGTAACTTACATCCAGAAAAAATGCTTAATAAAACCTAGAATTTCTCAAATATGAAAGTGGCACATAGTAACATAGCTGAAACTCAGAATGTCATTTTCAGGTCTATTTTGTTACTAGTAGCATCATCTGCAAAAGGAAATAGTGATGCAAAACACTTCACCAATAAGTGTTGTGAACAAAAATCTCTGAATGAAAAGAGAAATAATACTGGTAATTTGCATTTATTTGTGGTGACCTATCATAGAGAGTTATGCCTCAGTCCATAGGGACCTAAGGTAGCTATGCATCAATCAGTTACCCAAGAATTATGGTCACACCCAGTTCACCAAAATAAAATGTATTCTTCCATTTTTGAACAACATGTATGCGAACACACACCTTATCTCTCTGGAAACTGCAATAACTGAATAACTTGGATATGATTATACCACTAAAGTATTCATGAAACCTGAAGTAATCTTAGCTGGGGTGATATGTATGTATGTTAGGAGGGTTTTTTTGTCTAAATGGATTTCACGTGATTATTCAGTACAATGGTAACTGGGACAGAAACATTCTTTCTGGCTTCTTGCCAGTGTAAAGAGAAATGGGTCGATAAATGCATTAGAAACTATTATAGATTGAGAAAGGTTGCATTGCCTATACCTTCCCATTCAATGAGAAGAGAGACAAGTTAGTTAATTGTAAATTGTTTGGATTAAAATTCATACTAGTTTATTGTCTACAGTAATTATTGTCAGCATGTGAATATTTGTCTTCCTACAAGTTTTACTCCAACTAGTATATTTTATGTTTGCAGTCTTGCAGGTGTGTGGGTCTCAGGATATTAGAGACACAAGGTAGATGAGGTGTAATATCTTTTATTGGGCCAATTGTTGTTGGTGAATGAGATAAGCTTTTGAGCTACACAGAGCTCTTCTTCAGGCCTGGAAAAATATTCAGAGTGTCACAACTAAATAGTAAGTGAAATACATTTTTGGATACATAGTTAATGTATTCTAAGAGTTCATTCCAGCTAAAGTGGCCTTTAGTGCTAACACCACTCCAGTCATAGGACAAAAAAGGGAGATTGATGTGTTGCAGATTGTTGTAATAATTTATAAATCTATGAATTTTAATTTCCAGCAAAGTTATAAAATTAAGCTCCTGGGATCATCTTTAAGGTGTTGTGCAGATTTCCTTTGAGGATGTGGATTAAGAGAGCAGAAATGTACTGTTTTGTGAAAAGTGTTCACCAATGGGTGATATGGTGTTTTATTATATTTCTGTGTGATTTTCTTTGCAAGCATAGTGAATGTCTGGTTTCATTCACATAGTTGTCACTGGAGCATCTAGCGAATGACCTTTTGGTCATTTTAGCCATTTTTTTGGTGAATCCTCTTCTTCGTCTTATCCTGCAAATGAGGGTAGCAGCTCTTGTTCTTCATCTTCAAGCGTTCAAGTGCTCACACCAACCTTCTTCATGTCCTTTGCCAATATCAAAAAACAAATCACCTTTTTTGAGGTCTTCCTCATGGCTTTTGTCCTGGAACGATTAACTCTTCTATTCTCAGGCCAACATCTTGTCGTTTCACATGATCCAGACATCTCAGCCAAAATTCCTTCAGTTTCCCGTGATGGGGACTATCTATATCATGGCTCAAGTCTGTTTCATATCATAGTCCGTAAGCTCTAGTCTTATCCAGAATCCACCTGAAGTTAGTTGACATATTTTTACCTCAGGGAATTCCCATAAACTCCTTTCATTTATACCAAGTGCTCTTCATGTGACTCCTAATATCAACATTTCTATCTTGGCTCAAAATTGAACCAAGGTATTTAAATCAATACATTGACTTTAATTCTATACCACCGACTTTTATTGGCTTCTTGTCCCTCTGAATGAAGCATGACATGTATTTTGTCTTTTATAGACTAATTTATAAGTAATTTTCTTTCAGAGTTCTAGGTCCCTTTCCAATTGATATGTATCTTCATAGCAAAATATATCACCAGAAAAAAGCAAGCTCTATAGAGGCTCTCTCCAAATCTCCTGTGACAAGGTGTCCATTACAACCACAAATAAAAATTGGCTTAGGACACATCCTTGGTGCAGACCTACCCTCAAAGTGAATGACTAGCTTTTGGTTATTGTTGTGCTATGCTTGTACATGTCCAAGATAGACTGAACCTATTTTATGTTAGTATTTGTGCATAATTATCCACAGAAGTTAATGACAAATCAGGTATGCAAAGTAGCCAGGTGTTTTGTACTGGCTTCCAAAATAAGCTGACTAGTTCTAAAGCATTTTGGCTAGCTGCAAACACCTTTCAAAGTATAAATGTATTTGCTGATATTCACCATAGTTCACTTTGTCAATGCAAATCACTAAGCATCTCATTGGCCAAACAGAGATGAACCAGTGCTCAAAAGAGAAGCCAGCTAGTGTACAGGGGGAAGGGATGGGGTAGTTAAGTTGCTGAGAGAGCTTTTTCATGGCTCCACGGTTGCTATAGAAACCCCTTCTTTTGTTTGTCCATATTCAAAACAGCTGCTTCCTTTGTAGACAGTAGCTGAATCTGAGAAAAAGAAACACCGCCCAGACTAAAACCAGTTTGGTGGGGTTTTGTTTGTTCGTGTGGCATTATTTTATGTTGTTGCTTTGTCATTTTGAAGCGGGGGATTAGTGCATGAGAAAATGTTTCTAATATTTGCAAAATATCAAACCCTATTGAAAGAAATGGAACATAATGTGTAACAGAAGAGTTCTAGAATCCTGGAGTTTTCATATAGCAGAGGCAGCAGGTTAGCAGCATATCTGACTTCAAAGCAGGAGAATGAATCCAGAGCTTACATTTTAGGGGAGCCCAATCTCAAGCACTGCTATATGTGCACCTCTCTCTTTTTTTGTTTTTCTTAGCAGAAGAATATGACATCTAATGAGCACAGTCCCTACCCCTTTCTAAAGACTCTGTAATTTGAATTCAATCCCTTATGGCCACACCATTCACAACATTTGAAAGCAGCTGTGTATTAAGCAGAAAGACTAATAAATGCTCATAAAAGATGAATATTTATTGAATTCAGATTACTATTGGTTTCATGCAGCTGTTCTTAAAGGGACTATTTAAGACTGGAGAGTGATCATCAGAGAAGTGCTGAATGTGTTCCCTGCATAGTATCTTCCTGCTGGATGCCAAAGTGCTTCTTTGCTAGCAAAGAATGAACCAGTGCATAGCACATTAGCATTCTACATTAAATAAGCAAATAAATAAAAAAGTTCATGAAAGGAGGCTGCCCTTACAAGCAAAACAAAGCATCAAGGTCCACTCAGTTGATATTTAGTGATGTCAGTGGTGTTTGTTTTGTTGAACACTTCTAAAGCTTTAATTTTTACTAAAATTCATGGAATGTTTTTATGACCTATTTTTGATACAGCAACTCTTTACTAAAGCTTGCAGGTGTTCTTTTTTTGGTACATCACAATTTGATCAAAGCTTTATGGGACACCTCTTCCACTGCAACACTCACAAATTTCTTTCCCATTTTATCTATCCTCCGTACATCCATGTTGCATTAAGAAAATGACATGATGCTTATTTTTATATGTTTTGCATGATAAAACAGCAGGAAGAACTGGGGAGCCATTTATCAACAAACATCTGCATCCAAAAGAAACACGGATGTATGTGTTTTATTAAGAGAGGCTCCAAAGTAGTGGTATCCAGAAAGCACGGTGATCACATGATGTTGGGTTTTTATTTCCAGCTGCTAAACTATATGAAACTCTACTAAAATGATATTAAATAGTCTCCAATGTTACTTTTCTATATACATGCTCCTTGAAATTGCCATATGGATGCTGTTTAATTGCAAAGGAGAGGAGACAATTCATACACCCATCCATAGTAGGCAAGGCAAACCACTTTTTGAGTCTACTTCTCTATTAAAATCATGGTCCACAGCTATGAAAGAGTATGAGAACCCCATTAAATATTAAGATGATTAAAGGTTAACAAGTAACACATTAGCCATGTGGTTTTGTGGCAAAATAATTTTTGCCTTACTCACACGAGTAGTCCCATTGACTTAAATTGGCAACCTACATGAATAGAGTATTATTTGGCCCTTAAATTATAGCACAATATGAACTATGCGCATTAGGTTGGACAATGGAAAAAAATTGAAGAACCCCAAATTAATAGATGCTTTGGAAGGTCATACAACAAGTGTGTCACAGAACCACAATCACAACTTAGAAGTTCCTGGTTCTTCCCTTGTGCTTAATAAATTGGATTATGCTGCCTTTCAGCGTGATTCAGGATGGTACTGGTTACTGTGATATCCCAGCTAGATTGGTAAATCTTTCATGTACATGTGGGCAGATGATCTAATAGCCTAAGAGCTGGATTAATTTTACCCGCATGATTTGAGATCCAAACAATACTTTTTAAAAGGATGGAAATATTCAGAAGAATCAGATTTAATATTATTCCAATGACTCTATACAACTTCCAGATATATGCTACAGGTTTTTTGTAGTGTTCTGTTAAATCATTAGAGATGAGCATACTTAGGTAGCCTCTGGCAAATGGCTTCTGTGGAGGCAGTCACTATTGTACATTTGTTGTCTTGTTTAAAATGGTTTTAAAGACTGAATAGCATTTTTTTCTTTAGATTGGCATTCTCTGCCTATTAGAAGTACTAATTGACCAATCAGAACAAGGGATTGGAGATACCTGTATCCTAACAAGCTTATGATTAAATTTGACAAAGGATTTGCTCCCTAAGAATCCATCTTCTTCTTCTATGTGTTGCTACATGGACATAGTAATGATGTTTTAGTGAAGGTACTATCATTTTTATGACTATAGATAAAAGAGGATTTATGACTTTTCTTGTAGCATCAATCAGGTGAAGTCGGGCCTTGAGGGAGAACCTCTTCTTATACTATTAATATTTTCTAAGTAATCAGAGAGATTAGAATTATATGACGCAGATTAATTTATTTTTCTTCTCTTAAGTTTGCTTTTGCTAAAAACTCCCCCATTTAAACTATTGTTGAGTTAGTCCAGGAAAGTGAGGTCTCCCACAAAAAGTGAAATGAACATTCAAAATCAGAGAAAGTGTAGGACACTAGACACTTGCCAGTCCCCACTTCAGTGATCTGCAGACAGTTGAACAGAAAACTCTCACAGAGCCCAGCCTCACCTCAGCTCTGAGTTAATAGCATAGAATAGACATTCTGATAGTTCTGTATTGAGGTATCATTTTACTGAGACTCCATTATTTTTAGGAAATAGATTTGAGTACAACTTAATATTATGGTCTGCAGTACTCTACGTTGTTAAAACAAAACTATTAATATCAAAATGAAATTCCTGTTTATTCCCACAGAGTAAATGTCACCCCTCCATAAGGCTTACGTGACACTTAAGTGAGGCATAAACTTTTTGCTGGCCCCCTGCACAAGAGTGGATTTCATCCATACTTCCTAATTCACTATATGCATTAATCTGTCATTATCAGGACAGAGCTAAGTTCCATTGAGTAACGCAAAAGCTGTTACAGGATATGACCAATATTGGAGTGTAGCACACACAAATAAATCACTCCAGAAAACAAGGATTCTTGGGTTCCTATTTGTTTTTAAGACCACATTTCTCACATAAATAATTTTAAAAGGAGACCAAGACAGAACAAAACTGAGTGGAAATTGTGCTATTGAGATCACAGTTGCCAGTAACAATCAGAAGTGAGTATGTGGATTCATATTTTGCTGTATTACGGGTAGGACTCGGGGGGGGCGGGAGGGTGAGGTGAGTAGAAAGAAAGAGAACACTGATCTCCCAGACTGAAATATTGAAACAGATCTGAGTGTAATAAATACGGGCAGAGGAATCCTCATCTCCTGCCCCTCGAGGCAGTGGGGGAGGGGGAGAGCAAGAACAGAAGGGAAGGGGAGTCCTCAACACCCATGGGAGGGAGAGAAGGTAGAAAAAAAGGGCATTCCTCACTGCCTGTGGGGAGAGGAAAAAGAGTGTCATCAAAAGGAATCCCCTGAGGACAGTGGGCTGAGAGAGAAGACAGAAGGACAAGGGAATCCCCTACATCCATTGGGAGAGGACAGAAGGGGAGGGAAGTCCCCTTGTTTCTTTTTATCCTTTGAGCTCTAATTAATCTTGAAGGTTTTGCACTTCTAATAACAAAGCAATTCTGTACATCAGAAAAAAGCTGCCTGTCTTACACTGCCTGGTGAAATCCCTCTGGAAATCATGACGTCATGTGGATTCACATATTCAATCATTTTTAATTTTTTTCTGCAATGAGATTTTGGTTATTTTAGCCTCAGGCTTTTAGCATTTTATATTTTAGAGTCAATTTTGTTTTTCTATTATATAATTGTCATGCTAGTTAAAGGGTGAGCAGCAGAGGTAACAACAGGACAGCAAAGAGCGCCAAGAACGACAGATGGGACTGGAATTCCTTGTCGAATAAGGATCATATGTGCACAGTTGGCTGCAGGAGAAGGATTGTATAAACAAATATATTATCAGGAAAAATACTGCGGTCTTTGTAGTAATCATACAACGATTCTAAACTAGATAATGAAATTCCCCCATCATGCACAAGTATACAAACCCATGCACACAACAGTGTGCAGTCTAGATTTCTAAAATGCTAATTTGGTATATGTAGGGGGCAGCACTGAGCATCCTGAACTTCTGAAGACACCACTGGGTTTCCTTTCCCAAACCAGCTGAACTATCATGTCTTCAATTTCCTATTGGTCGGCCTAATGAGAAATCCTGCATCTTACTGAGCCCAACGGACAATTTTTCTAGGGGAACCAGATTCTCCCTTGAGGCAAATTCTGATCTTACTTAAAAAAACTAAGCTAATGTAACTCCAAAGAGCAAGAGCAGGGAGCTGTAAAATTCGTATATTTTCACAGAAGTTTATTTTCTGAGATAGTTGCTGTCTGTTACAGAAACAAACGTCATAGATAGGCATGAAATTGGAAGAACCAGGCTCTGGAAAAGGGAAAAACAGCCAAAGTTATGTCTGGGCACCCAAGCCTTAATCCAGCAAAGTAGTTAAGCACACTCATAACTTTAAGCCTGTGAGTGAGCCCCTTGCTTTACTTATCCAACCCTCACCTAATAAAGCCTATGAGTGGGAGTTAAAGAAAAAAGATGAGCTGAAAGACTGTTTTGGACTCTTGGGTTCTGTTTTTTGACATACTTGGCTGCCAGCCTGAGGAGAACTGGTGAAGAGTAAATTAAAGGATTTGAGCTCAGAAGCTCACTGGCAATAGAGTGACTTGTTTAAAGGGGCCGAGATGAAGGAGGAATAGAGATCGAGCGGTCACAAAGGAACCACAGCTTTGAGGGGTGCTCAGGGGGCAGTAAGCGGCCACAGTGCTACATACTGAAAACAGCAGAGAAGATATGTTGGCATGGGCTTCATTGGGTATGTACTTAGATTACAAGCCCATGCTGAAGCCTTCATTGATGCATCTTCAATGCAATTTTTATTGTGCTAGCTAGATTAAAGCTGGTGTGAGTGTGCCTAGCCTATGCCACAATCATTCTCAGTTGCAGTGCAGCCATATCCCCCAATATATAGGTTTATAGGGTAAAAGGATGAGGGAAATCACTGCTGGCATTACAAGAGGTTCAGCTAGGTGGGCAGGGAATAAAAAAATCAATCAATTCTGTACTTCATCTGCCAAAAAGTATAGCCATAGAAGTTGAATTCAGTGTTAATTTTTGAAGAATTTCTATATAGCTGTTCATTCAGTACATTATGGTAAGTAACTGGGTATTATTTTACTGGGAGGAGAAACAAACCTTGTGGCATCTCAACAGCCAAATCTACTTCCTCTTGACGTTAGTGGGAGCCAGATGGATGCTTTTTTAAAGTTATGATTGGTCCTCTTAGACTACTGTCATAGACGTAATCTTAAACCTGAACAGTTAAGAATTTCAGATTGGAAATGTAAAAAAGAATATTAAATAAATAAAAAGTGTCTTAGGGAAAGAAAGAAAAAAACAACTGTAAGAAAGTGCCACTGAAGCTAACATAAAATATATCCTTTCTTGAGAGGAAAGTAATGGTTGCAGTGAAGCAGAATACTAGATTGGTTTCTACTTTTCTCTAATATCACTGCTATACAGTGCTGAAAGCCATCAAAATTTGTATGTGGAGTTTTCTACACATGGATACAGAAAAACCTGTTTGCAAGAAAACAGTATGTCATGACAGCCTGGAACCAATCCTGTCACGCCTACCCTAAAGCGCTATTTACAAGCAATTCACCCACTGCAATATGGTTGTTTGAATATGACACAGAAGATGGGAAATGTATTTAGCTAAGTAAAAGTGACTCTGTCAGCCTGAACTAAATAACTGAAATAACCAAGCCAAATATATGCAAAACCTGATGTCCTCAGCTGGTGTAAATTAGCATTCCTCTATTGATGTCAGCTGAACTATTCCAGTTTACTCCCATTGAAGATCCAGGCCAAATATGTTAGCTTTATGGGAAGCCACAGAACTATCAGTATCTGTCACTACTGTAGTGATATTGACCATAGAGTTTGGCAGATGACTGTGAGTTCAATTGCCTCATTGACATTTCAATGCCCCAATTTATTAAACTATCACAAACCTATTTTTCAACATCTTGGACAGTACTGCAGCTATAAAACAATGCAACAGAATTAATAATGTAAGCAAATAAAGGCAAACGTATTATTGTAACAAATAATGTAAGGATGAGTGGGAAAACGTTAAAGGTATAATATGAGAATTAAGATTCACCAGTCTTATTCCCATACAGTATCTATTTAAGCCACTACAGTGTCAGACATTTTTTAAAACAAAGCTATGCTTTGCAGCTCTGGGTCATGCCATGTGTGGATAACCATCCAAATACTATTAAAGCTTCAGGAATAAATCAATACATGGCTTACTTCCCAAGGTCTCTCTCTTGGGTTCATTATCTCTCACAATGAAGCTAGTATTGAAAAAGCAAATTCTCACACACATTTTGGATGTATTTTCAGGCATTTCTTAACAAAAACACGGAACTCCTGCATCAGTTGTTTAATGCCAAACTCTGTACCCATTTCCTAATCATTCAGCCAGGGCCCAAGAGAGTCTTTAAAAGCATAAGGAGAAAAGCAGCCAATGATGGTACACAGTTTAAAAGAGGAATTGTCCATTTGATGGATCTTGACTTGGCAAGTGCTGTAGAGCAACAAATTCTGTTTATGAGTACACATAAGCATAGGCAGTACCTGGCCAAGGGTGAAGACAGTGTTCTGATTTCTGGACAAGGAGACTACTTTTGTCAGATTTTTTTCAAGTTTTTTTCTGGAAGTCAGGGGACCCTGGGCAATAGTCAATCTGAGAGAATTAAGCACCCTGACTTCTAAAATCTCCTACTGCACTTTTTTTGTGATCTTTGGAGGACAAGGACCATATAATTTCAAAGTTTATTGGTAAAGATAATAAAGTACTCTTCATTAGGCTCCTGAAATTCCATACTGAAAATACCTTGCAACAACAGTCTTGACTCTGGGTTGATAGGCCAATCAGGGGGCAGGCCTTTGCTCAGCAGGACTCAGTGAGGGGCTCCTTCCCCTCTGGGTCAGTAGCGGGGCCACTCCGCCTCACTACACAGCATCTCAGTCACACATGGGGAACAAGCTCCAGCATTGGTTCTGTAGCTCAGATCTGTAGTCAGACCAAGCACAGAGTCAATAAGTCTTGGCCCTCACTCAGGGAAGGCAACAATAGTTTGGGTCAGGGTGGGAGGGAGGTTCAGGACGGTTGCCAGGCTGAGCCTTTTAAATGTACAGTCACTAAGCCTGGGCAGGGCGGGCAACAAATAGTTCATGAGGGCTCAGATCTAACTTCAAGAAAAGCCTTTAAACCAATAGTCTATAAGCCTGGGATCTAGGTCAGGGTGGGGCAACAATCAGTATCAAAAAGAGTTCCAGTTCTCAGGCCGAGCTACAGCCCATAGTGATCCGGTCAATAGTGACCCTGGTTCGGGGCAGGGTACCAAATGGTCAGGTCTCCTAGATCAGGCAAACAGCCAACAATCTCTTGTTTTGCCAAGAGAAATGGGGAAGGGGAAGGAAAGAGACTGCCACCCATGAATTGGGCAGTGGGAGGAGGGGACACAGGCCCATCTGCTTCACTGCATCCCAGCCTGGCGCCTTAATAGTGGCAGATCAGTCTGCCACTGGATCAGCGGGGGTACTGGCTATGACATGCTGACTCAATCGGCTTTCCCTGGGCTACTTCCAACCTCCCCCTCTGGGCATATCTGGATTAATAACAACAGGTCTTCTAGACTGTTGGGGGCTGGAACTCCTGACTCTGGTCCTGGTGGTCCTGGCCAGTCCTCAGCCTCCTTTAGATCTATAGTAGCCTCCTAGTATAGGAGCACTGGACAGGCATCTGGCTTCTCTGACAGCTGGGGCCTCACAGGGCTCCTAGGCCTGTCCTTTATATTCCTGTACCTCCTGACTTCTGGCAAGATGGTGGAGGGGGGCAGAGCTCTTCCCACCAGGGCTCAGTGATGTACTTCTCCTCCTCTGGGTCAGTGGGCAGCCACTCTGCCTCGCTACAGGCCCCTTTTCATGGCTTTCGTAGAAGAAAAGGGTTGAACAGCTGGCAGATCTCCCTCTCTAAGGGTGTGTCTAGACTACACCTCTCTGTCGACAGAGAGATGTAGATTAGGCGCGTTGAAATTGCTAATGAAGCTGGGATTTAAATATCCCACACTTCATTAGCATAAACATGGCTGCTGCTTTTTTTTTTAAACGGAGCTTTTTCAAAAAAACCCCGGCAGTCTAGATGCGGATCTGTCAAAAATAAACCCTTTTTCGACAGATCCTGTAAACCTCATTTTTTGAGGAATGCAAACCTCAAAAAATGAGGTTTACAGGATCTGTCGAAAAAGGGTTTATTTTTGACAGATCCGCATCTAGATTGCCGGGTTTTTTTTGAAAAAGCTCCGTTTAAAAAAAAAAGCGGCGGCCACGTTTATGCTAATGAAGCATGGGATATTTAAATACCGCTTCATTAGCAATTTCGATGTGCTTGATTTGCATCCCTCTGTTGACAGAGGGATGCAGTCTAGATGTAGCCTAATGGGTATAGAGGCAGCAATGCTTGTTTCTACACTGCTATCCTCCTGGCTCACCCAACTTAGGGGGTTGGATAATTGGAAGCATAGTTTGAGTGCAGAACACTTCAGTCATTTGCAGCTGGTAAACTAGTCTCTTGGGGCCATAATCCCAAGCAGCAGGAAGTTTCAAATAGGTATTTTGCTGTTGTCCCACTCAGCTGTACCCTGTGCTTACATGTCCAATTGAGGTTTGAGGCCAAGCTTCAGAAAATCACCTTACTGCTTTTCTTGTGCCGTGAATGAATTCTCTGACAAAGACATAAGACTTGTTAACTTGAAAAAAAAAACCCTCCAAATACATCTTAGTTACCAAGTATCTACTACATCTGGGGCACAATAAAAAAATGCTATAAAATAATACTTTACTTTCTGCTTAGCAGTTTTAGACTTCTCTCTCCAGACGTCTATGACATATGAAGCTAAGATACGTGGGTATCTGCTAAGATGAACTGGGAAGCTCTACTGCATTTGGTATCCGGCAAGCTTGGTGTCACATGATGAAAGAGAGAACAAATAAATGACTCAGGCTACATCTACACTTGGACTAGTGCTGTGATTCCCATTTCATATAGACATACATGCACTAATTCTCTTTGAAATAGCTCTCTTTAAAACTGTGCAGTTATGGTAGCATGGATAAGGGCAAGTGGTGGCAGAAACTAACTGCCCTGAGTGCAAGTGCACCTGGCTAGTCCATGTTGCTGCTCACTTCTTCTCATGCTACTGCAGATACATCAATGTTCCTTCTAATTTTTTCCTCCATCCACAGAATAAATTTTGTTATGTGCACTGAAGCATGTGCAGATGTACACCACCAATAGACACACATTCTGCCAGTTGTGGGCATTCTGCTAATCAGCCGGGTTGAATCTCTCCTGGGTGGCTGTCCAAGCTCTCATCTTATAGGGAACATTGAGAAACACAGTTCATTTTGGAGCCCTACGTTGATGAGAGACAGGATGAGTATGTCTACATGAGCTGGGACTCACATCCCTAGCTCCATGTGTAGACACAGCCTACGAGATTAGACAAAGGGTAAGGCCTGTGAATAGAGTGCCTCAGTCACCAGGACACTAAAGAGGGGCAAGATTTGTGATTGATTGGAGACCTATAATGTGATAAGTGCCCCAAGGGAGATCAGTGAAGGGGTTGTTTAAGCCATGGCCAGTAATGTTAGGACCTGATCTTGCAAGATGATGAACTCCTGTTGAAGTCAATGGGAACTGAGGATATGCAACACTCTACAGAACCAGAATTAGGCTGTGAATGAAGATTTGCTACCATCACTGGATCCATGATTTAAGAATAATATTCAGCCCTACCTGCCTAATGGTGCCAGTCTGAAAAATATAAACAGGTGTTGACAAACATGTTTGCTAGTTTGATATCTTGGCAAACATTGTCTGAAAGTCAGAGAATAAATATCCTTGTCTGCTGTTTATCTTGTTTCTTGTGCCAGCAGCAACTCCTCATGCCGTTCATTAAGAACAGAGAAGAAATAAAGGTGTCATCATTAAACCCTAGCAGAAAATGTTTCCCTTTGTTCATGCAATTGATTTCTGGTAGGAATAGCCTCACTTTAATCCAAAATGCCAATTTATGCCAGTTGAAGACTAGGGTCAAAGACCCAGAAAAACATCCCTGATGCTAACATTCTTAATATACTGCTGCTTTTTATGCTGGTATAGATGACAATTGTGGGTAATATCTTTACAATATGCGAGGCAAAGATACAGAAGCAATCAATCCTTGGAACACAAATCCCATGACACCTTTCTAATAGTCACACTTCCAATCCCAGACATTGTTAATTCACCCTGTTACCAGACATAATGTTACCTTATTTCAAAACAGTGCAGGTTGCTTATTTTTCCAAATATCCTATTAGTTTATATATTTATTTGCCATTAGTGCTAACGTATAGAAATAGTTGTGTGTCCTAAGTAATGCTTGGGTGGGGAAAGACTAAATTGGGGTGGGCAATAGTTTTTGGTGGGGGCCACTCCAAGATTTTGGAAAGCGGTCAAGGGCTGCACTTTTCTGTGGAGGAGATGTGGAGTCTAAGGTGGAGGCTAGGTGCTGAAGGGCCACGGAATAAGGGACTGGGGTGCAGGAGAAGGTGTGAGGTATGAGAGGGAGTTTGGGTGAAGGAGGGGGTTGTGGCCTGGGTCAGAGGCTTGGGGTGTCAGGTCAGGGAGGGTGTTTAGGTGCAAGAGAGGATTCTGGCCTGTGGGAGGGATGTACGGGGCCTGGGAGAGAGTTGTGACCTGGGGCAGGGAGGTGCAAAGGGTTTGAATAATGACCTGGGGGAGGGAGTTGGGATGTGGGAGGGGTGGGGGTGCCAGAAGCAGGTTCTGACTGGGAGGTGCTTACCTAAGCCAGCAGCCCTGCGGCACCCTCAAAGCAGGCTGGGCTCACTGCCTGCTGCAGCCCCAGATCACTTAGAGCTGTAGGCTGCTCCCTCCACGTGGATCTCCGCTCCGGGAGGGAGAAGAGGCGTGTGCTGCCCCCATTCCCCAGGCAATCTCTCAGCTCCTATTGTTTCCAGCCAATAGAAGCTGAGAGATTGGCTGGGATCAATTCCTATTGGCCGGTTGTTTCCAGCATATAGGAGCTGAGGGTCAGGAGGTCACACAAAGCCTCCCCCTCCCAGTAGAGCAGAGAGACGCATGGACTGCACTTTAAGCTGCAGTAGCTGCGTGCCTGAGGGTCCCGGCAGGCTGGTCCGCAAGTTAGATCTGGTGGGCTGGATCCAGCCCCTAGGCTGTACTTTGCCCAGCCCTGGACTAGACAGTCAATAACATCAGACATCAAGTGACAAAGCAAATGACTGCTCCTTATTAACAATATTTATGTTGCTGTTCATGAATGAGTATCACATCTCATTCCACCATGTCATTACAATTCCCTATCAGCTATCCTGCACTCCTCCTATCCCCTAATCAATAATGGCAACTGGTATCAGGCCTCTCTGGCTTCCACAGTTACTCTGCCCTAGCTTGCTTTAGTAATTGTTTTCTTTCCTGTTTAATTTGTCAGTTTCTTAAAGAGTGCCTGCGGCCTATAAGCCTAATGGATTCAAGGCATTTTTTGTGTTTGCTGGTCTATCTTTAGGGTGTCGCAGCCTTCAATACATACTGGCAAGCTCAAGCCTGAGAACTAAATGAAACCTCTGATATTACTTCCCTTAAGATGGTCAAGAACTTGTTTCATAACTGAGTACTACAACCCTTGCAATTTTAGTTCTAGTAGTTTGAGGTAAAATAGTTTTCACAGGACATGAATAAAAGCAATCAATATCAAACTAGTAAATGGATGAAATCCCATGTCGTGTTCTACCTATGAATTCCCTTTAAAGTCAGTGGGATTTCATAGGTGGAAGAGAGCTTAGAATTTGCCCCTGCATGCATCAAGGGATATAGGATAATGGCTTTTCATACTCCTGTTAGTCATTTCAGCAAAAGCTACATGGCACTTGTCTCAGTAGGTGATATCTGCTTCATTAAATTGAACAATTAGCCCCAAGAATGTCTATATTGTGGACCAGTTAAATAATTTTTGTAGATGCAGAAGTGCTCATTAATTAGTGGCAGGATTAGTTTGTGCTTCACTGCAATAACAATCAGGATTAAATGTTTTATATAATTCAGTCATTAGGTAATACAATTATGTTACAGTTAAAACTATTTTTTCCATAACTAAGCTAATAAATTAACTTAATAAAAATGTAAGAATATGTTTACTATAGTACAAGAGTAGATCTTTTCTGAGTTTAGTGATACAATTTCAAACATATAGCTCTATCATGAATATAAAATACATAAGAATATTTTCCCTACAATTATTTACTTGAGTTGAAAAAATATTCAGGATGATGTGGCATTTCAGTCAACACATTGATTTATTACTGTGGCCATTTTTTTCCATTTCACCCAAAAAATCCTTCTCTGAAAGTTAAATCAGAGCTATTTGAAAAGCCAGTCATACAGAAAATCATTATGGTAGTGTTCTATGAACACATCCAAAGATCTAAGCAACAATTAATCTTGTATGAGAAAAAATAGAAATATAAGCAAAGCAAAGATTAGATACTATAGCTTTTCAGTTACATTTTAATTGGCACAATTACAACTTGCTAATATGAAAAAAGAAATATAGAAATTCTAAGACCAAGGCACCCACAAGTACTTGCTCTAATGTAATCTCAAAGACAAAGGTGCATGGAAATTAAAAACTGCTGTTGGTTGTCAGCCATATGAGTGCACTTGCATCTTTCTCTTCTGTCCTTAAATATGGACCTATTCTAATCTAATATGTGGCATAATGTACATTGAGACTCTTATTTCAGTTACTCCAGGATATACATGGAATAACTACATTGACTTCAATGTGGCAAAACATGACAGTGTGGCAGGTCAGATCAGAATCTCTTTCTTTCTCCCAATATACTGAATCAGGTCTTTCTTCTGCTGTATTGTCGGCTCCACCGTAAATCACAATAGTCCTATTTTGATATGACTAAAATTCCAGTAAAATATTCAGCATTTCTTGAGCTTTAAATGGAAATTGTATAAATTAAAAGGTACTCTTGCTCAAAAGCTTTAAAAATGTCCTTTGTGTTTCAGATGGTTGGTCATGTTAGTTCCACTGCATTGCAAAGACCTCCCTGCCTAACTAACTCCTTTCCTAGTGTTTGGTGAGACTAATCCTTCTGTTGTCTTGGCAGCAAGAAGCCAGACATAACTGTTTCTGCTGCTAATGAAGTGTACTAAGAAACGTTTTGTCTAAGAGATTTGACAGAAGAAATTTAAAGAGATGAGTTCAAGCCAATAATTTCAATCACAATTGTGGTACTAGCTAAGCTCTGACACAGAAATAGTTGTGCCCTTATTCCTCTGATCATCCAGGCTGCCTGCTGGCATCACATTTCTGGCACTTTTCATTTACAATCCCTATGTCTAAAGACCTGGTTAACATGTATTGAGCAGGATTAGTAGGGAAAGATGGTTGTCACAAGCTTAATCATTTGCATTTGTGAAACCCACTAGTGAGCATGTGTTTCTGATCCCCTTTTGTGCCTCCCTACAGAGAATACGTGTTGTTACAGCTCCCACTTTAGTGAACTTAATCTTAAGAAATACTAGTGCTTTATTTTAACTCTGAACTTCCTGGTTCAGTCCCAAGTGGGTCATCCACCATTGTACCTATCATACAAGAAGAGGTTTCCTCTGCTAAAAGGAAGCTTGTCCTGATCATCTAAGGACAGGCCTGCTGACAGGGGATAAAGGGAGTAATTTCCCCGGCACCTGGCAGTTCACAGGGGGCCAGGGCTCCCAGCAGTGGTGGCCAGAGCTCCAGGCTCTTTAAATTGCTGCTGGAGCATGGCACCACATGCTCCGGGCAGCTCTGAAGCCAGGGGGTGGGGTTGGCACATTTCAGGAGGCACAGAGAGCTGGCCTTTCACCTGAGTCTCCATTCCTTCTGGGAGCGCAGGGTGGGGGCTTCTCCCCACTGTGCCCAGGGGCTCACAGAGGGTGTTAGCTTTCCTAAAGCCCATTGCAGTTCAAATCTCAAACAAGCCCTTGCTCATGTGATGGCTGCCAAGACTTGCAAGGAGGTGCTGGAGGGAGAAGGCATCTCTTCCCTGATCTAGTACCTTTGTGCATGAGCCAGATAGAATGATGGCCTGTTACTATACTGATCATTAGAAAAGTGATTATCTGACATGTCTGGCTGCAAAAAGGTAAAATAATTTTTCAGTGTATTAAATGGAGTGCTGCATGTAAGACATAAGAGGTAATTGTCTCACTCTGCTTGGCACTGGATTAGTGAATATAATTTTGGGCACTGCGATTTCAGAAAGTTATGGACAATTGGAAAGAGTCCAGAGGAGAACAATGAAAATACTAAAAATTTTAAAACACCTAACCTGTGAGGAAAGGTTAAAACAATTGGTAAATTTAGTCTTGAGAAAAGAAGTCCCAGGGGGTGACCTGATAAGTCTTTCAATATGGTAAGGGCTGTTTCAAAGAGGACTGTGATCAGTTGTTCTCCTTGTCCACTGAAGGTAGAAAAAGAAGTAATAGGCTTAATTTTCAGCCAGGCAAATTTAGGTTAGATATTAGGAAAACTTTCAAAGGGCATGTCTACACTAGGAAATTAATCTGAAAAAACTAAATTTGACTTGGTTGGACAGGAATGGACTTGGTTTACGTTGTCCTGCCACAGTGCTAGGGGCTATACTTAATGACTTCTCAAGATCCCTTTCCAGACCATGATTTCTATGATTTTATGACAGGCAGTTTCACGTTCCCCAGGGCACATGGTCTGTGAGTATGCACAAAGAGTCATGTTACCCGGTACACACACCTGCAGGTGCAAGCACTCTAGCAGCAAGTACTGTATGAGGCTATGTCTACACTACATGTTTTGCCGGAAGAGCCAATGCAAATGAAGCGCAGATTAACATTTTCTCGTGCTTCATTTGCATAATCTTTTCCGATCCGTTTTTGCACAAGGGGTTTTTGTGCAAAAACAAGCAGTGTGCACATTTCCTTTTTGCACAAAACCCCCTTTTGGCGCAAAATCCGGGGAGGCATAAGGATCTTGTGCAAAAAGGGGGTTTTGTGCAAAAAGGAAACGTCCACACTGCTTGGTTTTGCACAAAAACCCCTCACGCAAAAATGGATTGGAAGAGATTATGCAAATGAAGCATGAGAAAATGTGAATCCACACTTCATTTGCATTGCCTATTCTGGCAAAACATGTAGTGTAGACATAGCCTGAGAGTACATTGCCCTTGCACAGACAAAACGGTCAAGAGAACCTTTTCTCTGATGCTGCAACTCCCCTCTTTACCTCTTCAGTGCAGCTTAGGGTACGTCTAGACTGTGAGGATCTATTGGAAAAAGATACACAAAATGCACTCCACATTTTGCATATCTTTTTCTGATACTTTTGTCGGAAGAGGCTTTTCCGAAATTTGGCCCATCTAGACTGGGCAAAATTTTGGAAAAACCCCTCTTTTGAAAGCCCCCTTCTTCCTTGTAGAACAAGGAATACAGGGGCTTCTGAAAGAGCGCATTTGTTCTTCCGCAAAAAAAAGTGGAAGAGCAAACGTGTTCCCTGGAGTGGCGGAGTTTTTTCAGGATTCCGGAAGTATCCAAAAACCCTCCGTAGTCTAGCCATACCCTTAGAGAGAAAAGTAGATTTTAGTACATTGTAAATTTCAATAAAGTATTGGACAAGGATGTTATTGAATAGAAAGATCCCCTACAACTACACTAACTAGGATGAAATTACAAGGGTACCAATTTTCATGTTTCAGGACATAAAGTGATCATAAATTTTGATATTTTTCAGACTGACATTAGTATTACAAGCGGTCTCACTCTTTGCTCCATTAAGCCAGATTTACACTGACATAACACAGAGCTGGTCAGGAATTGTTTGGCCAAATGGTTTTACATGAAATCTTAAACTTTTTGTGGAAATGTACCGTTTTTGACAGGAAATATGTCAGGTACAAGATGAAATTACTGGTCAATATAAGAGGAAGCTATATTTTGGAATAGTTAATATAGGAGACTCAGGTTTAAGGCATTGGCGTGCCTGTTTTATCCAAGTGAGTGCCTTAAACACAAGTCTGCTTTGGTGTGTCTCTCTGTTTTTTGCAAACATCCTCGTGCGGAACAGGATTGATTGATTTATTCTAAGGCCATGTCTCTACTTGCAGGAAGATCAGTGCTGTTGCAGCCAATCTGTCAGGCTGCGTCTAGACTGGCATGATTTTGCGCAAATGCTTTTAATGGAAGAGTTTTTCTGTTAAAAGTATTTGCGCAAGAGAGCGTCTAGATTGGCATGGACGCTTTTGCACAAAAGCGCTTTTTGCGCAAAAGCGTCCGTGCCAATCTAGACATGGTTTTGCGCAAGAAAGCCCCGATCGCCATTTTTGTGATCGGGGCTTTTTTGCACAAAACAAATCTGAGCTGTCTACACTGGCCCTTTTGCGCAAAAGGACTTTTGCCCGAGCGGGAGCGTCAAAGTATTTGCGCAAGAAGCACTGATTTCTTACATTAGAACGTCAGTGTTCTTGCGCAAATTCAAGCGGCCAGTGTAGACAGCTGGCAAGTTTTTGCGCAAAAGCAACTGCTTTTGCGTAAAATCATGCCAGTCTAGACACAGCCTCAATGTTCAATTTAGTGGGACTATTAAAGAGCTGCTAAATTGAATGCTGATCGTATCGCCCTCGGCACCAGTACTCCCACTCCTCATAAGAAGTAAGGGAAGTTGATGGGAGCATTTCTCCCATTGACCCCCTGCTGTGCCAAAGCTTGGCTTAAGGTACATCAACTCAAGTTATGCTTTTTACGCAGCTGGAATTGCATACCTTAAGTCGACCTTCCCCCATAGTGAGGACCTGGCCTAAATCTCAATCTAGGATATGAGAGACAGATTCCTGTCCAGCAAGTGAGACAGGAGCTACAACAACTGTTATGGGTGGTTAGAAGAAACTGAGGGGGGGAAGGGCCAGCAGGGCTATATATGCACCGCTATAGTGGCGCCACTCTAGGTGGCTCCCCTGCGGGCCTGATGGGTCCTGCTAAGGGAAAAGTCTCTGACAATCTGTGCACATGGTGCACGCACACCTACATGAGCAAGCAGTCGAAGAATAACGCCAACTTCCATCTTCAAGTGGGTAATGACTGTTTTCCATTCCATCCCACACAGTCCTAGTCATAACAAACCATACATTCATAACCTCTTTTCTTAATAATTATTAAAGCTTCATGCCCTGAAAAACTACAACTGGTATAAAAGGCAGCCATCCATCTATTTAGCCATTCAGGTTGCCATGAACACATCAGGCAAAGCTCTGCTCTCCACATTGGTTCTCCATCAACTGCAAAGTACAGTTGAAAACCTAGTTTCCTGACAGATCACATCTCCTTGTGCAAACAAGAGCTTCCATGACAGCTGTATGAACCTGGAACAATGAAAATGTCAGACAGTTGCAGGAGGTTAATGAGTGTGGGAGATAAAACTTTCACAGGAGCAGAAACTACACTGGAATTCACCCATTTTCAGAACTAAATGAAAAACGAATTTCTTCATCTTAGCAGTCCCTCAATTTCGTCTCTCTCAGACACTCACATTGACATACAGATTCACAACACACCTGCTTACACAAAACCCAACATGAGCTATTAAGTAATTATGCTACTTCTCCTGCCGGATTGGAAGGAAGAAAGTGTGTGTGTCATTTTTAAATACTTGGAAGGTATTCAGATACCATGGTGACATGGGACTGGAGGAATAAAGCTAAATATGTAGGCAAATCAAACAAAAAATGCTATAAAACAAAAAAGAAGGCATTTCAAGTAAAGTTATGTTGGACTGGCACCTTTTATTTTAACTAGCCGAGCCCTGCCTCACAGCTGCGGTGCAACTGACTGAGCAGCGGCAGAGATGGGAGGATGTGTCAGTGAGGTGGGGTGGGTGAGCAGGAGGCACGGGGGGGCAGGCACAGGGGAGGGCAGGGTGCAGGAAGACCCAGGGGACACTGGCGTGGGGGGATAAGGTAGGGACAGGTGTGTGGGCAGGGTACTGCCAGCCCCACTGCTTGCAGCATCTCCTGCTTCTCTTTGTCCCCGGGCCCAATGTGCTGCTTGGAGAAGTCATTGTGCTGTGACAGCAACTGCTTGATGGACTGCAAGGCACTGCCTCCCGCCATGCTCTGTTGCCTCTGCTACCCCCACCTGCTGGACAGATCACCCCTGGAGTGCAGGAGCAGTGCAGGGCCCCGGCTCATGAATCGCCTGCCCCAGCGGTCACAGGCCACACCTGCCAGCCACTTGCTGGGGAAGTGCCAAGTCCTGTCCTGAGCTCCCACCAATTGTCGCTTGAGGGGAGGGGCCCCGGCCATGCTATGCTCAACTGGGCCTGCTGGACCAGCTGCCACTGCGCCTGCTCCCACCACAGAGCAGGGTTCCCCTCATCATTTCTTACTCATTCTGGAATTTTCTAGAAACTTCTCAAATCTTCCAGTGTATTCTCAAATGTTCGCTGTCACAGATGGTATGATGGACACCTCTCCTTTTATAATAGTTTAGATTTATCCCAACCTGCTCAGATAAATGAAGTTTATAGTTAATCCAATTTTGTTTGCAAAACCAAAACCCAATTAACAATTGTTTGCAAAACCAGTAGCAAGGTAAAGAAACATTTAGGTAAGTTGACATTTAGGTAAGATGCCTCATATATATTGGGTTAGAGGATAATGTATTTGTGGGTAACAAATACTATAGTTATGGTATAGTTTGAATTCCTGCTTCTATTTTTAACTCCAATTTTCATTATTTTGTCAGATAAGTCACTTTGTGACAGAAATGTATGATTTTTGGTTTCAGGGGAAAGGTAATCATTTTGGATAATGTGAACAAAATTTATGCAGCTATTCTTGCCAGAGAGGAGTGGAGCTAAAGAACAAGTTCCAACTGAAATACAATGCTGAATGGCTGATGGTACAAAATTCTTAAGTGACTTCTTTTTATCATCCTTACTAGTGATCATAGAAAAGCATCTCCAAAGTGAAAAAAAGTTGGTTCGGTGCTTCTAAAATATGAACATTTAAATTTGGTAAAATCCCTCTAGGTCTGTAAGAATGTTTATTTGTTTTCTGTTTATTGCCTTTCTCCTGGAGTGCTTTAGAATCTTCTCTCTGTACAGTTAATGATTTGCTAATGGTGCTGCTAATAAAGAATCCTCCCCCAAGGGGTTTTTAAATGAAGGCCTCCTGATCTAAGGATGATTTGGCAGGGAATGCAGCTTGAAGTCAAATCTAACCCTTGCATTTGCTGAGAACCCTTTCATAGTGGAAGAGTTCCATTATGAAAGGGGAGTAAGGGAGGAATAAAGAACTTCTGGATTTGGGATTCTTCACAGTATTTTAAAAGTTCTCAAACCACATCTTCAGTTGCTAGACATTTGGGCTATGTCTATCTACACTGCTGGCTTCTTGCACAAGAACTGTTTTGCGCAAGAGTTCTTGCGCAAAAGGCCTTGCGCAAGAGCGCATCCACACTGCCATGTGCTTTTGCGCAAGAGATGTGCTTTTGCACAAGAGCATCCATGGCAGCGTGACGTTCTCTTGCGCAAGAAAGCTTTGATGGCCATTTTAGCCATAGGGGTTTCTTGTACAAGAAACCCCTATTGCCCGTCCACGCTGCCTTCTTGCGCAAGAGGGCTTATTCCTCGTGGGGAGAGAAATAACTCTTGTGCAAGAAGCCCTCTTTTCTGATGCCTTACTGTAAATTTACTTGTGCAAGAACACGTGTGCAGTGTAGACACTACGCAAGTTTTTGCGCAAGAATGGCTGTTCTTGCGCAAAAAGCCTGCAATGTAGACATAGCCTTGGTGCTGCTCTATTGGCTTCAGCGCAAACTGTGCTGACTTACATCAGTCAAGGGACTGGCCCTGTAAAGACCGAGAACATGTTTATTTAAGACCATACAGTATTTCTAACCTTTGTTTGCAAAAACGATATTTCTGAGATCTATCTATTTTCATTTGGATTCTGGGATGCAGAACCAAACTATACCTTCATATGTAAGCATTTCTAACACCATAGCAATCTCTGTGTCGAACTCAAAATAGTTACCCTTTATCACAAACAGCAATTACATTTCAGTGATACCATTAACCATAAACAACAACTGAAGTCCAAGGAAATAGAGTAATTATGCCACCCACATGAATGTTTAGTTTTTGAAGGAATACAACTATATTTTACAAGAACTACTAAATTAAATATTACAATTGTAATTAAATTAATGTTATTAGCAACACTTTACCTTCATGGGGCTGATTCTTCTATCATACATATATATTTAGGCCATAAAATAATCCATTAACTAGAATAAAGACAGTGTGAGTCAAAACAAAATCAAGTCCAAATTCTGTACCTAGTATGATATTGAAATATAAAAAATTGGAATTTAAGAGTATAATTACTATAATTTAAATATCCATTATTATTATTATCCATTGATTATAAATATATTTTGGTGATTATTTATTTTGTAATCATATGAATTCTACCGCATATCTCGCGGCATAACATGACATATTTATGGTTCAGTTCATATGATTCTTGTGTCCAGACTAGGAAGTTGTGAGTTCAAGACTCATACCAGGACTTGGGCAAAAACTCAAAACTGGTACTGCAATGCAGTACTAGAAAGGAGCAGTCCTTTCAGAGGTATGGTCCTTTGGCTGAGGATTAAGATGATGACCCATCTCTTGTGACTGTTCAGCAGATATGCTCCCATAGCACTGTGTGTGATAGCCCCATGTTCTGATCCCTTTGATCTCTCCCTTCATCCCCAATCACACAGAGCTACATGACGCCTCAGAGGCACAACCCTGGGTTGGAGGATATATGGAGATGTGCTTTTGCAACACAATAAAGAGTTTTGACTCATCTGGGCAGTATACACTGCACCATCACATGTACAGTCCTCTAAAAGGGTACAGCATATTTGCTTCTACCCAGCCTTGCAGGTATATTGTCCTATTCACCTTACCCCGCTCCCCACCCAACTGGTTTAATGAGACTACAAAATAGTAAAGATACCTGGATCCCCTCCCTGTACCAATGTTAAATCAGTGCAATACCAGACACCATTTTATTATTCCGTCTATCTAAGTGCCTGTTGCTACAGTGTCTGAGTACATCATGTTCTGTGGTGTTGTGGGTAAAAAAATAACCTTAAATAAATTCCATATTACCCATGTGAGAATTGGTAAACTTTTTTCACTCTCAAGTACTCTACTAATCATATTGATTCTACTTTTTAAATATGCCTCTATCTGGTCTCCAATACTGCATGCATGATCTATGCCTCCAGTTAATGCTTTTATTAAATTAAATAATTTTTTCAACCAAAATATTTTTGGTGCAATGAGATATTTGGTTTCCTACTGGTGTAGCTGTGGAAACTTGTGATTGTGCCTCTATTTAAATTGTAGTGCCAAAAATTGTGCAGAAACAAATGTATATTAAGGAGTTTGAATGTAAACATTATCCCAATTACTTCACTCAGTTCAAAGAAGAGACCTTTTTCTTAGACCCTACTGGAAGAATTATCAGCATAAAGCATTGTGTTTTATAGCTTTGTTTCCACAGCTCTCCTTGAATCAAATATCTCACTTGAGTGTGACTTTACTGCTCACCTTAAGATTCTCTGATTAATTAATTCATAGGTAAAAATTAATCAATTACTAGTTGTTGTCTTTAATATTAATAAAAAACTAGACATCTTTCCTTTAGCCCTTACTTTCCACTATCAAATAAACCAATTTACGTGTCAGTAAAGGCAGGTAGGGGAAGAAGCATTAGTAGATTTACTATTTAAACAGTAATTGTTGCCCTTACCATAGAAGTGATAATCTAATTTCTTATTGTATAGTCAGTCACATAACTGTCATTTATCCTATGTTAGAGAGGGAATTTGCATATGCAGGAAAAATTTATAGTTCTGGAGTGTCTAAGTTTGTTTCTGGAATAGAAACTTGACAGACCACAAATTTCATCTCATAAAGAATCAAAACTACTAGTGTAAATAAAGAAACAAAGTTCAACAAAGAAAAGAGGAAAGTGAACTATTAATGGAACACTTTATCTAAAATCTCTGAACCAGTTTGCTAGTCTAAAAATGCTTTCAGGTACTATAGAATGTTTTGCTGGAGCAAGCAGATAAATCATTATATATATATATATATATATATATATATAAAGTGCATAATCAGAGTGCTGGCTATGGGTGAAGAGACAGGAAATGAAAAGATGTTTAATTTTTCATTTATTTCCCAAAGAGCATTATAAATTTTTCACAATAAAAGCTGCCTATTGTTAAATTATAGTTTTTGCTAGCCAAAGAAAAAAAGAAATTGGTAGTTCTAAATAAAGTGTAAACTATCCATTGCACATTTTCAAATACTAAACAAAATCAAAGTAGAATCAATGTGGTCTAAATGCTTATAGAACATGAAAGACCTTAGGAATATTTTGTAATATAGTGAATCATAGCTAAACTTTTAACTTATAGTTCTATGTATTCCTAGTAATAAATATTTTCATGAATTATAATATTAAAAACGTAAATTGGCACATGACATCATGTCTAATCAAATAAAGGAAACAAAACAACATTTAGATCTATCCTTTAAAGTCTGTATTAGATACTGCAAATCATTAAATTGCAAACAATCTCAGAAGGGGAAATCTGTTATATCCTCAGGGTTTATCTTTACTACCATGCTAAATCGACACCGCTGCCATTGCTGCTGCAGTTTTTTAGTCAGTCTAGTGAAGATGTGCTAAGTTATAGGAGAGCACTCTCCCATAAATCTCAGTACTCCACCTCAACAAAAGCATCTCCCATGGACCTAAAGAGAAATAGACACTGCTTTAAATTCCTGTAAGGTACGTCAACTTAAATTACATAATTTACATAATTTAACTGGCATAATTTAGATAGACTTAGTGTAGACCAGGTCTCAGAAACTAGTTTCTTTCTTGTGGCTGCATTGTTATTTATTATTCACAAAGCTGATTTGAGCATACCCATTAGGTTCACAATGAAAGAAGAAAGAAAAGTTTAAAATTGTGACACAGATATAATAATAAATTAAAATTTTGCTTTCAGATATATAAACATTCAGAAACTGCTAAAATCCAAGATAATTTTTAAAAGTAAAAGAAAAATGTGGCACTGGGCTCTGGTGTATGTGTGTATGTGTGTGTGTACAAGAGAGAGAGAAAGAGAGAGAGAGTTTTCTTGATGACTGATTATGGGAGGTCAGTATCTGTGTCCAAATGATCTCTGTTCTCCTCTGCCTACATGTACATACCTCCTGTTGACATTAGTGGGAATCACACAATAGGGCTGACTGAAAGTTTTTAATTAAAACTCTGTTGCTGTGATATTGTATTTTTGAGTAAATGAAAATTATTGCAGAAGTATCGCCTTTCCTCTAATATTCTTTAAAAAATTATTGGAAGACTGAACATTTTGAGTGAAAACTGAAAATGTTTTTATTTTCATCAATCTTTGAATTATTTTTTTCAGGAGTTTGGAGTCAAACATTTTGGGTTTTCTGAGTTTTCATTTATTTTCACAAAAAGGTCACATTTGCTGCTGAAAATATTTGAGAATTTTTTTTGTATATTTTTATTTAAATCTTCTGTGGAGGAAAATATTTTCTAACCAGCTCTATCTTGCATGAAAATGATTGACTTTTCCCTGTTTGGAGACAAAGGGAAAGTCATAAGAACAGTCATACTGGGTCAGACTAAAGGTCCATCTAACCCAGTATCTTTTCTTCCAATGGTGGCCAATGCCAGGTGCTCCAGAGGGTATGAACAGAACAAATAATCATTAAGTCATCCATCCCCGATCACCCATTCCCAGCTTCTGACAAACAAAGCCAGGGACACCATTCCCGTCCACCCTGGCTAATAGCCACTGATGGATGTATCCTCCATGAATTTACCTGGCTCTTTTTTGAACCCTGGCATAGTCTTGTACTTCACTACATCCTCTGGCATTCACCAGTTGACTATCAATATCAATAAAGACTGAAACCTTAATTAAGATGCCCAAGTGAGATCTGGATTTCATTTTCCCCCTTGAAGAGTGGTGATAAACTTGTTACATGCACTTCTCTCTATTTTTTTTAGGGGTCATAATTATTTGTGAACGTGCTCATTTAAAAATTCCTAAATTTTCAATTAGTTTTAGTCATCAGTTATCACTTCAAGCACAGGCAGCAAAGCCTACCTAACAGAAATCTAATACAGTAATAAACCATTGTCGTTTATGAGTATACATTTCCCAAACTCAGGAAAGCCTCAGATTTGTAATGGGTGCATCTGATGCCAAAATTCCTGATCCTCAAATATGGAAGCAGCTCAAGGTAATCAGCATTCCACATACAAAACCACAGGGGAATTACATTCATTTTGTTTGCTAACTTCCAACTTCTATCACTTCAGCTGCTGGAATTCTACCGTTTGGCATCACTTGTTTAAGCAGATCTTTCTTGGCTTGTTCTTCTTTAGTAAAAGGCCCTTTACATCTTAGAACGACAGCCATTATAGTCCTACTAAGTGCATCTCCCTCCCAGCTTGTGAGTATTTTGACTTCTGTGTTCTAGTTTGGTTCTGCCCCTTTTGAGGAGATACCCTCAAAGTGATAATAGGATGTTCATTTTATATAATCTTATGTAGGTATTTTATAGCACTCATCATTGTAGTGTAAGGTCTTGATCCCATATCCAGGTGGATGGACCCCTAATGACTTTGGAGAGGGAGGTGCCAATCAGTAGCGAAGGGTCTATCTGCATGTTTGCAGAATTGGTCTGACAGAAAATCAGAGAAAAGTCCTCAAGACAGTAATTTTAATGGAGTGGCTGAGAGGATGTTTTGTTTAGGTTGATGATTTTATTAATATTTATTGTTTACTTTGCACCTGGGAACAATCAAGAAGAAGAGAGGCTCTTAATTTTGCATCTGGAATAAAACATTATTAGCCTGATACAGCAAAGGGATAATAAGAAAATATTTTTAATTTAAAAATGAATAAATAAATGACATTGAGAGGCACATATATATTCTCAGTGCATTTGCTTAATACAGTACAGTAATAAACCATGGTAGTTTATGAGTAGCTCCTTTTCAATAACTGTGGGACTGGGTTGCAGATAGGAGAAATGGAAAATCTAGGAGACTCTTATTGCAAAGGAGTAGTGAGGCAAAGATTACCCCTGCTGTCTGTGGTGTAGACTGTGGTTCTGAATACAACCCTGCTGACTCCAAGCAGGTTCAGTACCATCACACTAGCTCTGGGACCTTCAAGGATGTGAGGCAGGGCTTGCCTCTGCCCCGCTAAATCCTAACTCATCCACTCCCTGAACTACTCTGAACAGTGGGTCTCCTCAATGCAAAATGGGACATTGGAGTTAGCCTGGGCTTCAGTAAACCTCTGCAGGCTTCTCTTGGTGAAACCCAGCCTCAAGTCCTCCCCAGCCTGCTTCGTTCATAATTTTACCTGGCTGTGGATCCCTGAGAAGATGTGATGATGGGTGGGGGAGGATAGGCAGAATCTAGGACAAAGTAGCACCTGTGGGCAATAAAGAGTACTGTCCTGGGTCTTTGCCTTCCATACAAAAAGCACTGATCTGTATAGATGGAACATACTGAATGGGTAATATTGCCCAGGCAAGCTGGCTCACTGTAGTTAAAATTCAAACGTTGGTAAATAACGAACAGTAATATCTCTGTGTTGTACCTGAAGTAAATCAGCCCTTCATAAATATCTAATTTTGCTAGCTACCATCAAAATGTACTGGGTTTCTTTTCTTCTTTTGTAATTACCTTCTCCTAACTGACTTATTTTTTTAAAAAGGAGATGAAATGGTTTAAACAACAGTACGTCAGGAAACCACAGCACCCAATGATCCGTATACAGTAAAGTCTCATTGCACTACTTCAGAGTTTACATTTTCACTCCAGTGCTGAAAAATCATTTCTGACATTTTGTTATGTCTGCAAATATGGAGGATTTCTGAAGATTAAATGGGAAGAAAATTAGAGTTTAGAATGTTTTAAAGGGGGGAACCTTGTATTACATCCTCAACTCTACCTATTTCATGCTTGGCTCAGTTGAGGAGAGTGAACAGGAATTGTGGCTCGATGCCATCTTTCCCTTTCCAGTGCTGATCTGAAACAGAAACAACTGGAGGTGTAACGTAAAGCGACCCGAGTTACACTGATTGCACCAGTTACAGTAGCTCAGTGCACTAGTTCAAGATCAGCTGGAGTGTAATCTGCTGCCCCTCCTTTTCCTATACTTTCTCCTCATTTGGAAATGGCTCTATACCATTCTAGGATTCATCTATGCTTTCACTTTAGATTTAGTTTCTGTGGCTACGTCTACACTACGAATTTTCTCGGCATAGAAATTTGCAAATGAGGGACTCATTTGCATGAGTTGTGATCTCATTTGCATATTTTCTGCTGATCCGTTTTTGCTCTGGGGTTTTTGTGCAAAAACAAGCAGTGTAGACATTTTCTTTTTTGAACAAACCCCCCTTTATCCACAAGATCCTTATGCCCCAGGTATACCAATCTTGCGGAAAAAGGGGTTTTTGTGCAAAAAGAAAACATCCACGCTGCTTGTTTTTGTGCAAAAACCACAGCACGAAAATGGATCAGGAGAAAATATGCAAATGAGATTGCAACTCATGCAAATGAGTCCCTCAATTTCATATTTTTTGCTGAGAAAACTCACAGTGTAGACGTAGCCTGTCATACTAAGCAGCCAGATCAGTGACTGAGGATCAAGCTCCATGATCTAAATCACTCAGTTGGAGAAGGCATATTAGAGAGAGGCTCAAACCAAGCCCCCAGATTCAAACATACAGCTTATTCAGGTAATAGATGTGAATTCTGAAAATAGTCCACTTGAATGGGCTAATCCCAAATTCCCTCTACTCCTCCTGGCCCACCTCCCCAAATCTGGGCTATTTCCAATTCTGACCTAAGTCTTTTGAAAGGAGCACATGTCTAAATATTAGACTTACCATTTGTAAATAGAGCTTGACAAAAAAGTTCTTTTTTTAGACAGAAATTGAGGAAATGCTTTTTTAGAAAAGTTGAGCGAAGTTCCTCAGATTCGAATAGTTCTAATTATAAACTAATAATGCCTAGCTTCCTGAGTCTGTACCATGCAAATATAGAATACAATTCCAAATGCAATGATTAATGCTAATTTCTTAATACTTAAATTCCTGTAAGGAATTCTTCCTACATTTGCCTACTAACCTAATGGCTCAGCTCTCCTATCTTATGGAGACTTGGGCCTCTAGTTGTAGGAAGGACCCAGACCTATTCACTCATAATTTGTGTGTGTCCCAGCTAAAAAGTTTACATATTCAGTTGTAAATGAGATGGAGGGTCTATTTTTATTTTTATATGTCCTACTAGAAGGGTTGAACTATGAAAGGACCCTGAGGATTCCGCTTCTGTAATTTATCCAAAGTTTAATAACACTATATTATATAATACATTGAGATTGTTGTCAAGGGCATTCTCTGCCATGCTTTAAGTTGTATTGCTGAAACTTTCAATCTATAGGCACTTTCTGAGTGATTTTACAGAGGAGAGAGATGTGATCTAAATACAGGGCTAGGAGCCAAGAATTCCTGAGTTCTAATCCTGATTCTGACACAGTGGGTTTAGCTATGAAATTTGAAGGTCTAGGCTGCTCTTCACATCCATGCATAGAGGGAATTTGCATTTGCAGAAGGCTGCTCCCTTCCTCCAATGTTATAGTGACTATTGAGTACTCCCTATACACAGTTGCTGGAGCAGGGCTGAGGGAGAAATATTCACTGTTGTTGTCTAACAATTTAAGCAGGGAGCTGAATACTTGTTAACACAGCCTCAGGGAGTGTTCGCTTGTGCTGCTTTGCCTTTCTGCAGTGGGAGTCTTCTTGCTGTCTTTGTGGTCTGTGTCTGTGCCTAGCAGAGTGCGGTCCTTGTTCAGAACTGGGGCTTCCAGGTGCTACAATAAGACAAATAATTTATAATAGGATGCCCTCCATGGATAGCTGTAGTTAGCTGTAGTTAGGGCACCCTAGAACCATGCATCCAATTTTTTGATCAATTTGTTCTGATCTGAGTTTGCACACACTCCTGATACCTAGAGTGCTACTTAAATCTAATTACTATACGCATGTACAATTACATGCATCATAGATGTATGTGTATTTGCCCTGTCACTTGCTGAAATTTCCTTAAGCCTGGATGCTGATATTGATGCATCTAAGAGGGATACCATCATAATGTATTCACTAACAAATGCTGGTGATTGTTCTAATAAGGAAATCAGCAGAGATTTTGCAGAACAATAACACTCTCTGCTCTGCTGCTTTCCTGAGCCATGTTCTGAATCCAAGTATATACATCATAGAGCTAGCAATGGGAAGATATGCAGCAAATGATAAAAAGTCAATTCTTGTTCAAAGCCCTCAGACCAACTCCCATTCCCTCAAAAATGATTAGTCACCCAAGCTGGGACTTAAGAATAAAAGATAACAATGCAAAATGACGATCATAAAAGCTAATGTACCACTGAACTTCATGTATGCTTAGAGGACCAAATTTTCAACAGCTCAGCACCTGTAATGAGGCCAGACTTTCAAAACTGCGCTTGCATTTAAGCAGTTAAATGCAGGCCAGATTTCACACCCAGCAGCTTCCACCAAAACAAATGTGGGCAGGTTTTGAAAAGAGTTCAGCCACATTATCCTGAACTTTTTAGAAAATCTGGCCACAAATTTTACATGAGTAAACACCTATTTGTCAGGTATGCCCAACTGATTCATGCACAGCATATGCATCATGCCAGTTGTTCCTCTAATGCTGAGTTAGAAGAGAGAATCCACATGCTTCCTTCCCCATCCTTTTCTCTCTCCCTTTAAAATTTCTAGCCTGTTAAGAAAGCTTAAGCTACTCTTGCATGCTGGGCTAACTTGGAACCTCACAAGGCAGGTTTTCTCATACTTATCTAGCTCTTATTTTCATTTGATGCATTGTACTGAGCAAAATTTGAGCATGGCTATCACTATTTGATGTATTGCATATTAGCAACATGCAAAACAGTTTGCAAATTAGTACAATAATGTTTGTTCTCTTACAAATCAAAAAGTCTATATCAATGTTAAGTGCCTTCCTTTTCATGAACTGTACTACAGATGGAAAAATAATAATATGGAGATATACCTATCTCATAGAACTGTAAGGGACCTTGAGAGGTCATTGAGTCCAATCCCCTGCCCTCATGGAAGGACCAAGTACCATCCCTGACAGATTTGCCCCACATCCCTAAGTGGTCCCCTCAGGGATTGAGCTCACCATCCTGGGTTTAGCAGGCTACTACTCAAACCACTGAGCTATCCCACCCCCCTGAAGCCTTTATTGAAAGGATTGAAAATATAACAGAAAAGGCTGGAATAAGAGCTTGGCCGAAAAAAAAAGTTCTTTACTGAAATTGCTTTATTCTTTCCTTCCACATTTAGTAATTATTTTTCTTATAACCTTTGCATGGACAATCACCATGGTAGCTGGTAATAAACTTGCTAGGAGACTAACCCAATTTGTGAAGTTCCCTGTTTAGCTGTGCAAGAATGAAAAAAATGGACATAAGGAGTCTGCATCAAATAGAGTCCAATTACCATCCTAGTTCTCCAGGTCCCTAGGTGAATATTTTTCCTAGCTAAAAGAATCTTTCAGCTATGCAGGTGGGCCAGCAATAGTTACAGATGCACGCAGAGGTCTTTGTACTGCCTGAACACTGCCAGGATGGCTCCTGAATCAGGCCTCTTATGGCCAAAATAGAGGGTAAAGTTGGGTAAGGGCTGGGAAATGGCTTACCAAGATCTAATAACTTCTGTAGCCTATGAACTGGAGTAACAGATGTAAAGGCTATACCATATCCCTTAGCCTGAATTAAAGGCCTTTTTTTTCTGTCTGCCCAAATCTTTTTTCTTTCCTTCACCCCAGAAATCATGCTGTTATTCACCACAGAGTCCAGATACGGGGAGTTCTGGCCACAGGGTAGGAGTGTGGCAGGGCGGGCCGGCGACTCAGCAGGGAGCCCCATGTGTGGAGGGAGATGCCCCAGCGGGGAAATCTGGCCCCAGAATCTGGGCAGTAACAGGGGGCTGGCAGCAGCCTTGGAGCTCCAGCCATGGTGGTATCTAAGGAGCTCTGGACCCAGCCACAGAGCTTTGGCCCCGGACCCCGCTGCAGAGCTCCAGCCCCAGTGGCAGCCAGGGAGCTCCAGCCACACAGCTGTGTTGTGGCCACAGGGGACATTACAATGCAGCAATTTGGTATGCTGTAGATTCAAGCTCTGGTTTGCTGTGCAGCAATGTGCCATGCAGATAAGCCGTAATAAAAAATAAACTCAAACAAATGCATACTTTCCAAATACTGAAGAGCAAACTCCTAGATTTGGACCTGGCGCATCACCAAGTGAATTGAATTTCAGAGATAGCTGACTTGCCACCAGTCTTGGAAAGTTCAAATACTGCTAGGTCATCCCAGCTGCTCTTACTTGACATGATGGGAACAGTGTGAGAAGCAGTGTCTCAGTAAATCAGCAAGCAGATTGTGTAGTAGAATCTTACAACCACCAACTGGGATGGCTAAAAATAAAATTCAGAAAGAATGAAATAGTCCTTAGTTTAAAGTGTCAAATATATCAAGAATGAGGTGACACAGCTATTAATAATATGAAAAAATACCTTTAAATTCCTTTGAATTAGTGAACATATACTTCATAGAGCTTATGGACCCCTTCAGACAGTTAAGAAATTTACCATTGCTAATGTTCTTTAAATATGCTTAAATAGTCATGTTGCATTCATTTAACAGCCATTGTTCATATAAAGGCTTGAACAAAAGGAATAATATCCCCTAACTGCATGTGATATAGCTGACTTCTCATGGACATTGAGGGTGCATCTACACAGCAGCATTATTTTGGAATAACAGCCATTATTCCGAAATAACAATGTGAGAACCTACACAGCAATTCCGTTATTTCGAAATAAATTTGAAATAATGGATGGCTTATTCTGACTTCTGTAAACCTCATTCCATGAGGAATAATGCCTATTCCAAAATAGCTATTTTGGAATAGCAGGGTGTGGACACTCCACTGCTGCTATTTCAAAATAACTCCTCCCCAGGGCCATTCAAAGTAATTACTCCCCAGTGCCTCCTAGTACACCCACATTAGGGAAGCCTGCCTCGGACTAATTTTGTAGCATGGATCAGGAGTGGTATTGACCAGCAATAATTAATGGATGTAAGGGTGCTCCCTTTGGCAGGTGAAATCCAGAGGGATTTTTCATGTGGGATTCTCCAGGGTTCCATCTTGTCTCGTTTCTGTTCCTCCGTGAGGAGTCAGGCAACAGTTTCTTCAATATCCTTCAGCACCTCAATCTATGGGCTTGATCCAAAGCTCACTGAAACCAGCAGAAAGATTTTTCACTGATTTAATTAGGGAGGGGCAGAAGTGGCATGTTGGCAGAAGTGGCATGTTGTGGGTGATTCTGCTTCATGTAGTACTGCACAGTTTCAGGGTGGCATTGGGGTCCATTGAGCAGACCCAGAAAGCTGCCTACTTAGACAGGCCCCCAGGGCTGTCTAAATACATTGGAGACCCTGCAGCAGCTCAACCTCTGCAGGTTGGCTCAGAGCCACCTTAGCCCTAACCTCACCTGGGGCGTCTAGCAGATACATACTGGTCTGTTTATAAATATACTTCTTCCATGCCGTGCATGGTAGGATGGCACAAAAACCTCTTTGACTCATGGGATATTTCAATAGGGTTTGTGGCACAAGAGTCAGTTCTTCCCAAAGCACCCCAGAGTATGAGTATACCTTGTTCTAACTGGTAAGCAGGTACAGCCTGCTTCCCCAGGCACATCCAGCCTGTTCTACTGGCAAAGTCAGGTTGTAAACATGGAGGGAAAATTGTTTTTGATGTGGTTTAATTGCCGGCTGCACTAGGAAGGAACAATCTCTGACTGCATGATTGAGAGGACGGTGTGTCTTCCCAGCCTATGTGTGGGGAATATGGCAAATTGAAGGAGAAACTTGGGAACAACTTCCATTTAAAAACTAAAGATGGTGCAATTTAATTTGGTTACTAAAGTCCCTCTCCTTTCCAAGGAAGAAGCCCTGCCCTTTGCTGGGACTTGCTTCTTACAGGCAGGCCCCTGATAGGGGTTGAATGCCTTCAGCTCTGGCAGCTGGAGGTGCAGAGCTCTTGTGAGGAGGCATTAAGTACCCTGAAAGACAGACTGCATTGTTATCTGCATGGTCTGGGGAGAGGGGCTACAAGTCAGTGCCTGTAGACTAGAGCAGTGGCACCCTAAGAGGATACAACAGAAGGGCACCTGCCATGCCACTCAAGAGAGTAACATGAAAGGGGTTATGTGACTGGTAAAGATGCGAGGGACAGGGGAAGTGAGCCATAGGAGATGGTAGCAGGAAGGGAGAACAGAAGTAAATAAAGTGTGTGTGTGTGTGTGTGTGTGTTGTTACAATGAAAGAAGTGAGAGCAGAAGAGAAATAGAGAACAAAGATCTTCCTTTCTCCCTGGGCCCTAGATAAAGAAACCTTGGCAGTGAACTTTTTCTGCTGAGACAAGAAAGTGTCTTAGTGGGGTTATCTCACTCCTGACACTCTGATACTGGTAAGAGAATTCCACATGGTGTGAAGAATATTGCTTTCTTGGAAGATCTGTTTTCAGTACAGCTTCAACTGTGTTGATAGAGTGATGAATAATGGATACCAGGGACACCATCATTGTATGTCAGCAGCAATTGTGTTTATCTCCAAATATAAGGAGACAATTGATTAGCTGCATCTGAGATGTACAAGAAAATACACATCACAGTTAGCTTTCCTATGCACCAAGCTACCCAAATAATTTTTATATTTTAGGAATTCTATTTTAGGAATACACACTAGGATATCTCTTTTTCCCTTGATAGAGACATAGATTTGGATGAAAAACTGCCAAAGGAAAACCCATATGTTTCAAGAAGTGTGGTCCAAAGACAGAAATCTTTAGTTATCAATGGAAAAATTAACAGGTGTCTCTAAACATCCTGCAGGATGTATGATGTCTGAACTATAGGAAACTTCGTTCCATGTCAGAGGGAAGGTTAGTTTGCATAGCCATTCTATCCTTGGCTTCCAGTGGAGGTGCCAATAACAGGACCAGTTATTGCAACTTGTGATAGCAACTATCTGTGTGGGACTGATACCACTGGCTAGGGGTGTTGGGTACAATAAGTGAGGGAATGCATCACCTTCCCAAACTGCCAGCCTGGCCCCACCCATACTCTGCCCGCAGAATGCCAATTATAGGTGTATTGGGGGTGGAGTGTTGTTGCTCCTGAGTGCCCATCCTCCCTGTGCTCCAGGGCCATGGAGGATGAAACCATGCATTGCTCACCCTCCCTATACTCTGGGCCAGGAAGGCTCTGGCCGTGCACTGCCTGCCCTCCCTGTGCTCTGAGGCCTGGGAGGTTGGGGCCATGATTCTGCGGGAGGGGAGCTTGGCTCCCATGGAGAATGGGGCATCGGCAAAAGGAGTAGGGCTGGGGGCTTGCCTCCCCCAGCCCTACTTCACCCACCACCCATGTTAAAAGCTCATTTAATGGAATCCATAGAACAGCCACTAGTTGGATAGTAGTCATGATGTCAGAATGGCCCATTTGCAACCTCTACATGAGAAATATGGTTGAAATCTCAACCAGATTTCATGTAAAGTACGATTCCATAAGATTCCAAAAGGCATGAGTGTGTAAGTACAAGTCATATGAAATCCTGTGTATATAATACGAGAAAGCTAGTTGAGATTTTAAATACTTTCAACCTAGTTGGTGGCAAATGATTCATTCTGTTAGTTTTGACAACACTTAGTAAATATACACATGCACACACACATACTATGCAAAATCTTTAACTATATTTTGAAATAACTTACACAATTTCAGCAAGAGAAATTTGGTAAAATAATATTAAATTCCAAATAATGTATTTAAAAATGTAAGCAAGCATCCATAATTGTGCTGCTAACTTAAAAATGTATCCAGGAAGCAACTGATCTATTTGAACTCCAGTCTTCCTGCAGACACACAGATAAAAGACTGGGTTACAAAAGACTAATGTATCACTTTTATGAGCTGACTTTGCAGTAGAAGAGTGACATACATTGGTTAGAGTATGTCCCATGCTTGCAAGAAAGCCCTCATAAGTCAAAGGTAAACTGACTGATACTTATAGGCAGAGTCTCATTTGAACCAAGGAATTACGTTTTGTGAGGCTATAGCAACATGCCAATTATTTTAAAAAGTGGGGTCTAAATGGAGGAAGATATCTGAAAAGGAAAACAAATTACAATGTACAACTATCCTACCAGAACATTATCTGTCAGTATATTAGAACTAGAGATAATCCAGTCAGAAAGACTATATCAAATCAGGCATAGGGATCTGTTTTCCCACTGATGCCCATTAATATTCAGAATTTTAGTGAAACTAAGTGAGACAGTGTTATACAGATTTGTAAAAGGAACAACATACTAGTAATTCATATAACTTCTTTTATTCTTTATGGTCTTTTTCATCTATCAGGAAAAAATAAACCTTGCACATAATGAGATACATTCAAAATCAACTGAAGGCAAATAATATACAATAAAGCAGTGTTTTTTTTAACGTAGTGTAAGACTGAGTCATAGCTACTATATGCCTGATTCATGTCTCTCTTTAGATAGCAGCAGTATAACCTTTACAATAATTTGCAAACCAAAGGTTTGCAAATGACAAAGCTATTTTGTTTCACTTTCAAACAAGCTGAGAATGTGTATAGTGGGAGTCAGGTAGCTACAGAGCTTTTTTTCTTATCTGTTTTCACTAGAAATAGTTGTATTGTTCAACTGGGGATTCTACTCTCTGTGTGCAATTCTGAAAGCATAAAGGCTGGATCTTCCAGTGCACCTGTGCTGTGCTTGGTACAGGACAAACAATAAGAAGAGATGAAGGTGGCCTTTGCATTGCCACCTTTGAATTGCCATTGATCCTGTGTTGGCCAAAGACTGGTTTTGTTTGTGTATTTTACAGAAGCGTTGGAGTATACTAATTTAGTTTCAATTACAGGTAGATTTTGACTCTTGCAGATGTAAAATCAACACCCCACTCCTCCCTCACAAAAAAATGTTCTATGACTAGATCCCTGTGTGAGACAAATTTATATCCATGGACACTTCTGTCTGCAGATAGAAATTGGTATATTTTAAACTGCAGGGTTCTCCCAGAAACCACAGTGGCAAATGGAGCAGAACATTAGGCTGCCATTCCTAGGAGATAGCACCTCACACCAGCAGCTGCTTCAGTGTGACTGTACAGCCCCATCCTGGTTACTAGAAGGGCTATGCAGACTCCAGAAAGGAAAGACAGCTGCATGGAAGGATTGGGGGTGGTACAGCTAAGCCGGAGGAGCTGCCAGCATGGGACACTGCCTCCTGGGAGCAGTAGCCCCATGTTCTGTGTCCTTTTGACATTGCAGTTCCCAGAAGAGCCCTGCAGTTCTCAAAATGTGCCTTTCTGGTACAGCGTATTGGCAATAAATGTCTTAATGTAAGGTGTACCTCACTGTATTGCCTTCTTGCATCACTGCTCTAGACCCAGAGGTTAGGTGTGGGAGCAGTATGCAAGTGCATCCCCCCAGGATTTCTTCACCTGAGAGGGAATCTCCAGATAGCTGGATAAACTAGTTCTATGGGCCCAGTGAAGCATCAAAAATTTGGCCCTAAATTCCTAAATGTTGCATTAAAATATACCTGTTTCACTCTCTGATAAATTGTTATTTTGTGAGATTAGTTACACTTGACTATCTTGTTATATTCTGGTTTTGCTCATCATTCCTGGGACCCACTCATTCCCAGCTAGTAGCTTTAGAGATATATAAAATATACACACAGTTCAATGCTAACAACTTAGACTTGAATAAAGATCTTAACTGGTTAACGTACCACAAAGGCAATTTTACCAGCTTTTATATTCACTTCTTCACACCAAATACTGTGAATGAGGCACATTCACCCTGTTAACTAGCTTCATAAATGATGGTCCTACAATTGACAGTAACTTCTTTTGCTGTTATATATACCCCAAATTCTGTAATTTCTACTCCAATTCATCTTATGAAGTGGGTTTTACCCATGAAAGCTCATGACCTAATAAATTTGTTAGTATCTAAGGGTATGTCTACACTACCACCCTAGTTCGAACTAGGGTGGTTAATGTAGGCATTCGAAGTTGCAAATGAAGCCCGGGATTTAAATATCCCGGGCTTCATTTGCATCTTGCCGGGCGGGCGTCATTTTTAAATCCCCTTAGGTCGAACTCCGTGCCCGCGGCTACACGCGGCACGGAGTAGGTAGTTTGAATTAGGATCTCTAATTCGAACTACCGGTACACCTCGTTCCACGAGGAGTAACGGTAGTTCGAATTAGAGATCCTAATTCGAACTACCTACTCCGTGCCACGTGTAGCCGCGGGCACGGAGTTCGACCTAAGGGGATTTAAAAATGGCGCCCGCCCGGCAAGATGCAAATGAAGCCCGGGATATTTAAATCCCGGGCTTCATTTGCAACTTCGAATGCCTACATTAACCACCCTAGTTCGAACTAGGGTGGTAGTGTAGACATACCCTAAGGTGCCACAGGACTGGTCATTGTTTTTACACAGTACTACTGTTCATCTATGGGAGGATTGCAGTACATTGTGGATCTGCAGTCCTAGGAATAGGGGTGGGGAGCAAGCAGGTAACAATGCAGAAATACTGCAGAAAATGCCAGTTTTAAATTATAAATTCACATTGTGTTTCAAAGTAATCAGTAAGACACTTACTGCTTTAATCAATGAACTCAATATGTGTCCATTTAATTCACTGTTAGACTCCTGATTTCTTGGGATCTGATGATGATGAAAATTTCTTAGAAAGGACTGTAGAAATTATAGTATATCTCGATTCATTTATCATCTATTTGCACTGGAGCAGATGGAATTTTGGTAGTTACACAAAGGAGATATCTCAAAGAGCCTCCTAGATCCTAGGAGAGTGAAATACCTTTTGTATATCTATAACTGCAGCTCATATTCCATTCAAAGTCTGTTTTCAAGTCTGGATTGTATTGTCAGTTATCTTTTCAATCAAAATAACTCTCTTAGATGAATCCCATAATATTTCTACATACACCTAGTACTCCAGTTTAGATATCAATGGTCCTTAATCAAAAAAAGATTTTTGGACATGCGAACATCCACAATCACTAAGTCGGTAATAAGCTTTCTGAATCACTACACCTGCCTCTCTCAATCACAGAATCATAGAATACTAGAACTGGAAGGGACCTTGACAGGTCATCGAGTCCAGTACTTTGCCCTCACAGCAGGACCAGGCACCGTCTAGATCATCCCTGATAGATGTCTGTCTAACCTGCTCTTAAATATCTCCAGAGATGGAGATTCCACAACTGCCCAAGGCAATTTATTCCAGTGTTTAACCACCCTGAAATTAAGACATTTTTCCTAATGTCCAACCTAAATCTCCCTTGCTTCAATTTAAGCCCATTGCTTCTTGTCCTACCATCAGAGGAGAACAATTCCCCCTCAGCCCACGCCCACTGTGACACCCTTTTAGATACCTGAAAACCACTATCATGTTCCCTCTCAGCCTTCTCTTTTCCAAGCTAAACAATCTCAATTCCTTCAGCCTTCTCTCATAGCTCATGTTTTCCAGAACTTTAATCATTTTTGTTGTTTTTTTCTGGACCTTCTCCAGTTTCTCCACATCTTTCTTGAAATGTGGTACCCAGAGCGGGACACAATACTCCAACTGAGGACTAAACAGTGCAGAGTAGAGCAGAAGAATGACTTCTCATGTCTTGCTCACAACACTGTTGTTAATGCATCCAAGAATCATGTTTGCTTTTTTTGCAACAGCATCACACTGTTGACTCATATTTAGCTTGTGGTCCACTATGACACCTAGATCCCTTTCTGTGGTACTGCTTCTTAGATAGTCACTTCCCATTCTGTATGTGTGAAATGGATTGTTCCTTCTAAAGTGGAGTACTTTGCATTTGTCCTTATTAAACTTCATCCTATTTACCTCAGACCATTTCTCCAGTTTGCCCAGATCATTTTGAATTTTGACCCTATCCTCCAAAGCATTTGTGACCCCTCCCCACTTGGTATCATCCGCAAACTTAATAAGTGTACTCTCTATGCCATCATCTAAATCGTTGATGAAGATATTGAACAGAACCAGTCCCAAAACAAACCCTTGTGGAACCCCACTTGTTATGCCCTTCCAGCCTGACTGTGAACTGTTAATAACTACTCTCTGAGAATGGTTATCCAGCCAGTTATGCACCCACATTATAGTAGCCTCATTTAAGTTGTATTTGCCTAGTTTATTGATAAGAAGGTCACGCGAGACCATATCAAATGCCTTACTAAAGTCTAGGTATACCATGTCCGCTGCTTCTCCCTTATCCACATGACTTGTTATTCTATCAAAGAAAGCTATCACACTGGTTTGAAATGATTTGTTCTTTACAAATCCATGCTGGCTGTTACCTATCACCCTATTTTTTTCCAGATGTACTACTATGTACTACTAGCAATGCTGGAATTCAGCTTTCTGAACTAGGAAGCTCCAGAAGATCTCCCTTGCATAAAAGGAACCTTGGGTTATATTAAAACTTTTAACCCACTAATGTGTCCTGTTGAGATAGGCAAGAAGTACAACTTAAAGCAAGCATGAGGCTAATTCAAGGGAATGGGCCCTCACAGATTGGCCCAGGAATGAGGTAGTGGAAAAGTGACCAAAAACAGTCTTTTCATACATCCTCCTGAACTGTGCCATGCACCCATGTGCTTGAGCTCTGGTTCTGGTCCATACACATCAATCTTATAAATCTTAGCTATCAAGCTGACATCTCTCCTGAACAGAGTAGCACACTGAAGGACTTGGTCTTCCACACCCCACTAGGTCTCATCTAATTTTGTTGCATGGATCTCTGTGTTAAATTGGTTCATGGCATATTTTATAATCTGAAAGCATTGACAGGCACCTAGAATTACACAAAGATGAAATATCCTTACTTAAATTACTGTTATTAAAAATGTTACAGACCCCAGGACTCTTTCCATCTGTGAATCCTAAGCCATCCAAAAATAGATAAAGAAGAACAGTAAGAATAGTTTATTTCAAATACCATGAAAATAGGATTTATGCAATATGGGATTTCATATTCTTCTGTAAAAAGAAAAAATGGCTCTTGTAGAATAGCCAAAACATGAAAAATACTAATGAGATTATCCCACATGGTTTTTTCAGAGAAGAAGAGCAGGTTGGCACAAATTATTTTGAAAGGGGGAGATTTGCAGAGATTTGAATGAAAATCAGCACAGAACTCTAACAAATAAATTATCTGAAAATGGTTCATACCCCAGTGTCCAGGAACATCTCAAAGTAACATCTTCATAATGTGTGGTTTAGTATGAACATTGTATACATGAGATTTAACTTCTTTTCAGAAAATGGGTGAAAGACACAGGAAGAGAAACAATGGGCAGATGTCTATTCTTGATCTGAAACAATCACCTTTGTGGATTAAAATAATGGATTTTTCTTTCGTTAGATGCTTCCTGATTATGGGGGTTTGGGTTTTTTTCCCTTGTTTGTTTTGTAGAATGTTACTGACCTAAAATCAACTTTGGCAACTCATATTTTGCCTGACTACTAGCTGACATTACCCTTGAATACCTGCCTCTTCCTAGACCCCAGGAGGACATTATGAACCTGAGTTGCCAAAAACCTACAAATGCATTTGAAGTCAATGGGAAATGTAGGTATTTAGTACCTCTGAAAATCAGACCTTGTATCTTTAAATCAGGAGCGCTACCCCGACATCTCTCAGAAAGTGGTACTTCTGGGAACAGAATGGTGGCTTCACTTAAATTTAATAAGGGCAATTTTATTGAATTAAATAAAAACAAAAATACAATGAATGTAGTAGTCCCCGTGTTGTTTATTTTGGTAATAAATTCACTTTGGTTTAAGTGTCACTGTATTTTCAGTTTTCAGTGCGTTGCAGATTTTTGTATTGGCTAGGTATAGCTACATCATTAGGCTGGACATTAGAAAAAACTTCCTAACTGTCAGGGTGGTTAAACACTGGAATAAATTGCCTAGGGAGGTTGTGGAATCTCCTTCACTGGAGATATTCAAGAGCATGTTAGACAAACATCTGTCAGGGATGATATAGACAGAGCTTGGTCCTCCTGTGAGGGCAGGGAACTGGACTTGATGATCTCTGGAGGTTCCTTCCAGTTCTAGTATTCTATGATTCTGTGATCATTGAAGTTGCAAATGGAAATGTTACATTTTGGACAGTGAGACCTTACAGCACCCAAGAATGTAGTTTGGAATTCTAGGTTATATACTTTTATCTGTAAACTTTTGCTCAAAACATCAGGAATTAAACAGTGAACAATGCTGATGTTTTAAACAGTCGTAGATTTCCGAGACTGCTTTTCTTTGCTGACAATACCTTGACCCCTATATTCTTTTGCTAGATAATACACCAGTGCTATAGTACAGTGCATCAGCAGGACAAATGATAATATGGCCCTTTACTCAGTCTGGTTAATGAAATAGTAGAACATACAAAGCTGCTTACTAATTTTCCCCTTTGTGAACTTTACTCTATCGTTATTTTAACATTTTTTGACACTGAGTTTTGTTTCACACTGTTAACCTGGGAGGTGAGCTTAGGCGATGAGACTTCACTGTAGTTACAGAATGAAAAATGGTGTGAGAATTGAAATGAAAAGGAGGTGCCGTACTAGTAACTTATTGGGGTAGCTTTAACTTGGTTGCCCCTAGACATGCAAGGAATCAAGCAGATTTTCAAGGCAGGCACTGAGTGGAATTCTGGTTTCCAGTTTATACAATTTCCATTTAACATTTAAACATATATATATATATATATATATTTAAAATGATCAGTTATGTTACTTTTAGGAAACAAAAACCAGCTTCAAAAATAAAATAAACAACTTTTTCAGCTGTAATTTCACAAATATGGAGTCACCCCAAAACAAATGATATAATTAAGGACCAACAATGAGATCTTGTACTGAGACTAGCTACAATGGCAGCTGTGGACCTTCCAAAAAGGAGCTACAGTGTAGTACTTCTGGGTCAAATAGGCCATTTTGGGGGGGGACTAAATCCAACTTCACATGTACAGCCACCCATGAACCCCCTACTCAGGAATAAGTTACTTTGACTGTACAGAAAGCATGAAAGTAACGTGTATATTATGCCGAAGATCAATGCTGCCACAGTTGATCTGCTGGGGTTCCATTTAGTGCATCTAATGAAAATCTGCTAATTCGAACTGAGATGGTGCCAGTACTCCTGTTCCTCAAGAGTGGTAAGGGAGGCTGATGGAAACATTTGCTCCCATCGACCTCTCACTATGTAGTCAATGATTTAAGATACATCAATTCCAGCTACATAAATAATGTAGCTGGAGTTGCGTATCTTAAGTTGGCCTTCCCCTTTCGTGTAGATAAGGCCAAAGAGTGTATCCAGGATTTCTACCGTTTACTTTACAACTTAGTCCAATGCATTATTCTTCAAAGCTGATGAAGTCAGAATAAGATTACTCCAGTCTCGGAGCCACACTGAAAGCTAAAGTAACAAGCGACATACAGCAGCATGCTCAAAGACATCAGCTACATCAATCCTTCTATGTTCACAGAAACTGCACTGTGGTGTATACATGTGTCCAGGAAGAAAAACAAGTGATATAATGCATGCTCTTGATAGACATGGATCAGTTCTTGGACAATGCATCGTGTAGTGATTTACAGCTCATGAAGCTGTTGAAGCTGGGAAGACCTGTTCATATGTTCTCTTGTCATAAGATAAATGTGCAGATATTGTAAGGTGCCAGTGTGTACAATGTGATCCAATTGCCTAGTATTTTCCCTCCCACTCTTGTGTATTTCTGTTATTGAGTTGGCTTCCTACTATGGCCAGTCGAAGTCTTATATATATATATATGTGTATCCACTCTGCACTCAGTTGCTCAGATCTGGGTTCACAATTGCACTTCTGATTGGTTTGGTGTGAATTACTTTCAGGGTGAATTGGCCACTCCCAGAACCTGCACTGTCCCCTTTCCTATGCATGAGATCACATATTGCAGAATGATAAAATTATAAACATATACTATCCAAGCTGTCATTCTAAAGATTATGTAATAACATTCAATGCTTAAGGTCTCTGCTACAAGCTTCCAAAGCAATGGCTCTATTCCAATTTCTCTCTTTGAATCTGCTACATTATTTGCCCACTCTATGCCTCTTTTTGGAGTATGTACCCATATAAGGTGCAGAACCCAGGGCCTGCCCCCAGCCTACCCAACATCATCTTGATAAAGGGTAGTGCAGTTTCTTGATCTAGAGTGTACTGGAATGAAAAAGACTCCTCTATGATCAATCTGCCTGAAAATCCCCCATTCACACTTGAGTGGCATATAACTGGTAAACAGGGTATTACACCAACTAATAGCATCACCAGTGAATTCACCCACCCAGAAAACACTACTGGTAGTGCTTTTCTCTATATCTTAATATCAGATATATACACAACAGGTTCAGAATTGTAACAGAAAGACTAATTTTAATTTTTGTTCCCCTTTTCCCTCATTGAAACATCCAGTTAGCAGGAGTGCATGGAAAGGAGAAAAAAACTTTTCTTCCACACAAAAACTCATAATAAACTCACTTTAACTAACATTTTAAAAACAATTTGTTTTGTAAAAGCTGAGGAAGTCAATAATTCAGGGGAGTAAAAATTATATGTATCATCACTTCTAAATAGTTAGTTTGACACCAGTGCAGCACAGTAGGATGGAAAGTTTATGTCCTGACCATTCTGTGTCCTATGCGAAATAAGTCAGAAATTTCAGTCCCATTCTTAGTGAATTACTGTAAACAGACCAAAAAAACCAGTCAAACCACAGAGAAGGAGATGAAAGAGAAGAAGCAAAAGAAAGAGGGAACACCCACTCCCATCTTAATAAGGACTAACAAAGGTGCCGAATATTGATTGTGGATACTAAGCTACAGCTGATCCTTCTAACTCAAGGCTCAGTGACATGGGGAGAGTAACAAGTTGAGTCACCAGGAAGTGGGGTAGGCTGGAGTCTGAAGTACAAGTGGTGGTGCTGTATCTGTTCTGTGGAGAAAGGTTGCTTATTTCCTTGCTTTCAATCCATAACATTTCATGATTATTCTAAAGTAGACACATTTATAAGTGGCTTTTTAAAATGTTTTTGAAAAACTCATAGTTACAGAAGGCTTTCTTGCTTTTTCTGTGGCTATGAGAGTTGGAGAAGGGGTGAAAGACTTCTTTTTTCCAATTGTAGACATATGATACTGCTTATTTTACTAACATCTCCTTCAGTGGCATGATATTGACATATTTCCTCTTTTTCTTCCTTTATTGTCAGTTCTGAATCCTGTAGTCCGATTCCTTCTGGTATATCTTAGCACCAATGCCAAGTCCCATTGACTACAATGAGGCCTATGCAGGTGCAAGGGTCTTCCCTCATGGACTTGTCATGTCTACCTTTGTATATAGTGACTGATCAATTCAGGGCATATAAGAAGTGATAAGGTGATAAAAATGCTGCTGTAGCTGAAGCAGAATGCATACACCTATTATTCAAAAATGTATTGACATTTCTGACTAGGGTCAGGACACTAGTACTTAACTTAAGCAATATTTTGGTGCATTTTATTTTTCTTAGTTTGAAAAGCAGCAATTAAAAAACTTAGAGGTCAGGCAACCATTCATTTGAAACCTCAGTGAGTTTTCAAAGCAAAATATTTGTATTCTGCAGTCATCTCTTGCACACTGGATAACTCAAATTAGATTAATGACAAATACTTCTTGCAGTTTACATGACAACTGTCTGAAACCACACTTTTCTCCTATTATCTTTTTAATTGTTATATCCTTCATAGGTACTTTCTAAACATAAAATAACTGCATCTATGTAAAGTGGTTAAAGAACTCCTGTACTTCATATGAATAAGCAGATGATTAGGCTATTATTTTAGTTATATCATACTGTTGTCTGCTGAGCACATGCCAGAAAAGTATATAGTGGCAATATACTTTGATTAACGTATGCCCATCCTTAATTTCTGTATAATTTATATTTTCATGTCAAAACTTTACAGCTTTCTCACTTTGACTATTATTTTACTGCTGTCAAGGATGTTTTATGTAATAATTAAACTGTAATATCCAGTCCTCAAAGGAAGAGCTGTCAAACACTTCTACAAATAACTTTATTAAAACAAAAACTGATATTCTATATAAACAATATTTTACCATGTAAGGTATGTATTACAGATCTAGCACTCTAGATGACCAGTTGGGGAGAGGAAATTATAAACAGTCAGAAACATACTGTATTAGAATAATTAATTTAAACAACTGCTAATGCCTCATAGGCAACTTTGAAAAACATTCTATTTGGAAATTATGCCACCTGTGACTTTTTTCTGCATTTCTCTAACTGAGCTTTTTTATTAATGAGGACATTCAGAGGACATTTGCATTAAAATAGAATTTAGGGGCTAATCTCATAGTATTTACTCCCATGAGCAGTTCTAGTGACTTTTATGGGCTATTCATGTGAGTAAGAAATACACATTTGGTCCCTTAGTGTTCATGAGACCATCTCTTCCTCTGATCATTCCCTAAAAATTTGTAAGTCTATGTCTACACTGCAGACTTTTTGCTCAAGAACTGTTTTGTGCAAGAGTTCTTGCGCAAAAGGTCCTGAGCAACAGCACGTCCACACTGCCACGTGCTTCTGCATAAGAGATGTGCTTTTGCGCAAGAGCGTCCATGGCAGCGTGGACACTCTCTTGCGCAAGAAAGCTCTGATGGCCATTTTAGCCATGGAGGTTTTTTGTGCAAGAAACCCGTTGCCCGTCCACACTGCCTTCTTGCTTAAGAGGGCTTATTCCTTGTGGGGAGAGGAATAACTCTTGTGCAAGAAGACCTCTGTTCCGACGCTTTACTGTAAATTTACTTGCGCAAGAACATGTGTGTAGTGTAGACGCTTCACAAGCTTTTGCGCAAGAATGGCTGTTCTTGCGCAAAAAGCCTGCAACGTAGACGTAGCCTAAGGCTTTGTCTACACTCCAGGGCTTTTGTGTAAGAAAGTTTTTGTGGAAGAGATCTTCCGCAAAAACCTCTTGCGCAAAAGTGCGTCCATGCCTCAAAAGTGCATTGCAAAAGCAATGTGCTTTTGCTCAAGAGAGCATCCATACTGCATGGACACTCTTGTGCAAGAAAACTTTGATTACCATTAATAGAATGGACATCAGAGCACCTGTGTTTTTCTGATAGGCTCTTTTTGCACAAGAAACCCCTGCCGAGTGTCCACACATGCCTTTTTGCACAAGAGCTGTAGCGCAAAAAGGAATTTTTCCTCATGGGGAGAGGAATAACTACTGGCAAAAGCCCTCTGTCCTGTCAATTTACTGAGGGTTTTTTGTTTGGTTTTTTTTGTTTGCACAAAAACACCCTTGAGGTATGGACGCTCCGCCTGTTTTTGTGAAAAAAATGGACATTTTTGTGCAAAAACCTTGTAGTGTAGACATAGACTCATTCTTTTGGTGACCTCAGAATTGCCTCTTTTGGAACAGGCTTTATAGGTGAGGTGTATGTGTGTGTGTATACACACATACACCTCACCCATGTTATAAATTATATTATAAAATAACATTTTGGACCAACTTCTGTTGGTGAAAGAAAAAAAACTTTTGAGCTACACAGTGCTCTTCTTCATGTTTTTGGAACAAATGATTAGGACTTCAGAAATAATAACTGTATTATGCAAAGACCCGTATTAACAAAGAATGAAGAAAGAGAAATGAAGAAAATATCATCTATACTAGAAGAATTGTTTCTGATAAAAAATATATTTCAGATTTATATGAGATGCAGGCAGAGCTTTTACAAGTACATTTCCAAAACCTTTGAGGTTTTTGTTGCTCATATCATTGGAATAAATCCTGCTGGCTTGATTAATAAAGATGTCATCCCAAATTCATGTCATTAAATTTGTTACAACACACAGTCATGTATATTCTCTTCCCTCATCATGTATACTGTAGGGGTAAGCGTACATGGTGGTGATAGCCATGTATGCCGTGGTCTACACTTATTTTGAAATAACGAGTGGCGCGTCCATGCTACCAAGCCCGTTATTTCAAAACAACAGGCTGGTTATTCTGAAATAATAACTCCTGCTTTCCACAAGGAATAACACTAATTTCAAAATAGTTATTTTGAAATAGCAGTAGTGTGGATGCTCTGATTCCCCTATTTCAAAATAACTACTCCACAGAATAATGCAAACTAATTACTTCCCTGTGTTCCAGGGGCTCTAAATCAAAGTAGCGCATCCACATTAATGAAGCCTGCTTTGGACTAATTTTGAGGTTTCCCCATAGTGTGGACATGCTATTTAAAAAATATTATTTCAGGAGTTATTATTTCGAAATGTTATTTCTAAATGATTTCCTAGTGTAGACATGCCCTATCTGATTAATGGAACTAAATGATATGTTTAGTCTTTGTCACATACCTTTGACCACCTCACCTGCATTGTGTTCACTAATTCATCATCCCAGGATTTATTTCAGTATTCAGAACCACTATTCAGCTTCAGAAAGTGATCATTTTTCTAAAATCAGACTGCTACAAAAGTGACCTCTTCTCAAAATTTAAGTCTTGTATCATTGACAGGCATAAAGTCAAAACTCTTACTGCTCTTCTGAGCTAGAAGTGTGGGCTTCATAACAATGGAAACTAGAGAATCTCCAAAATATCATGTTTGTAAGAATATTTTGGTGTGTATGGCTATATAGCACGAATGCATTTTCTTAATTAGTGCACAGATTAAATCAAACCTTTAAGCACTAAGTATTTCATTGGTACTACTCAGATGAATAAGTTATATGAATAACTGTTCACTTGATTGAGCACTTTAAAATAAATAGTCCTTGAATAATAGAAAATGAGCAGTAATCATAGGCATCAATTGCCCATCATAAAATATTAGGGTTGGAAGAGATCTCAGGAGGTCATCTAGTCCACCCCCTACCCATCCTACCTTACTGTCCACTTCAGAAACTTGGAAAGTGTTCTAGTAAGATCTCACTGACATATATAGGCTAGAAAGAATTAGATTTTTAACAGTAAATATTGGTAATGTTAGTAAATTATTGTACACACGAGCCAACAAAAAATATTGCCCCATAATTTATAAAACTGTAAAAAATTTAAATTGAAAGACATGATAATCATCAAATTATTTTTAAAAATTGAATTCTGCCAAGTTTGTTTATATATAAAATATATGCATATACTTTTTATGAAAACTAAAATAAAATATTTGAGCTGCTAATTAGCACTAGAATACTAATCTGAGAGTAACTACACCCAGCATAATATTGTTTTTTACTACATTTTAATTTTATAAAACTCTATTGCTAGTTGGGTTTTTTAATGTTTTCATAATTTTTTATAGTGGGGTATTACAAATAATATATAAAGAATGAAAAAAATATATTTTTGTAATAAATAAACATGCCACCAGGTTGTCACAAAGTTACTGAAGTGGCCTCCTAAAACTGGTCAAATCTTGCATTTTTTTCCCCACATCCAAAGGTTGCACTAAAGTTGGTGGGAACTGAATATGAACTAAGAAAGCAGGATTGGGCTCCAAATGATAGTTATAGGCTCATAAATACAATGGGGCCATAGATGATAATAAATGTCTATAGAGATTTTATAAGAACAAATGGGCAGTTTTGCCTGAAAATCAATGGCTCAAAACAACTGGGCTATGTCTACACTCGCAGCTTCTTGCACGAGAAATATGCAAATGAGGCTAAGCGTGAAATATTGCCGAGCCTCATTTGCATACCTAATGAGCCACCCATTTTTGCAGAAGAGGCTCTTGTGCCAGAAGGAGCTGTCTACACTGCCCCTTCTTGCACAAGAAAACCCCTCTTGTGCAATGCCACTACACCGATTATTTTCAGGAATAACGGCATTGCGCAAGAGGTATGCAAATGAGGCTTGGCGATATTCCACGCTTAGCCTCATTTGTATATTTCTCGTGCAAGAAGCCGTGAGTGTAGACATAGCCTTCTAGCTTCTAGTGTGCTGTAGTAATCCCTTAATTCTCTGTATTTAAGTTCCAAAAGTTGGGCCCAAATCTGCAAAGGTTTATTGAAATGTAGTGTTCATGATATGTTATTTTGCTCAATAGTAAATCTTTGAAGGATTTAAGTCCTAATTTGTGAAAATACACTATCTGTGGCTTTCTAAAGGGTTTGATTCTTCAAACCCCTGGCTGAAGGAGTAACTATAACAATGGTGGGTGACCTGCAGTCCACAGACTGCATGCAGCCCATAAGGGTTTTAAGCGTGACCTGCAAGACATTTTGTTTACCATTCCCCATATCAGGGTTGCCAGATTTTGCTGGTTTTTAATGCTGCATAGTTTTTTCTACCAGTATTACTAAAAAGACACACCTGTCTTGAAGTGAAGTAATACATGAAGTGTGTGCTGATTGCACACAACATTGACTGTGAGAGTAATGTGCTACCACTGTATCCAATCCAAGTGTTGCTATGGTTCAGTTGGTGCACCCCAAAAATTCTAAGTGTGCAAACATAGTAAGCAAAACTACTGTATCCTGGGAGACTGTCTTGGTTACGACAAACTGGAAGCCCACTGAGATGAAGGAGGGCCACTCGTGCAGCTCACTCATTAGCCTAAGTTGCCCATTGCTGAGCTACACACATGGATATTACCTTTAAGTTTAAAGTGACTATTCATGAAAATATAGTTACTCTTGTGAATAACTGTTTACAGCATTTTCCCCTAAATGCTCAATAATTCAATAAATTATATATTGCAAACTGAAAAAAATAAGTAAGATGTGGAAAAGAAAATAAACATTTGCCTTATTTGTATTTTACTCTCAGTGGTCTATAATGAGTCAGGTTGAATAATATTAGAATTCAGCATTTCAGAAATGTGTTATTTTTAAAAAAGATATCTGATAATTAATTAATTATTTATATAAACACCATTTCCCTCTTTCTCCCCCCACCGTCTCTCCTTCAATCATTTTTGCACACTGGAGCAGGAAGCATACTTCTGAGTGATCGTACCCTGAAGCTAGTGCTTCGCTCTGACATCTGTGATCTCTTCAAAATTAGTTATGGTGTTTCACACTTCCAATTCTACTTTTATTTTATATTTCATGTTAACATACATAGATTAAAAAATTCCACAAGACAAAGAAGGCCAGATCCTTAGTGAAATCAAATGACCAAAGCAGCTATACTCTAGGTGAGGATCTCTACCAACCTCTAATTTCCCCAAAGTTAAGAATTGTTCTGATTCAGGGGTTGGGTCTAATGTGAGAGAGAATATGAGAATCTAAAGGATAAAGAGAATACCTTTAAAATATCAGATGGGGGAGGGGGAGTAACCTGTAAGCTGTATTTTGCTCTCAATTTCTCCAGAATAATTCTGGAACAACACTATTTACTTCATTAGTGTCACTTTGGAATAACAATAACTGAGAATAGAATTTGGCTCTATGACTTTAAAGCTTAAGAGCTTCTGTTGTTACAGTTCTGGAACTAATGCAAAAAGCACTCTGGCATGTCTCCAAAACTAAATTAAGCTCAACATTTGAATATATGAGTTTCCTTTGCTTTCTCTCTTGAGTATATGCACAGTGAGGGACAGAATATTGTACACCGTACTAATACATTACTCAGTCCTCTTTGAAGGTAGACATTCCTGTAAATAATGCTGAGTAATCAGAAACAATTCTGAAACCTAACTATAAAGAATCATAATTATTTAGTTTTGTAGTATTCCCACGTGCAGATGCATCATTTTCAGAGCACATGGATATATATTCCTTTCATGTTTTCAGCAGTAAATATAGTTGTTTTACTCTTTCTTCCATGTGTCAATAATAATACAAATGATGTTAAGAACATAAGAATGATGATACTGTGTCAGACCAAAAGTCCATCTAGCCCGGTATCCTGTCTGCCGACAGTGGCCAATACCAGATGCCCCAGAGGGACGGAACACAGCAGGTAATCCCCACATGATTTCTCTCCTGTCACCCATTTCCAGACAAACAGAGGCTAGGGACACCATTCCTACCTATCCTGGCTAATAGCCATTGATGGACCTAACCTTCACGAATCTCTCTAGCTCTTTTTTAAACCGTGTTAAAGTCCTAGTTTTCATCATATCCTTTGGCAAGGAATTCTACAGGTTCACTATGCACTGAGTGAAGAAAAACTTCTTTTTGTTTGTTTTAAACCTACTGCCTATTAATTTCATTTGGTGACCCCTAATTCTTATATTGTGAGAATAAGTAAAAAACCTTTCCTTATTCACATTTTCCACACCAGTCATGATTTTAGAGACCTCTATCATATCCCTCCTTTGTCTCCTCTTTTCTAAGGTAGAAGTCTTTTAAATCTCTCTTCATAAGGGACCCTAATAATTTTTGTTGCCCTTTTCTGGAACTTTTCCAATGCCAATATATCTTTTTTGAGATGAGGCGACCACATCTGTATACAGTATTCAAGATGTGGGCATACTATGGTTTTCTACAGAGTCAATAAGATATTCTCTGTCTTATTCTCTATCCCTTTTTTAATGATTCCTAACATTCTGTTTGCTTTTTTGACTGCCGCTGCACACTGAGTGGATGTTTTCAGAGAACTATCCACAATGACTCCAAGATCTCTCCCTTGAGTATTCTGTTCAGTCTGCATTCTTCCTCTAAGGCTGGGGAAGACAGAATCAGACTGCATTCCCTTCAGTTTTGATGGGGCCCCAATCCTTTGTTATAACAGCATCATTCTGGATTTCATTTGTTACTTAGCATTTACAACAGCATGACTAGGAGAAGAATTTGTCTCTTTTTTCAATTACATTTCACTTAGCAAAGGTCATATTCTGTTACCCTTAACTCAGGATGAGTAGCACTTTATTCAGATATCCCTTTTACATCAAGATACAGCTCAAGCTGAGTGTGGGTTGCAGAGTCTAAGCACATGGCACTTGTATGTAGAGCCCTGTATAGATACAAAATTTGTAACCTCATCTGTATCTGCAAAAATGAGTCATGAATATCCATGGTTGTGACATCCATGGTTGTGAAGACTCACAGATATAAAGCAGATATCCACAAATTCGCATGGTTCTTGGTACAAAATGTGTATAAAAAATGAGCTGTGGATATCCTCATCCACATCCATGAAAGTGGATACCTGCAGATATAAAGTAGATATAAAGAGGATATCCGTGGATTTGCAGGGCTCTACTTATTAGTTGTTACTACAGTCTGATACAAAACCATCAATAGAAACTAACAATCTAGGCCTGAGTCTCCTTTACTTACACCAGTTTTATATTAGTGCAATTCACTTGACTTCAGTAGAGTTATTCCTGATTTATACCAGTGAAAGTGAAAGAAGAAGCAGGCCCTTTATTTCAGTACCTTTACAAGTTGTTCATTTTTTTGTACACTGGTCATGCAATAAATAAAATGGTGATTTTTCTTCTAATTCTAAATAGATGGATGCGTAGAAACGTATAATATCAAAAATTGAATGTATACGGACCAATCTCCACATGGTGTAAATCCTCACCCACTGAGGATTTTGCCCAGAGTGTCAAACCCTTTTACAAGATACCTTCTTATACCCTGCCCTCCTCCCCACCCCCCAGCACTAAAAATCTTTAAAACAGAGAAACTTTACCATCTTTGTGATAATATGTGACTTCCACTTTCCTCTCCTCTGACCCAAGCAGAGCCTGGGCAATTTGGGCAATGTGGTGCCTTTTGGTCTCTGGCCCATGGAGGAAATCACAAGTGCAGGGTTTCTGCATGACATCTGGTCTGGAGAATCCTGTCATTTCACAAAACCCATCATTGCAGTAGATGATAGCACAGTTCTGCACTCTTGCATTAGCAATGATGAATTTTTTATCTGCAATACAAGAAAGCAATGCATTTTTCAGTATTTTTTCAACATTCCATGAAGCGGTGACTGCATGGACAGATATTGAAGAATTTATTTTTTGCATGTGATTTCTATGACGTCGAGATCTTTAAACATTTTGACCCAGAGCTCTTAAAAAAAACTTCAGTAGACTTGTTATACATTAAATTAGTAGATGATGGCTTTTATGAAAATACAGTAAAACCAGATTCAGAACATCCTTTTGCTAATCTCTTGGTGAATTTCAAATTTATAATACCTTTTTCATGTCACTGAAACCCAGTTCAGTCCTGCAAGTCTTTATTGAGGAAAACTCCTGTGAAGAATTAGTGGAAGTTTTATCTGCATAAGATCTTGTCAGAATCAGCCCCAAAGGGCTCCATCCTGCACTATACAAGCCAATATGAATTTTTCCATTGATTGTATATGAAGAGGATCAAGCCTATGAACTAATTTTCAATTAAACTCCCAGGAAAATGAATGTAATATGATCAGTCACTTGTATAGTTGTTATAAGCTCTAGTTATTACGCAAAGGTGAAATTACAGAATTCCATGATTAAAAATCACTATTTCAAACAAACCATGCACAGAAGCCATGCTGTGCAAGATCACCTTGGGTCAAATTCTAGTCTCAACAACACTTGTAAATAAATGTGCTTAAGACACATATATCTTTTGAAACTTTCACCTAAGAGCAATATATCTCAATTGTTAACTTATTTGTGTTACAATTGCACTACGTTCTACTCCCATTTTACAAATGCATATTCAGCTTTGATGCAATTGCCGTCTTATCACCACTGATGCCTTGTTCACACAAGCAGACCCCTTGACTTTAATAAGATGTATAATGGGTTAAGTGACAATTTTATGGCCCTATATTAGTATTTTAAAATTAAATATATTATTTTCTAACACATCAAAACATTTGTAGAAAGTCAGTGCATTTACACATACTTTCCCCACTGTCTTCATGTTATGCTGAATTTTCACAATAACTTTGTATTAGTGATTTCAAGGATATTGTATTATTCACTAACTTTATTCACCACAACAGTAGTAAGTCACACAATTTAATAACTGTGTCTGTAAAATCTTACTAACATAAACAATACCATTGATTTTTAATACTTACATAAGTAAGACTTGTGGGATCTGGTCTTTATTTCTTACACCAGTTATACAAATATTAAATTTGCTGTAGATACATTTAGAGAAGGAACTGCAAAGTGTATAAGCTAAACTTAGTTTATTTTTGTAGTTGCCTGATGTATTATAAGCATGCTAAATATTTAAATTAGAGCAGGTGTATCAAACATACTGTTCTCTGGGAGCTGTTCTAAAATTCATTTTAAGTTTCAAGTGTTAGATGTACACTAAATTGGAATTCAAACAAAGAAAAACATGAAAGCTTCAATCTACGTGACAGGTAATAAACTATTGCATTTTGAAGAATACCATAGACTATATGCATCCTCCCTTGGGATGCATTTGCATTGATTTAATAGAAACTTTAAGCTTCCATAAATTAATGATAAATAAAAACATCACTGATAAATATGTTGAAAATGCAGTGCAGAAGACAAGCTAATAAGTGCACTTTCCCCCCTAACAATTCCTCTGGGTGTTATTTGTTTCAGCTAAATCAAAGACTGCCTGTTCTGATTTATGTTGTTTTTAACAATGTTTTCCTTGGTTATTGCATAAGCCCCCCCAATAGTCTGAATGACTGAAATATAGGTACATTAGCTACAAGACAAAATATAATACAGTCTCTAATTAAAACTGCCCCTTAAGATGGGGGGATAGAAAACTGTAATCTAGATCAGTCATAACAACAGCAAGGCTCTTAGGGATCCCTTCCTTGCCTCTTATTTTCCCTTTTCAACCTATAAACTTAAAACAGTCTGGAGCTCCTATCCATCTAGTCCCGAGCAGATCCAGACTACTGTATCAAAATAGAGAGAAAGAGAGAGAGAACTTACTTTGCCCTTCAAATTTTCGTATGATTGTACCCAAAAATGTGTTTTGTGGTGCCACATGCCCTCTGCGAACAGGCATGTTTGTATAGATCTTCGGCTCACTGACTTCGGTGCACAATGACTTCTCCAATGATCTCCTACACGGCTCCAGCCCAAAGCATTGAGCCAGCTACCCTTTGTGACAAATCATCCTTCTTTGGATCACAGCATCTCTTCCCATTAGCACCACTTCTAGACACACGCTTTTCCTACCGGAGTCAGATCCATCCCCGCTCCTTCCTCTGGGGGACCTCGGAGGCTATTGTCTGGGGTAGGTAAGGGTTGGGTAAGCAGGGACAAGAGCAGGGAGAATCACAAGGGTGATCGATCTGTTTCTCTAGCACCAAACATCGCCCATTTTCCCAATGCAAATGGATGTGACCCGGCAGTTTCCCAAGCTGTAGTGATGGTTAGAGGGTGGAAGACTAATGTTGCTCTGCTACCAGAGGGAGTGACGTCCCCCGCTTTCCAGCTCCCCCCGCCTTGCGGGCTTCACCACAGCGCGCAGCAGCTCGGATTACTCAAGCGTGGCTTAGCAGGAGCCAGCCAATAAATCTCTCCAAAACTCAGCGACAAACAGCTACATCAGGCATGAGATCCACCCCGGTACCACTGCCACAGTCCTCCCTCCCCCCAGCACAGCAGCTGCAAGGAGCACAAGAACCTAGGGCCTGCCAGAGAAGGGAGGCTGGGTGGGAAAGCAGCTAGCTCCCTTCCCTGCCCATGCGGGCGCCTCCCGTCCGGGGTTTGCCGCCTAACCTCGGTGCACGGGCGGCGGGGCTCGTCCCTGCCCACCCGCGCCGGCTGGGAGGGTAGAGCTGGGGGAGCCCATCCGCCTCCCGCCTGCAGCCACCCACAGCGGAAGCGACGACAACTTCTTGCCGCGGCGGGGTGTAGCGGCCCCCAGCCAGCCCCATTGTGCAGCTCGCAGGGGTGATTGTAGTGGAAGGGTAGGGGGACTCGGTCACCGGCTGGGCAAGCGCGCCCCCTCGCCCGCCCCCTCCCTCCGCTGCACCCCGGGAAAGCGGCACCTCCCTTGTTGTTCTTTCCCGCGTGCCCGCCGCGTGGCTGCTGGCGCGCCCGTGGGGGGAGGGGAGGCACAGAGCGCACCCCGCCACCCCCGCAAGGACAAGGGCGAGGCCCTCAGCTCAGCGCCCAGGCCAGGGCAGCGAGAAAGGAAACGGGGGCGCCTATTTTCCTGAGCCGGGCACCAGCGGCGGGCTCTGCTCGCTCCTCGGGGCGCTGGCGCCCTTGGGAGTGAGGGGTTGGGTGTCTGCCCGGAGGCAGTGTTAGGGGACACGCTGAGCTGCAGCCACAATCCCATCCTGGTGCTTGAAGCCGCCGGGCTCCGCCCCAGCCTCCCCGGTCCGGCCAACCGGGAGCTGGCGCCTGCCCGAGACCGCTGAGGCAGTGCAGGAGCCCCGTCAGCACGTGGGAGCCGGGGGCACCCTGGTGTCACAGGGCTGCTTCGGGGAAGCGCGGGGCCGGCTGCTCCGTAAATGCTCGGAGCTGTCCGTGGTGCTGATGCCTCTGACCAAGGGCGACCAGCACCAGCCACCGCCTCCCGAGCAGCCTCTGGCGGGCTAGTAACAGGGGCAAGTCGGTCAGGGCAGGTCCCCCTCTGCCCACTGCCAGTCCCACACTTCTCCCGCCTCCTGGCCCCAGCGGCGGCGCAGGGGACGTGTCTAGGAAGGGCAGGCAGCGCGACGCACTCCGCGAGGGCAGGGCAGGGCAGGGCAGGCCAGCCGGGGCTGCCGTGCGCCAATGCAACCAGGCGGCTGGAGTCAGTCACGCGGTGCTGCCTGGGGCATCTCCACGGAAGCACAAAGCAGCTCGCTGGTATCGGTTCACCAGCAACATTCAATAAAGGCGTGGGGGGATTTCAGGGAGGGCACCTGGAAACCACTCTTTGTAATGACAACACTAACCACAGGATATCGAGCCTACAACGCTCTGCCTTCCACCTGTTCGTCAGCACTGCTAGCAGGTGTTCCCTTTCTCCCAGAGGCCTTTCTCAGGTGTGGCCTTTGTTACTACGCTTCAGCAGAGAGATTTATCACCGGAGGGCCACATTCTGCCTTTCCCTTTGAGGGTGTAATTCTGGAGTAATTCCATCAGTGTAAATAAAGGCAAAATACGGCCTTGCTAGGTTTTTCTTGTTTGTTGGTTTGTTTCCTAGCCTGTTATTTTTGCAACGTGGGATACCAGATAAGGGAAATGGTATCACTCAGCTATACAAGGAGTCTTTTTAAGGATTGAATGCACGTTTGCAGAGCATTTTTATATAGTAAATGATTTATTTGAATGGAGAATTCCAAACCTAATGCTTCTCAATTACCACTGTAATTGTTTTTATGTATTACCTATTTACAGACACAAATGTTCCACTCTACTATTCTGTTTTCTATTTCTGAATATAATCATACAGGACTCATTCCTATCCTGTGGGGGAGAAGTATGATATTTTTGTGGTTTTAGGACCAGTACAACAGCAATGTAATTTATATGGCATTTTCCCTTGCTTTTAATATAGTTCACATTGGCAGATAATGCTGCCAACTGAATTTCTCACTCTGTCGCTTTCTCTCCAACTGGTTCAAAAGGACATATACTGCCCCAGATGTACATGCAAAGTTCCCATTTGCATTAGTAGAATTTGTATGCACAGAACAAAAGCTGCATATTCATGTACATAACACCTAAAACCAGCTCCTCGTCCAGTTTTTTAACAGGAAAGGCTAAACTCTTTCTGCCATTTACATGAAGAAACACCAAAAAAAAAAAATTCTTACCAGCAGTAGAAAATGACTGTCTTTAATAATTCTTAGTTACATTGTCCAACCCCACCCCTCAATGACCTTTCCCATTTGGGGAGTCATAATATCTAATTGTAAATCATATTCACTGATGAACAATACTAGTCAATTTTGGAAACAGGGCAAGCATATGAGTCTTGTCCAGTCTAGCTCATCAGTTGGAATACTAGAGATTCATTTGCAGATTGATTGTTCTGTCTCATTTTCATTGAATACAGTCAATAGTTCTATTTTTGCAGCATCTGATCAAGACGGGTTGGAATTAAAGTAAATTGACAGGTGCTCACCCCCTGTAGAAAAGCGTAGATGAAGATCCTAGAAGGATAGTAGGAGGTAGTTAACTGCATGATCTAGAGAAGGTATATGTTCATCTTTCATAAAAAATTATTCATACTCTCATAGTCTCATTGATCCACCTGGAATCCTTAATATTAGCAATGGCACGTAATTCTCTTATTTTCACAACAGGAGTAAATATATCAGCCTCTACGAATCCTTCTTGCTTGTTAATTGTCAAAGACCTTTTATATGCAATTCTGGCTGTGGCATTCTAGCTCAATGCCAAGAGAGATTATAAATGAAAAGGCTATAATTACTTAACTAACTTAACTAAATTTTATTAATTTGGTCTCATAGATTGAAAAATAAAGGTAGTCTCTCATGGCGGGCAAGTAAAATGCAAGCTGGTATAATTTTCTCTGGAATGCTCTACTGAGCATTAAAGGTTATTACTCTACAGTATGCCAACAAATATTGTTCTTGCTGATTTGATACATTAGTAAAGCTAGGGATCTGAGACAAGTTTTTGAAGTCAGAAGTCATCATGACTTGGGAGCACTGCTTAAGCAGTGTGGACAGGTTATGGAAAGAAAATTATACAAGTAAAACAAATACATTTCTGGAGCTCATCTAGTTTGTTCCTGCCAGTGGATTGCTCCCTGTTTTGTTCTCAGTTACTCAAGACCTGGAACTTCCACTACTTTGAAGAAATTTTCAACCATCTCCTTTATCTCACCATAGATTTTCATTCCCTCATTTCAAGATAAAATGTTCCTTTGCTCATTCTAATCCCTAGCTCCCACTCTGACCTGTTTTTATTCCTTTGGATGCTCACATTCTTTAAATGCTTATTGTACTTTCCTAGGTGTTTGGCCAATGAGTGCCTCAAGTTATGTGATCCACTCTGGCAATTAAGAGGAGCAATGATGGCTTCCAGATGGTGTGTGGTTCTCTAGTCACTCATACACCAAGCACAATCATGGTTATCTGTAAGACATCCAAACAGAATGATGATAATAGAGAAAGATATGAAGAATTCCCTTCTATTAATTTCTTTTCCATAGCGTGGTTTTAATACAACATACATGCAGTGTCCTGCTCCATAAGTTTTCTGGTTTCTCTATAGGTAGAAAGAAAAGTCATCAAGAATATACATGTTTAGTCTTGCACCTGTAGCCTTTGTAAGATGAGGGAGCGGCATTTTAGAAATGCAGTCTACTTATGGATAAAAAGCAGAACAGAACATGACTTATCTGACTCCCACGCACAACTAACCAGCACACCCTAGGGTTTGAATAGTGATTATTGAATACATGAAGCCAATCCATCATAAAAAAACCCATTAAAACCTTTGCAAAAGTTGAATAAACTAGGAAACAATGCAAGGAAATTCTGCTCTGCTAGCAGAAAATCCAGGAGCAGAAAAAGGCTAAACTTACTGACTAAATTATTTGTTGTAAGTCACCTAATCCATCTATATAAAATTCTATTTCTACTAAGTTGTTACAGATTCTTATACTGACCTCATTACTATAGGTATCTTTTAATAGTTCATTAAGTGCATGTCTCCACTACAGCGTTATTTAAAAATATCTTATTTCAAAATAGTTAATTTGAAATAACTTATTTCTAAATAACGTGACTACACAAAAAATGCATTTCAAAATAGCATTCTGCTATTTTGAAATAGTGCGTCCACACTGATTGGACACTGAATCGCATTTAAGGCCAGCTGAAACCGGTTCCAGCAGGGCATCAGGTCAGGAGTTACGTTGTGTGGCTACTGCCTGAGGCTATCTGAGGCTTGTGCTTAAAGGGACCCTCCTGGACAGCTGGTTCTCAGCTTTCCCTGCTTGCTTGCCTACCTCGCTGAGGGAAAGCAAAGCATTTTTGTCTCTGCCTGCTTTGGTTGCCCTCACTCGGGACACCACAGCACTCTGCGCCATGGAGTCAGAGCTGTCCCTGGGCACTCTGGTGCTTCTTTTGGACATGTTGCTGCAAGCCTAGCTGTGCTTTCTGCAGGCTGCCTTGCAGCATCTGCTGCAGCCCGACCCCCACGCCATCCTCCGGACCCTCTTGTGGGATGGGGAGGAGCAGCTGCAGCTCCTGGATGCCAGCGTGCCCCGCCGCATCTGGCGTCTGGACACCAGCAGCGACTGGTGGGACCACATCGTCCTGGAGCACTGGGGAGACCAACAATGGACCCAGAACTTCAGGATGAAGAAGGACACCTTCCTCGAGCTCTGTGAGTGGCTCGCCCCTGTTCTGTGGTGACTGGACACACACATGAGGCCCGCCATTCCTCTCCATAAGCATGTGGCCATCGCCCTCTGGAAGCTCTCCATGCCAGTTAGCTACCGATCTGTGGCGAACAAATTCAGCATGGGGAGATCCACCATCAGAGCAGTGCTCATGCAGGTGTGGCAATCTCCGGTCACTGTGCCAGGAGGGGGGGTGCGAGGAGGGGATGGGCTGCCCTCGGGAAAAGAAGGGGAGGGGGTGCAAGTCCCCTCTATGGAGGGTTTGTTCTGTCCCACCCGCACTATGGACTGCCCTCAGTGGCCAGGATTGCAGGGGGGTTGCTCCTGGGAGTAGGGGTGCGGGGCAGTGGCAGGGAAGGAGCGCTCTCAGCCATCCTGGCACCCCAGTGACTCTCAGTGGTTTTGTGTGTCCCTCTGCGGGTGGTCAAGGCCATCAACAGAGTGCTGCTCCGCAGAGTCATCCGCCTCACTGATGTGGACACAGTGATCGAGGGGTTTGGCGCCCTGGGCTTCCCCAACTGTGTGTGGTGGGGGCAATCAACGGGACGCACATCCCCATCCATGCCCCGGACCACCAGTCCTCCCTGTACACCAACCGGAAGAGATACTTCTCGGTCATCCTGCAGGCTGTGTCTGACCACTGGGGCCAGTTCGTGGACATTAACGTGGGCTGGTCCGGCAAAGCACATGGCGCACGGGTTTACCGCAACTCCTCCGTGTGCCAAAGGTTGCATGCCGGGACTTTCTTCCCTGACCCCCACATCAGGGTCAGGGATGTGGACATGCCTGTGTGCCTGGTGGGGGATACGGCCCATCCCACCCTGGCTGATGAAGCCCTACACAGGACACCTCAACCCCTCCCAACAGGCCTTTAATGCCAAGCTCGGCAGGGCCCGCATCATGGTGGAGGGGGCATTTGGCCAGTTGAAGGCCCGTTTTAGATGCCTCCTCACCTGCCTGGACCTATCCGAGCAGAATATTCTTCACGTGGTGGCAGCATGTTGTGTGCTGCATAATTTGTGCGAGGAGAAAGGGGAGGCTTTCCTGCCAGGCTGGATGGCAGAGGCTGACCACTTGGATGGCCTGTACGTGCCGTCCCGCACAGCTGCCAGCCGGGAGGCTGTCTGTATCTGGGAGGCTCTGCGGGAGAGCTTCCACCCGAAGGAGGACTACAGTCTCCCTGGTGTGCCCCACTGGGGGCTTGTGCCTCATTTCACCCTCATATCCTTTCACTGACCCCTCCCTAACCCCCCTTCCCATTATATAAAGACACATGTGTTGACAAAAACAAACTCGGTTTATTGAATATAACTGGGGTGGGGGGAGATTGAGGATGGGAGAGGGGAGGGAGAAACCTGGGAGGAGAGAGCTGGAAGGGGGAGGTGACGGGAGGAAGCAGGAGGAGAAACTCAGGGTTGGGGGTCTTGCTGGCCAGCTGTCTCCCAGCACTGCAGGTGCGGGGGCCTCGGCGTTCCCAGGGCGAGTGGGTATGGAGGGTGGGGTGGGTGGGGGGAGGAGAGGAAGAGGTGGGGGGAGCAGGAGTGGGAGGAGGAGCGATAGATGGGGTGTCAGCAGGTGCTGGACTGGCAGGAGGCACCAATCTCTGCACCAGGGTCTGCACGTGGTCGCAGACAGCATGGCCCTGGGCAAGCAACTCCCGCCAGCTCTCCCGCTGCAGCTGCAGGTCTTCATGCATCCCATGGTCAAGGGTGCAGTGCTGGCCTTGCAGGATCCCCAGGTGCTGCTGCTGGTACTCCTCCTGGTTCCTGGTCACCCTGCTGGCCCGGGTGTGGGAGGCTGTCCTGGGCGGGGTGGTGCGCCCTGCTCTCGCAGCTGCTGCGGCTGTGGAGAAACAAGAGAAGTGGTCAGTTATCCCTGGGGACACAGTGGGTGAAGCCCAGCCCCCCTCTGCATGGCAAGGATGGCAGATCTCCGCACCATCAGAGCCAATGTGCTTGCACACAGGCCATGTTCTGCATGCCCTGCTAGCCCCAGGAGTGTGAGCTGGCCCAGGACTGCACCTATGCCCCTGTGATGTATCTAGTGTGGGGGTGGGAGGGGGAGGGGAGATGTGCCCTGCCTCTGCGTAGAGGGGGCTTGTGGAGGGAGGGCATCATGCAGTGTCCCTCCCCGGGTTCAGGAGCACGTCATGTGCCTTCATACATACATGCCAGGGCCCCTGTGTGGCAGCCAGCTGGGGCCACATGCCCAGGGTGGCATGGCACATGCACAGGTTGCTGCGTGTTCCGTGGTAGGCAAGGCCCACACGTGTGGTCCCTGGTCTCCCTCTCCCCCCACCCCACCCCGCATAAGGGGACAGTGATGGCACTCACATGTCGAGGCCTCCCTGGCCTCGGATGACACCAGCAACAGGCTTGCTGGGATGGCTCGGGGGTCCTGGGTGTGGGGCATGCTCCCTCCAGGCTCCTGCGGCTCCTGGCCATCCTCCTCCTCCTCCTCCTCTGTGTCATGGGCAGGGCCCTCAATGACCACCTGGGGGGCACCGACCGTCTGACCCCCCAGGATGTGGCCCAGGGCATCATAATAGGGGCAGGGGTCTGGGTCAGACCCTGTTTGGGAGCTGCCCCTGAGGCCCTGGCATAGGCCTGCTGCAGCTCTTTTATTTTTATGCGCACCTGTTCCTGGGTGTGCATGTGGCCTTTAGTGGCTAGGGTGTCAGCCATCCGCCTGTAGATGGCCACGTTCCTGCGTCTAGTGTGGAGATTGTGGACATTGGAGGCCTCCCCCCAAACCTCAATGAGGTCCACGATCTCTGCACTAGACCAGGAAGGCGCCCACCTTTTGCGGCCCCTGGCAGGCTCCTGGGAGCTGCCAGCCTGCTCCTGGGGAGCGGTGGAGGGCTGGGTGCCAGTGGGTTGCTGGGTCATGCTGGGCCAGGTGCACGGACTGCTGGCTCTGTGCTGGCAGGCTTGCAGCTGGCACAGGCACTGTGGCCAGAGTCTACCCCTTTAAGGGCTCTGGAGCTGAGGGCGGGGCAGAAGAGTTTTCCTGGTTTGGCCCAGAGTGGCCACCAGGGCACCCTGGGAAGGGCTGGAGGCCCCCTATTTCGAAATAAGCATCTACACAGCGCTTATTTCGATTTAGCTATTTCAAATTTGGCGTTATTCCTCGTGGAATGAGGTTTACCAAATTCGAAATAAGCACTCCGCTATTTCAAATTAATTTCAAAATAGCGGTTTGGCTGTATAGACACTGTTATTTCGAAATAACTCTGCTGTGTAGACATACCTTAAGAGACATAATATCTGTCCAGCATGTTTCATTCTTTCATCTTCTTTGAATGGAGAAACTTGTACATGTAGTGTAGTTTAGGGAGATTTCTTTTAAACTTTATGTACATACTGCTGCAAGTTTATATAGTGAAGGTCAAAGAGATCAGTCTTCCCCTATTTCTCATGGGAATTTATTTCCAAATCTTGAGCAATCCCTGTGCTAATTCAGGCATTTCCCATATAGTACTGGTGTAGAGCTAGTCACAGAGATGGTTCAATTTTGCACAGGATTTCTGGGGTTCTGGGTTTTGTTCCTAATCAGAATGAATCCAAGTCTGAAGATCTCAAATTACTTTTCTCCACCTAGCTCTGCAGTCATGGGAGCCTTTCATCCTAAGGGCCAAACATTATTTCAAAAATCTCAAAGGATCAAAGGGCCTCAACTGATACATTAGTTTAACTGAGCCTCTGCCCTGCTGGCTACAGGGCTCCCCCTGTCTGGCAAGGAAGAAAGCCATGGAGCAGCTTCCTTCCATCCTTCCTCTGTGAGGCCACAAGCTGCTAGTAAGGCATTGCTGAACAGCTGCAGCACAGAAAGGACAGCAATTGCTTAAAGTGCTACAGCTCCCACCTGAGAGAGTAGGGGAAACAATGAGAGGTGATTGCAGAAGCAGTGCTTTACCTTTTCCCTGTGTGAATAGGGGTTATTCAAAGACTTCCATTTAAAACCATAGAGTGAAGGGCAGGGGACAATTTTCAATTAACATGTAATTACATGTTTTCTTTTTAACACAGGTATTCACACAGGCTAAAATCTATAGTTCTGAGAGCCACAAGAGGCCCTGGGATGAACAGCACTGGCACTGCTCTACAATCTGGCAGACTGTAATGTTTTGTCCAGTCTACTTATAAATGTTTCCTGGGGATGGGGCTTCTACTACTTCTTTGGAAAGATTATTACATAGCCCCAAAGAGCTTGCATAAGTCACTATCAGAGAGAAATGATGCCTTTGTCAAATGCTGATCATTTTTTGGAAGGTTCTGGCCCAGGGGGTTGGAATCTCTGGCATGGGCTAATGAAATTTTTTTTTTAATCACAAGAAGACATGAGAATAATATGAGCTTCTTTTAGTGTTATTGGCCCAAATTAGCATTATGAATATAATTTCTCTAATAAATACCTTAGTAATACAGTGTGTTTTATGCTAATCAGAAGGCTCAGATAAGCACATAAGAACGGCCATACTGGGTCAGACCAAAGGTCCATCTAGCTCAGTATCCTGTCTTCTGGCAGGGGCCAATGTCATGTGCCCCAGAGGGAATGATCAGAACAGGTAATAATCAAATGATCCCTTCCCTGTCACACATTCCCAGCCTCTGACTAATAGAGGCTAAGGACACCATTCCTACCCATCCTGGCTAATAGCCATTGATGGACCTAAACTTCATGAATCTATCTAGCACTTTTTTGAACCTCTTAAAGTCCTGATCTTCATAACATCCTCTGGCAAGGAGTTCCACAGGTTGACTGTATGTTGCATGAAGAAATACTTCCTTTTGTTTGTTTAAACCTGCTAGCTATTAATTTCATTTGGTGTGGTGATCCTAGTTCTTATGTTATGGGAATAAGTAAATAATTTTTCTTATTTACTTTCTCCGCACAGTTATGATTTTATAGACCTCTGTCACATACCCCCTTACTCTCCTGTTTTCTAAATTGAAAAATCCCAGCCTTTTTAATCTTTCTTCATATGGCAGTCATTTCAAACCTCTAATAATTTGTGTTGCCCTTTTCTGAACATTTTCCAATGCTAAGATATTTTTGAGATAAAGTGACCACATTTGCACACAGTATTTAAGATGTGGGCATACCATGGATTTACACAGATGCAGTAAGATATTCTCTATCTTATTCTCTATCCCTTTTTTAATGATTCCTAATATTCTGTTTGCTGCTGCACACTGAGTGGATGTTTTCAGAGAACTATCCACAATGACTCCAAGATCTCTCTCTTGAGTGGGAATAGCTAATTTAGTCCCCATCATTCTGTACATATGGTTACTTTACATTTATCAACATTAAAATTCATTTGACATTTTGTTGCCCAGCAGCCCTCATGCACAGCATGAACTATTTCATTTTTAGTGTTCTATACCTTGTTCATTTTTTTTGACTTGATTTAAATAAGGTAACTGGTTTCTGCATTACACTCAATTAGTCATTAGCATTTGTATTATTAGCATTTTCTAATACTGAATTCTGTAGGCGAAGTCTCCACCTGGTGTATACATTTTCTCTCTACTACTATATTTTTCCTTGTTTAATTCTTCTGTATCATTGTTCCAATGTTAATAGAGTAATTTTCAGCAGAACATAAACATAAAAAATAATGATTTCTGACAGCATTTGTCATTGTCATTATCACATTGCAGTCTACAATAATTTAAACAATCCAGACCAGGTATTTCTCTTTCAATATTTCCACTTTTTATGATATCCTGACATGTCACATTATATGCAAAAAGCCCATGTATGTCTCTCTCACCTGAAGAGATGCCACTTGCAGAAACTCTTTCAAAGCAGCATCTTCTATCCCAAATCTGCTCCATGAGCAAATGTACTATATTGTTTTTGCTTTTGGCAAAAGACTATTTATATAGGCCAACATATTCAAACCTGGTTGCCTGTCTAAAAAAAGACTCCTAGCTCTGGTCTACACGAAGTAGTTATTTCAAAAAAACTCCACTTATTTTGAAATAACAAGCGGCGTGTCCACACTACCAACCCCGTTATGTCGAAATAACGGGCTGGTTATTTCGAATTAATAACTCCTGCTTTCCACAAGGAATAACACTTATTTTGAAATAGTTATTTTGAAATAGTGGTAGTGCGGATGCTTCACTGCTGCTATTTCAAAATAATACTTCCCAGAATCATTCTAAGTAATTACTTCTGAGTGCTTCCTGGGGCTCTAACACTTCCACATTAAGGGCATTTCTAAACAGTAGTATTATTTTGGAATAACAAATGTTATTCCAAAATAACAAAGTGAGCATCTACATAGCAAACCTATTATTTCAAAATAATATCGATTATATTCCATTCTGTAACTCTCATTTTATGAGGAATAACGCCGATTCCGAAATAGCTATTTTGGAACTGGGTGTGTGTAGATGTGGCAGATAGAGTTAATTCAAAATAAGTGGCCTCCAGGAAATCACACAGCTGCTGAGGTATACACCCTGTCCACACTCAGCAGAACTCTATAGTTCTCATTCCCATGCAGGTTTTAAAGCTATAGGCAGAAGGGAAAGGGCTTGTGGTATGAAGCAGGCCCTGACTGCATCGTGCCACACTGCAGGACCCTGCACAGCCTTCCGTTTTGCCCTCGCCAAGCCAACCACTCCAGCTGAGCCCCCCACAGCTTCCAGCACTTCCTCAGGCAGCTCCTAAGCCCCTGCCCAGGGCCAAAAGAGGAGGGCACCATCCTGGTCTTGTGCGGAGATCCTGGATCTCCTTGAGATCTGGGGTGAGGAGGAAAACCAGTGGGATCATCACACCAGATGCAGAAATGTGGACATTTATGGCTGGATATCCTAAATCCTGGGCCACATGCATACAGGAGCAGGTGCTCATGAAGGTCAAGGAACTACGCCAGGCCTACATGAAGGCCAAAGAGCACAGCTTCTGCTCAGGGGCAGCACCCTAGACCTGCCCCTGCTATGGGCAGCTCCATCATATCCTGGGAGGAGTGGCAGTCCCATCCTCCACCCTTGTCATGGACTCAGGGCTAGAGATACCCATCAAGAGCCACCCAGAGGGTGTGGCTGGGGATGAGGAAGAGCAGGTGCAGGAGGAGAAAGAGGAGGTGGAGGAGGCCAGCATGGACATGATGTCCACCAGCCAGGAGGTCATACTGGCCCTGGAGCCGGTACCCCACTCCCAGCATGTCGGCCAGCGATCGGACAATAGCAGGGAAGGCCCATCAGCTGAATTCCATTATATTCCCGACACACATACAGGGGGAGGCAGTGGGTGATGAGGGGCAGCGTACTCCTGCTCGGCTTTCTCAGCCTGGGGATCGCATGGCAGCACGTGTACATGGGTGAACATGGAGTACCAATCCACTGCCCACAGCCCCAGGAGCCTGCCAGAAAGGAACCTTGCATTCCTGTTCACAGGGTTTCTGGAGAGGCCTGCCTTACTCCTGACTCTGTGGTGGGACACCTTCCCACCACAAGCCACCACTAAGGAGGATGCAGTCATGGACACACACAGCAGTGCCACACACACACACCACATAGTCCTACCTGAACTCCCAGGGCAGCATCCACTCCCATGAAAGTGCAGCGAGGCGAGGACACTGAGCCTCTGCATGGGAAGGAAGTGAAGGTGACCCCAGCAGCACCATCCCTGGCAAGTGGCAACAGCCACTCACACACATCTCCCGCAACACCCTCCCTCCCTCTCCTCCAGTAGTCAGGGACAGAAGTCCTCTCCCTGTGGGATGCTGCCACTTCTGACCCAGGCATGTGTGTGGCATGGAGGGAAGTCCAGCCACCCCATAGCCCTCCTCCCACCCACAGGTTCCTGGTCTGGCTGGCACCTTCCCATGACTGCTTGCCCCCAGGACGTTGTGGTAGTGAGGCTCCCCCCGGGACATCTGTGCCCCTGCAGGAAAGGGCCCACTGCCTAGGCCACAGATGGCCTTCCTTGAAGCATATCACCTTCATCTGACATGAGACCTTTTGGTCTCGGCTCCGGTATGAGGGCTGGCTTCAGGCACAGTGTCTGCAGGGATGACTGCCCTTCTCTTTGTTCTTTACAGCTGGACCAGCTGCGGGAAGGGTGTGCTCAACACCTTCCGTGCCATCCTCCCAACCCCGCATGATCCACAGGCAAGCCCAGGAAGACCTGCAGCCCAGGAAGACTATGCAGTGCTCCATAGACCGGCAGGATCACAGACTGGAGGCAGACCTGGAGCTGTGCCAAAACACCTGGCAGGAGCTGCTGCAGCAGGGCCAGACCATCTGCGCAGCTTTTATTACTGCTCTTGACCACCTGGTGGCCACTCCTGTTGCTGCTCCTAAGCGTGCAGTGTAGACATAGCCTAAGGAGCCTGCCTCGGACTTATTTTGAGGCTTCCCTGTAGTGTGGATGCACTATTTTGAAATAGCTATTTTGGGAGCTATTATTTTGAAATACGTTATTTCTAAATAATTTCCTAGTGTAGACATATCCTTAGATGGCTAAATGCCAATGGTCTGATATTTTTGGCAGTGCCTGGCACCCACAGATCCTGTTGAAGACAGTGGGAATGGCAGGTGCTCAGCACCTCTCCAACTTATATTTATATAACTAATTGTGGATTTAAGAGTTTAATTTTAGGCACCCAGGTCTGAGAGCTTTGGCCATAGTATATGATGACAGAAAGAGACAAATTATGGATGAGGATTTTCCACAAGCTGAAAATGCATATATATTTAAATAATATGGAAATCTCCTGGATTTTCTCTCTCTGCCATTATGTATATTTTGAGACATCATTTTTTAATATGTATGCCAGGAAAATGTACAGTGTTGCCATTACAAAGAGTGGTTTGCATCCTGAACCAGGACAAAAAGTTAGAAATGTGAATTATCTTGTGGGATGGTATCTCCAGAAAAATTCAGTTTCAGAAAAACCAAAATGGGATTTTTCTGCTTGTCAGTTGCTATCCCGGAAAGCTCTTATTAATTGCTGTCTCTTGTTGAAGACTTATATGTTATGTCTACACTGAAAGCTTATTTTGGAAAAAGCTATTCTAGAAGATATCTTCTGGAATAGCTTATTTCGAAATAGAGCATCCACTCTATAGGGAAGCTTTCAAATTAGTCCAAGGCAGGCTCCCCTAATGTGCTCACCCCAGGAGGCACTGGGGAGGAATAACTTAGAGTGGCACTGGTGAGGAGCTATTTCAACATAGAGGGTCCACACACACCCTGTTCCAAAAGAGCTTTTTTTGGAAGCGGCATTATTCCTTATGGAATGAGGTTTACCAATGTTGGAAAAAGCCCTCCATTATTTTGATTTTCTTTCGAAATAACGCAATTGATGTGTGATGCTAGAATTGTTTTTCCAGAAAAACAGCCGTTATTCCAGAATAACAGTGTAGTGTTGATGCACCCATAGTGAAATGAATAAAAAAATCTGCCAAGTGGGCTTCCAAAGAGATCCCAGTTTGATTTGCCTGATAGAAAATTGAAATTGTTTAACAAAATTGAAATTACCCACAAAAGTTTTTGATTCTGTTAAAAGCGTAATTTCTTTCAGAAAATTTCTGATCAGCTGTAATAATTAGGAGAGCAATTATAAGCACACATTTTAGAAAATCAGGCCCAGTGTGACTTGGTCAAAGGTAAATATTTTATCAGTGACATAGCCAGGACAAAGCTCCCAGCCCCACAATGAAGAGGTTTTTTGGGAAACTGAGCCATAGGAAACAATCTATGAGCCTTCTGCTCCATCCTCATCCTATCCAATTCAGCTATTAGTGCCACCGTTATTTCCACATTACTCATAATGAGACCATTTTAAGAATGCACAGACTTAGTATTGTTTATACAGAATGTGTATACATGAACGAATGGAAGCTCCCCATCTTAACTATTAATTGGGATGCACATTCTAATTGTGATCAAATTACAATTTTACTGGCTATCAGCCACATGACTCACTGAAGCATAAGCTTAAAATTCTACTATGTAACTGACATCCATTCCCAGTTTATATAGTTAGAAATATAATTTTTGAGGCATGAACTGCTGCATACATGATACATTATTGATTAGTATTTTAAAAAGCTGTTATAGATGGTTTATGTTATAGATTTAAGTGTGTTATAGATGGTTTATATTGTCTTTCAGATTGAACATTATATATATATATATATATATAAACAGGTATTTCTTATACCTTGGTTTATGCACATCTTTTCACAAATGTCACACCCCCTACATCAGCATTCCACTGTAATTTTCACAAAAGTGGAAAATACAATCTGTCTATTCCCAGTAATGTTGCAGTGTTCACATCAAAATATACAAAGGTTGAATCCCCTTAGTCCAGCTCTCTGTGGTCCAGCAACATCCCTCTTCCAGCTGAGACAATACCTGATCAGTGTTCAAACACAGAAGGAGAGAGTGCCAAGACAGTGCAATATTCAGGTTTGTTCCTTCCTCTAGATGTACTGTCATCTCTCTTCAAGCACTTCCTGAAAATAAAGTTCTCCAACTTCCCCAACATTGAGTTATACATATGTGTACTTGCTGTCATATTAGAACACCTCTTATTGGTGTTCCTGTCTTATCCTCAGAGAAGTTTAAAAAAAACACTGAATAAACAAGACGTAAGAGAAGTGTGAATGTAATAGCCAAGGGTTTCAAATTCTTTTCCTATTGTATTTTTTTCCCCTCTACCACACAAACATGACTCTAAAAATGCCTAAAGAGTCCATGCTTCTAATAGTTTTAACCATGACTGTGGAGTGGGAAGGTTACATGAAGAGGTATACGTGTTTTCATATCTATCCAATTTTCAGTATAATGCAGTTTTGATCACTCAGATATAAGCCCACATACAGCAGACCATTTAAGCACACGAGTAATCTCACTATAGTGAAAAATTAAAAATGAAATGAAGAGAAAGAAGAGAGTTTGCCTCCATTCAGTGAGCTGGAGATCAAATGGGAATTGAGTTATAGGATTATACTGTACTCCTTAACTGTCTCCTCTACTGACAATCTTTTATGGTCTCCTCTTAATCATCTATCTTTCACTCTCAGAGGGAGGAATGTCTATTTTGCACCCACAGATTTTCACTCTACAAAGAATGGGATGTTTTCTAGCATCTCCCCTTAATCTGCCAGAAGGTTTCACAGTTGTGAATCCTTCCTCCCACAGGGCCTGAGAATACAGCCGCCACCTCACTCACCATTCTTTTCTGCCTGAAGATCAGTACACCAGGACCAGACATTTAATTTACTGTCCTACATGGAAATTCAAAGCATAATTGCTAGGCCTCCAAATTCACTCTCTTCCTTTAATTTAGCCCCTGTCTCAACATGGATACATTTTCTAATAGTGAGAGACAAGATGGATGAGGTAATATCTTTTATAGGACCAACTTCTGTTGGTGAGCGACACAAACTTTTCAAACTTCTCTAACGGTCATAATAACAAAGTAATGTAAACGACTACAGTAGAGATAAAGACACATGGAGTTTGATTCAATTTGTGTTTAATCTAATTATATGGGATGTAATCTGATAATAAGCAATAGAATCACAGCGCAGATGGCAAAATGCTATGCAGATATTATTACCTGTAACAACTAAGTACAGTCTGCCTTCTACATTTATAATTGACCTTCCCCCATCTTATAGTAAAAACATTACAGCATATCACTGGGATGATTAATCACAAAAGAGAAAAGCTGACTAGCTTGTTTCTGGTTTAATTTTTACAAAAAAGAAGTCCCAGCCAGCATTTGGATGATATGGAGATGCAGCATACCCTGCCTCTTCAGAGCACAAACAACTCCAGAAGTGTAGGCGACAACCTTGCAGTGGGACTGGGAGTCCTGAGTATCATGCTAGAATAGGTATTTTAATAACCATTTTATTTTGAATAGTCATTTTGAATAGAAAAAGCATGAGTAATACAAGCAATTTAGTAGGTGATTATTTGTCTTTAAGAAGTCAGCTAATGGTCAGGTGGCTAACACCTGGCCATTGATTTAATTTGTTATAGATCCGGTGATAATGTTGGGGTTGTTGGACCTGGGGGGAAGGAGAGTCCCTGACCTGTCCCTAGATTTTGCCTAGATACTTCTGCTTTTTGGCCCCACACTGGTCTCCGGTATGTGCAGCACTGGAATGAACTATTGAGGAAGAAAAGAGAACAGGAGAAAGGAAGCAGGCTGTTCCAGTGTTCTAATCTGCACCAAAATAAACTGGCTTTTGCCCATTGATGCCTAGAATATTGCCCAGAATTTTAGAATTGTTCTAAAGTTGTCACATTACAAAGAAACAGACATTCGATCCCATCAAATTGAGTGCTAGACTTCATTTCAATGGGCCCATGAGCCCTCCGCTAAATTTAGCTCAGAGTCTATTCCATACGAAAGTAGAGGCCCACAGTGTTGGAGAGTCTACCAGAGAAACAGAAATTACTGTAGATATGCAATCTACACTGCACCGGGGGACCAAAACAGACCCTTAAATATGTATGTGTAGGTCTACACAGTAGGTATAATTGCAGCATCTGTGGGAAGTGTTGACTGAGCCAGTAGAGCTGTTGTGGAGCCCTGCACATAATTTAAATTGCTTTTTCTTGCTGGAGGATCTTGAGGAATGTCAGTGGCATTACTCATGACCTGCCTACCATCTCCTAAGTGTCACAGCTTGGTTTGGTGATGTGATGGGAGCCCCCAGGGATTAAAGCTGACTACCCAGTGAAAACTACTGGATGATGGTGAAACAAATGATTTTTTATTAAGCAGAACGATTCTTTTATTAAAATCCAATGACTTTAAAATGAGTTTTAACAAGTAATTGCCTAGTGCTTTTACAGGAAAAACTGAACCAAACTGCACTTAACTGATTACAAACTTTGTGATTATAATTCGATTATATTAAATCGCTATCTCTAATTCGCTTAAGGCAGCGCAGCATACAAGCAAAAATACAAAAACAAAGCCAATATAATGATAATAAAAACTCTGTCCACAGCCAGCCCCAATATGGTTATTTTAGGGCAGCTGATGGAGTTAGTCATTAATCTACCTCTACAACTTAACAAGTCCTGGGTTTCTATTTCTAACACTTATACTTGGCCTAAATACAACACCACTACACAACACAAGATTATACAATTTACACAGTGTGGTTAATAGAACTCAGTTACACTCTACAGAATTACACAGTGAAATTAACACGATTCAACTATTAACTAAACCAATAACTAATATATTTAAGCAATACTTACAAATCCAGCAACGATAACAGCATAAAGACACAATAGAACTCGGAGCATGCTCAGAACTCGCGCACCCCTATCTTTGATTCGAAGGGTGGGGAGGCAGCCTCAGGGTGATCAATCCTTCAGCCGGGCAAAAAGATACGTGCCCTCAATACATGGAACCTCGCTGAACAAAGGGGACGAGGGTCTTTTATAACATAACCTGATGTCCGATACCTTATTAAGGTCTGTTCCCTGGTCGGGCCTGATAGGCTGGTAATGAGGTAATGTGGAATATTGCCCTATAGGATTTTTCATGATGCCCGCCTGATGGCCCCATGGACAGTGCTGGGTACAGGCATGGTCAGTGTGCATGGGAGTTGCATCTAATCTCCCTATGCCTACCTCCCCACCTTCAAGGACCGGTCAAGAAAATCTTATCTATCTCTTGCAGCTGTGCTCTATCTTTTCATGCTCACCTCCCTGTTCTTTGATGTCTACAAGGTTAAATTCCATTCACAGAAAGCTGCATTGTGCACTTACAAGTTATGCTTTCTCAGAGTGTGTCAGCGGCCTACATTTTCTGAGAGGGGCCTTTGTGTGGCAGAATGGGCAATGCGTGCGCGAGGCCGTGGTCAAAAGGACCTGCTCTGCAACACTAAGTGCATCTCTTACTACAATGGGAGCAGGGGTCAGCTGGTTTCACTTAGCCTATACCTTCTGTAAATCTGGATCCTGGTTAGGGGGGAGGGGAAATGGGGCTGGATGAAGATAAGCGGAGAGTATATTTCTCCACAAAAGTATCAATTGCCACTAAATTATAGTCACATGGCAGACACTGATTTTACTAGTAAGTACAACCAATATAATAAACTGGGGTCTCTCTCTAATCTTTAGTAAAGTAAAAACAAAATGAGCATTATTACTGTGATTAAGACACATCTTCAGTATCTACTGAAAAACATTCTAACTTGCTTTAGTTTCAATATAGACTAGCGAAATATTCTGCATATATAAATCACATTTGACAATAACTAAGGACATGTCTACACTGCAAAGTTAATTCGAAATAACAGCTGTTATTTCGAATTAACTTTAATAATGTCTATACATGCAAACCGCTATTTCAAAATTAATTTTGAATTAATATTCTAAATTAATTGCGGAGCGCTTAATTCAAATTTGGTAAACCTCATTCTACGAGGAGTAACATCACATTCGAAATAGCTATTATGAATTAACTGCTGTGTAGACACTTAATTCGAAATAGGGGACCTCCAGCCCTTCCCAGGGAGCCCTGGTGGCCACTCTGGGCACAACCAGGAAAACTTACTCTCCTCTCCCCCAGCCCGGAGCCATTAAAGGGGTAGACCCTGGCCACAGTGCCTGTGCCAGCTCCAAGCCTGCCAGCCCAGAACCAGCAGTGGCCACCGGGGCCCCGACCTAGTGGCCCCAAAACATGAGCCAGCAAGCCACTGGCAGCCAGCCCTCCACCGCTCCCCAGGAGCAGTCTGCCAGCTCCCAGGAGCCTGACAGGGGCTGGAGAAGGCGGGCACCTTCCTGGTCCAGGGTGGAGATCATGGACCTTATTCAGGTTTGGGGGGGATGCCCCCAATGTCCATGATCTCCGCACTAGATGGAGGAATGCAGCCGTCTATGGCAGGATAGCTGCCAGCCTGGCCACCAAAGGCCACATGCGAACCCAAGAGCAGGTTTGCATGAAAATCAAATTGGTCCATCAAGACCCACAATCCTGGGCCCTGAGCTTCCCCTCCCCCTTCTTCCCCTTGCTTCCCCCTTCCAGCTCCCTCCTCCCAGGTTTCCCCTTCTCCTCTCCCACCTTCTTTTCCCAGTCTCCTCAGAGGTTCATCCTCCCCCCCCCCAGTTTTGTTCAATAAACCCAGTTTCTATTTTTGAACATACGTGTCTTTTCTTTGACATCAGGAAGGGGGGCTAGGGAGGGTTAAGTGAAAGGACGTGAGGGAGGAATGGGGCACGAGCCCCTGGTGGGGAGGACCGGGGTGGCTCTGAGGGCTCCTTGGGGTGGACGCTCTTCTGCAGGGTCTCCTGGATCCTGACAGCCCTCCGATGGACCTCCTGGATGGCAGCCTGCAGCAAGTGCAGCCGGGCTGATGGCAACGACCCCACGAGATGCACCGGCGTGCCCAGGGGCAGCTCTGGCTCCACGTGGCCGAGTGCTGTGGTGTCCCAAGTGTGGACACTCAGGGCACTCCAAGACAGGACTGCTTTGCTGTCCCTCATCGAGGTAGACAAGCAAGCAGGGAACCCTGAGAACTGTCTGTCCGGGGTAGGGGTAGGGTCCCTTTAAGCATGGAGCTCAGTTAGCCTCAGGCAGCAGCCCCACACACTAACTCCTAACCTGATGCCCTGCTGGCACTGGTTCCGGCCAGCCTTAACTTCGGTTCAGGGTCCACTCAGTGTGGACACGCTATTTCAAAATAGCAAAACGCTATTTCGAAATAGGTTTTGTGTGTAGATGCATTAATTGGAATTAGCTTAATTCGAATTAACTATTTCGAATTAAGTTAACTCGAATTAATGCTGTAGTGTAGACGTACCCTAAGGGAACATCTTCATAGCAGGCTACAGCTGAAATAAGCTATGCAACTTGAGCTACACGAATTGCGTAGCTTAAGTTGAAATAGCTTATTTCAGCTTTTGGTGCTGTCTCCACAGCAGGAAGTCTGAGGAAGAGCACTCTTTCTCCGACTTCCCTTACTCCTCATAAAATGAAGGTTTCAGGAGTTGGAGTAAGAAGTCCTCCAGCTTAACATTATTTTGACATTATGTTGAAATAATTGTTTGTACTGTAGACACAGCCTACGTTATTTTGAAATAACGTCATTGCTGTTTAGACAAACCCTAACAGTTGGGATATTGATAGATAGTCCCACAGTGGTGGTAAATTGCAACAGCCATCACAATATCCAGTTTTTAAAAACTGTAATTTTTCCTTCACTACCATTAGTTAAATTCCCTGCTAAAATGATTTAGTAAAAACAAATCAAAATAATAACTATTATTTTGAGGAAGAAAAAGGACAAGGCCTTTGTTTTAGAGGAGCTTTATCTATTTAAATGCTTTACCGCCCAAACTCTTGTTGATAAGCCTCCTTTCCCCCTCTGGATATTGACAGACTCATAAATCAGGTTCCAGCAACCACCATTCAACTTTTTGCCTAACATATTTCTGAGCATTGTTTTGCAGCTAGTCTTATTTTTCATTAATAATAATAAACTGGAAATGTTTATGCTTTCTTACAAATAATTCCTTCTCTTCTTAGATAAAGATTTTGCTGAGATTTGTATTTAGATTTATACCTCCTGCTAATCAAGAGATCATTCATTATATGCTTTAGGCAACAAAATTAATAGCTAAACTTAATAAAAGTGTCGCAATAAATTCCAAGTAACTTACTATCAGCAAGTAGGTAATTTAAATTTTCAAATATTTCTCCCCTTCTAGCAATTCCTGCCTATGTTTCACTGTTAAAATTGGCCTGATCCTGCTTTTTCTCTCTGTTCACTGACACACAGTAAATTAGCATAAATATGGAGTAATTTCCTTAAGGCAATGGAGTTACACTGATATAAAAGTAATGATCGTGAAGAATCAGGCTTATGGATGGGAGGAAATGCTGACTGGTCACTATAGGAAATGAAAGAAGCTTTAAACTGGGGGAGGAGCTGTGCAAGAGAAGAGGAAAAAAATATGATTTGATTAATTGCCTTACCCAAGAGTGCTGAAGTGGCAAGCATATCATTCTTAGCCAAAAAGGGTATGTCTACACTAGCCCCCTAGTTCGAACTAGGGAGGCTGATGTAGGCATTCGAAGTTGCAAATGAAGCCCGGGATTTAAATATCCCGGGCTTTATTTGCATCTTCCCGGCCGGGCGCCATTTTTAAATCCCCCTAGTCCGAACGAACTGCCCGCGGCTACACGCGGCAGTCAAACGTTAACTCGAACTAAGTCCTTTTTTTTCGTGGAATGAGGTGTAACAGTTAACTTGAACTAAGGACTTAGTTCGAGTTAACGTTTGACTGCCGCGTGTAGCCGAGGGCAGTTCGTTCGGACTAGGGGGATTTAAAAATGGCGCCCGGCCGGGAAGATGCGAAATAAAGCCCGGGATATTTAAATCCCGGGCTTCATTTGCAACTTCGAATGCCTACATCAGCCTCCCTAGTTCGAACTAGGGGGCTAGTGTAGACATACCCAAACAGTGAACATGTATCTCAGCTGATATATGCACTCACTTACAAGTGAGAATTAGGACCCTGTGATGTTGGCTGTCAATGTTTAGTGTCACAATTCTGGCTGGCCAGTAGGGCACACATAGCAAGGAGTTAAGAGTCTGTGAAAAAACAGGTAATAAGGGAAGGGTAGGTTTACATTCACACCAACCATGGTGTCTTGGTATCCAATCTGTACAGAAGCCTCCAGCTTCTACACATCTGGACCTAAGTTACTTTAGCACTTCCCAACATCACCTGGGTAAAAAATATGTTATGAGTATGATATGCTCATTTCAGCACAAGAGTCACTATATCTGAATAAGACTGATTCTAAAGGACTATATCTGTGAAGCCTGTGAAAATCTCTTCCTGCAACTCAATAATAAACCATTTTACTTCACATTTTCCAGATTGTTATAAATATTATTACTGATACAATATCAGGCACAGGCTTCTTTGTGCTTAGTGCTTTGGAAATACACTAAAAGGTAGTCCCTGTTCCAAAGAGTCACAATTTGGTTTGAGACCAGATGTAAAGAAGGGTAAAAAGCCATCTGGAGTCAGATAGGTATTTATAATTATAGAGGATTTTTTTTTGGCTGTTAGTTGAAACAAATAGACAGATCAGGAACAACAGTTTTAGCTCCCCATCTTTCTTGCCATAACATTAAATTAGGTACAGATTTATGTTTAGAGGTCACAATGAGCAGTATTATTTCTGGCCACTTTCGGTTGTGTAAGTACATTGGTACTAAGTATCCCTGTGATCACAGCATCATCATAATGTTGCATTTCCCTTCTCAACTACCCTTATTATAAGATTTTAAAACTGCAAGTTACACAGTAATTAATCTTTAAACTGCTTAGTAACTTCAAGCATAATTACAGGACCAAGTAATCTGTAAGAATGTAATTACTCTGGGCTATGTTCATCAGAAATGATCCATGAAAACCCATGGCAGCTGCTGAAGGTCACAGATCATGGCTCGGCTGCCAGCCAGGCTACTCATTTAAAATTTGGCCAGTTTTGTATGCTGTTCTTCCTTTTGCAGAGGCTAATGTGTGCCACGTGACCCAGTGAATTAGAATATAGGCTTTTCTCTACCCCCTGACCCTCTTCTTCATTCAATGGGCCCAAAATATGCCCCCAAAAATGTAGACTAGTTTTTGTTAAATTAAAAATTAATCCAGATTCTGGCTGGATTAAATGATACAGATGCTTCCAGTTTACAGAACATTGCTTGTAGCTGGCTGGCTGAATATGGCTTAGGGTTTTTTCACCCACTCTCAAAACCAACAGCTTCAGATTAACCATAGATAGAAGCTCTTTCTTCATTCACAGCACAGGAACAGCAAGCTAATGTATGGAGATATGCCTCTCTCATAGAACTGGAAAGGACCTTTAGAGGTCATTGAATCCAGTCTGCTGCCCTCATGGCAGGACTAAGTACTGTCCCTGGCTGATTGGTCCCAGATGCCTAAATGGCTCCCTTGAGGACTGAACTCACAATAATGCATTTAGCAGACTAATGTTCAAACCACTGAGCTATCCCTCCCCCCAGCAGCAGTACAAAATCCTACCTACTCTGCCATACTGATCTAACAAAAAAGTTACAGAAGAACTTCCTCTGAGGAAGTGAGTATTCCTTTTCGAATAATGAAGTCTATTACATACCCATATCTGAAATAGTGTCATAATATACCTGGGAAAAGTCTATAAAGGATAACATAATACTGCATAATGAGCAATCCATGAAGTGTGTTGTCCCAGATACAATTATGATGAACAGAGGTGTAGTTCAATTTCTATATTCAGGGTGGCAGGGCCCCTGACCAGCAGATGCTCGTCTCCAGACACCCAACTCATTGCAGAACTTTAAATCTGGGCATCTAGAGAGTGGTGCCTGCTGGCCAGGGGCCTGTCCCCCAAATATAGAAGACAAACTACACCTATGGATTAAACGTTTATTAGATTGCCACGTCTTAGTAAATACATTTTTTCTTGTGTACCCCGGATGACAGCTCGCACACCCCAGCTCTCAAAGGACTAGCTATTGTGCTAATTCAGCCCTTTGCTAACTCCTTCAATAAATGCATGTAACAGAGTTGTCTCCTCACCGTGGTACCTCTGCTGGTCACCTTGGAATTAGTTCTGTCTATGGGAGTGTGTGGCCTTGGCCACCCATCATCACTCCTGTCTCTACCATGTCCATCCTCTGGTTCTGAACCCACATCACTCCGTGGACTGCAGTGTCCTTTTCAGGACACTGCCCTCCGGCAGTGTCTACCACTCCGTTCTGCCCCCTTACAGGTGTATCAGCAGTCCTCAGTCCTTAGACCTGCTACTATGGCCAACTGTAGCCCCAAAGTCCAGCCCCTTGCCTCAGGGACAAGCCCCACTTCTGGCATACATAGGGGGGTTGCCTTTAGCAGTGGCACTAATATAGTAGGTATGAGACCAGTGATAGTATTTCCAGGAGAACAGAACCTCTCCTCATGAGGAAAAGGAGGGCCCTAGGACTCCTTCTCCAAGTAGTTAGTTGAAAGTCCAAGAAATGCCCAGATACACTATCTCCTTAGGGTAATTGAGGAACATGAGCCTTCAGATTTTAAATTACCAGGCTTATATACACCAAATGCATGATGGGACACAAAGTTGAAGAGCCTGATAAGTGACTTCAGAAGTGTGAACTAATGATCTCATCTTTATAAAGAAATACTTGGGTGGGGATAAACTGATACCAACAGTTACTAAGCTGTTTCTATAATCCATTCACCTGTAAAATGGAGCAATGATCTAGGAAAGTAAATGTAAGTGTGATTAAGAATGTTCCCATAAAATCTATCCACCTGGGCTAATGTCACAGCATTAATGTCAACGTGTTTGAAAGACCTGAACAGTGATTGTGTGCTGCAGATTCTAGCTCACTAAATTGTCCTAGCTATAATCAAGGGAATCCCATAGAATTTTGCTGACATATTTATATGCTCTCTGCCACCTGATTACAGAGTATTTATATTCATATGTGACATGTACCCAGTAAATTGAAATGAAACCAGAAGTGTTCATTTAACATTGGCATGAATGCTCCTATACTTAAGATCTGCATTTATAAACAAAGTCATTTCTAATTTAATAAGTTTCCTACTACAGACACCGGAAATTAATGGAACCAAATTAATAAAGAGTGTGAATAATTATTTGTTTTTCTATTAATCTGGCCTATGAATAGATTAACTTCATTAAAAAATGTGGTGATGTGCCAGTCTAGTGAAATGTAATGCTGTGGAAAGAGTGAATATTTACATTTTATAACATTATTCTCATGATTTAAGGCAAGAGGGAAACAACCCACAAGCTTATAAACACTCCAGAGCTCTTTCTGGCATCTGCTTAGCCTTAGGACAACATTAAATTAAATGCTTTCAGGTATTTGTGATTATGTCTAATCCAAATTTATTTTTCCATTTAATATAAGCACTGCATTGTTTCTTTGTTCATGTTGACATGGAACAAACTACAAATAAAGATACAACTTGTTTTTTATTCTATTACTCCTCGGTATAAGGGGAGGGAAATAGCTTGGTAGCGGGACAGTAGATCGAATTTACAAGTAATTTTCAGTCCTAACAAATTCCTGGTCAATTTTTGTAAATTTTGTTATCATCGCATTTTGGAAAAATTGAATTTCACAATATTGTAACAAATCTTGAATATGTATTTTAAAACTACAAAATTATAAATGCGTTAAGCCCTTAAGTCAGAATTTCTCAAACTGGGGGCCCTGTACCAAAAATGGGTTGCAAGGCTATTGCAGGGGAGGTCACAGTGTTGTCTCCATTACTTCTGTTTGCCTTCAGAGCTGGGTTGCTAGAAAGTGGGGGCTGCTAGTCAATAATGTGGAAGTAAGGTTGGGATGTTTAGGTCTGAGAGGGTATGTTTACACAGCAAAAGTTGAATTAAGCTATACAACTTGAGCTACGTCAATTGCATAGCATAAGTTGAAATTGCTTAAATCAGCTTTTGGTGCTGTCTACATTGCAGGAAGTCAAAAGAAGAACACTCTTCCTTTGACTCATGGTGACCCTCATTTCATGAGGTGTAAGGGAAGTCAGAGTAAGAAGTCCTCCAGCTCGCCATTATTTCAAAATAATGGCTTGTAGGGTAGACATGCTCTTTGTTATTTCGGAATAACGTCAGCTATTCCAAAATGACCCAGCTGTGTAGATGTACCCAGAGGTAGGAAATGAACCTCTCAATCTCAATTGAGTCTTAGAATTTTCAGAATTATCTCACATTTTCTGTGTTTCTGCAACTTCATCTGACTGAGAAATAATTCAGTATATAAATAAATGAAACACATCCTCACCAGTATTGTCCTTTTATTATTCCAGACATTACATCTAGGCCTGCCAATATGAGGTAGGCAAAAGGGCATTTGCTCTGGGGCCCAGATATTCAAAGGGGCTTGGGACTCCCCATTGCCGCTGCTGTGGTGGCTGGAGTCCCGGACCTTTTAAATTATACTACCAGATCACTCTGGGCAGTTCTTAGGGCTGCCCGGAGATGTGGGGGTGCCACGTTGTACACTCCAGAGGGCACTGAGGGTTGGGGGGAGGGTGCATCGCAGTCCGGGTGGCATGGAGGGCTGGCTCCCCCATGTCTGCTCCTTCTATCTGAGGCCCTGCTTCTTCTGGGGGCAAGGAGCCAGGACCCCATACATTTTAACTAGAGACCTGTGGAGGCTGTCAGCTCCTCTGGTTATATCAGAGCTGTAGCATTGGTAGCTTTCATGGGTGCAAAGAAAAGCTTGAAAACAAACTGATTGTAACAGGTGCAAGGACTTTTGACCGAGTCTACAGCCAGCCTGAAACAATAGCTCTAAGATAGGCAAACTGCCTTATGGCTCTGAAATAGGTGTTGAGTCTCATGTCTATTGGGCACCACCTCTGCAAAAGACTGTGTGTGTGGCAGGAGAAGAGTGTAGCATGTCTTGTCTATCCACCCAAGTAGGTACATTACTTCTGCAGGAGTAAGCATTAAAGAGAACCCTGCTGCCATCCCTGGTTCTCTAGGAAAGAGTAGGAAATCCTGTTTCTTTCTACACTACCACCAGTAGGAGAGGTGTTCCTGCTGTCACTCCTTGAGGAAAGAGAAGGGCCAATGAATCTCAGAGAGGGGAGGAGAGTCCCTGCCATTGTGTTCTAAATACAGGGGAGTCTAAAATTCAGAGGTAGGAAATGGGGCTATGTTGTTCCAGGGGCCCTGGATTACTTTAATCTGGTCCTGATTATTACTTGTTTAAAAACAGATATGATGATACTTTGAAAGACCTATCAATATGGTGACAATGTTTTGGCTGGAAATCATCCACTGAAGAACTTAAACAAGAGAAGAGAATAAGGGGGAGAAAGTGAGAATGTACTTCAAGATCAGGGTGTATCTTCTTGAAAACTGCTTGCAATCATTAATTTTAATAGCACTCAAGATATGAGAAAACTCTAATGCATTCATAACATATATGTTAAGCAGGGAGGATTCATTCTTGAGGAATATTTGTTAGGGCATGGATCCAGACACAGGCTGTAGGCTACTATTTTTCAACCTGCACCCTTACCTCATTTAGGAAATTATTATTCAAATCTGGGAACTGGGGCACATTATATAACCTGACTTTCAGTCACTATGGAGAGAACTTGAAAGTGTGATTAATATGCCCAGGAGACATGAGGGGTAGTAGAACTAGTCTATCCAAGTTAATATTTGCGAATAAATTGAGCTTAAAAAAAATCACAATTTTGTAATTTATGTTATGTTTAAGTCTGGATTAATAGTGAACAAAAGAAAGGTATGCAGTGGTTATAGTGATAATAGTTATCAAATATGCTATCTCTGATGATTATTCAACCAGCTCTAATGGATAGTGAATGGCTTCAGTCATCACTTTAAAGAAAGGAGAAAATTCAGAGCTCTAGAAACAAAAATATTGTAATTTTCAGATGAAAAACCTCATCCACTTCATCTTTCTAATATAAAAAATAAAGTTATTTGTGATCTGATTTCAAGTCAGTCTATGAAGTGTTTTAATTGACTTCACTGTCAATGGCTCGGGCCATTCATTTGTATTTTTTATATTGTAGCTAAAATATGGTACAATATAATACAATATTTTAATACTTGTGCCAGAATTCATCTTGAACTATATATTGTATTTTAAACACACTGAGATGCACCCATATGTAATAAAGGGGCATGAACATGCCTCTTTAATATACCATGATGGCTTTATTAAAGACACAGGTCCAGATCCAAAAAGGCATGTTTTTACTCTCCTGATTCCTGGAAGAGGCAGAAAGCTGCTTCAACTTCAGAACTGCTCCAGAATTATCAGCAGCAATTGTCTCCTGGGTGGTTCTGCAAACCAGGGATAATCAGAGTATATGGTGCCCAGATCACATCCACTTCTGCACCTGGCATGTCCCTTCTTTTCCAGCATGCACCCTATAGTCATATAGAGCCAGTTTCATCATTTGTCCACCAGAAGAAGATTCTTGTTAGGCACCTCTGTCACTTTTATGACACTGAATCACAGAAATGTAGTGCTTGAGGGATATTAAGAAATCATCTAGTCCAGCCTCTTGCAAGACTAAGAATACCTAGACCATCCTTGAGAGATGTTTGTCTAACTGTGTCTTGAAAATCATGATTGACAGAGAATTCAACATCCTTCCTTGAAGACCTATTCCAAAGCTTAATTTCAAGTTTTTCCTAATATCTAACCTACATCTCTTGTGCTGCAAATGAAGCTGAATACTGTTTCACCTGCCTTCAGAGAGCATGGAAAACAGCTGATCACTGTCCTCTTTATGCCAGCCCTGAACATATATGAAGGGTGTTAGAATCAGAGTCATAGGATTGGAAGAGACCTCAGGAGATCACTGAGTCCAACCCTGTGCCAAAGCAGGACCAACCCTAACTAAATCATCCCAGACAGGGCTTTGTCAAGCCAGGACTTAAAAACCTCTATGGATGGAGATTCTACCACCTCCCTAGGTAACCCATTCCAGTGCATCACCCCCTCCTAGTGAAATAGTTTTTCCTACTATTCGACCTACACTTCCCCACTGCAACTTAAGACTGTTGTTCCTCCGTTTGCCGTCTGTCACTACTGAGAACAGCCTCTCTCCATCCTCTTTGGAAACTCCCTTCAGGTAGTTAAAGGCTGCTATCAAATCCCCCCTCACTCTTCTCTTCTGTAGACTAAACAAGCCCAAATCCCTCAACCTCCCCTCGTAAGACATGTGCTCCAGCCCCCTAATCATTTTTGTTGCCCTCTGCTAGACTTTCTCCAGTGTGTCCACAACCTTTCTATAATGGGGGCCTGAGAACTGGATACAGTACTCCAGATGTGGCCTCACCAGAGCTGAATAAAGGGGAATAATCACTTCTCTAGATCTTCTGCCAATGCTCCTCCTAATGCAACCTAATATTCTATTTGCCATCTTGACTACAAGGGCACACTGTTGACTCCTATCCAGCTTCTGATCTTTTTCTGCCAAACTGCTGCTTAGCTAGTCGATACCCAGCATGTAACAGTGTCAGGGATTCTTCTGTTCCAAATGCAGGACTCTGCGCTTGTCATTGTTGAACTCATCAGATTTCTTTTGGCCCAATCTTCCAATTTGTCTAGGTTGCTCTGGACCCTATCCCTAATCCCCAATGTATCTACCTCTCCCCCTATCTTAGTGTCATCTGCTAACTTGCTGAGGGTGCAATCCATTCCCTCATCATTGTTAACAAAACCAGCCATACAACTGACCCTTGGGGCACTCTGCTTGATACCAACTGCCAACCAGATGTCAAGCTGTTGATCACTACCCACTGAGCCCAACAATCTAGCAGTTTTCTATTCACCTTAAAGAAATATGGATTGGATAAATTGACTGTAACTTGCTGGCAAGAATATGTGGGAGACTGTACCAAAAGCTTTGATAAAGTCAAGGTATATCATGTCCATCACCTTCCTTATGTCCACAGACCCAGTTACTTCATCATAGAAGGCAATAAAGTTGGTCAAGCATGACTTGCTCATGATGAATCCGTGCTGACTGTTCTTGATCAGTTTCCTCTCTTTCAAGTGCTTCAAAATGGATTCTTTGAGGATCCCCTCCATGATTTTTCCAGGGGCTGAGGTTAGGCTGACTTGTCTATAGTTCCCTGGATTGTCCTTCCATATGACCTTTAAAGAACAGTATGGCCGTTCTTTAAAGATGGGCACTACATTTGCCTTTTTCCCATCTTCTAGGACCTCCGATCACCACAAGTTTTCAAAGATAATGGCCAATGAACATAAGAACAGCCATACTGTATCAGACCAAAGGTCCATCTAGCCCAGTATTCTGTCTTCCAACAGTGACCAATGCCAGATGCCCTAGAGGGAGTGAACAGAAAAGTGAATCATTAAATGATCCCTCTCTTGTCATCTATTTCCAGCTTTTGGCAAACAGAGGCCAGGGACACCATTCCTACTCATCCTGGCTAATAGCCATTGATGGACCTACCCTCCATGAATTAATCTAGTTCTTTTTTGAGCCCTGTTAAAGTCCTGGTCTTCACAACATCCTCTGGCAAGGAGTTTCACAGGTTGACGGTGCACTGCATGAAGAAAAATTTCCTTTTGTTTGTTTAAACCTGCTACCTATCAATTTCATTAATGGCTCTGCAATCACATCAGCCAGCTCCTTCAGCACCCTTGGATGTGTTTGCTTTTCTTACTGTGCATCGGGATGGTTTGTTCCTCATCATAGAAGTGTCTTCAGTAAGGCTTCTTTAAAATACTGCCCACTCTCCTGGATTCCTTTCCCCTTCACATTAGTATCCCAGAGGATCCTGCTCATCAGTTCCCTGAGTGAGTCAAAGTCTGCTTTTCTGCAGTCCTCCTGTGAGAGACTTTTTGCCTTTTCCCCTCCCTTTATTGTTGACAAAGAACCATTGTGGACTCTGCTGTTTGTTTTATCAAGAGAATTTGTTTCAGCCAGGATCCCTCAATGCCTGCCCTGAAGGCTGTGCTCAGTGTTTTGTAATCTCTGCTGCCCTGCTGGTATGCACCCCCCTCTCCTTTCAAAGCTCCTGGACATATCTGACAGTTTAGTAAGCTGCTCTGCCTGGGAAAAAAACAAAGAACAAATAATTTGAGTGCTTCTGTTCTGTTCTAGAACAGAGCAGCAGGCAAATTGCTGCTGCAGGGCTACAGAGACTTCTGTGCCACTTCCTACAGCTGCAATGGTGCCAAAAGGAGCCACAAGGCTCCGTGGCCATGGCACCAGCAAGTAAACAAACAAGCGCAGCCAGTTAGAAAGTTTCTTAAAGTGGTTTTGCAGACCACTTTGAGAAACACTGTTCTAAATAAACACATGGAATGGTTCTAACAGACTAACACAGATACTCTTTGAAACACTCCGGAATGACATCAGCCATTTATGCAACTGCATCACATTGTTGATTCATTCCACTTGTGATCCACTATGACCCACAAATCCTCTTCAGCAGTACTACATGAGCACAGCAGAAAACAGCTAGATTAGGTGCTGCAGAGTCTGGTCCTACTCCCATTGAAATCACTGGCAAAATTCCATTGAAATTTAATTGTTAATAGGACTAGGCCATGGTTGCTGCTCCACATGCATTCATTTGTTTCCAATACACTTGACTGAGCAGTTTGTATATCAACTAAATACATTTACTTTAAAAGGGCAAACACTATATCTGCCCTTAAGAAGGAAACAAATGAGGAGGAAGAGCAGAGTGGGATGGATGGATGGATGGAAGGGGAGCCAATCTCCTTTAATCAGTATCAGGTAGTATATATCTATGTAATGTTTGCTAACAAGTAGGCTAATGAAGTCTGTGTCCTTTAAAATAAATATGGAGCCTAAGATGAAAAAATGTGCAGGCTTCAAGTTGTACACTTTTGTTATCCTTCAGTTTGCTTTTCAAGAGAAACCCCCCAAACAACAAATAAAAGTCCACCCAACCTTAGTCAACTATGTTGTCAACTTCAGCTGCTTAACTGATTTTCTTCAGTTAAGAATTTAGCCGTTCATATAATAAGCTCATAATATATTAAAGGAAATATGGTAATGGGGATTACCGGTATATATTTTAGAGTACAGTTAATTATTCAATAGATGCATTGGGTTGTTTTAAAAATCTACCTTATGATAAGAAAAAAAAAAAACCCAACACCTTTCAAGGCTCTTATAGGCATATAAAAGCTTAACACATATTTACCAGGTTCCTATGATGCTTGGTGAGAAAGCAAACAAATTCAAATGCACTGTGCATCTGATAAAAGTATTGCCGTCTCTGAATGTTAAAAAATCACAAGTCAGATCCAAAAACTCATGAGATTAGCTTAGGAGAACATGGAGATTTTCAAAGTATGATTTTCATTGCTTTTCACTTTCATTTTTTGTAGGTTCACATTTTCTACTATTCTCTTTAACTACGTGGACCATGCTGCCATGCACTAAATGTTCCCTACTGCATGTTGACGTAGAACTATTTGAAATGGGATTACTGTAATGTGCACTAAGGAGCATTTAGTGCATGCCAGCAGGTCCAATCCTCTAGTGTAGATAAGCCCAATGATAGAATCTTTCAATAAAATGAAATTGCATGACTGCAGAAGTGAGGCTTTAACAAAACCATGATGAATCACAAGACTCACAATAAAATAATGAGAGTAGGCAACATGGTATTACAGTAAGTGCCCCTCAAAAATAGGGAAATGGTTTCCATTTCATATGGCTCAAAGTGGATCAGTTTTCTAATTTGTATATTAAATGTTCCTATATTTTTAGCACTATAGTAATGAAATAGCTTTCAAATGTTTTTGGTTAAGATGACATGGTTTTCAATAAACACAAGTCAAAAAAATTATTTTTAAAACTGTAAAATGAAAGAAATAACATCACAAATGTAGCAAAAGCTGGAAAGTGTAAAGACAATGGATGATTTGTTAAAGTTTTTTATAAAAATGTCATTTTTTTCCATGTAAAAGACATTTGTGTGAAAAAAAAAACCCCGTTGATCAACTCAAAGAATATTTGCAATTATGTGGTCCCTACTACTGAGAATATGAACAGGCTGTACAAATATTTATAAACTTAGCTTGACAATATCCCTGTGAAGTAGGCTCCTTATCCATAAAATAAGATTAGTAATGTTTAAGACACAGCAAGGTAGAGCAACTTACCCAGATTCACACACAGATCTCTCAATCCTGTGCTTAAGCAAGAGACAGTCTTTTCTTTTCTTATATAGAACTCCTCCATTTGGAAACTACATTAATTCCCTTGTACAATTCCCAGAGAAGTGGAGAAATGGGAAGCCATAATGGGGGTAGCCAATATGAGGAGTAACAGTTAATCCAAACTAAGGACTTAGTTCGGATTAACTTTAAACTGCTGCGTGTAGCCGCGGGCAGTTAGTTCAGACTACGGGGGATTTAAAAATGGTGGCCGGACGGGAACATGCAAATAAAGCCCAGGATATTTAAATCCCGGGCTTCATTTGCAACTCTGGTTGCCTGATTTGCCTACCTAGCTCAAACTAATGAGCTAGTGTAGACATACACTTCCTCTGTTTTCCTTCTTCAGGACCCTTTAGGAACTCCTTACAGTCTCTCTCAGAATTACCAACCACCAGCACGTGGAGCTGGGTTCATAGCCAAAAACAGTTTAATATAGTTCTGTGTCCCAAACTTAAAGTCATTAGAGCTGCTCTAAAGTGCATTGTCATCTCAGCTCTGTGCAATATACAGAACTCTTATTTCTCTTCTTTACAGAGCCACCAATTATGTTCTTGCTAGCAGAAGCTCTGCATGCTGGTTCTGTCTTCCTTCTCCTGGTCAGCACACTTCGGCTAGGTCTACACTCGCAGCTTCTTGCGCAAGTACGGCCGTTCTTGAGCAAGAATCTGCAGAGCGTCCACACTGCCCGCCTGCTCTTGCACAAGGAAATTTACAGTATGGCGTGGTAAGAGAGGGCTCCTTGCGCAAGAGTTACGCTCTTTATCAGGTGTAAGCCCTCTTGTGCAGGAACTCCTGCGCAAGAGGGCAGTGTGGACGCTTAGCAGGGATTTCTTGTGCAAGAAAGCCCTATGGCTAAAATGGCCATCAAAGCTTTCTTGCGCAAGAGAGCATCCACACTGCCATGGGAGCTCTTGAGCAAAAGCACAATGTGCACATGGCAGTGTGGACGTTTTCTTGCGTAAGACTTCTTGCACAAGAACCCTTGCACAAGATGTTCTTGTGCAAGAAGCCACCAGTGTAGACATAGCCTTCCTGTGTTCAGGAAGAAGGCAGCATATTTACTGTCCTCCTTCAGAGAGCTTCCCCCCCAGTTGGTTGGGAGAGAGGAGAGAGCCATGCTTCACCTAACACTGCAGTGTTCCTGGGTCTGGCCCTTAATGGGACTGCGTCCTGGTATTTCCCATTCAGCTACTAATCCTGTGGGACTGCTTCCTCTCTTCCTGCAACACAGCCATTTCCAAGGGCTTTGTAAATTGCAGTAATTCTTAAATGGTGTCCTCTAGCCCCCTATAATCTTAAGAATCCAGTGTATTCTGTTACATAAATCTATGGAGATTTCAAAGTATATTTTCTTGTCCCATGGGCTTTATATGGTCATGCAGCATAAAATATAGGAAACATAGGCATTTAGAATGTATTTTATACCCTTTGCTACTGCTTAGGTTTATTTTTCCTGGGATCATTCATTTGAATTTTTCAAAGTTAAATCTTATTTAATTGTTTTTGTACTAAAATTTCAGATCTGTCTAGGTCAGTGTGCATTATTTCTCTATCCATGATGGTATTTCTAGCTTTTTTCCCCCACTGTCATCCAAAATTCTCAATGAAATACTCAGTCAAATTCCAGCCTTTATAGTACCTATCTAGACATTTTGCCCTACCAATTTGTTACATTGATATTTATTGTTATCTTTTGCTTATGGTCTCTGAAATATTTTAATGTACATGACCATTTTTCTATCCAAGTCATTTTGAGGGGATTTTTCATGTAATATTGTATGACACTTTCAAATGCTGCATTAAAACCTAAATATTACATCTATTGCATTCCTTCCATCCACTAAATTTGTAATTTTGTCAAGAAGAAATCAAGTTTTTCTGGCAAGATTTGTTGTTTATAAGTGCATACTGAATATTACTCACATTCTTAATTGCCTTTGTTGAATTTAGATTGTGCCTTTAAAGGAAGAGTGTGTACTGAGTCTGGAGGACCACAGAGCAGTAAATGTCCAAGAAGGAATTTCACTGATTTTGGTGGTGTTCTTCCTGATTTATAGCAAGGTTAGTGAGATTAGCACAGCATTCCAAAGTCTGTATGTATGATTCTTTGTAAGAATTCACATACAGCTGTTGTGAGCAAATTTCAGCCTCTGAGTTGTTCATGTACTGTATACTCTTGGCTATTTGCTTGTCATGGTATTTTGTTGATCAATTAAGTCAAGTGGTACTGTAACCCCCAAACACATTCCCAAATCCCCTATAGCTACAGGCAGACTGCAAATAATGTGCTGTGTGTTAGCTATTTTTATATTATCCTGACAGACAGGGAAAGGGGTTAGCTGTTTCTTTCATTATGACAGATACCTTCTTGTTATATTAGCATTTTTTTAAATTAAAACAATCATCATATTTAACCTGATACTTTGGTGGAAAAAAAAGTATCTAGACATCATTAGTTCTGTGCACTATGAAGTGAAAAAAAAATCAGGATCATCTGCTGATCTTCCCTCCCCCATTCTAATGACCCCTTTCATGGGTAGTTTTTTTGATCACGTGGTAGCCAACAAAAAGTATCTCCTGCTTACAAAGTACTCCAGCTGCTTATCTGCTGTCTCCAACTGAGGAGAATGGGAGACTCTCCATTAGCATTAATATTTTGATGAGGGTCCAAGAACAGCCCTTTAGAAATTGGAGATTTCCTTTTCTTATTCTTCTACCTATATTTTGCTCATGCATAATTATTTCAACTTGTGAGGATTCCCTTCTCTTCTGCCTCATTGCATTTTGCCTCCTTGCCTTCTCCCCAAGGCTTTTAACTACTTAAGCCTGTTATTTTTTTTCCCCCTCCAACTAGAAAAGAAACCAACTTGCCTTGATGACCCCCTACCCTCATTCAGGAACACTAACATCAAATTAACTTTCACTTCAGACTGGCCTGTTGAGTTAATTTAGGTGCAATAAATGGTCCAAAGGTATTAACCCAGTGACTGCCTAGTGTTAAATAAGGTTTAGGGTTTTGAATACAAAGAGTTCAATCTACTTAGCACCATGCCAAATACACCATTAACCATCCTTTTAACTTTTGATTAAACATACAGAAAAGATGACAACACAACTAAAGCACTTCAAATGTAAAGTATTATTAAGTAAGGCTTTTACTTTAACATAATTTCTTGTTTTCTTTCCCTTTAACTGGAAGGAGTTTGAGGGAAAACTCCCTTTTGTTTGACATCCTCTTAGAAGGTATCAATACGGTATATTCTGTTCTTTGAGGTAAAAGAGAAGTTAGAGAGATGATCTGGAGCTGCTATTGTTACACTCCAATCCCCTTTCATTTCAGGTGGTCTTTGGGATTCAGCTTGAGCCTGTAGGGGTAGTAATATCATCTGGATCCCTCTAATCTGTCTTGATCTGATCAGCACATCCCTCAAGGTTAGGACAAAGTAGGTCCAAGGGCTCAAGGTGGGGTGACAGCTGATGGTGACACTTGATCAGGTAGCCTCTGTCTGCTCTTCTATATTTTCCCCACAAAAAAAACCTCTACAGATCCTTTATAAAAAGAGCCCATCCCTCATTTCCCCCCCCCCCCCACCACACCTCTTAGGCCTAATATCCAATACACCACCTTTGGTTCATTAGTTTCCAAACTCACATTTTCTGGTTTACCAAGCATAATCTTACCCCAGTCTTAGTGTTATATCAGGTCTTTCTGTTTAGACTACTTCAGTTTTGTGTGTCTTTCATACCTTTCCCCCAACCATATTTGTTATTATATGTTATTCTGACATCTACTGAACTTTCATATATTTTATAGTTGAGCTCATAATTAGAAAAAGGGGATAGAGAATAAGAGAGGATATTTTATTGCTCTATGTAAATCCATGGTACACCAACATCTTGAATACTGCATGTGGATGTCATCACCACATGTCAAAAGCCATATCTTGGGTGGCAAGAGCCCCTCTTACTCAGGCCACTGCTTGGGCTAGTCGCTTGCCCTTCTCCCCAGGGGTTGGTGTCATGCTTAAACGAAGCACACGAGATCTTTTATAGGGGAAAAGGCAGTATGCCGCATTTATTGAGAATACAACAGTTGCATATGCTTTTCAATCACTCACACGCACGAACACCATGCATATACAGTCCCGCCAGAGGATGTCATAGTTACCAGTCCCCAGTCTGTATCAATCTAGTGGCCAGCTAGATCGAATACAGAGGGGGAGCAGGGCCTTTGTTGGTTGATCAAGCCAATGTTCCTCTAGAGTTGGTGGCAAGATGAACCCAAAGTTCCATAGCAGAGCACCCTGCTTTTATAATCCTTTTCTCTGTTGAAGTCTAAGGATTTCCCTGTGTCATCCCATGACCAGAGTGTTCTCTTTGGTGTCAGTGTTCCCAAAACATTTTCCAAAGCTCATTCTGTAATCAATCATCCTTCAGGGGCTCTAGCTCCACTTTAAGGCCATCAATCTGCTAATATCTGATTGTCTTGTGAGTAGGGGTATGCATTGATGGCTTCTCTGACACAGATATGTCTCTTCTCAGTCTGTCTTTTACAGTTTCTTCACCCCGCATTCTCCCCCTTCTCTCTTGACCATTTGGTTCTAATGAGGACCTTCACACCATCTCATTCATAGAAACAGTCTCACAGAATCCTTCAGAAGTAAACAGTACTGTTTTATATTAAGCAAAAGCAAGACAGTTTACATCAAAAGCCCAGGCCTTCAATATTTCTAACCTCATTAACAGATACAATATGAGATCCTGTCTCTTTACTTACTAAACTTTAGAACAAGGAAATATAGGAGATATATACTTAACTAAAGGATTTGACTTACTACAATATTAAATATTATAGATATTACCTTACATTACATTACTAAACTTCAAATACAAATATAAAAAAGAATAAAACTTTCAATCCTAACATTAGAACTTGCAGCAGGTGTCTGTGGCAGTAAGCCCAGACACTCTTCCTAGGACTTCCTCCCCTGCTGTTTCTGCACTGAAGCTGCTATGACTCACTCTCAAACTTTTGCTCTCTGTCTCTCCTATACCTCTCCACCTATCCTCTCACTTTCCCCCACCTTCCAACTGTGGAGGCTTTTAAAGGCCTTCAGCAAGCCAGCAGTGGAGTCAGCTGGCCCCAATCTGTCTGAGCCAGCTCCCTCACAGCTGCTTCTAATTGCCCTGCTGCCCTCTGCTCCTATTTAGCAGGTCTTTCCCTCTGTTTGGGTTGCCTTTTTCCCACTCTGTAGGAGCCTTCTGGCTTGACCCACTTAGTAGTGGGAAAAGTTCAGAAAAGGCCAACAAAATGATTAGGGTTATAGAATAGCAGCTAGATTAATAAGAGTGGGAATCTTCAATTTAGAAAAAAGGAGACTAAGAGGAGATATTATAGAGGTTTATAACTATGTGGAGACAGTAAATAAGGAAAAGGTATTTACTTGTTCCTATAACACAAGAAGTAGGGTCACCAGATGAAGTTAATAGATAAAACAAATAAACAAAAGGAAGTATTTCTACAATCAACCTGTAGAACTCATTGCCAGAATATGTTGTGAAGACCAGGGATTTAACAGGGTTCAAAAAAGAACTAGATAAATTCATAGAGGATAGGTCAATCAATGGCTATTAGCCAGGATGGGCAGGAATGGTTTGTCAGAAGCTGGGAATCTGTGACAGGAGTGGGATTACTTCATGATTACCTGTTCTGCTCATTTCCTCTGAGGCACCTAGCATTGGCCACTGTCTGAAGACAGGATACTGGGCTGGATGGAGCTTTTATCTGAGCCAGTATGGCTATTCTTATGTTATGGTCTTAGTGTAAATGTGTAGACCCAACAGTCCTATTTTCATCATGTGTCCAGTCTACATCCTGGTGCTGTTACTTTCTCAAGGGAGCCTTTTCACTTACTGAGGCTACATCTAGCCTACAAGCTTCTTTCAGAAGAAGCTTTTTTCGGAAGAGATCTTCCAAAAAAACTTCTTCTGAAAGAGAGCATCCACACTGCAAAAGTGCATCAAAAAAGCGAGGTAGTGGCACATGGCACAGCCTGGCCACATGCTGTGCAGAGGCATGCAGCATGTGCAACCTCATGCAGCTAGGGTTGCCAGGTGTACAGTTTTGAACTGGACAGTCCAGTATTTGAGCTTTCTGTTCGGGAAACAAATTGAGAGGATATAAATGAGAAAATATAAATGTCCGGTATTTTCTAACTAAGATGTAATGTAGACTGTCATGTAATGTCACGTGTGTCTGGTATTTTTGTTGAAACCGTCTGGCAACTCTATGTGCTGCCAGACCAAGTGCCACAGAGAAGTGGCAACTAGCCCCAGCAAACGCCTGGGACCCCAGGGATTCTGCTCAACCAGACCGGGGTCTGGCCAGGAGTAGGCCAGCCCCAAGGTTGCAGGCCTGATCCCACACAGCCTAAAAGGTGCTGCACAAAGCACACATCCATGGCCACCTCTGGGACACTGTAGCTTCCCCTGGGGAAGGCACAACAGGCCCCCCAAGCACATGCGGCCCCCCTGGGGCCACCTTGGGACCCTGCCCTCCCGCTGCCCCAGGGGAATTCCCCCTCGCCAGCCACACTTGTCCCCGGGCATCGTGACGTGCTGGGAGGAGGACACGGGGTGCCGGAACACCATGGGGCAGGGCTCACTGACCATGTTGCTCTCCTCTGCTTCTTCTGCAGTGGGACCCCCTGCCAGCGAGGGACCTTCCAGCCCCATCCCACCAGCACCAAGGATCCAGGGCCCATCGCAGCGCTCCTGGGACCACCACCGCCTGCTCCGCCACCATGTCTGCGCGATTGAGCGCATGGAGCGTGCTCTTACCGAGAAGATCCGCGCAGATGTGGACTGGCAGGAGTGGGTGTGGGGCCAGTACCTGGAGCACTGCGACCGTGTGTGCAGTATCCTGGGCACGATTGCAGACCGAATGGGCCCTGTGCAGCAGCCCAATGCTGCCAGGTCCCCCTCTGCCACCCCCAGCTCTCCCCCCACTTCTCCCCCTGCCTTGCCCATGCCCCCTCCTGAGGTCCCCCCTGCCTTGCCCATGCCCCCTCCTGAGGTCCCCCACCCTTGGCACTTCCTGGTTCAGCCTGCCCCGAACCCGGCACGAGGGGCAGAGGTGCCCCCACACCTGTGGGGGTGGGAGAAGCCTCCCTTCTAACCCATGAGGCCCTCCCAGTTCAGGGCCCCCTCCTCCTCCCCCCAGTTCAGGGCCCCTTCCTCCCCTCATCCCCACAGTGCACCCCCTTCCCCGTGTAAATAAAAGTGCCTTATATAAAGCAAGTGCATTTTATTTATTGGGAGGTGAGGGAAGGGTGGCGGGAAGGGGTGGTGATGGGAGTGGGAAGTGGGGACACGAGGGTATCCCTGCGGTCAGAGGTGTAGGAGCGGCCTATTGTGGGGCCTTGTCCAGCATCACCCGGAGGGCTTCTCGGACAAGCACCCTGTGGCGGTTGGTCTGCCGGGTGGCGGCCGTTTGGGGCTGCTGGTAGGCCTGGCCCTCACCTGCCATCCACCCCGGGAGGAAAGCCTCCTCCTTCCCCTCAATAATATTATGGAGCACGCAGCATGCTGAGATGACCTCCAGGATGTGCTGCACCCCCATATCCAGGCGGGTCAGGAGGCACCTGAACCGTGCCTTCAGACGCCCAAAGGCGCACTCCACGGGATTGTGGGCTCGGTCCAGGTAGGCGTTGAAGGTGGCCTGGCTGTGGTCCAGTTGGCTGGTGTATGGCCGCATCAGCCAGGCCATCAGGGGGTAGGTCGCATCCCCCAAGATGCAGACTGGCATCCTGACATCCCCAACAGTGAATTCCCGCTGGGGGAAGTAGGTGCCCGCCTCCAGCCTGTGGCACAGGCCTGAGTGCCTGAAGATGCGAGCATCGTGGGCCCGGCCAGACCACCCCACATAAGTGTCCTGGAACCGGCCCTGGTGGTCCACTAGCGCCTGGAGCACCACTGAGCAGTAGCCCTTCAGGTTTATGAACCGGGCCGCTCGGTGCTCTGGTGCCCGGACGGGGATGTGGGTCCCGTCTATGGCTCCCCCACAGTTCGGGAACCCGAGGCTAGTGAAGCCGGCAATGGTGGTGTCCACGTCACGGGGGCGGATCACCCTCTGGAGGAGCACATCATTGATGGTGTGGACGACCTGCAGAGGGGCACATGGGAGCACAGGGGATGAATGGAATGAGACACAGTGCGTACATGGGCCCCTGGGGTGTGCTCACCCGCCCTTTGATGGCCCCTCCCCCCACGCAGGCCAGGGCCCTCTGGCCCCCGGGATTTTCCTCTCCCCCCCCCCCCCCACCAGCAGGGCTGTGTGCAGGAGGGACAGCATGACCCCCTGGATGCGGGGCTTCCCCCTGCCCCTACAGCCTCCCCCCGCCCAGTCTGGCCCCTTCCCTCCCCCAGGACAAGCCCGTGGTCCACAGAGGACCTTACCTGCCGGATGACCGCGCTGACGGTGGACCTGCCCACCCTGAACTGGTTCGCCACAGAGCGGTAGCTGTCCGGGGTGGCCAGTTTCCACAGGGCAATCACAACCCTCTTTTCCACGGGGTTGGCGGGGCGCAGGCGGGTGTCCTGCTTCCGGATCACAGGTGCGAGCCAGGTGCAGAGCTCATGGAATGTCCCCCTGCGCATCCGGAAGTTCTGCACCCATTGCTGGTCGCTCCATTGTCCCAGCACCAGGCGCTCCCACCAGTCCCCACTGGTGTCGTAGCTCCAGAGGCGCCTGTCAGTGGTGGGGTGCAGGTGCCCGAGCCCAGCCGCAGCCGTGGCGAGGTCCTGCACGTGCTGTCCAGTCTCCAGCTCCTGCTGGAGCAATGTGGCTCCCTGGTGAAGGAGCTCCACAGCCTCTATAATGGCCATGAGGGGATGTTGCTGGCTGGGGTCATCCTCCGGCTCCGTGGCTGTGAAGGTGGCAGCGAGGGTGCCCAGGGGCATTTGCCAGGAACAGAGGTGACGCACTGTTGTGGCTCTCGCTCCCTTGAAAGGGGTGCCTGAGCACGCAGCCACAGGGAAACAGCCGTCCAGGAGTCCCTTTAAGCACATTTCCCAGTGGGGGTCTGGCACATTCCCACAGACGCTGCTGGTGACCTCTTGACATGGCCAAATTTCTTCCGGAGACACGTTCTTGCACCAGGGCTTCCCGCCAGTGTGGACGCTTTCTTGCGCAAGAGCTCAGCGTTCTTACGATGCGGTTCTGGCCAATGTGGACGTTTGCTTGCTCAAGAGATCTTCTTGCGCAAGAACCCGCCAGTGTAGACATAGCCCTAGTGTTCAGTTGCTGTCTCCTTTCCTCCTACTCCCAGTAGCACCCTCCTCCATCCTCTCAGCTACATGCATTTGCCCTAACTATAGGCAAAACTTCTTTTGTAGCCAGTCTGAACTGGTTTTCTTAATTACTCCCAGGTGTCCTAATTAGCCTAGGCTGGCCTGACTCTGCAGGTCTGGTCAATTAGCCCCAGATGCTCCACTGCCCTTGATTGCCTCTGCTGGTTCTAAACCAGCCCATCCTTGTTACTCTGAGAACAGAGATTGTCTCAGTCTGAGACCCATATTGCTCTGGCTACAGAGGCTAGCTGGCGGCTGGAGTGGTGGTGGGGGAAAGGGTTTAGCCATATGTTGGCTTGTCAAGCCTGTTCTCCACAAACCTAAAGCCCGAGGTGCTGGGGTCCACCAAGGTCGTACAGGATCACCTGCTGTACCTCTGGGTTTGGGTGGAGGGGCTGACGTTACATCTATACCCCAATGTCCAGCCCAGAGAGGCTCCACTTTTTCCAGGAAGTGTCTACCTTCCGCAGATCACTGGATCCTTATGAGTGCCTGGTCCTGGGTGGAAATTTCAACTGCACCCTCGAAGAACAGGACTGTATGGGGACCAAGCAGTGCCAGGATGCTGCAAACATCCTCAGGAAGATTATAGATCAACACTCCCTGGTGGACGTCTGGTACGACCACCACACAGACAAGGACACCATGTTCACCTTTGTCTGGGTGGAGGGTCAATAGTCATTTCACTCCTGGTTGGACCACATTTACCTTTCTTGTTGTCATCTTTCTCGGGCCCATTCCTCCAGGATTCAGCCAGCCCCATTCTTGGACCACCACTTGGTGGCCATGGTAGCCTCTCTTTCATCGGAAAAGCTGAGGCTGGCCTACTGGCACTTCAACAACAGGTTACTGGAGGACGTGGGCTTCGTAGTGTCCTTCTGGGAGTTGTCTGGCCTGGTGAGAGCAGCGGTGCACCTTTCTCTCAGCATGGCAGTTGTGGGATGTGGGGAAGGTGCACGCGCAGCTCTTCTGCCATGACTATACCCGGGAGGCCAGCTGGCTGCGGGATGCGGCAATAGAGCAGCTGTAATGGGAGGTTTTAGAGCTGGAGAGGCATCTGACCACCAGCTCTAGAAATCTATCCCTCTTCAGAACATACCGGGAGCTGTGGGAGGAACTTCAGGACCTTGATGGCCTTTGGGCCCGGGGTGTCTTTGTTCATTCTCATATCCATATCTTTAATCCTACAAGCACGGCAGGCGGAAGAGCCAGAGAGGGCAGTACGGGACCAGGAAGAGAACTGGCAGCATGTAACTTCTAGAAGGGGAAAAAGGCCAGCACGGGAATCCCCCAATGCTATAGAGGTAAGTAATCGCTTTCAGGCTCTCTCCACAGGCTCTGCAGTGGTGAATGCTTTAGAAGGGACCTCACAAGGAAGAAACCACAAGGGAACACCATCTACTGGAAGGCATGGGATGCGTAGTCCTAGGGATGGGGGTTCCACGACCACCACCCCCAAAAGAAGACGACGGGTGGTGATGGTTGGGGACTCCCTCCTAAGAGGGACTGAGCCATCCATCTGCCGTCCGGACCTGGAATCTCGAGAGGTGTGCTGCTTACTGGGAGCTCGAATTCAGGATGTGACTGAGAGGCTTACCAAGCTGATCAAACCTTCAGATCGCTACCCCTTCCTGCTTCTCCATGTGGGAACTAACGATACGGCCAAGAATGACCTTGAGCGGGTTACTGCGGATTATGTAGCACTGGGAAGAAGGACCCAAGAATTTGGAGTGCAAGTGGTGTTCTCGTCCATCCTCCCTGTTGAAGGGAAAGGACTGGGCAGGGATCGTCGAATTGAGGAAGTAAACGCGTGATTGTGCACGTGGTGTCGCAGAGAGGGCTTTGGTTTCTTCGACCATGGGACTCTGTTCCGGGCACAAGGATTGTTAGGAAGAGATGGGATCCACCTAACGAAGAGAGGAAGGAGCATCTTCGCGGGCAGGCTTGCAAACCTAGTGAGGAGGGCTTTAAACTAGGTTCGTTGGGGGACGGTGACCAACACCCTGAGGGGAGTGGGAAAGTCGGATACCGGGAAGGAATGCAAAGAGGAACGAGCAAGAAAGGAGGCCCCCTGATTTTAATGGAGAAGATGGGGCGATCAGCTGGTTATCTGAGGTGTTTGTACACTAACGCGAGAAGCCCGGGCAACAAACAGGAAGAACTGGAGGCCCTGGCCCAGTCCAAGAAATATGATTTAATTGGGATAACAGAGACTTGGTGGGATGACTCACATGACTGGAGCGCTATCATGGAAGGGTATAGACTGTTCAGGAAGAACAGGCAGGGGAGAAAAGGAGGAGGAGAAGCACTACGTAAGAAAGCACGATGATTGCTCTGAACTCCAGTATATAGAGGGAGAAAACCTGTTGAGAGTCTATGGGTTAAATTTAGAGGTGCAAACAACAGCAGTGATGTTGTGGTTGGTGTCTACTATAGGCCACCGAATCAGGTGGATGAGGTAGATGAGGCTTTTTTTGGACAACTGAGAGAAGCTTCCAGATCGCAGGCCCTGGTTCTTGTAGGGGACTTTAATCACCCTGACATCTGTTGGGAAACCAATACGGCAGTACACAGGCAATCCAGGAAGTTTTTGGAGAATGTTGGGGATAACTTCTTGGTACAAGTGCTGAAGGATCTGACCAGGGGCCATGCGCAGCTTGACCTTCTGCTCACAAACAGGGAGGAACTAATAGGGGAAGTAGAGGTGGGTGACAACCTGGGAAGCAGTGATCATGAGATGGTAGATTTCAGAATCCTGACCAAAGGAAGAAAAGAGAGGAGTAAAATACACACCTTGGACTTCAGAAAAGCAGATTTTGACTCCCTCAGAGACCTGATGGGCAGAATCCCCTGGGATGCTAACATGAAGGGGAAAGGAGTCCAGGACAGCTGGCAGTATTTTAAAGAAGCCTTATTGAAGGCACAGAAAGAAACCATCCCGATGCGTAGCAAGAGAGGCAAACATGGTAGGAGACTGGATTGGCTTACAGGGGAAATCCCTGGTGAACTTAAGCACAAAAAGGAAGCTTACAAAAAGTAGAAACTTGGACAAATGACCAGGGAGGGGTTTAAATGTATAGCTCGAGAATGCTGGGGGGTTATCAGGAAGGCAAAAGCGCAAATGGAATTGCGACTGGCTAAGGATGTGAAGGATAACAAGAAAGGTTTCTACAGGCATGTTAACAAGAAGAAGGTGATCAGAGAGGGTGTGTGGCCCCTACTGGATGAAGGAGGTAACCTAGTGACAGATGATGTGGCGAAAGCTGAAGTACTCAATGCTTTCTTTGCCTCTGTATTCACGGACAAGGTGGGCTCCCGGACTAATGCGCTAAGTGACGCAAGATGGGATGAAGATCGACAGCCCTAAGTGGGTAAAGAACAGGTTAGGAACTATTTAGAAAAGCTAAACGTACACAAATCCATGGGTCCGGATTTAATGCATCCGAGGGTACTGAGGGAGTTGGCAAATGTCATTGAGGAGCCTTTGGCCATTATCTTTGAAAAGTCGTGGATATCGGGAGAGATCCCGGATGATTGGAAAAAGGCAAATGTAGTGCCCATCTTCAAAAAAGGCAAGAAGGACGATCCAGGGAACTATAGGCCGGTCAGTCTTACCTTGGTTCCTGGAAAAATCATGGAAGGGATCCTTAAGGAATCCATTTTGAGGCACTTGGAGGAGAGGAAAGTGATTAGGAATAGTCGGCATGGATTCGCAAAGGGCAAGTCGTGCCTGACCAATCTGATTAGATTCTATGATGAGGTAACTGGCTCTGTGGACATGGTAAAGTCAGTGGATGTGATATACCTTGACTTTAGCAAGGCTTTTGATACGGTCTCCCACGATATTCTTGCCAGCAAGTTAAGGGAATGTGGATTGGATAAATGGATGGTAAGATGGATAGAAAGATGGCTAGAAGGCCAGGCCCAGAGGGTAGTGATCAACGGCTCGATGTAAGGATGGCGGTCGGTTTCTAGTGGAGTGCTCCAAGGTTCGGTTCTAGGACCGGTTTTGTTCAATATCTTTATTAATGACCTGGATGAGGGGATGGATTGCACCCTCAGCAAGTTTGCAGATGACACTAAGCTAGGGGGAGAGGTAGATATGCTGGAGGGCAGGGATAGAGTCCAGAGTGACTTAGATAAATTGGAGGATTGGGCCACAAGAAATCTGATGAGGTTCAACAAGGACAAGTGCAGAGTCCTGCACTTGGGACGGAAGAATCCCAAGCATTGTTACAGGCTGGGGACCAACCAGCTAAGTAGCAGTTCTGCAGAAAAGGACCTGGGGGTTATAGTGGATGAGAAGCTGGATATGAGTCAACAGTGTGCCCTTGTAGCCAAGAAGGCTAATGGCATATTAGGTTGCATTAAGAGGAGCATTGCCAGCAGATCCAGAGATGTCATTATTCCCCTTTATTCGGCTCTGGTGAGGCCACATCTGGAGTGTTGTGTCCAGTTCTGGGGACCCCACTACAAAAAGGATGTGGACGCATTGGAGAGGGTCCAGTAGAGGGCAACCAAATGATTAGGGGGCTGGAGCATATGACCTATGAGAAGAGGCTGAGGGAGTTGGGTCTGTTTAGTCTGCAGAAGCAAAGAGTGAGGGGGGATTTGATAGCAGCCTTCAACTTCCTGAAGGGAGGTTCCAAAGAGGATGGAGAAAGACTGTTCTCAGTAGTGACGGATGGCAGAACAAGGAGCAATGGTCTTAAGTTGTGGTGGGAGAGGTCCAGGTTGGATATTAGAAAAAACTATTTCACTAGGAGAGTGGTGAAACACTGGAATGGGTTACCTAGGGAAGTAGTGGAGTCTCCATCCCTAGAGGTGTTTAAGTCTCGGCTTGACAAAGCCCTGACTGGGTTGATCTAGTTGGGATTGGTCCTGCCTAGAGCAGGGGGCTGGACTTGATGACCTCCTGAGGTCTCTTTCAGCTCTTTGGTTCTATGATTCTATGATCCATCTTCTCCGGGAGATGGCTCATGGCTCCCATTTCTTCTGTGCCCTGGAGAAAAAGGAGGCTGGAAAGCACATTTCTACCTTCTGGCAGGGGATGGCACACTCCTCACAGATCTGGTGGAAATTCATGAGAGGGCTCAAGCCTTCTACACCTTCCTTTTGTCCCTGGAGCTGACCAACACCTGCAGAGTTCTCTGAGATGAACTCATGGCAATCAGTGCAGGTGACTGGGACCATCTGGAACTACCTCTCACTAGCTGAGTTCTCAGAAGCCCTCCGTCTCTTGCCCACCAATAAGTTCCGGGGCATGGACAGGCTCATCAGGGAGTTCTACTGCATGTTCTGGAGATATACCTATTTCATAGAGCTGGAAGGGACCTTAGAGGTCATTGAGTCCAGTCCCCTGCCCTCACAGCAGGACCAAGTACCATCCCTGAGGGTATGTCTACACTAGCCCCCTAGTTCGAACTAGGGAAGCTAATGTAAGCATTCGAACTTGCAAATGAAGCCTGGGATTTAAATATCCCGGGCTTCATTTGCATGTTCCCGGGCGGGCGCCATTTTTAAATCCCCCTAGTCCGAACTAACTGCACGCGGCAGTTAAAAGTTAATTCGAACTAAGTCCTTAGTTCAAATTAACTGTTACACCTCGTTGATGGGGTTAGTGCTTCGTGAGCCAGAGATGTGTACACCGACAATGTTCTTCTTATGGTCCAGGACCCAGATGACCTGGCATGTGTGGAGGCCTGCCAAGCCATTTAGTAGGTGACCTCCTCTACCTGAGTCAACTGGGTCGAGCTCTGGCCTGGTGGTTGGGGCCAGGTAAGCATGGGTTTGCTGTTCTATCTTGGTGTTTTTCTTTCTGCCTCTCATCCCTCCCCATTGGAGAACTGTCAAAGTTTAGAATCCAGGGTGGCTGAGCAGTTGGGGAGATGGACAGGACTGCTCCAGTGTCTTTCCCTGCATGGGAGGGTGCTGGTGCTTAACCAGTTAGTCCTGTCCATGCTCTAGCACCATCTCAACACCCTGGTCCCAAACCTAGGTTTCTTGGGTCAGATCCAGCAGCTGATGCATCAGGGATCGGGGGGAGCAGGGTGCGGGGTGCAAGGGCAGCGCAGAGCCAGAGGGTCGCAGGGAAGAGGGAGAGCAGGGGGTCCGGGATGCAGGGGAGCAGGGGTGGCATGGGGAACAGGCAGCGTGGAGACGAAGTGGGGCTGGGGCCGTGGCAGGACTGGAGCCGGCAGGGCGGGGCAGGGCCTCGCTGCGCCGAGTGCCGCAGCCAGCTCCCAGGGACACGCGGCCAGAGCCAAGCTGCCATGGCCCTTTAAAATCCGCGGGGCCAAGTCACGCCAGCATCCTGGCATCCCGCCCTGCCTCCTTGCGCCAGAGCTGCACGCAGGCAGCCCGGTGGCAAGAATTGCCTCACTTCCCCCTTCCCAGAGGCGCTCTGCTCCTCCGCCGGCCGGCGGATCGGATGGGACTGCGCCACCCATAGTGCGGGCTTTGGCCAGCCTGTCACAACGGCCCACCGGGCCAGTCCACCCCTGCACTCACCAGCTGGTAAAATCTACTCGCCACGGGCAAGCGGTTGAGTGTATTTGTCAAGCCCTGCTCATAATCGTTTGGTGTTTCGGGTTCTGTGGATCCTCCCCATAGGCTGGGGGGAGGCCCTTTAGATGTGGCCCACCTCCTGGTCTCCAATAGCTTTTTTTATAGCCTTCTGCTCTGACCCTAGCACATACAGCTGAGGTAAGTGCCTTCCCCATTGGTTGCTCTCTGGTTTCCAACAGAAATTTCACACACTTGATCAGCCTTCCCAAGGAAATTTTATGGAAAACCAGTAGATTAACGTGAAATTTTTGGTTTTGACAAATAGGTATTTTTCAATGAATGTACATCTTCCCCCTCTATATCTTTTGCATGCCAAGGCTAAAGTCAAATGAAGCCACATCAATTGCACAGCTTAAGTTGAAATAGCTTAATTCAGCTTTTCGCGCTGTATACACAACAGGAAGTCGAAGGAAGAACACTCTTCCTTCAGCTTCCCTTACTACTTGTGAAATGAGGGTTACCGTGAGTCGGAGTAAGAAGCCCTCCAGCTCAATATTATTTCAAAATAAAGGCTTGTAGTGTAGAAACACCCTTTGCTATTTCAGAATATCATCAGTTATTCCAAAATAACACCGCTATGTACATACACCCTCAGGGAATTTAACATTGCACTGGAGGAAATATAGACATGTGTGAAGTCAGGATAGAGGCATTAGACTAGTTTCATCAACATAAACTGTTCAGCATCCCATGCTATTGCTCAGTGCATTCCCTTCTGCATTCTTTTGCTCGTTCCCATTAGACTAATGCCGAGATGAAGGCTGGAAAATCTCAATGCTAAAGACAAGTTCTTTGAGCCCATCCACTGGGGAAGAAGATCAACATATGGCAGGCAGATCCATTTATGGCCTTTTTGGCAGCATTCTCCCTCAGTATCAAATGTTCTTACACTCCTTAAGAACAATACAGTTATTTACTTTCACCACAGTATGTGACTTTGCAGAGCTTGTTAAGGTGCAATGAAATTAAATTAAATATAAACAATAGTGGCAGTGCCAGGATATTAGTATTAAATAGTTTTGTTGTTGCTATTGTTTTGTTTGTTTGTAGATGCCATACTAGAAAAACCACCAACAGAATACTTGTGTTTTAAATAATGCCATTCCAAATATATATTAAAACAATATTCTGAAATATTATTGATAGCATAGTATGTTAAGTCTAATAACTAATTTAGACTAGTGATGGGCAGACTTCAGTAGTTTCGGAAAACTAGTTTGGTTTGGATAAGCGTCCAAAAGCTCAGATGCTTAATTGTGCCTTTCAGATCTGAAAACTGGACTGATGACCAGGTTTTCTTGTAGATTTTCAGCACTTTCTGCCTCTGACCCCAAAATTATGTAAGAACATTTTTTCTTGTGGTAAGTCCAGTCCTGAACTGAACTATTATGGGCAGAAAGCATAAAAAGAGAAGGAAATAGCGAACTAAACTCTTTTGAATCTTAAAATAAAAATTCTCAGTTTGGATTCAGATGAAGGCAGGGAGGCCTTGACTTATTTAAACCACTTTGTCCATCACTAATTCAGTTTCACGTGGCATATGCCAGCAGAAAAGCCAGTCAAGCAGACAAATTCCAAAAGAGAACATTCCAAAATTTCACAACTTTGAGAACTATCAATTTTCAGTGGTTATTTTATTATTTGAGCACTGATGCAGTGTCCTCAGCATGGTACATATACAGCCTCTCCCCGACTTACGAACCGGTTACGGACTACACAATTGCTCATAACTCGGTTTGTTTGTAAATCGGACCCCATAGAGTTACACATGACTGCGCTGTTTGTAAGCGTGGATCACGTTCGTAACTCAGGGTCCGCCATTTACAACAGCTTCAGTCATAAATGCAAATGGTTGTAAGTCAACCATTCACAACTCGGGGACTGGCTGTACACAGGAGGACATGACAGAAATGAATGTACAATCCAAGTTTTCAATACCCTTGGAATCAATGAATCTGCTCCAGTAGTGCCAGTCCCAAGCATTCCAAAATCATGAATAAAAGCCCTCAAAATCATGGTACTGACTTAGAAATCAGTTTTAAAAATTATGAATGTTGGATTCTTTTTATTTGCTTTCTGGATTTTGAACTTTTAGGAATCACCATTTAACGATTTCTTCTCATGCACAAAAAGGTTTTGGTTTTTAATGTGTTAGTTTTTGTACGGTTGGGGCCCACCTTAGGCTAGCTGTTTGGCTCAAACACTATCTGTAGGAGTAAATAACCTCCATCGTGGTTGCTTGATATCAGAGAAACAAATTCTCCTTGAAAAGATCCTGCAGCTTCCATGAGGAAAGAGAATGAGACTGGTGCAAAAAGAGGGAGTGAAGGAAAAATGTGTAAGAAGATATGAAAATGAGGCTGTGTCTAGACTGCAGGGTTTTTTTGAAAAAAGTAGCCTTTTTTTAAAAAAAAACTTCACCTGCATCTAGACTACAGCCATGTTCTTTCAAAATTAAATCGAAAGAACTCGGCTTTTCTTTCGACGGCGGTACTCCTCATTTCACGAGGAAGAACGCCTTTTTCAATGGAGAGCTGTCAAAAAAAAGTGTGTGTGGACGCGGGGAGCCAGTTTTTTCGAAAAAAAAAAAAAAAAAAAAAGGGGGCCTCCAGGAAGAAGCCCTGGTGGACAATCCGGGCATGCCTTGCATCTCTCTGGTTCCTGTCTGCAGCCATCTTTTAAAGGGACAGTCACCCTCACAGCCAGTTGTGGCAGCAAAGCAGCCAGAGCACACAGCTCTTCCAGTGCAGCCATGTCCGAGCCCCAAGACCTTCCTGGCCCTTCCAGACGGCCTTCTGGGGACCCAACCAGGGGCTCCAAATGCCAGGCACCGGCATGGTCTGGGCCAGAGCTCAAGCCCCTTCTTACAAGCCCTGAACACCAGGCGGTGAAATGTGAACATTTTTGGCTGCATGGCAGAGGCCCTGGCCAAGAGAGGGCACCACCCCCGCACCCAGGATGAGGTGCGCTCTAAAGTGAAAGAGCTGCGCCAGGGCTATGTAAAGGCCAGGGAGGAGAGCGCCTGTTCTGGGGCAGCCCCCCCACTACTGCCCCTATTATTCAGAGCTGGCCCAGATCCTTGGTGGCGGGGAAGCACGCACACCACTGCGTCTCGTCCAGTCTGGCTTGGGGGGACCCTGTGGTGGATGCGCCAGAGCAGGACCTAGAGCAGTCCAGGGAGTCTGGAGACGGGGAGATGGTGCCGGAGGAGGAGGACAGCGAGGAGACCGTGACCCTCACTCTGGAGCCAGTCATCCAGACCCCAGAGGCCTCCCAGGTGTCATCTGATGCCAGAGATGAAGCAGCAGGTGAGTGCAGTGAGGTCGTGTAACACACAGGGTGGGGGAGGTGGGTGCACAGTGGGTGATGCACAAGGGAAACCTATAATGCTCATCATGGACATCATGCAGCTGGCTGTGCATGTGCCAACATGTTCAACGGTAGAGTGTGACACATGGGGGTGTGCCACGTGGTGGCATAAACCATGTCCAGAACACACCCACGTGGGTTGTCAGTGCGAGGTCCCATTAGCACTTCGGGACCCCTGTGATGCTCAGGCTGATGCCCAGGTCACACATGGTGTTACCTTCAGAATGTCTGAGTCCCCTGTCTGAAGGAGAGGGCATGCCCTTTTGGACAGCTGTTGCACACATGACTGATTGTGTCTTCCTCTTTTCCTCCACAGCTGGACCAGCTGTGCAAGAGGGCCGCAGCACCCCAGCCCCACCTCCATCTCGGGGACATGGGAGCCGCAGACACAGTTGTGTCTGTGCAGACATCCTGAGGCAGCATGTGGCAGCCGTGCAGGAGCTCAACACCATCCTGCGAGAGAGGACGGAGGCAGAGGCTCGGTGGCATGATCGGCTGATGGAGGAGCTTGTCCAGCAGCACACGTCCCTGTGTGCCACTCTCAGGGAGGTCTGTGGCTTGCCTGCTCCTGTGCCTGGTCCTGCTCCGCCAGCACACCATGACCCTGCCCCACCAAACCCCCCTTCCACAGCACCATCCCCTTCGCCCCTTGTACCTCCCTCTCCCCCAGCTCCCCCCCCCAGTCACCCAGCTCCCCTCTCCCCCTGGCCCGCCTCTCCCCCAGGCCTCCCAGACCCAAGTGCACCTACCCTCTCTTGTCCAGCCAACAGTCAATCGCCCCACCCAATCCCGAGGCCATGGTGGACCCCGAACGCGAGGCACCAGGAACCTGCGAGCAGGCAAGCACTGTCCAACCTGATCCCCTTCCCCTCTCCAGGTTTCAAGTCCCCTTCCCCCCTCCAGGTTTTAAGCACCGCCACCATCCCAGTTAAACACAATGTTGGGTATTTAAGAAAATATTTATTTTTGATGCAGAAAGAATACTTTGATTAAAAACTATGTACAATAAACAAAAGGTTTTATGTTTGCAACATTTCTACATTCTTTCAGTTATTGATATTTACAACAATAAAACAGAAGTTATTCTTTTCAGACAAAACCTGGTGTTTATTATTTCTACAAACAGGGTCAGGATAAGGGTTGAGGAGGGAAGCTTGTATTGGGCCAGGGACAAGCCCCCAGACAGGAGGCCCTCAGGGGAGTCAGTGGCCTCCAATAGAGAATCGCTCCCGTAGGGCCTCCCGGATACGAACACCAGACTGGTGAGCCTGGCGGATGGCAGCTGTCCGGGACTGGTCAAAGTGCCTCTCCTGACCATCAGCACCTGTACCCCACCCTGGTAGGAAGGCCTCCCCTTTCCTCTCCACCAGGTTATGGAGAACGCAACATGTGGCCACCACCTCAGGGATGTTGCGTTCCCCCATTTCTAGCCGTGTGAGCAAGCACCGGAATCTTCCTTTTAAATGTCCGAACGCACATTCCACCTGGTTGCAAGCCTGGTTAAGATGAGCATTAAACTGCTCCTTGCTTGCATCCAGGTGGCTGGTGTAGGGCTTCATCAGCCACGGCATCAGGGGGTAGATGGCATCAGCCACTATGCACACCGGCATGTGCACATCCCCAACCACAAAGTCACGATGTGGGAAAAATGTTCCTGCCTGCAGCCTCCAGTAGAGGTACGAGTTCCTGAAGATGCGGGCATCATGTGCCTGCCCCGACCACCCAACACGAGTGTCAGTAAACTGGCCACAATGATCGACCAGGGCCTGGAGGACCATTGAAAAGTAGCCCTTCCTGTTAATGAATTGGGCTGCTTGATGGGGCGGTGCATGGATTGGAATGTGTGTCCCATCGAGCGCTCCTTCACAGTTCGGGAAGCCAAGGGCAGCAAAGCCAGCCACAACGCTGTCCAGGTCTGCTCGACGGACGAGCCTGTTCAGCAGCTCAGAACTGATGGCCCTCACCACCTGCAGAAAGAGACAAATAGACAGACAACAAAATTTTAAAAGGGGTGCCTGATCTCTTGGGAGGAGAACCCACCACCGACCTTCCCCCTCAAACACCCTGGGAATCCCCTCCTCAGAACTCCCCCTCCCCCCCCGGCAGCTCAGGGTGAGTGGAGGAGCTCCCTCCCACTCCCACTTCCACTCCACCCCATCCCCCACTCCGCTTTGCCCTTTCCTGACAGTCTCCCTTTTTTACCCCCCACAACTGTGACTGTCCCCCTACAATGACTTACCTCCATCTGTTGGGTCCATCCTGTAGACCTGCCCACTCCAAACTGATGTCCCATGGAGCGGTAGCTGTCGGGGGTGGCCAGCTTCCAGAGGACAATAGCGACCCTCTTTTCCAGGGGGATGGTGGGCCACAGGTGGGTGTCCTGCCGTTGCAGAGCAGGGGCGAGCCAGGTACACAGCTCCTGGAAAGTGGCCTTCCGCATCTGGAAGTTGCGGAGCCACTGCTGGTCATCCCACCGCTCCATAACGAGCCGATCCCACCAGTCAGAGCTTGTGTCAAGCGTCCAAAAATGCCTCTCCACGAAGAAGTTTGGAGGCAAGGGCAGTGGGGCTGCATGACGGGCGAACCCTTCATACCTCTGGTCTGGGTCCAGATGGGGAAGTAGCCTCATGACTGTGTCATGCAGATGCAGCAAAACTTGCAGTATGATGGTGTGGGCCATCACCTGCCCAGGGGCAGCTCTGGCTCCATACCAAAAAAAAGGGATCCAAATCAGGAAAACCTCCAAACAAAAAAACCTGCTGTGCTGTCCCAGGAAGCCGGGCACTCCAAACAAGCACTGCAATACCTTGCTTATCTCCTAGAGGGACAGCAAAGGCAGCTGCAGGAGCAGAGCAATGGGTGTTCAGGGGCGTCCCTTTAACCACGCGTCTCTGCAAAGGGCAGACAGCAGCATCCGGAAGGAAATGCTGCCCCCATGCCCTGACAGAAGCAGTTCCAGGTGGCTTTTTCTTTCAAAAGAGCGTCCAGCAGTCAGGACACTCTTTTTTGAAAAAGCAGATCGATTTTCCGATCCGCATAATGTAGTCTAGACGCTCTTTTTCGAAAGACACTTTTTCTAAAGTCTCTTTCGAAAAAGTGTCTTTCAAAAGAGGCGTGCAGTCTAGACGTACCCCGAGAGTGAGAGAAGGATGCAAATGCATCATTCAGGAACAGAGATTTGAGAGAAGGGAGCAGTGGGGATACATGAGCAGTTCCTTGCATGTGACAATGAGAAGCATGATGTAGAAGGCCAGAGGAAGTCAGTGGAGGGAATTAGGAGTGAAATGATTAGACCAGCAGGAGAGGAAGATAACTCTAATGGCAGTATTTTGTGTACACAATGGTGAGGGGAGAATGGCAGCTTGTTAAGTTAATTTATCCTTGTTTCTGTCAAATGAGATCCTTTCTATCTCCCTCGTCCTTCCGTAGCCCCTCCTTCTGAGGCAGCTACCAGTTCATCCAGTGCCCTGGAGCAGGTCAACAGCCTCATGCTGTGCACCTGCCTCTCTCTACTGTCAGTCTCTCCCATGTCTCCTGCACCACCTGCTTCTGAAGGGTTCTTCCCTGCCTCTAATTTGAACTCTCCATGTAACCCACATCTCTTCTAGCTTTCACCCTGCAGGGAGCCCATAAGGATTAATTAATAATGTTTGTACATTGCTGGGAGGATGTGAAGTGCTAAGAATGTTAAATGTAGTGTAAATACATGCATGCACAGTGCGAACACCTAGCCAGCAGTACTGAACTGAAGGAGAGCTTTAAATTGTTTTTTATAAACTTACTTGAATTGTGGGTTTTTTAAATTATGTGGAAGAGTTTAAATCATTCTACTATTGAAAATGAGGCCAATTTAGTTGTAATTATTTTTTAGTCCTAAGCCTCTAGAAATAGGTACAAAGTAGAAAATATTTTAAATTGAAAACCACTTTTATCTGTGATGTTAATAGGGACACATTGTACACTTCAGGTTTTTTCCATTCATTTGCTACTAGATAAGCAGTGTGCTATTACTCTCTAGTGGTGCTGTCTTCAGGGGCTATTTCTGTCCGGCACTTGGGGGAGTGCATTATGAGATGTCAGCATGTGTGAGCAGAGATAGTATGGCTTGTCATGTGCAGATAGGCCATATTCTGCTCTAAAATGATGGCTTTGTCTTTTATCACTGTCACAGTCTTACTTAACAAGCTGTGACTCTGTGGTTCATCACAAAGAAAACTGTCATCCCCAGACACATGCCTTGAATGTCCTTTAATCTTCTGTGCAGGTAGGATCTGTCATGTGACATCAAGCAGAACAGTAACTCCAGATGGACTATGCTAGTGTAGCAGTATATTAACAAAGGGTTTTATTGGCATAAATCCAAGCTTTGCACCTTAGATTAGATTATGGGGATGGAAGAAACATATGTAAGCTTTTAAACCATGTGAGCCTTAGTAATATGTCATAAATATAATTAGAAAAGGAAATGTTCGGAATCAATTGTGTTTAGGTGATAATTTATTTATCGCGATGTTACTCTGAGCAACAGATAAATCAATTAGAGCTGCTTTTGAAAGCAACTAAATACAGCTGCTGTAACTGAGTGATGACAGACAGGGTGTTTTCAGAAACACAAAAGGATTGTTGCCGCATTTCTCTACATAATTGCAATTAAGGTTAAACTTGCAGAGACCCTGGACTTTTGTAAAAAAATGGATGCTGTTAGCAATTTTTTCTAAATTTTTGCACTTCTATTTATAAGGTCACTGAGCAAAAAAATTGTGTTGGTTGCTAAGACCATAGATGGATAGCTAAAGAGAAAAACCCCAAGCATTTCCAGAGGGCATATACATTAGACAGCTATTTGGGATATGTAGTAAGTGCTTTTGTCCACAGCCTGTAGGTCAGAATTTTCCTGGCAGAAGAATCTGGGCATATTCTGCTTTCTTCAGCACTTTGCATGACCATGGGACATATTATACTGCTAGAGTTGTGATTCTGCAGATCAAATTAAACTCCTTTGTGGACATTAAAGTATTAATATTTCATGTGAGATTTCATGGGTTTGTACTGAGCAAAGGTACTTAAAGTATTTCTCCACATTCCATCTTCCCTGGGACTTTTTTTAAACTGCAGCCTTACCTTATGCGAGCACATTACTCTCGTGGGGTGCTTTCTAATTCTGTAAGCAGGAAAGACCAAAACATTATCCATAATTAGGAGCAGGGTCCCAAAAATTAGTGCAGTAAAAGGAAGGAAAAGTCATCACTCAACATGAACATTGTCTGACAGTGTGAAATTATATGGAGTAACTCTTCCATTGAAAAAAAGACAGTAATTTCATCCAATAGAGATCAACTGGGTTTGAGGGTGACCAAAAAAACTGCTTGTATAAGTACCACCTGTAAAGATGACTGTTGGATCAATGCCAAAAAACTCAAAGTGGAAGAACTGATTTATATACAAATTGATGTTGTATGACTTCTGACCTCTTCTCTTAAACAAATTGATTTGACTCTCTAGCTCTCTGGGCCTATTTTTTAGACATTTTGAACTTAGCACTGTCAGTGGCCAGATGTTTTAAGGCACAAATACATATGTTCTGTAGGTCCCATGGAAACCAGATTTGATATGGAGTCGCTACTCTGGTTTCATGGACTCCAAACGCATTACCCACTAATGTGCCCATGCCTATATGCAATTCAGTATGGTATCACTCAGCCCATGGTAAGCACAAGGACGGCCTAACTACCAGAAGGGAAGATAAAGCCATCTGTTGATGCTACCTGTAGTAGAAAGAGATCTAATGAGCTAGTGAATTAATTCATTGTATTTCTCTTACTTTGTCTGGGGATGGGAAGAAAAGGGGCCAACACATGAGCTATAGAGCTTGGGAACCTGGTGATTTTTATTTTATTTTGTGTATGTTTGTGTGTACACACATGCATGCACACGCAAGGTCAAACCAATGGTGAGTCCAGTAATTTGCATCTCTCCTTGGCAGCTTCATAGCAGGTTTTTGTCAAAGCTAGGTGTGAGCATTAAGGATAACTCACATGAAAAGATTGAGCCCTGAAACATGTCTAAGAAAGTCTCTTAATCAATGAGCCCAGGGCAGAATTAGGGAAGAAATAACTGTTTGTTTTTACTTGCCAATTGGTGAAATTAATTTACACTGAGGACTTCATCTCCTTGAACTTTTCTCCTTTGATTGTATAACCTATCTTCAGCTGCAGTTTATAGAAGATTTGTATATAATGACACCAGTGAGGTAGTACATTGTTTAGTAATCTAAGGTTGGAAATTGTTTGTCCAGCTAGAACCAAAGATCAAATAATATCAGGGGCAACTCAGTCTTTCACTGTGTTTAGGTTGATCAGTTTAGTTCTGCACAATTTCTTATGCAGAGAGATGGGGGAGGCACTCTCATGGCAGCTTAAAACATGAGGTCGTTTTTACACGATATGGACATTAAAATATGACAGTACTTTTCATAAGAACAAAGATTTGTTCCACTGTTCTTGGCCAAACATTTCTTTCTGGGCATGTTGTATGTTAATTATTTGTCTGGCTTCTACCCTGTCCTGCCGCCACCATAGACAGGGAGGCAGCCCCTTTTATTAACCACAAAAATGTCAACAAAAATATGGCCCCCTTGGCCCAAGTTACCCATTTAGGGCTGATTATAAATGTAAATACAGCCTGCTTGGCTACGATTCCCAGTCTCCGACCTTCTATAAGTGGCAATATGGCCCAAATGGCCTAAGGTTCATAATTCGAATCCTTTCGTTGACAAAAGTCCGGCCCACATGGCCCAATGTTCATAGTCCCAGGTCTCTGCCCATGAAGGTGAATGTGACCCCAGTGGTAATCATGGAAGGAGACAAAGTCCAACAAACCAAGGGGGAAGGGGGGGAGAGAGATCCGATGGTGAGGGAGGGCCCGGGACCTGGCCCTGGGCCCTAAGAGCAGGGAAGTGATCCTCTGCCCAGTTGGTGGGGACACTGCCCATAACACACCAACCCACAGTGTTTTGAGGGTCACCCTTGCTCTGGGCCACTTTCTACCCATCCCTGACATCTTCTATGAAGAATCGGGTCATCTGCAGGGGCGGGGTGTTATTGGTAACATCCGGGCACACCTTGGTCTGCGTTGGGGCATGGGTTCTCTGGGGTTGCAACTGGAGTTCCCCCCAGAACAGGGGTGGAAGCGTGTGGCTCACCCCTGGGAAGCTTGGTGAATGCCGAGGTTGCAATCCAGTCTCCCCGGCCGGCTCAGGTCCTGCCAGAAACCTGAAAATCCCAGGACCTGGTATCCCAGGACTGGCCAGGACTCCCTCGGGGACCCCCGCAAGCTGGCATCCCAGCCATCTTTTCCCCAGGCCTGACCAGGAGGGCTCCACTGGTGGCATTTTTGTGTCTGCCCCCTCCGCCGCTCTGCTCCTTCCAATTCCGCTCCCCCCTCTTGCACCGGCCGTGCGGGAGCATGCACAGCAGGGGAGCGGCGGTGTGGCCTTCTTTCCCGGCAATTCCCCTTTTCCCCCGATCTCAGTGCGGGGGTGTAGACACCCTGTCACACACACACCCCTTTAAGTCTGCTGCCACCCCCCGCCTTGTTTCCTCCTCACCCCCAACAGCCGGCGAAAAGAAATCAGCGTTTTTATGGGTGGTGCACAATCTCGAAATGGTAGGGTTGCAGAGATAGGTAGCACCTCATAATCCTTGGATTGGTTTCCTTCATCAAATGTAACCATCTCAAGGAGGCATGATCTATTACCAGTTGGAATTGATTTCCCAGGAGGTAGTAGCGCAGGGTGTCTATGGCCCATTTTACAGCAAGTGCTTCCTTCTCTACCATTGAATACGCCTGTTCTCAAGGAAACAGTTTCCAGCTTAAGTAGAGTATGAGGTGTTCCTTGCCGCTCACCTCCTGAGACACCACCACCCTGAGTCCTACTTCCGATGCGTCCATCTTTAAAGTAAAGGTCTTTGAAAAATCAGGCTGGAATAGTATGGGAGCTTGTTTCAGGCACACACTTTTAATAATTGGAATGCTTGGTCACATTGTCGAGACCATTGCACTTTTTTAGGTTGGGAGTTTTTGGTTAGCTCTGTCAAGGGAGCTGCTAGTATCGCAAAATCCGGCACAAATCTTTGATAATCACCTGTCAACCCTAAGAACTGGCGTACTTGTTTCTTGGTTGAGAGGGTCTGATAGTTCTTCAGAGTGCTCACCTTGTCTATCAGGGGCTTTAGCCTCCCTCTCCCTACCATATAGTTATGTGACTTCTTGTTGTCCAGTACAGCATTTACCGGGATTGGCTGTGAGCCCTGCCTCGCCCAGTGACAACAGAATGGCCTCTAGCTGCTGGAGATGTACAGGATGAGCTGTATATGACTACGTTCTCAATGTAAACCACTGCGTACTGTCGGTGTTCCTGGAGCACCTTGTCCATTAACCTTTGAAAGGTCGCGTCAGCTCCGTGTAAACCGAAGGGCATAGTTATAAATTGATTATAATCCAAACGGTGTGGAAAAGGCCGTTTTCTCTTTGGAGGCGGGGTTTAAAGGGATTTGCCAATACCATTTTGTTAAATCTAGAGTGGATATATATTGGGCGTTTCCTAGGCGTTCTAACAATTCATCAACCCAGGGCATGGGGTACGCATCAAAACAGGATACCGCATTTACCTTTCAAAAGTCTATGCAAAAATGAATGGTCCCATTCGGCTTGGGGATGAGCACTATGGGGCTTCTCCACTCACTTCATGATTCCTCAATTACTCCGAACCCGTAACATGGTCTATAGCTCCTCCCAAACTGTATCCCACATCTTTCAGAGAAGGGGGCGCACCAGATCACGTACCTTATGGCCGGGCACCATGGTGATATGATGGCTCATCAATGACATCCGGTTGGGGCGGGGTGACAGTACCTGTGAAAATCTCTGGAGTAAATTCTGACTTCTGCCAGTTGAGAGGCTGATAGTTCCTTCCCCAGCTGAATGGGCACCGTGTTGTCTGTGTCTCCACTCCAGGGGCCCAGTTCAGGTGTGGGTGGATGAGGCATGATCAATAATCCCTCCCAGGAGTTCCACTTTTTCAAAAGATTAACGTGGCAGATTTGAGTATCTCATTTTTTCCCGGACAAACGCACTTTGTAATCAACTGCCCCTACTCGCCGAAGTACTTCAAAGGGCCCCTGCCATTTGGCTAACAACTTTGACTCCCTGGAGGGCAGTAAGAGTAACACATGATCTCCCAGCTTAAAGGTCCACTCTTTCGACCCCCTGTTATAATACTGAGCCTGTTTCTCTTGGGCCCTCAACAGGTTAGCCTTGGCGAATTCCCCTAACAGTTGTAGCCTTTCTCGCAGCTGCAGTATATACGGGACCGACCCCATTACCCAGGACTCTTGTTCCTCCCAGGTTTCTTTTATCAAGTCTAGTATACCCCGTGGCTGCCATCCATATAAAAGTTCAAAGGGGGAAAAACCCGTGTAGGAATCCGACACCTTGTGCATGGTGAACAGTAAGGCGGATAACAATTGATCTCAGTCTCGGGGATCCTCCTCTACAAACCAACTAAGCATGGTTTTTAAAGTCCTGTTAAACCTCTTTACCAACCCATCAGTTTGGGGGTGGTAGACTGAAGTCCTTAAGGCCTTGATATTTAACAACCTACACAGTTGGGCAATTAGTCTAGAAGAAACATTCTTGCCTTGGTCAGTTAAAATCTCTCGGGATATCCTGACCTGAGAAAAGATTTTCACCAGATCCGTCACCAATGTTGACGTGGTGGTATTCCGCAGCGGTACCGCTTCGGGGTAGCAGGTAGCGTATTCCACTAGTACTAATATATACTGGTAACCTGCCCGTGATCATTCTAGGGGTCCTACCAGGTCCATGGCCACTCTTTCAAAAGGGACCCTTACCACTGGCAAGGGAACCAGTGGGGCCTTTGGCACAATGCCCTGCTGCATACACTGGCACTTGGGACATGAATCATAAAAATCCCAAACTTCTTTGTGTACCCTGGGCCAAAAAAATCTTTGTGTCACCCATTGTAGTGTCTTTTCCCGGCCCAAGTTACCAGCCCACGGGTTGGCATGGGCCAATTTTAAAACCTGATTCCAATACCAGGATGGGACTAACAGTTGTCGCAGCTCTCTCCACCCCTCAGAGTTCTCTGTTACCCGATATAAACAGTCAGCATGTACCTCGAATTGGGGTCCTTGCTGTCATGGCTCCCTCTGGTCTTTCTTTTCTTCTGGGTCTCCTTTGTGCTCCCATGCTCTTTTCAGTGACAGGTCCTCATGCTGTTCCCTGACAAAGTCCCCTTTGTTTTCCCAGTTGGTGATGTCCGACCCCTGGGGACTCCTTTTCTCCTCATCTGACTGGGGAGGTGGAGTCAGACCCCCTCCTGAGGTTTCTGGGGTCTCTCCCTGGGTGACTAGGGCCCCCCACCCCCGGATCCAGAAAGCCGGTAGGTAAGGGCCCTATTGACTCCACTCCCTCACGATCTGCTGAAAGCCGGGCCAGTCTCTTCATAGCAGGACTGGGTAGCCCAGCTTAGGCGCTAGGGAGACAAGAAAAATCCTTCATCAATTTCATTGGCGATTCGCACCCCGGCACTGGAGCCCCAGCCGATTTGGGGCTCTTTACCAGGTTGGCCCGGACAATGGTCTGACTACAGTCAGAATCAACCAGGGCCAACACGGAGACCCCCTCCACCACTATCTTGGTTATCGCCTTCGCCCAATCACATGGTCTCACCATTGGGCTTACCGTCAACACGTGCCCGAAGGTGCAGTCCATGAAGGGACAGTCCTGGCAAAAGTGTCCTTCTTGACTGCATTTGTAACAAAAGTTTTGAGTGGGGCCTGTACCCTTCGGGGCATGTTCTTCCTCGCCGAGGCGAGGGGGAGTCTCTCTCTTATGTTCCCACCCCAAGTGGGTGCTTGCTTCCATCCTTCGCCTTTCCCCTGGGCAGAGCTGAATTCCTTGTCTATGCTCTCCTGCAGCCTACGGGGTCATCCAGACAACTGTCTTACTGGCGGTGGTTCCCTCATTCCTCTCCCTTTCTCTTCGGAGGCTTCAGCGGCCAGGTAATCCTCCATCAGGGCAACTGCCTCATTAAGGGCCATAGGTCGATGTCACCGGACCCACCTCTGCCCCACTGGCAGGAAAAATCTGCAAAAACTGCTTGAGCACCACCAACACAGCAACTTGGACTTCTGTTTGCTCCTCCGGCTCTAACCATCTCCAGCCTGATTCTTGTAGCCAATGGGCCACCACCCGTAGACTTGCCCCAGGGGGGTATTGTTCTTGTTCAAACCATTCCCGGTAGGTATCCAGAGTCACCCTGGTCTGATCTAAAATGGCCTCTTTCACTTTATACTAGTTCAGCGCATCTCGAGCAGCCAGGCTGCGATACGCTAATTGGGCTGGACTTGCCAAATAGGGAGCTAGAAGCATGGCCCAGTGCTCCTCAGGCCATCGGGCGGCGGTAGCTACTCTTTCAAAAGTCACTAAGTATGCCTCTGGGTCGTCCTGAGGGCCCATCTTTGTCAGGTGTATGGGCATATGTGATGACGTCCCTGGGCCCATCTTGCTGGTGGGAGTCAGGCCTAAACTGGATCGCCCCATTGCTGTGCCCTGTTGCAGCCACTGCTCCTGCTGTGCTTGTTCTTGATCCGCCAACTCCTGCAACAGCTGTTGTTGCTTCTGATGCTGGGTGTGGGTTCTCTGGGGTTGCAACTGGAGTTTCCCCCGGATCAGGGGTGGAAGCTAGTAGCTCACCCCTGGGGAGCTCAGAGAATGCCAAGGTTGCAATCCAGTCTCCCCGGCCAGCTCAGATCCTGCCAGAAACCTGAAAGCCCCGGGAACTGGTATCCCAGGACCGGCCAGGACTCCCTCGGGGACCCCCACAAGCCGGCGTTGTAGCCCTCCTTTCCCCAGGCCCAACCGGGAGGGCTCCACCAGCGGTGTTTTCGTGTCCGCCCCCTCCACCGCTCCTCTCCTTATGGTTCCACCCCCCGTCTTGCGCCAGCCCGGAGCTATTTATATCGCTGGCTGTGCGGGAACATGCGTGGCAGGGGAGCGGCAGCAGGGCCTTCTCACCCCACAATGCCCCTTTTCCCTGATCTCAGTGCGGGGGGGTAGATGCCCCATCACACACCCGCTATTGTAGAAGTAGCTGCACTTCAGTCATGCTATGAGTGTATATTTATATATGATGGACAAAACCTTAACCTCACTGAGTTTTGATACTGACTTCAAAGGAGCCAGATTCCTTCCTTCCATTATTGCATTTTTGGAATAAAGGGATGTAGTATGCAATGTTACTTGTTGTTTGTATGAAGTGTAGCACTATGCCACTGGATTGTAGTCACTGAGCATAATGGCTGTTAATTCACAAAGAAGAGCATTGTAGGGATGTAACGTACACATTCCTTTATCTGGAAGAATAAACTCATTAAAAAGGGATAGTAATGTAGCCTCATGTGCCATGCCTCATGTTGTTTTATAATTCAAATACAAACTCCACTTTATTCTGTCTCCTTGAAATGACATACTGCTTTTCCCTTTAGAAAGCAAACTGTTACATCTTTATTTGCCAGTTTTGCCCATTTCAGCTCATTATAGAAATGGATCAAACAAAAACATAAAACAAATGGTACAAAAACACCCAGTGGGAAACCTTACATAACATTATGTATTTTCAGTCACAGATATTGCTATTTGCATGGCTTAATGCTTGAGATTTCTTTATTGTCTTTAGCCCCAATCCCACAATAATAAAATAGTGTAGCTGTTGCTGTAGATTAAATGTTGAGCTAGGTTAGAATATAAGAACATAAGAATGGCCATACTGGGTGATGCGACTATCTAGCCCAGGATCCTATCTTCTGATAATGGCCAATGCCAGGGGCCCTAGAGGGAATGAAGAGAACAGATAATCATCAAATCCTCCGTCCCCATCCTCTGTCATGCATTTCCAGCTTCTGGAAAACAGACTAGGAGCTCCTTTCCTGGCTAATAGACATTGATAAACTATTGTCAATTAATTTATCTAGCTCTTTTTGAACCCCGTTATAGTCTTAGCCTTCACAACGTCCTCTGGAAAGGAGTTCCATAGGTTGACTGTGTTTTCTGAATAATATTTTCTTATGTTTGTTATAGGTCTGCTTCCTATTAATTGCATTTGGTGACCCTGGTTCTTGTGATATGAGGAATCAATAACACTTCCTTATTTACTTTCTCCACAGTAATCATGATTTTATAGACCTCTCATATTCCCACTTACTTGTCTCTTTTCCATGCTGAAAAGTCCCAGTCTTATTAACCTTTCCTCAGACAGAACAGCCCCATAATCCTGATCATTGTGTTGCCCTTTCTCAACTTTTTCCATTTCTAGTATATCTTTTTCACAGAATATTAAAACTGGAGGGGACCTCAAGAGGTCATCAAGTGCAGTCCACTGCCCTCATGGTAGGACCAAGCACCATTTAGATCACGAGATGGGGCAACCACACGTGCATGCAGTATTCATCATTTTATGTAGGGACACTATATTTTCTGTCTTATTTTCTATCTCTTTTTATATGATTCCTAACATTCAGTTAATGTGCACTGGCACTTAAAAAAGCTAAGTGGGTATTTTCAGAGAACTATCCACAATGAGTCCAAGATCTTTCTTGAGTAGTAACAGCTAATTTAGACTCCATCATTTTATATGTATAGCTGGGATTGTTTTCCAATATGTATTACTTTGTATTTATCAACAGTTTTTGTGATAGTCTTTTGTAGCTCTTAAGTCTGCTTGGAACTTTGCTTTCTTAAGTAGTTTTGTATCTGCAAATTTTGCCACCTCATTGTTTACCCCTTTTTTCTAGATCATTTGTGAGTATGTTGAATAAGAACTGATCTCAGTACAGTCCCTAGGGGACAACACTATTTATGTCTCTACATTCTGAAAACTGACCATTTATTCCTACCTTTTCTTTCTTATATTTTAACTACTGGACAGTCCATGAGAGGCCCTTTTCTTTTATCCCATGACAACTTACTTTACTTAAGAGCCTTTTGGTGAGCAACCTCGTCAAAGGCTTTCTAAAAATCTAAGTACCCTATACCCTTTGTCCACCCAAAAAATGCTAGTAAAAGGTGAGGTACAATTTCCCCTTTACGAGAACCGCGTTGACTCAAACTATATTCGTCTACATGTCTGACTATATTTTATTTTTTACTATCATTTCAACCATTCTGCCCAGGACTAAAGTCTAGCTTTCTGGCCTGTAATTGCTGTGATCCCCGTGGGAGGTTTTTTTAAAAAATGGCATCACATTAGCCAGTCATTTGGAACAGAAGATTATTTAAATGGTAGGTTACAAATTACAGTTAGTAGCTCTGCAATTTCATATTTTAGTTCTTTCAGTACTATTGGGTTAATACCAGCTAGTCCTGGTGCCTTATTATTGTTCAGTTTACCAATTTGTTCCAAACCGTATTCTAATGGCGTATTAATCTGGGACAGTTTCTCAGATTTGTCATCTAAAAAGAATGGCTCAGGTTTGTGACACTCCCTCATGTCCTGAGCAATGAAGACTGATGCAAAGAATTAATTTAGTTCCACCGGAATGGCCTTATCACCCTTGAGTGCTCCTTTAGCATCCCCATCGTCCAGTAGCCCCAATGGTTGTTCAGCAGGATTCCTGCTTCTGATTTTGCTATTACTTTTTGAGTCTTTGGCTAGCTCTCCTTTTTTTGGCCTTCCTAATTGTATTTTTATACTTCATTTGCCAATTTATACTTCATTTGCAAACTATGTTCGATATGCAGGTGCCCAAAGCCCACAGGCAAGTGAAAAACATGGAGACCTGAGAAATGGCTCAAAAATGGGCTATCATAGCAGAGATAAAGGAGAGACAAGGCAAAACTGGGGCATGAAATCAAATCAGTATCTTAGATGCCTTTATACAATTGCAAGAGGTATGGGGAATAAACAGGAAGAACTTGAAATGCTAATAAATAAACACAACTATGACGTAGTTGGTTTCATAGAGACTTGGTAGGGTAATACACACAATTGGAATATTGGTATAGAAGGGTACAGCTTGCTCAGGAAGGATAGACAGGGAAAAAAGGGAGGAGGTGTTGCCTTGTGTATTAAAAATGTATACACTTGGACTGAGGTGGAGATGGACATAGGAGACAGACTTGTTGAGAGTCTTGGGGTTAGATTAAAAGGGGTAAAAAACAAGGGTGATGTCACAATATGGGCTTTACTACAGACCACCTACCCAGGTAGAAGAGGTGGATGAGGATTTTTTAAACAACTGATAATCATCCAGAGGACTGGATTTGGTGGTGATGGGGACTTCAAGAATGTATTGGATAATCTGTCCCCACTGTGTTAGTTTCCCAACGTATGTCTGGGTAGTTGGCCTGCATTGGAGAAAAAAATTCATTTCAGAAGGTTGAGAAAGCTACTGGGGGGCAGGGGGGAATTTAGATTTGATTTTAACAAATAGGGAAGAACTGTTTGAAAATTTGAAAATGGAAGGCACTTGGGTGAAAGTGATAATGAAATCATAGATTTCATGATTGTAAGGAATGGTAGAAGGGAGAACAGCAAGATAGAGACAATGGATTTCAGGAAGACAGATTTTAGAGCTGGTAGGAAAGCTTCCATGGGAAGCAATACTAAGAGGAAAAACAACGAAGAGAGTTGCGAGTTCTTTAAAGGGACATTATTAAGGGCCCAAAAGCAAGCTATTCCACTGAATAGGAAAGATAGAAAGTATGGTAGGATACCAAAGTATGGTAGGATACCACCTTGGATCAACCAGGATAACTTGCATGATCTAAAAATCAAAGAGGACTCATAAAAAGTGGAAACTAGGACAAATTACAAAGGATGAATATGAGCACGCACAACTTGTTTGCAGGGACAAGATTAGAAAGGCAAAGACACAAAACAAGCTAAATCTAGCTAGAGACATAAAGAACAACAACAAGATGTTCTACAAATATATTAGAAGGAAAAGGAAGACCAAGGACAGGGTAGGCCCATTGCTCAGTGAAGAGGGAGAAACAATAACAGGAAACTTGGAAATGGAAGAAGTGCTTACTGACTTTTGTTTCGGTTTTCACCAAGGAGTTTGATGGCGACTAACATAGTGGATGCTGGTGGAAATGGGGTAGATTTGGAAGTTAAAATAAAACAAGAACAAGTTAAAAATTATTTAGAAAAGTTAGATGTCTTCAGGTCACCAGGGCCAAATGAAATGCATCCTAGAATACCCAAGGAACTGATAGAAGAAGTATCTGAGCCTTTAGCTATAATCTTTGAAAAATCATGGAAGTCAGGAGAGATTCCAGGAGACTGGAAAAGGGCAAATATAGTGCCCATCTGTAAAAAGGAAAATAAGAGCAACCCAGGAAACTATAGACCAGTCAGCTTAACTTCTGTGCCAGGGAAGATTATGGAGCAAGTAATTGTTGCATAAAAAAGCCTCCGCCTGAGCTTACTTGATTTATATACATGGATTTTCTAAAGCTGCACCAAACTGTAAGGTCTAAGGTTTTAAACTGCAACTTATTGTGATCCTTGTCAAACTTTGTAATCTGTGTAACTCTCAGAAATTTACTGTAAGCTGCAACTTTGTAATCTTTGTAACTCTCAGCCACCTTGCTTGTAACTGGGTGAATGGAGAGAGAGTGTGAGTGTGAGAATGTGTTTGAAGAAGACTGGGAACAATGGAGCACGTTTCAATGAGTCATCACAGTCTGGGCATGCTCCCTGCTGGATAAAGGGAAGTCTGGGCATGTTCCCTGATGACAAGGTGAATGAGTCACAGGAGCCATTCGGACACTATATAAAGAGAAGGAGCACATGTGAGATTCTCTCTTTTTCCTTCCCCTGCTCCTGAGAAGCTCTGCTCCAGCGTCTCTCCTCCTGACCAGCTTCCCCAGCCATGATGAACAGACAGACCCTCCAGGATCCACATGCCTTGGCTCCTTCTGCAACCCATATGTCTGTGTAAGTGTGTGAGTGCCTGAGGGCAGGAATGAATGGGTGTGAATGAGTGAATGAATGGAGGGGTGTGTGCTTGCTTGCTTGTCTGTGTGTGTATGTGTGTGTGTGAGAGAGAGAAAGAGTTCTATCTTCTTTAGTTTAAACCTTTGGTGGCTGCTTTCTCCTCTTTAGTTTTACCTAGTGGAAATAAACCCATACTAGTGTAACCCTGGGTGGTCTCCAGTGAGAATATTTTTGGGGTAACAGTAATTAAGGAATTTATCTGCAAATATCTGGAAGATAATAAGGCGATAGGTAACAGCCAGCATGGACTTGTAAAGAACAAATCATGTCAAACCAATAGGATAGCTTTCTTCGATAGGATATCAAGCCTTATAAATAAGGGAGAAGTGGTAGATGTGGAATACCTAGATTTTGGTATGGCATTTGACACATTCTCACATGACCTTATCAATAAGCTAGGGAAATACAACCTAGATGGGGCTAATATAAGGTGGGTGCATAACTGGCTGGATAACCGTTCTCAGAGAACAGTTACTAAAGGTTCACTGTGGCTCACAAATGGGATCCTCTTCCTGAGTGGGATGCCACCTGATTGGCCTCAAGGTAGCTGGCCATCTCTTCAGTCTGCGAAATAACCCTAGTCTCCGAGAAACCCTGTATCCACAAATGACCTTGTTTCCCAGGTTGTGTGGCCTAATGGCCCAAGTCAGTAAGGAGCCCTCAGTTCAGGGCAGCATGGTACAATGGCCAGAGTCAATAAGGAACCCTCAGTTCAAGGCAGCATGGACTGGCTAGGGTCAATAAGGAGCCCTCAGTTCAGAGTCAACAGTGTTGGGGCTAATGCCCTGGTAGGGGGACCCAGGCCCACCCTGCTCCACCAGGTCCTAACCCAGGGCCCTGTGAGCAGCATCACTGTGTCTGCCACTCCCTCAGCAGGGAATCCGGCTGAAACACGCTGAGTGTACCTGGGTGGGAGAGGCTGCTCTTGCACTCTCCATGGGTTACTTCCTACCACTGTGGTCAGATCCATGTCCATCTGGTCTCTGGGTCTTCCATGTCTCTGGCAGCAGCTTCTCCCTGGAACTCCGTGAAGGTTCGTTGAGGCCATCTCCCTGGTCCCCAGTTCCTACCAACAGGGTTGCTGGCTACAGCAGCTCAGGAACTCTGGCTGGAGATCCTTCTTCCCTGCTGGCCAGCCCAGACTGAACTGCTCTGCTGTCTTTTATACAGCCCCAGCATTTGGAGCAAGTCCAGGCTGGGAGAGGGCATGGGACTTCCTCCACCAACAGGGTTTTCATCCCACCTGTTACAGTGCGGGGTATGTGCTCCCTGTTACATTCACAATCATGCTGGAAGGGCACAACAAGTGGGGTTCTGCAGGGGTCTGTTTTGAGACTGGTTCTGTTAAATATCTTCATCAATGATTTAGATGATGTCATAGACAATATGTTTATTAAGTTTGCAGATGATACCAAGTTGAGAGGGGTCACAAGTGCTTTGGAGGATAGGGTCAAAATTCAAAATGATCTGGATAAACTGGAGAAATGGTCTGAAGTAAATAGGATGAAATTTAATAACGACAAATGCAAAGTACTCAACTTAGGAAGGAACAATCCGTTTCACACATATAGAATGGGAAGTGACTGTCTAGGAAGGAGTACTGCAGAAAGGTGTCATAGTGGACCACAAGCTAAATATGAGTCAACAGTGTGACACTGTTGCAAAAAATGCAAACATGATTCTTACAAACAGGAGTGTTGTGAGCAAGACATGAAAAGTCATTCTTCTGCTTTACTCTGCACTGATTAGGCCTCAGCTGGAGTATTGTGTCCAGTTCTGGGTACCACATTTCAAGAAAAATGTGGAGAAATTGGAGGTTCAGAGAAGAGCAATAAAAATGATTAAAGGTCTAGAAAACATGGCCTATGAGGGAAGGCTGAAGGAATTGGGCTTGTTTAGTTTGGAAAAGAGAAGACTGAGAGGGGACATGATAGCAGTTTTCAGGTATCTAAAAGGGTGTCAAAGGGGGGGGGGACTGTTCTCCTCTGATGATAGGACAAGAAGCAATGAGCTTAAACTGCAGCAAGGGATGTTTAGGTTGGACATTAGGAAAAATGTCCTAATTGTAAGGGTGGTTAAACACTGAAATAAATTACCTAGGGAGATTATTATTAGAGGGGTAGCTGTGTTAGTCTGAATCTGCATAAACAGTAAGAAGTCCTTTGGCACCTTATAGACTAACAGATTTATTGGAGCATAAGCTTTCGTGGACAAAGACCCACTTCATCCACTGGGGAGATTATGGAATCTCCATCACTGGAGATAGTTAAGAGCAGGTTGGATAGACATCTATCAGGGATGATCTAGACAGTGCTTGGTCCTGCCGTGAGGGCAGGAGACTGGACTTGATGACCTCTTGTGGTCCCTTCCAGTTCTAGTATTCTATGATTATGCTCTTTTCTGTTTTACTTACTAGGATTTAAACTTCCACTCAAGGACACCCTTTCAGGAGGGTGGGGAGGCAGCAGCCATGCGCTCCGGGATGTAGTTTACTTTGTATCCCATTCCCCAGACACTAAGGGCACGTCTAGACTACATAGCTCCATCGACGGAGCCATGTAGATTTGTTTACTCAGCAAAGGGAAATGAAGCGGCGATTTAAATAATCGCCGCCTCATTTAAATTAAAATGGCTGCCACGCTATGCCGATCAGCTGTTTGTCAGCACAGCTTTGTAGTCTGGATGCTCCGTGGTCGACATCAAAGGCATTTGTCGACCTCCCCGGTATGCCTCGTGGGATGAGGTTTACTGGGGAGGTCGACAAATGCCTTTGATGTCGACCATGGAGCGTCCAGACTACAGCGCTGTGCCGACAAACAGCTGATCGGTACAGCGTGGCAGCCATTTTAATTTAAATGAAGCGGCGATTATTTAAATCGCCGCTTCATTTCCTTTTGCCTACAACCCTAATCTACGTGGCTCCGTCGACGGAGCCATGTAGTCTAGACGTGCCCTAAGGGAGTGAGGGGAAAGTGCTTGCAATCCGTGCATGCCTCACACCTGGCTGGTGAAGGGAGCTCCTGAAATGGTGTCCTTGCTTCCACTTTTTGAAAGATGCCTTTTTGTCTCTTGTTCCTTCTTTTATTGTTTAGCCATGGAGCACTTTTTTGGTTCTCTTACTATAATTTTTTTAAATTTGAGGTGTACATTTAAGTTGCAGGGATTTCACTTTTGGAACTGTAGCTTTTAATTTCTGTTTAAATAACGTCCTTATTTTTGTGTAGTCCCCCTTTCTGAAATTAAATGCTACAGAGTAGGTCTGCTGTGGTTTCCCCACCACAGGGATGTTAAATTTATCTATATTATGGTCAATATTAGCAAATGATCCTCATGGACTAGATCCCATGCTCCACTTAGGACTAAATCAAGCATTGCCTCTCCTCTTGTGGGATCCAGGACTAGCGTTTCCAGGAAGCAGTCATTTTCCAGGCTTTCAAACTGCAGGGAGAGGCAACACTTTTTCTGCTGACTTAGGCTGTTTTAAACTACAACCCAGAGGAGGCGAGGCTCATTTTGCCAATCAATATTATAAAAAATGCTTCAGTGCTCCTTTCTCTGAGGGAGAAGGGAGAACAATGTATTGTAGAGAGGAATGCTAGGGAAAGGCTAAACTCTAGAGAACACAGACTCAGGATTGTATTTTGCTACTTAAGTTATCAGTAAAAGTGAATGCTGGGCAGTGTTATAAGGTATGGATATTACACCAGTGTGTGTATGCTATTCTGTGAGAGCAGGATAGGGTCTTTGCACCGTGGCAGAAATTATGATAGAAAATTGGTTTCTATGTAATTCTTACAATAGTGATGATAATATTTTTGTTGTAATAGTTCACTTATACTAACTAAAGGAATCTTTTCAGCAGTTCCTCATAAATGAAGCACTTCACACTTAACAATTACATCAGGAATATTTTAAAGCCCAGATACAAAATTTGACAATGCCATTTAACTTCACAATGCAGTTTTAGCAAAGTTCTTTGAGTTATAAAATCACAGAAATATAGGGCTGGAAGGGATCCCAAGAGGTCATCTAATCTAGCCCCTTGCACCCAGGCAAGACCAAATAAACAGGGCCGGCCCACAACATTCTGGCACTTGAGGTGGGGAGCTCAAATAACACCCCCATACGCCTTCGCTTGGGCCAAAACTTCTACACTCTGGTCCTAGTGGTGCCCCCCAAAGTCTGGCACCTGAGGTGGCCTCAGTTCGCCTCATGGTAAGGCCAGCCCTGCAAATAAACCTTGACCATACCCAACAGGTGTTTGTCTAATCAGCTTGTAAAATCCACAGTCTTCTTGGAAGTCTAGTCCAGTACTTAACTATCTTAATATTGTTCTTAATATTTTTTTCCTACTATTTCACTTAAGCCTCCATTGCTACAAACTGGGCCCATTACTTCTTGTCCTATCTTCACTAGCTATGGAGAATAATTGACCACTGTCTTCTTTATAACAGCCCTTACCATATTTGGAAACTCACCCAGTCCCCACTTTAATCTTCTTTTCTCAATCCTAAATATGCCCAGTTTCTTTACCTTTCTTTGTAGGTTTTCTAAACCTTTTATCATTTTTGTTGCTTTCCTCTGGACTCTCTCTAACAAAAATGTGGACAAATGGAAGTGCGGAGCCCAAAACTGACACAGTACTCCAGCTGAAGCCTCACCAGTGCCAAGGAGAGTGGAACAGCAGTCTCCTGTGTTTTGCATATAACTCTCCTGTTAATTCACTCCAGAATATAAATCCTTTCAAATCTGCATTACCTTGTTCACTCACATTCAATTTGTGATCCACTCTAACCCCTATATCCTTTTCAGTAGAACTACTACTTAGTCCCTTCTTATATAATTGTGCATTTGATTTTTCCTTCCGAAGTGTATTTTTATATATCTTGTTTCTTTCCCAAAAATACTCCAAATTGTCAAGATAATTTTGAATTCTAATTTCAAGCTGCATGGAACACCTCCCAGCAAGATGTCATCTGCAAATTTTACAAGCATATTCTCCACTCTATTATCCAAGTCATTGTTTAAAATTTTGAAAAGTACTGGACCCAGGACAGAACCCTATAAGGCCCCACTGGATGTGTTATCCCAGTTTGATGGCAAACAGTTGATAACTATGTTTTAAGAACAGACTTTCAACCAGTTATGTGCCCACCTTCTAGTAATTTCATCTAGACCATATTGCCCTAGGTTTACTTATGAGAACATCACATGGAAGCGTGTCAAAAATCTTATTAAAATTAATATACGTCACATCTTCTGCTTCCCCGATCCCCTAGGCAATTCTTTCAAACAAGGAAATTTTTTTTATTTTGGCATGATTTGTTCTTGACAATTCCATATTGGTTATTACTTATTATCCTGTTATCCTTTAATTTCTTGCAAATTGATTGTTTCTTAATTTGTTGCAGTAGATTTCCAAGTATCAGAGTTAGACTAATTGGTTTATAATTCTCCAGGTCTTACCTATTCCACTTTTTATGGATGGGCATTATATTTGCCCTTTTCCACTCCTCTGGGACCTCATCTGTCCTCCAAGAGTTTTCAAAGATAATTGCTAATAATTCTGAGATTGTTTCAGATAGTTCTTTAAGTGACCTCTGGTGAATTTCATTAGGCCTTGTCAAGCTGAATCCATCTAACTAATCAAAATAGTCATCAACCCATTCTTTCCATATTCTGTATTGTTCCTTCTTCCCCCCACCCCCCACCCAATGTTAATATTAATTGTTTAAGTATCTGGTCATTTTTGTAGAAAAGACTGAAGCACAATAGATATTAAACACCTACATCTTTTTTATATCATTCGTTATTAGCTCTGTTTCCCTGCTCCTTTCTTTGTGTTTTGCTCTTAGTGTATTGATAAATAACCTCTTTTTACTACCTTTTATGCCCCTTGGAAGGGGTACCTAATTTTGTGAATTAGACCTTTCTGTTTCTCCTCCTCCCCCAATTTATTGGGGCAATTTTCATTCTTGTTCCTAGAAAAAGAAAAATCAGCTCAGGAAATTGGTGCTGGGTGGGAGGGACAAAAAAGCAGAAAAGAAAACCAAGGAGAGTCACAGATGGATGGTACTATAAATGGAAACAACAGTAAATAATACAGAATACTGTAGTTATCTGGATACAGGCTTAGATCAGTTAAAAGCCAAGAATGGTAGAGACAGTTCAATGAAGACAAATATAGAAGGAGGCGGATGAATGTTTAGAAAAAATGATTTAGCAATGTGTTCAATAAATGGTGAAAAATAATAATAAGACTAAACACGCCAGCCATATTCACACCTACTGTAGGTGGGTATAACTCCTCCTGGAAAATCTGCTTCTTTGTCAAATAAATCTACTCTAAAGACATCAGTGGAAACATAATAAAACCCATATTAGTCTGTTTTAAGACTAGCAAATATATAGATTAATAGAATTAAGAAAACATAGCTAGCATCCAAAATATATGTACCTGATTCTCTACTCTCTGGTGGCTTGTGTGACTATTGATACTTATGTAAAGTGAACTGGATCTTGGTCTCCACTCTAGCTGTTTAGCACTGCTCCAAGAGCTCAATCCTGTTTTCAGTAATCAGCTATGGATTTTGAGAAATCCTCTTTTGCTATACAGCCAGCCTAGGAAGCATGTCAACTGTGAGAAGTTATGTGACTAGAGAATCTTGTGCACTAGAGATCCCTCTTAGCATCATACTCCCTAGAAGGCCATTACAAACTGGTGGAATTTAGAATTCTTGTGTCAGGGGCTGAAACCCTCCAGCTCTCTTCTTGATTGTGTCTACACTTACAGCAATATGTAGAGAACAGATACTGCACACTTAGCTAGAATGAGTATAAATAGCAGTGTAGGCAGTGAGACATAGCTTAGGCACATAATTTTAGAGTATATACCCTTTCTGACATGTTCCCATGGTGCCTCCCATATCTACCTTTTATCTCTAAAGTGTAGAGTCCCATTTCATCCTGCCTGCTAGAGCCTTTGCCCCACTGTGGGAGCCTTTCACTCTCATAAGGAAAGCGGGACTTGTGACAAAGAGGTACTTGTGGTCTGCTTACCTCTCTGCAGCTTACCAGCCCATCACCCTAACTGTTCTGTTCTGTTCTATGTTCTGTTCTCACATTCATCCCTGTAGCAATACTCAATGCCTTCCAGTAGTGCATTAAGCAGCGTGACCAACATCCATCACATGTTTTGTTCTCTCATCCTCTCTTTAGGGAGAGAAAAGTGTATAGTAGAATATTCTGTTTGGGAATTTTTAATCTAATATGTATACATGTATGTTGCTCTGAGTTTATTATAGAAATCAGGTCAAAGAAATTCACCATGCACTTAACTGAAGATGGTGAGGTTGTGATGGGCCCGAGTTCCTAAGGGAATTCATTCTGGAGTCTTGGCCCAGCCCCAGAGAAAGCTCATGTGAGCTTTTATTCTTATTGTACAAGTTCCATTGTGTCAGAAGAATAAAATTGCTGAAATCCAAAGAGCGAATGGGGCCAAGGTTTTGTTATGCACTCAACGTTTTTGCATATTGTACACAACAAGATGCCTTGCTGTTATAACTCGGTAGTTTTTAGACCTATCAACAATAATTTGACTGCTATAGAGTCAGCATATTCATTACCAATAATTGATAGTTATTGACCTAATCATACTAGATCCTTCTGAATTCCTATTCAAGTGAATTCTAATCAAATCTGGAGTTGAGTGCACTCAATCGTATGTGATTATGTAATTTAAAATGATCATAAAGCATGTATGCAAATGGGAGGTGTCTTAATTCTGGCATTTCTTGATCTTTGGCTGTTTGAGTACTCAGCCTGAACTTTCTGTTATTTGATATATAAATAGATATACATACACCTATAACTATAGATGTACCAGCAGAAATATAAATAAAAGCTCATATAATTTAAGGTTATATTTTTTAAATGCTTAAAAGACAGGACATGCAAAAGTTTCTTATTGTAAACTTAACCTTCTCCCATTGCCATGGTATGTAGAGAACCCAGTCATACCCTCCAGTGCATCTGTGCAACCTCCATTGGAATCCATAGATCTATTTAGATGTGCAAGAGAGCAGAATTGTGCTTATTTTGTATATTATAGTTCAGCATGCAATTTAACAGCATAACTAGTAATCAGACAGTTGTGTGTTGCTTATGATACAGTGTTGCTTATGATAATATGATTAATTGAAGTCAATAGAAGGCATATGGATTCTTGGGAGTTGAATAACAAACAAATTAGTTCTTAAGTATACTAATGATTATTACATCCTGCTATATGTATTTTTTGTTAGACTGAAAGAGGATAAAAAGGAAACAAGCTTTGATGCTTCAAGTCTTGCATGGTGTCCAGCCGGTTGAATGAAAAATCAGTTCAACCAGATGTCTTTCCATCCTTCTATGTCACTGACATAATATTTGGCGGAATGGAGTGCAGTTCTTTCAAAAATAAAGACATTATGAACATTAAAGGAAATGGATGCAGACAGCTAGCAGATAGAATAGCTTTTATGCTAGGATGAATTCTTCTCTACTGGACAAGTTATCTGTCCACACAGAGAGAAAATAATGATGATTGTATTGTCGGCTGCTCATAAGCAGCAAGGCATTCCCTTGTATGAATACTACAGTTCTTCTATATGATGGCAGCCTAACAAGAGTGACTCAATCCATCCACATCCTCTCTGTCTGCCTTCCTTTACTCCTCCTCTGATGCTATGCTATGTCAGTTAGACTTTAGCGCCTCTGGAAACCAGGGCTCTGTATTGATAAATATGGCCAGTGGAAAATGGAAAAAAGTTTTTCAACTTTATTATACACTAGAAGACTTACACAGGCCTCCTGCCAGCATTCCCTTGATGGGTTCAGGGGCAGCAGGGGCCCCAACCTGGGGTCAAGGGTTGGGGCCACACAGGCCCCCCCCTGCTAGCACACCCCAGCCCAGGGGTGGGGGAGAATGGGGGGTTATGCAGGCCTACCCACTGGTGCTTGCTGGGGCCAGCCAGGGAGGGGCCATGCAGGCTGGCCATCTGCAGCCACACCAGGAGGCCCAGCAGTGCTGGTAGGGGGAAAACTTCCAGTGGGTTCGGGGGGGAGGGGGGCTAGGACTGTGTTGCCCAGACCCAGTGGTGCTCCTGGGGAGGGGCTGTTGTGGTGGTGCTAGTGGGGCTTTCTTCCCCTCACCCCCAGTCCAGTGCTAGAGCTGAGGGCCATGGGGAGGGCCTTGGGGGAAGGGGGGCTACTTATCTGGGCCAGAGGCAGACAAGATGGTGAGCCCCAGCCAGCCACTGTCTTGGCGGTATGGTTGCCCCCAGTGGTCACTCTGCAGGATAGCTGACCCTTGCGCTCACTGTCACCAGTGGTGATACTTAGTATTGCATCCCTCCTCTCTTTGTCCCCTCCCTTTCTGTGTTATGGAAAACAATCAAATTTCAGGCACTTCCCTTTTTCCCAACACAACCAATCTCTGACCTTGCTTTAAGTTATGCTGAGAGGTAGCAGCATGCCAAATTTGGTGGTCCTAGCTCTTACCGTTTAGGAGGAATTCTTGAACAAACAGACTCACAGACAGACAGACACACACATCTCTAATTATATATGTAGATAGTTTACTATTATAAGCCCAGGTAGACTTTCTTCTGTACCACATGATACATAGAAGTATTCACTTAGCTTTTGGCATAACTCTCTTTCTTTTTTATCCTTACAATATCCAGTCTTATAAACATAATTCTGGCCCTCTTCCTGGTACACACACTCCAGTGCTTGCCATTATGTTGTGGCTAATTAACAATTTAGGCCAATAATTAGATTAGTCTGACTTCCTAAATTTGTTCAGAAAATCTTTCAAAAGTAACCAAAATGTTTAGAGACCTACAGTAAACTCATTACAACTTAACATGGCAATGATTACAAAGAATGTTTGCTATATCTAAACAAATAACACAGTAATTGAAGAAACAATGTTGAATCCCCACATATACAGCCACCAATAATTAATTCAAATGAATGCCTGGTTATAGAACAATTGAATAATCTCACTATTCTGATTCTCACCAAGAAATTACCAGCTGAGAATAGTGATGTTGCTGGCAATACCAGGTGGTGTCTCATATACAGAAAGGAACCTGCTTCTCATAAATAGCAGGTCTGCACTGCTAAGGTACATACACTTGCTCCCTAGTTTGAACTTAGAGAACTAAATGTGAACCTAGGAAGAAGTGTTCAAATTTAGGTAATGAGTGGGCTAGGTTTAGGTTTGCAACCGATAATAGGTCTAGTATTTGAGCTTCAATCTGATGACACTCAAAACTGATGAGTTCATCTTGTGAAGTTTTCACCCCAAATAATACAAAATCAGGCATTCTCACAGAATTCCCTGTGTACTGGGCTGCATCTGAACTGCTCCTAAAATATAACATCCTTTTCCATTTTAGATTTGTCTTCCCCCTGTTCTCCACATTTTCTGGCCAATAAGTAATTTTAGATGATTATATAGGAACAAAAATCAAAGGTGTTAATATGACCTTGAACAGTGTGCTATTAATCAGTTTTAATGAAGTTTCAGGGTTTGGTATATAGATACTCTAGCCTGCTTGGTACCATGGCAAACAAAAATGAAAATTCATGCCAAAGGTCAGAAATGTATTGATTGAATTCAGATCTAAGTTTCTGGCTCAGTAATCGAAGCATGATTTATGGAAACAGAAGAGGCCAATAGTCAGTTTAATCTGTTATTCCTTATAGCTCTCTCATGTGTGTGTATATACAGATAGAAACACACATACAGCATGGTATCTAACCCTCCAGTATTAGCCTATATCAGATATTTCAGAGGAGGGCAAAATGTATATGAATGATAAATTACTGCCATACCATTGACTTCTTATCCTCTGTCAGTGATCAGTATAAGTCCTAAAGCATGAGTATGTTTATCCCATATATAGTTCTCTGAGCACTACATACCTTGTAAGACAGCAACTGTATGGACATTTGTACAAGTTTCACTGCTTTTTTGTTTAACATTATCAGTCTGCTCCACAAAATCCAGTACCAAGGGATTAATAATCATAGAAGAAAATAAATATATTTCTTCCTGACAGTTGTGTTGGAGAGAGGATCAGGATGAGGAGATAAGTGCAAGGGAAATTTTAAAATGAATTGTTTTTACTTTGTTTGTGTCATATTTCACTTCATCATGGAATAGCTGCAAAACTAGATATGTTCCTGATGCAATTGTGATAGCCAAATGCAATATTTTTTATCAACATTGTATAGCCAGCCAATGTAAAGTCAAGGTGTATGCAATGAGTGAGATGGAGACATTAGTTAACTTCTTCTGCCTTTGTACATGTAAATGTATGTCCAAGAAGAATGTGTATGTTTTGAAAAGTGAGCTGCAGCTATGTAACAGACTAAGAGGATTGTTGGCTCAGACATGATGTCAGATTTCCTAAAAAAAAATCTTAGTTTCTTATGTTTCAACTCAGATTTCAAGAATGGTGGAAAGAACTTTCTGATCAACAAGAATGTTGGGGTTTGATTTTCTTTAGATATTTGTGCTCTTTAAGAGGAAAGAGAGGACAAAGCTATTTTTAGCTGACGTCAGCCATGCTTCCTCAGCTATGATCTAGATCTGCTCAGTCTGCTGCTCCTCCAAACCAGCATTCCCCCCCCACACTCTCTGACCAGCCTCCCATCCTGTCCCGGGGTTTACCTTGCCTATTCATTTTCTGGATTTCAGATACTTACATTTATTCTGAGGTAAATAGGATGACGTTTAATAAGACAAATGCAAAGTACTCCACTTAGGAAGGAACAAACAGTCTCACACATACAGAATGGGAAGCGACTGTCTAGGAAAGAGTACTGCAGAAAGGGATCTAGGGGTCATAGTGGACCACAAGCTAAATGAGTCAATAGTGTGACACTGTTGCAAAAAAGCAAACATGATTGTGGGATGCATTAACAGGTGTGCTGTGAGCGAGACATGAAAAGTCATTCTTCCGCTTTACTCTGCACTGATTAGGACTTAGCTGGAGTATTGTGTCCAGTTCTGGGCACCACATTTCAAGAAAGATGTGGAGAAATTGGAGACTGTCCAGAGAAGAGCAACAAGAATGATTAAAGGTCTAGAGAACATGACCTATGAAGGAAGATTGAAAGAATTGGGCTTGTTTAGTTTGGAAAGGAGAAGACTGACAGGGGACATGATAGTGGTTTTCAGGTATTTAAAAGAGGAGGGAGAAAAATTGTTCTCCTTAGCTTCTGAGGATAGGATAAGAAGCAATGGGCTTAAACTGCAGCAAGGGAGGTTTAGGCTGGACATTAGGAAAAACTTCCTAGCGGTCAGGGTGGTGAAACACTGAAATAAGTTGCCTAGGGAGGTTGTGAAATCTCCATCTCTGGAGATATTTAAGGTCAGGTTAGACAGACAGCTATCGGGGTGGTCTAGATGGTACTGGGTCCTGCCATGAGGGCTGGGGACTGAACTCAATGACCTCTCGAGGTCCCTTCCAGTTCTAGTGTTCTACGATTCTATGATTCCTTCATTCCCCCACCCCAACCCTAGATTCCAGCTCATATGAAGGAGCTCAAAGAGGAGTTCAGGCACCCTAAGTATGGAAGCACCCCAGAACCTGGCTCCCATGTGTGGGGTGAGGCAGTGGCCCATAGATCCACATGTCCACACACAGAGGAGACAGGGCATGGAGTTCAGACTTGAGGAGATAGGAAACCCTCCTCCTCCCCCCATCCCAGTTCACATGAAGTAGGGGTTCAGGGGCCCCTGATTCTGGTGGACATAGAGAAGGAGAGAATGTAGAGCTGGTAGCCATTTCTCTTCCAGGCCCCTGCCATTCACCCCCATGTGTCTCTTCCCGCACCAGAGCCCCCTGACTCTCACTTCCCCACCACCCATTCTTTTTTATCCCCTTTCCTTTCAAAGCAGGACCAAATCCTCCTCACTGCTATTTCCCCACTTCTCTATGTCCTAAAATGCTCTTTCTCTGTCAGCAAGCATTCACTTTTTGTTAAAAAAAATACTTTGATCACGTTCTCTCAAATAAAAGAAAATCCCTGGCCGTAACAGATTTTACCAATATCTTAGCTAAGATTTTCACACAGGTGACAATGGTGAGATGGGTCAGATTCAAAGGCTTACTGTTTATACCCTAGAACTATTCATTTGATGTTAAATTTTGATGGCTAACAATCCTATTCAATTCTCTGGCCCTCTTTGCTCAGTGTAATTCCTTCAGCATATCAGTGCGTGAAGCCTGCAATGTGCTAAATGGGACAAGTAAATTCTTCTTGAGGTTAGCATTCTGATTTTCCCAAAAAGGCTAGCAGTAGATGTCAGGCATCTGCTTGGATAACATTTGAGCTCTGGGCACCCTGGTGTAATGATCTGAGCCTTGGGTCAGTCTTTGGGTATGTCTAGACTACATGCCTCTGTTGGCAGAGGCATGTAAAATAGGCTACCCGACCTAGTCAATGAAGCCGGGATTTAAATATCCCCGGCTTCATTAAAATAAAAATGGCTGCCATGCTGTGCCGGCTCAGCTGATTGTCAGCACAGCGTGGTAGTCGAGACATGGATCGGTCAACAGGGGAAGCCATTGTCGACCACTCCTGTAAACCTTGATATAAAATCATGAGTGGTGAGTGGTGTGGAAAGGGTGAATAAAGAAAAGTTATTCATTAGTTCCCATAATATAAGGACTAGAAGACACCAAATGAAATTAATGGGTAGCAGGTTTAAAACTAATAAGCGAAAGTTCTTCTTCACACAGCGCATAGTTAGCCTGTGGAACTCCTTGCCAGAGGAGGCTGTGAAGGCTAGAACTATAACAGAGTTTAAAGAGAAGCTAGATAAATTCATGGAGGTTAGGTCCATAAAAGGCTATTAGCCAGGGGATAGAAATGGTGTCCCTGGCCTCTGTTTGTCAGAGGCTGGAGAGGGATGGCATGAGACAAATCGCTTGATCATTGTCTTCGGTCCACCCCCTCCGGGGCACCTGGCGCTGGCCACTGTTGGCAGACAGGCTACTGGGCTAGATGGACCTTTGGTCTGACCCAGTATGGCCATTCTTATGTTCTTATGAGCTTATGACAAGCAGCTGAGCCGGCACTGTGCGATGGCCATTTTTATTTTAATGAAGCCGGGGATATTTAAATCCCGGTTTCATTGACTATGTCGGGTAGTCTATTTTACATGCCTCTGCTGACAGAGGCATGTAGTCTAGACATACCCTTAATGTATAATGAAGGAAGTGTTCTCAGACAATTTGAACTTTAAAAAATGCTGGGTTTTAGTCAAGGGCTATCTTGGGAATCCCCTTGTCTAATGCCCCAAAATTTGGAAAGTTCACAGACATCCATGTCCTCATGTAGCACACCAAATTTCAAGGCAATCTGAGCAACTGTGTAATTGTTAGAGGACGTAGAGTGAAGTTTTAAAACAAAAATTTGGTTTTTACCTTAACAATAGCAGAGCTGTTGAGATGTGTAAAATATTCTGTTAAAAAGGACATTATTAAATTGCAAAGTCAAGAACTCAAAAGTTAGGAAATGCCAGAAATAAAGTTGTCTGTGCAACCTTAATTCAACCTCCTTGTCCGTATTTGAGCATGCTCACTTAATGTGCAACTTTTCAATGTTTGCTTTCATCTCATTGTTCAATATGCAGTCCTATGCCTCTATTTATGATAGGGTGTGTCTAGACTACAGGGTTTTGTCGGCAAAAGTGGACTTTTGTCAACAAAACTATACCTGAGTCTACATTACCGCCGAGTTCTGTTGACATAACATCGACAGAACTCGGCAGTTTTGTTGATGGCAGTAAACCTCATTCTACGAGGGATAACGCCTTTTGTCGACAGAGTTCTGTCGACAGAAGGAGCTATTGCATCTACACTGTCCTTTGCGTCTACATTGTCATGTCGACAAAGCGGCTTGCTTTGTCGACAGAACTGGATGTAGTCTAGATGCTCTTTGTCGACAGAAGCTTTGTCAACAGTATCTGTTGACAAAGCCTCTGTCAACAAAAGCCTGTAGTCTAGACGTACCCATTCTGTCGACAAAGCTTCTGTCGACAAAGAGCGTCTAGACTACAGCCAGTTCTGTCGACAAAGCAAGCCGCTTTTTCGACAGAGAGTCTAGACGTTCTCTTTTGAAAAAGCACAGTGTGGATGCAATAGCGCCTTTTGTCAACAGAACTCTGTCGACAAAAGGCGTTATTCCTTGTAGAATGAGGTTTACCGCCATCGACAAAACTGCCGCGTTCTGTCGACTTACTGTCGACAGAACTCGGCGGTAGTGTAGACGCAGGTATAGTTTTGTTGACAAAAGTCCACTTTTGTCAACAAAACCCTGTAGTCTAGACACACCCATGCTCTCTTCAGCCCCTGTTCTGAAAACAGAATTATTAATTTCCTCAGAACTTTTCTTTGGTGCTTATCACTATGGTATCTATGTATTTAATGAACATTAATGAATTTACTTTTGTAATATCCCTGTGAGATGAGGGGTATTATTATTTTTCATAGATCTCTGGGGAATTGCCTTGCTAAAATCTAAGAAGCCTGTACTGATTATGTAAGAACTAAGATTTTTTTTCAGAGACTTCTAACTTTGTGAGAGGTAGGTGGATTTTCAGAGGGAGGGCAAAAGGCCACCCCTCTGCCAAATTTCAAGTCCCTGTCCCAAAGCATGGAGTGCTAGAATATGTTAAAGAAAAGGAAGTCAGATTTTTTTTTTTACATGGGGATAGTATATTTTGCCCTAGTATTTTTCTTGGAGACAGCTGCCCGATTTAGCTGAAATTTTCCAGAAAGATTTGACCTCAGGCAGATACTTTGTATGTGAAATTTTAGCCCATTTAAAGTTTACACGTTATAAGTAATTGAAAATAGGCTCTTATAATGAAATGTGTAGGGTAATCTTAAGAATAGGCTATGCTATATATAGGTACTGCTTACTTTTAAGGTCCCATTACAAGACTCTGTTTTCAGTTGCTTACACATAAGTTTTGCTATGCTATATGAAGGTACTACCAGTGATCATTGCAGTCAAAAAGCTTTGGCAACTGTGTCATGAGATCCACTGACCAGCCAACATTTTAAAGTGGCAGTGATGTATGGAAGCTCCAGTCAAAAGTATAACTGAAGAATGATGGAATGCCAGTTTCCATATAAATATTAATATGTTAAATATTGTAGAAGGGGTAAGTAAGAAATATATACATGAAATATACTCACTAAAATTAAAGAAATATCATCTGCTTATTTTTCCTCATTACCAAACAGAACTAGGGAAGATTGTACACTATCACCCCAAAATGGGCAACAGTGTTAAAGAGCAATGTTGTTACGCCAATGGTGGCTATCCACATTTGCTGTTTTGTCTTATGCTGGTGTAGCCCAAGCTCCAGTGTGTTTCAGCAGCAGCCCTGGGAACTACAAGTTGTGGATTACAAACTGCAGCATATTGGGAGAACTTCCTGGTTCCTGCCAGGATGTGCTCTCTGCCCCCAGCAGGGTCTCAGCAGGGACTGTGCTAGAAGCAGCTCACAGGCTGCATGCTGAGAGGAGGGGCTGCTGAACTGTGATCCTATTTTATGTTTTTTTTACAGAATAAAGCCTGTTCCTGGTGGTTTGTCCAAGTGGGTTGGGTCTGAGGTGCACACACACACACAATACACACAATGCAGGGCACACTAAGCAGCCTCAGGCCTAGCCTCCCACAAGGCTTCCCCTATGCTGAATAACCTCACACTGGGCTAGCGAACAGGAGGGGTTACACTAGTAGAATAATATCCATGATACCTGAGACCCTTGTTAGGATGGAAGTTTATTTTCACATTAACATGCTTGGATGGAGTCTTTACATAGCTTTACCCTCCAAATGAGGTACTGGTAGAAGTCTAAGACTTCATTTTGTTAATATGCTATTTTTTTCCAGTAAATATGTTGCTGGAGACAGTGCTGCTGTTCCATAACACTGCTCTGCTTTGCGCTCATTCCCTCCTATATTCCTGCTGTACAAATACGTACTTGAAAACCATCCAAAACTGAGCACTAAGTAAAAGTTGTTGATAATACACCACAGTAGTGATAGGAGAACCAATTATATCAGTGTTTCTCAACGTGGGTTCCGTCGACTCCTAGGGGCCTGTGAGGAATTCCAGAGAGTTTGTGGTCCCTAATCCTCCCCGTCCCTCTCTCAACTCATCCTCAATTTGCCCAGGGTCTCTAGCCTATAAACTTTTACTTTAACATAATATAGGTTTCTACAGTCAAAGCAACCTTGAGTAAATTATCATACCTTGTGAAAAAACACATAGAGACGTTTTGTGTGTTGTTTCACAGTTTTCTCTGCACTAACAATTGTGATGAAATAATCATATGCAAATCAATCAATGTTAAATGATTATCTCACTTTCTAACATAGGGTATATTGAGAGCAAACCTTATTTCTGAGACGTTTCTGCTATGGCTGAATTCAGCTGCTTAATCCACTTTTCATCTTGACATAGGATAAATACAGTCTGCTTGCTGTATTTTCCATTCCAGAGGAATATGGAAGTCCATCATTTTTAGATATAAATGTTGTCTTCATTTCTTTTATTTGGCTGGCAAGATAATTGGGAATTCTCAAGAAACTATTTCATGGTGGCAGCCTACCCCTTCCACGTTGCCTGTTTCTAGCTGCAAAGCGTAGAAATAGATATTTACCCTTCTTGTATTTTCTGCAGTGTAATGATAAATCCAGTGTTCTCCCCAAAGAACAACCAGATTGTGACAGGCTTTTGAAACTGCACCCAGTCAATGATCAGCTGCCTGAAAGATTTCAGCGGGTGTAAACTCTTCAGGGGGGAATATTTGAACTGATGAGTCTCCTGTGCTTTTCAAGAGGAGAAATACTTTCATGCTATGTATTCCCATAACTTGTGCTGCCTGGGATTAAAATGTTGCAATTGCAATGACATTTCTATTGTCCATGTAAAAAATACATCTTAGAAAAGACCACGCTGGGTCCTCTGTCTGCCCCAAGTCCATACTCCATTTGAAGTCAAGATATATGTTGCATATGGGCTCTTACTCTCCCCTTGCATATCTGTGTACACTATTATTTTAGCACAAAGCCACTCCTGGCAAATTAGACACTAGATGTTCAACATTCAGATGAATAGTATAGCTGGAGTTCAGAGCCCTCACACAGAGTTCTAGGGTGTTTGGATTCAGGGTATGGTTCAAACGCATCTCTGATATTTATCAAATCACAGTAACAGAAACTAATTTTCTAAACTGACAGTGCTGGTTCACAGCTGGTAGAAGGAGACAGAGAAATGACTAAATTTAGTAACATTGGCATAAAAATAAAAAGGCGGGCTAGACACACGAATAGATGCAATCAGCTCATTTTGGATATTTCTCTGACTGGTAAAAAGTGCCATTTTATTATCCAGTATTTGTTTTGAAACTCAGTTGTTCCGTTTGATTAGGAGTCTACCTTTCACATCCATACTCTTTGTTTGTTTTCTAATATTTGTACTGAACAACACTTAATCGAATCACAGTCATACCAATATTAAAAAAACACACAATAATAATTTGTGTTTTGTATTTAGAGAACAGGCTCAAGATAAACAATTTTCAATACATTTGAATTAGGAGTTATTTGAGTCTTTCCACAGGTAAGCCTTGCATCAGGTTAATGATATCTTCGTGTAAGTTCCCAAAGAAATGCAAATAAATAGCTAAAACAAACCCTGTTGTAATGATTTTAGACATCAGGCATGCACAGCCAAACACTTTTAAACTGTAACTCTGAGATTATGTATAGTCTTTTGAATCCCCAAGATTTAATTTGTAGAAAATGCTGTAAAGTAATGTAAATGCTCCTCTTACAGCTGCAGTATAGTACTTGTGTGACACTTGCAATAGTGGGGAACTATGATGCACAAGTCTGAGTATATTGATGATAATGCTTCAGGAGTGCATGAAAGACAGTGCTTTGGAGTGATTGGAACTGCCACACTCTCTGAGGGTGTGTCTAGACTACAGGGTTTTGTCGACAAAAGTGGACTTTTGTCAACAAAACTATACCTGCGTTTACACTGCCGCTGAGTTCTGTCGAGATAATGTTCACAGAACTCAGCAGTTTTGTCAACAGCTGTAAACCTCATTCTATGAGGAATAACTCCTTTGTCAACAGAGTTCTGTTGACAAAAGGTAAGTGTGGACGCAGGGGAGAAGTTATGTTGACAGTAAAGGCCTCCAGGAAGAAGCCCTAGTGGACACTCCTGCCACTGCTTTCCACTGTATTGTTCCTGCCTGTAGCCATCTTTAAAAGGCACAGGCACCCAGGATCAGCACTCTGGCAACAAGCCAGCTCCAGAGAGAACCCTGATTGCACAGCTCTTCCCGGTAGGGACACTCGGGAGACATGTTGCAGGGACAAGCCCCCCAAGACCTCCCTGGCCCTTCCAGGGACACATCGCCCCAGGAAGGCAGGGGCATCAAGCGCCAGGCACCCTCCTGGTCTGGGCCAGAGATAAAATCCCTCTTGGGGCTCTGGGCTGAGGAGGTGTCTCTCCAGGCCATGAAGTCCAGCAGGAGGAGGAATGCGGACATTTATGCCCTAATGGCAGAAGGCCTGGCTACAAAAGGTGAAGGAGCTGCAGCAGGGGTATGTTAAAGCCCATGAGCACAGCTCCCGCTCTGAGGAAGCACCGCACTACTGTGCGTATTATGAGGAGATTGACCAGATCCTGGAGGCAGGGGAACCCCTGCCTCCCGAGCGGCTAGTGGAGTCTGGGCTGGAGACCCCTGGTCAGCAGTGGCCGCAACAACAGTCAGATGACCAGGAGCTCCAAGAGGAGGAAGAGGAGGAGGAAGACAGCACCCGGAGCACCCAGGAGCCAGGCGCTGACGCTCAGGGGGCCTCGCAGACCACCTCGGACACCGGGGAGGGAACATCAGGTGAGTGCTGTGAGGTCCACCACAACACAGGGCAGGGCAGGCAGGAGCAAAGGGGATGGTGCAGTGCTGTGACATGTCATGCTGATCACAGCCGGGGGGGAAGGAGGGCACACCCATGGCCGCCCTCAGGGAGGGCCATTCTACCCCTGCACCCGCACGGCTGCGAGGCACCATGTGCTCCTGCAGGCAGTGATGCCAGGTGCAGGCATGGGTCGGGGACGCAGGGATTGCCTCACATCTGCAGGCCTCTCAGCACTCTGCGGGAACCCCAACCGTGGCCTGACACTTGTCTGTGCTGCTTGGCCATGGGGTGTGTGTGAGGAGGGGCAGGATGGTGGCCTGCACACCTTCTGGGCTCCAGGGAGGCTGTGACTGTGGGCCAGGCCACACCATGCCTTACTGAGATGCACATGAGCAGCCTCTGATCCTAGGACAGGCACTGGCTGCTGAGAAGAAGGAGGGCATGCCATCTCAGGGAAAGTGTGAGCATGTTTGACTGATGACTTTTCCCTCTTGTCCTCCACAGCTGGACCAGCTGACCAGGAGGCGGGGGGGGGGGGCACACCTGCCCCACCACCCAGACGGCTGCAGGGAACCCGTCAGCACTGGTGCACCTATTTAAACCTGGTGTGCCAGCACATAGCAGTCCTGCAACGGATGCAGGACTCAGTGGACAGGAGGCTGGAGGCAGAAGCAGAGTGGCGCCGGTGCTTGCTGGAGAAATTCGCCCAGCAGTGCAGAGACATCTGTGCTGTGATCTGGGAGGCCATGGCTTTCCCCGGTCCTGTGCCTGGTCCTGCTCCTCCTCCTCAGCCTGCCCCCCCCCCCAGCCCCTGCCATCCCAGACCCAGGTCCAGCCCCACCTCCTGCCCAGCCCCCTGCTATCACAGCCCACACATGCAGCCGGGTGCGAGAAGGCCTCCGCAGCCAAACTGCCAGGGGCTCTTCCTCCACGCAGCCCCCTCAGCCCTGAGCCTCCTTCTCCCCTTCCTGGTTGACATTCCCCCTTCCCACCAGTGAGAGTAACTGTGGGAAGCACTTTATTTTGTTAGCAAACAGTTTATTTTCTCTGAAAAAGAGTTATTTCTTTTATTTTGTACAAAAAGCAACAGTGCAATAAACAGTTCAAATGTTTTCACCAGCACCTGTCCCTGTTCTCAGTGTGTGAGGAAGGAGTAGAATGTGTGAATGTGGGGCTGGGAGGGGTTTTGGGAAGGAAGGCAGTGGGAGCATGGGGCAATCCCACATTTGGAAGACCCTGGGAAAACTCATCGGCCTCCATGGGAGAATTGCTCCCTCAGGGCTTCTTGGCTTTGCAATCCCGACTGGTGGGCTTGCCGGATGGCAGCTGTCCAGGGCTGCTCAAAGTGCCTCCCCTCCACATCAGCCCATGCATTTTGTGTGTAGATGCGTTATTTCGAAATAAGCTATTTTGAAATAACTATTTCTAAATTAGATATTTCGAAATAACGCTGTAGTGCAGACATACCCTTAGAGTATAGGAGAGAATCAGGTTATAAACTTCCAGAAGGGTTCCGATTTAAGTGGTGGTATTCAGGGTACCTGGGCTCAAGTAATAGGGCAGTGTCATAGAAAGATAAAGAATGAAAACCTTTCAGTAGTCAAATGTTGGTGTAACTTATTGGGTGTAAGAGGGTAAGAAGGCAAAGAAGCATAACTTGTGTCAATCTGCCACTGTGGGAGTGCAAAAGAAGTGTCAATGACGGATTGCATATTGTACACAAACACAATGGCTCTGGTATAAGAGTATGTAACTTCAGAGACAGTGGGGGAAAGTCCTGAGCCAGTACTCCTCCAAACAGCCCTTCACCCTTCCTGCTTCGTGTACCCATTGTTGGGGCTTTTCTGGCCAGAGGAAAACTATGTACTGGAGAGTCCTCTCTGTTGCCCCTTCCATATTAAATTACCACTGACAGGGGCCCTTGACTTGCAGATGCTGGGAGAGACCCAGAGTGATTCTGGCCTAAAACATTAGAATTCTTACAAGTTGTCTGATAGGTAGTGAATAATCTCACCAATACAATACTCACAAATGACTATTATAAATTAGGAGCAGCATATCAATGCCAAATGATGTTTTGTGGAAAATGGACTATCACACTATGTGTGTTATATTTATAACATGGTTACTCAATTCAACAAGGGTATGTCTACACTACAGCGTTATTTCGAAATAATGCACCTAGACACAAAATGCATTTTGAAATAGCGTTTTGCTATTTCAAAATAGCGTGTCCACACTGATAGGACGCTGAATCGCATTTAAGGCCAGCCAGAACCAATTCTGGCAGGGCATCAGGTCAGGAGTTACCTTGTGTGGCTGCTGCCTGAGGCTATCTGAGACCTGTGTTTAAAGGAAACCCCGCCCCCCCTCCCCGGACAGCCTGCTTGCTTGCCTACCTTGCTGAGGGACAGCAAAGCATTTTTTTTCTCTGCGTGCTCTGATTGCCCTTACTCAGGACACCACAGCACGCTTCAGCATGGAGCCGGAGCCGCCCCTGGGCACTCTGGTGCTTCTCCTGGACGTGTTGCTGTGAGCCTGGCAGCACATTCTGCAGGCAGTAACAGTTTCCCTGGTGTGCCCCACTGGGGGCTTGTGCCTCATTCCTCCCTCACATCCTTCCACTTACCCCTCCCTAACCCCCCTTCCTGCTGTACAATAAAATACACGTGTTCATTACAACAAAGCCTCTTTATTGAACAAAACTGGGGTGGGGGAGGAATTAAACTGATGTGAGACTGGGGAAAGAAGGTGGGAGAGGGGAGGAGGGAGGGTGGGAGGAGGGAGCTGGCAGGGGGAGGCAAGGGGAGGAAGGGGGAGGAGAAGCTCAGGGCTCAGGGTTGGGGGGTCTTGCTGGTCCAACTGTCTCCCAGTACCGTGGGTGTGGGGGCCTTGGTGTCCCTGGGTGTGTGGGGAGGAAGAAGCAGGAGGGGGAGAAGGAGTGGGAGCAGGAGCGGTAACTGGGGAGGCAGCAGGGGCTGGAGCAGCAGGAGGCAGCAGGCTCTGCCCAGGGTCGATGACCACGTGGGGGGCACGGATCATCCTGCCCCCCAGGATGCGGTCCATGACATCAAAATAGGGGCAGAGGTCTGGGTCTGCCCCTGGTTGGGAGCTGCCCCCTGTGGCCCTGGCATACGCCTGCCACAGTTCCTTGATTTTCATGCGAACCTGCTCCTGGGTTCGCATGTGGCCTTTGGTGGCCAGGCTGGCAGCCATCCACCTGTAGACGGTTGCGTCCCTCCATTTAGTGTGGAGATCATGGACGTTGGAGGCATCCCCCCAAACCTGAATTAGGTCCCTGATCTCCATACTGGACCAGGAAGGCGCCCACCTTTTCTGGCCCTGGCAGGCTCCTGGGAGCTGGCAGGCTGGTCCTGGGAGCGGTGGAGGGCTGGCTGGCACTGGCTGCCTGGCTCATGCTGGGGCCACTGGGTCAGGTGCAGCAACTGCTGGCTCTGGGCTGGCAGTCTTGGAGCTGGCATAGGCACTGTGGCCAGAGTCCATCCCTTTAAGGGCTCCGGGGAGAGGGGGAGGAAGAGGCGTTTTCTTGGTTGTGCCCAGAGTGGCCACCAGGGCACCCTGGGAAGGGCTGGAGGGCCCCTATTTCGAAATAAGCATGTACACAATGCTTATTTCGAAATAGCAATTTTGAAATTGGTGCTATTCCTCGTGGAATGAGATTTACTAATTTTGAAATAAGCCTTCCGCTATTTCGATTCAATTTCGAAATAGCGGTTTGGCTGTGTAGATGCTGGTTAAGTTATTTCGAAATAATGGCTGTTATTTCGAAATAACTTTGCTGTGTAGACATACCCATAGCCATAGGTACATATTATACATTAAAAATCAATAATAGGAATATAATTCAGTTGCAGAACTCTATGATTAGCTGGAATCTGTCAACATATATTGGATTTGCTAACTCCTATGAACACAACAGCAATGTATCTGTTACTTAGACCAGAAGAGACATGATTCTATTTTTACTGTTAATGGGTTATGACTTCTGAACACCTGGTTTTTTTCATTTATTTAGAAAATGCAACTGGTCGGGGGGGGGGGGAGAGATTTGTTTAGATTTGTAGCTGTGGTTTTTAGCACTGTAATGAAAATATTTTTCCAGAAGATAGTACACATAAAAATAGGTTAAGATATTTTTTAACTTTCTTTGCAAGAAACTGTCCTCATTGACAGGGGCCACTATCAGAGAAAGGGAGTGAAATTAAGTTCTGATTTCTATCTCCAGCTCCATTAGTGACTCTCTGTTTCAAATTGTGTCTCAATCAAACTTTGCTCATCTATAAAATTGCCATTAAAATATATACACAGAGACTTGTTTTATGTTTTCAGAGTGCTGTGATTTCCCCCAAAGGTGGATCAGACTGCAAAGGAAGTGAAGGAAAGAGGGAAAGACTGGAGACACAACTGAGAGTGGCAGGGTCTTAAACATTACTCCAGCATTTCCGGAGTAAGGAATGGCCACTACAAGGACAGTGAGGGTGTGTCTAGACTACACGGTTTTGTCGACAAAAGTGGACTTTTGTCGACAAAACTATACCTGCGTCTACACTAGTGCCAAGTTCTGTCGACATAACATTGACAGAACTCGGCAGTTTTGTCGATGGTAGTAAATCTCATTCTATGAGGAATAACGCCTTTTGTCGACAGAGTTCTGTAGACAATAGGCGTTATTGCATCTACCCTGTCCTTTGCATCTACACTCTCATGTCGACAAAGCGGCTTGCTTTGTCGACAGAACTGGATGTAGTCTATACTCTTTTTGTCGACAGAAGCTTTGTCGACAGTATCTGTCAACAAAGCCTCTGTCAACAAAAGCCTGTAGTCTAGACGTACCCTGAGAGATACTGAGTTGAAGGTTCAGTGGAGGGAACAGCTGATAAAGCTCAGATGTCAGGATAAACTTATTCTACATAAAACAGGATTTCCAGAGAGAGAGCAGGATGGGGGAAGATGGAGTGCCAGTAAAAGGCCATCGATATTACAGTCAATACATGACATTTAATATTAGAGGCAGGTCAATCATTAAACCATCTACTAGTAATGGAAGAACCTAACTATTTTTCCAGGCTTGTTCTGAGGAAGAGAATGGTTTGGGAAGGTAAAACTGCTTGCTTGGGAAGGATTTTTTAATGTGACTATCAGATTAGCTGGAATTTTGTATGTAATATTAAATTAGCTGTATATTTGCCCTAGGAGAAGCATATTTTAAAATCTAAATAAGCAAATAAAATAAATAGGAGACTAAACGTTAAGTTGTTCCATTTGGAATGCTTATCCAAAAGTCGTTCAACCCTTTTTGGTCTGGAAACAGTGCTGAAAGATCAAGCTATCTTGTGAGACTGCCAATACTTCATGGTTTTAGCCAGATTTGGAAATATGATTATTTGTTATATGCATTTCTAAGGTGCCCATTCCCACAGTAACTGGGATTGTATCTTTTCCCACAGTATTTCTATGGCTTCTGGGTGGAAGTTTCGAGCAATGGTTATTAATTTCTTATTGGTATGCATCCTGGCCTATACACTCCTATTTATCCCGCTTTTGGCCATTTATCAATAGTTGCTTGTCCATTTCAAATCATGTCATTTTGATTTCATTGATTTACTACTTCACGGTTCAGTTTGTCCCCTATGTCACCCCTGCCATGTGTGCACCCATCAGTTCTATATCCTCTGTGACTCATGACATAGCTTTCACACTGTTTGCTGCAGATAAGATTTTCCATGTTACACACCAACAGATTTCAAGGGCTTACTTAGGCAGCCAGTGGAATACCAAGGTATTCAGAAAGCACAGAGATGTATGCAGTATGGCTTGAACAAAACAGAGTAGCTCCACTTTTGGTGACAGTTACAAAATGCTCGTGAATTTTGACTTGATTTTTTTTTCCTCTTCTCAAGGATTCTTTTAGAAGTAATGGCACTTTCAGTGTTATTTCCTGCCCGGTTAAACACTTATTTGACACACCTCCTATTTAGGCAAGACCAATTGATTTATGACCATGTCTGTCCTATGCTTTTCTATCTATAGGCTAGACAGTAGGCTTGTAATGTATTATGCCTCACAAATAAAATTAAATATAAGATACTGTGTTAACATACCCTGGTTTAAAAGGACCAGGCCATTATCTCTGGGCCAAAGGCAAAACCAGCTCTGGGACAATATTTCAAAGTGCACAGAGGAAGAGAAAGAACTGGGTGTATTGGTTGATCATGGGATGACTATGAGCTGCCAATGCGATGTGGCCATGAAAAATTCTAACAAAGTCTGAAGCTGCATCAGGAGAGGTATTTCCAGTACAGACAGGGAAATGTCAGTACCATTATACAAGGCACTGTGCAATTCTGGTCTCCCATGTTTAAGAAAGATGAATTCAAGGTGGAACAGGTGAAGAGAAGGGCTAGGATGATTCCAAGAATGGAATCCTACCTTATGAGAGGATACTCAAAGAACTTGGCTTGTTTGGCCTAAAGGAAGAAGAAATTATGTCCTTTTTCCTTTAACTTAAATTAACTAAAAGATGCTATGGGCCAATATGCCATCTGATTTTCACAATTTTTCTCAAATATTTAAATGTGTCCTATGTTTGAAATATGTCATTAACTTTTTTAAAAATACAGCATTCTCCACGACTGATTAGGTCATGCTGATAAGACTGCATAGAGTTCTTGGTCCTTAGCAGGGATGTAGTCTAAGACCATCTGCTCCAAGAACACTTGAGCTAAACAGTCATTTTAAAGGTTGTATCCTTTCTTGGAGGCGACATAATCACATACACTAGAGCAGGTCTGATGTTCAAGAGGATCATGGGGAATTGTGAAAGATTTATCAGACCTTCTGTACCACTTGTTGCAGGCATCAGCACATTGATGTTTACATGCATAAGACAAACGCAGTTAAGACAGATTACCAATGAGATTTTGTCCACCAGTGGCCAAGAAAGGCCAGGAGGTGACTAGTAAGGAGCCAGCAGGGCAGTTAAGAAGGCTTGTTTGACACTACTGCAGGCAGTACTGCATGAGCCTGGAAGAGGAAGGGAGCTCCTCAGTGCTAAGCTAGGCTGGCCCTTTGCCTCTTTACAGTGTTGAAGCAGTCACCATTTGTGTTTTGTTTTTAGATTAAAGGCACAGACTGTCAGTTCCTGAGTTTGGTTAAGGCTTGTTCTGAGCTCAGGGTATGAGCCGTTCTACTCTAGTCCAGCTGCTTCAAGAACATACACTTGAGTATTACACACTGTCCCCTGTTAGCCAAAACATACACTTGAGCAGCTGGATTCACAGCAGTGTGTGCCAGGTGCCATTATTGCAGTTATTTATTACAGAGCTCCACAAATAGTTGTCTGTGTCAGAAAAGTATGGAAAATATGCAAACAGGGAGACAGAAATCAAAGGAAAACTTTGTAAAGCTATCTGACAGCGAAAACATCATTCCAAAATCATGTACATGTCCGTATGGTCAAAATGGTGTCAGAAGCACTCTCATCTGAATAAGTGGGTTGTGCCCACGAAAGCTCATGATACTATATATGTATTTTTGTTAGTCTCTGAGGAGCTACAGGACCACTCACTTTTTTTATTCCAAGAAGTATAGAAACTGGCATTCTGCAGTCATATATATGCAATAAATATATTTAGAGTACATCTGTCTGTCTGTGAGTCTGTCTGTCTGTCTGTCTGCAAGTCAAAATGATAAGAGCTAGGGCCACCAACCAGTAGCTGAGGGAGCTCCTCCCACCTGACCCAGAGGAGATGCTGGGGCCAGGAACAGGCCTGCAGGCAGTAGGGGGCTCACTGGAGGCGAGGCACAGCCCCCGGAGCCTTGCCTCCCCTCCATGGACAACCTGCAGGCTGCAGGAAGTGCACTGGAGGCCAGGGCCAGGCACTGGAGCCTTGAACTCCCCATGGAGAGCCCACCCAGAAGAGCCTTTCCCCGGAGGAGAGGTCAGGAACCAGGTCCAGCCCTGGAAGACACACTCTGCCACCCCTGAGGAGAGGCTGAGACTGGGAACCATGACCCGGCCCACAACAGCTGGCAGCCTGGGGCAGCTTGCAGGCATGCAGGTGTTGGGAGCTGTTAGAGGCCGGGGGTAGTCCCAGAGCTATGCCTGCCACACCCCCATGGGCAGCCTGCAGACTCAGGGGGGCCCATTAGAGTCTGTGTCTGGCCCCCAGAACCACACTCCCTGCCCTTGTGGAGAGCCTGCAGTCCACAGGGGTGCTGCTGGAGCCTGGGCCAGCCTGGCCGGGAGTGGGGGTAGGTGGATGATGGCCGAGCCCTCAGAAGCTAGCTCCTGCAGACCAGCTGCAATCAGGAGGGCAACTGGAGCCTAGGGCCAGCTCATAGATCCCCACTCCCTCCAGACCTTTGGATCAGCTACAGAACCAGAGTGGGCAGCTGCAGGCCAGGGCCAGCCCCCAAAGCCTTGTCCCCCACACCAGCTGCAGGGCAGGAGGCCAGTTGGAAGCCGACCTCAGACCCTCAACTTCCCTAGACCAGGTGCAGGGCTGGGGGGGGGGGGGGGGGGTGAATGTTGCAGGCCAGGGCCCAGCCCACATTATTTTTTTCAGTTTGCAGGCTATAATCCAGTAAATCATGAGATTCTAATCTAACAATTCTAATTTTACACAGAGGATTGAAATAGTTCTAAGAAGACACCTCAGCTAAAGGTCTTGAAAGATCAGGACCAACATTAATCTGCACTCAATAGAGAGGCTATGGGCTGCTTGGTAGGCACATAATATCTTAATATAGTCAGCTTGCTCTGGAACAATAGATCTCGGTTGTTTTTTCATGTTTAATAGCCAGGAGCGACTTGAGGGGAGCTGCTGGCAACCGGCGCCCTAGGCGGAATGCGCGATCGGTGCCCCCGCCTCCATAGCCCTCAATGGTGTGACATCATCATTGGGCGCCGCATTAAATGCAGCACCCTAGGCAACTGTCGAGGTTGCCTACATCCACGGGCCGCCCCTGTTAATGGCCCATTAAGAGATCCAGTGGGCTAACCAGCAGAGTTGTTGACTCGAGTCCCACGACTTGAACTCGAGTCCAATTTAAATCGCCTAGGTGACTCGACTTGAGACTCGACTCGGGTTCATTGTTTGTGACTTGAGACTTGACTTGAGACTTGCTAATTTTGTTGAATCGACTTGGTGAAAAAATTGTCCGAAAATGCTGATGTTGATGGCTTGTACAAAAGTGACTTGACATTTTTTAAATTAAGACTTGAGACTCGATTTGGGACTTGACTTGAAAGTGACTTTAGGGACTCGAGACTCAACTTGAGACTTGAACTGTAGTGACTTGAGACTCAACTTGGACTTGACAATGACGACTTGAAGAAAACACTGCTAACCGGTAGTTTTGCCATGAACCCTGAGGAAGATGCAGTGTGTAGTATTTGGACTTTCCCTGGAGCAGACCAGGAGCCAGATTTTGACTCTTGAAGTCCTACTCTCCCCATGTTCCTCTATCTGCTGCAGATTATTTCTCCTGTCATGGCAGCACAGCTGTGCTGGGCAGCTCATTAGAAAAGTAGAGCTGATGCTCTGCTCACTACCTGCCCCTGCCTGTCCAGTCCCATTCTGCTCTGCTGGAGAGGCTACAGCAGCCCCGCTCAAGTTGTTCCCCTCCCAGCACTGCCACCAGTGATCTAGATATCAAGTGCAGACAGGTAGGGGTGAACTTGAAGTGCCATTAGATTCCTTATGGATATTTAACTGAGCTACAATCTGGACTGTTGAAAATGAAATTTCCTGTGCAATAAACTATTGCCTCACACTGGTAAAGAGATTGGAGTCTGGCTCTTAGGGTATATCTATACTGCACGGTTATTTCAGGATACCAGAGGTACCTGAAATAGGTACCCCACATCTACACAAGCCACCCATTATTTCAGAACATTTTTCAAAATAACAGGCATGCTATTTCACCCTCCTGGTAAACCTCATTGCAGGAGGCATAAGGGATCGGTCGAAATAGTGCATTATCTCAAAATTTGGCACTATGTGGACACGCCAAATTTCAAAATAAGCTATTTTGAGTTTAGGGCGCTGTATAGATGCACCCTAGTTGTTCCTCTCCTGTTGACCTGTTGGTCTGTTGGTGACCTTAGTTTTCCCTCTCCTAAAGTCTCCTGCTTAGCTTTGCATGGATCTCATCTTTGGAAGCATTTTAGCACAATTTTCTGGGTGACCGTGTCAGACTGACCTTGGCTGGTCTGGAAGTAAATAACATTTTAGAAAGCCCTAAGAACAAAGGAAATTACCAGTCCTATGCTCTGAGTGTTGGTAACTGTCTTGTGTCAGTGGGCAGTAAAATTAGAATATAGAATACAGCTTTCCTTTTTCTCAGAGGGATAATCAATGCTGACTCACCTCAGTGGGGCTGCAGCAGTCTCACTTGCTAAGCCTTCTATGTGCTTTGGGAAAGAGCAGGAGAGGTGTTCATTCCTTGTTGGAAGCAGGTGAACAGCCATGGGTGGGTCTGAGGGGGCTGTAGCCCACCCACTTTGAATCCAGGCCCACCCTGTACCAGCCCACATGGTGCTCCAGCCAGGGAGCAGGATCAGAGCAAGGGGCCTTATCCAGCTGTGCTTGGCATGCTAGCTGGGGAGTGGGGTCAAGACACTGGAGCTTACCTCAGTCTGACCTGGTGCTCTGGCTGAGGAGCAGGGACGGAGTTCTCTTCACTCTGCTCCGGCCAGGGAATGGGGCCAGTGCTTACTCTCCCCCGCCCCCCATCCTCTAATCCCGTCCTTCTGCCCTCCATTCTTGTCCACTCACCTGAAATTGGGTGGGGCTATGCCACTGGCTGGAAGAGGCTATTTTAAATTGTTAGAAAAAAGACCCTCTATTTTTGGGAAGGACAAAATATTGCAGGGGGAAAAATCTGTAAGAATACAGTGTATTGTCTATTCTATGCTCGCTTTCAGACAAGCAGGTGGGAGGAGGTTTCTTCCATTGTCCACTCTGGGCAGACTGCATTGTGTATGTTCCTTTTAGCGAGGCTGGCATTTACTGAGAATAATATGTAGCATTATGTGCGGGAAGAAACGGGGGAGAATCTCAAGATTAAAAAAAGATATAAAAGATAGAAGTAATACAGTGGTAGTGAGCAATTCTAATGACATTGGCAGAATGACTCTATCAGCATATTCAGAAAATCATGAAAGGCCATCTGTGCTGTGCTGTAGGTCCCTAGGCAATGTGTGTGTGATTGGGCAAGATGATAAATGGTCATGCATTGCCTGTGCCCTTGCTGGATTTTTGTTTGCTTGTTTATTCTGTAAATTCAACCTGAAATTATTAAGTGAGTTGTTTCTGGCAGTGCAAATAAGACTCATGGAAGCAATGGTTACTTTACTTTGCTGATTGCAACCTACTAGAAAATGTTTTCTGTTAGATTGGAGGACAGACACCTGGTTGTAACTGGCTTACATTCCTAAAAGTTATGTCAGGGACAGTGTTACTTATTCAGTCTTTGGCTGCTCTGTGGAAGTGGGTCCCTTAGTCCCAACCATTAGAAAAAGAGAATGCATTTTTTTTAAAACAAAGGTTTCATCAGTGATAGGAGATTAGTGATACTGAATAAAAATGGATACTGTTGCTTATTAGAATTCATTGCACAGGGTAAAAAATAATTAGAGTTCATGAAAATCATCACTTTTCATTGCCTTTGATTTTTTTAAAATTGCAAAGTCCAGATATGTCTCCAGCTTATAATGTGTTTCCCTGGTTTTTATGTCCTAATTTTAAACTGTAGAGTTGAGCAAGACAATATAAGAGGAATAGAATCTTGGCAAGCCCTATTATTATACACCTTTATTATTACATTCCTTTAGGGCCAAATCCTTCTCCCAGTGAAGCCAATGACAAAATTCTAGCAAGAGCATTATCTGTCCCTTAATGCATTTATAGCCAATTGCTGGAATTTTCACTCAGGTAAAACTCCCATCACAAGCGCTAGAAGTTTTGCTTAAGTGCTGAAGATGGCGGGGTTTGGTGTTTACTAAAAGGCAATTACTCGTGCATAGTAATGATTTTAATGGGAGTTTTGTAATATCTATCTATTCTTTAAACATCTAGTACAATACACAAATTGAGCATGGTACTTCTGTGGTGCAATAATGTGGTAGACCTCATGGGTTATCATGATAATAAATGGTCATGCATTGCCTGTGCCCTTGCTGGATTTTTGTTTGCTTGTTTATTAAGGAATACTGACAAACTTAGCAAGCTCAAAGTTTGGCTTGCCATTTTTGTTGCTGGTGTCTCTTGACATTTTTGCAACTACTATGAATATAAACTGATCTTCAAATTTAAAACTCAGAGGAATAATATCTGATCAAAATGCTAAAAATGAAAAATATCCAAAAAATGTCAAATTGGAAGTAGTAGTTTTCACATATAAAGATATAAAAGCATTAGCTATTTAAATGGCAAAAATAAGTGAGGCACAATTAGCACTTACTTGCTTTCTCATTCAATACTTCTTTGACTGGTTTATGTATATTAGGAGCTAAATTAGCCTAATTGTATATAGTTCACCATATAGAACCATTGAAATTAGAGGTAGGAAAGACGTGTTTGGCCACTAGATCATACATAGTCCTGCTGTATGTTCAGTCTCAAACAAATGCATTCTGAAAAATTTAGTCCAGAAGAACTGATGTCAGGCATCCAGGAACCATGTCACTGAGCCCTGGTCTACACTAGGGAGTTATTTTGAAACCACCTACCTTATTTCAAAATAATAAGCAGAGCATCCACACTACCAAGCCCATTATTTCAAAATAACAGGCTGGTAATTTTGAAATCTATACTCCTGCTTTCCTCAGGGAATAAGCTTGTTTTGAAATAGTTATTTTGGGAGTTCTTTCCAAATTATTTTCTAGTGTAGACATGCCCTGATTCTGTAAAATACAGGGTTATTTAAGGCAAAATACTTGTTCAGCCTAGAATGATCAAAACCTGCAGTGTTCTGGCTTTCCCATCAAGATAGCTGGGAAAAGAACTCAGGGAGGCCTGTGAAAAAGGGCTTGTATGGAGATCTGTGCTGAAGTTGAAAGAGAAGCAGGACATGGAAAGAGCAAGGGAAAGGTGAAGTAATTAAAAAACCATGGCAAAGGGAGCAACAGAAGGCTTGTGATAAGATCCGAGGCCTAGCTCTTAATTATGGGGCTCGTGCCAAAACTCACAGACAGGGTGAGAGGAAGCTCTCCTTTACGCATGTACAAACACAACTCCTAGCAAATCGTTCAGCTTGTTGAGGGTGAAGAACCTATTTAGTCAGGGGAGGGCAAACTACTACTGCTATTGATCAGCCCTACATTAGTAGCAGTGAAGGCTCTGGTCTCCTTGGGAGGAGCACAAAATAATTGCTAGGAGAAGACTTGCATCAACTAAGGTGAAGGTTGACCTGTGAGAGAGGACATATTTAGACCAAGAGGTCCCAAGGATGTGTTTTATCTTTGGACTTGTGTTGGATGCTAAAAATGAAGGGAAGAATATTTTGCTTTGGCTAGAGGACACTGAAACCACATAAACAGCCTTTCCTCAAATGGGAAACTGCAGACTAGTTGGACAAATTGAGACAAAGCTTCGGAGAGGAACCTGATGCATAGCCAGATGACCTGATGCTGGAAAAGTAAGATTGTTACAATAATGATACATACATGTACATATTCATACATACTATATACAGGATATGGACTATCACAGACAGCATGTTATCTACAGATGCATTAACAGTCATCACACAAAGGTCTCCAAAGATCCCCCTTTGAACACTGCTATCTTCTTGAAGTTTATTAACGGACACACAGACTTCTAAGGAATGCATGTTGCTTGCACATCTGCCAGCCAGAATGACAGCATAATTACAAGGACATACATCCTAAGAAATATTATTTTTTTAATAGCTGCAAGTATATGGAAGAAATAGTTGGGGAAAGAATATATCTAAAAAATTAGAGTTCTCCCAACTCTCTTAGTGTAGGCACTTAGGAGGAGTTCATAGATCATTTGATCTGGAGAGAAAATAAACAGGGCCATAAAAATATAAACCAACCAGATACTGTGTAAGATGCACTCTTGGGGTGCATCTACAAAGCACAGTTCTGTTGATTCTCTTGGACCTCGCAGCGGCTTTTGATACCATTGACCATAGTATCCTTCTGGAATGCCTGGCGGAGTTGGGTATTGGAGGCACTATTTTGCAGTGGTTCTGGTCCTACCTGTTGGGACGCTTTCAGAAGGTAGAGCTAGGGGGCTGCTATTTGACCCCGTGGCGATTGTGCTATGGGGTCCCACAAGGTTCCATCTTGTCCTCTATGCTGTTTAATATCTACATGAAGCCTCTGGGAGAGGTCATAAGGAGTTTTGGAGGACAGTGCCATGACGATGCAGATGACACCCAACTCTATTTCCCTGTGACATCAGAACCAGGTGTGGCAGTGACTGATCTGAACCAGTGTCTGGAGGCGGTGATGGTTTAGATGAAGTCAAACAAGCTGAAGTTGAATCCAGATAAGACTGAGGTCCTGTGGATCAGGAGGCCATCTGTTCAGGAATGTGGCATGGTATCTGTTCTAGACGGGGTTACTCTCCCCCTGAAAAAACACATATGCAACTTGAGAGTCCTCCTGGACCCTTTTTTAACATTTGAAAACCAGATTTCTTCAGTGGTCAGGAATGCTTTTGGGCAGCTTCGTCTGATCCGCCAGCTGTGACCCTTCCTGAACAAACATGACTTGGCCACAGTGATCCATGCTCTTGTTACATCTAGACTGGATTACTGTAATGCGCTTTATGTGGGGTTGCCTCTAAAGAACCTTCGGAAACTTCAACTGCTCCAGAATGCGGCTGCTCAAGTCTTGACTAATACTCGTTATACGGAGCACATTATGCCAGTGCTTCGGCAACTGCACTGGCTTCCGGTATGTTTCCGGGCTCAATTTAAGGTTTTAGTTATGACCTATAAAGCCCTAAACGGGTTGGGTCTGGGGTATCTGAAAGACCATCTTCTCCCATATGAACCTGCCCAGGGATTGAGGTCAGCTGGGGAGGCTCTGCTCAGTGTTCCTCCACTTGTGGAGATAATATTAACATCTTAGTGGAACAGGGCCTTCTCAGCTTTTGCTCCCAGGCTGTAGAATTCTCTTCCTCAGGATATTTGCATGGCGCCAATGCTAGCATTGTTTCGGCGTCAGGCTAAAACCACCCTTTTTACTCGTGCTTTTATTAATGTTTGAGTCTATGTATTTTCATCTTCTTGATAGCAGGTTTTATGTCCCTCTGGGGTTCGTATTTTAAATTTTTATATATATTTGTATTGTGTTTAAAAATTTTTTAAGCCGCCTCAAATATTTTAAAAAGAGAGGCGGGGTAAAAATATTTAAATAAAATAAATAAATAAATAAAAATAACTGATGTTATTTTGAAATAACAATGCATCATCTACACAGCAATTCCGTTATTTTGAAATAAATTCAAAATAGTGGATGGCTTATTCTGACTTTTATAAACTTCATTCCATGGAGAATAACACCTATTCCAAAATAGCTATTTCAAAATAGCTGTAGTGTGGACGCTCCACTGCTACTATTTCAAAATAGCTCCTCCCCAGGGCCATTCAAGCTAATTACTCCTCAATGCATCCTGGGGCTCTAAATCAAGGTAGCATGTTCACATTAGGGAAGCCTGCCTCGGACTAATTTTGAGGCTTCCCCGTAGTGTAGACATGCTATTTTGAAATAAGCTGTTTGGGAGTATTTCTTCGGGTATGTCTACACTACAGCGTTATTTCGAAATATCTACTTTAGAAATAGTTATTTTGAAATATGTTATTTTGAAATAACACGTCTAGACACAAAATGCATTTCAAAATAGCATTTTGCTATTTCGAAATAGCGCGTCCACACTGATTGGATGCTGAATCACATTTAAGGCCGGCTGGATCTGGTTCTGGCAGGGCATCAGGTCAGGAGTTACTTTGTGTGGCTGCTGCCTGAGGCTATCTGAGGCTCGTGCTTAAAGGGGCCCCCCTGGACAGCCAGTTCTCAGATTTCCCTGCTTGCTTGCCTACCTTGCTTGCCTACCTCACATTTTTTTTCCTCTGCGTGCTTCGGTTGCCCTCACTCAGGACACCACAGCACTCTGCATCATGGAACCGGAGCCACCCCTGGGCACTCTGGTGCTTCTCTTGGGTGTGTTTCTGCGAACCTAGCTGCAGCTCCTGGACGTCAGCGTGCTCCGCTGCATCTGGACACCAGCACCAATTGGTGGGACCACATCGTCCTGGAGTGCTGGGGAGACCAACAATGGACCCAGAACTTCAGGATGAAGGATACCTTCCTGGAGCTCTGTGAGTGGCTTGCCCCTGCTCTGAGGTGACAGGACACGCACATGAGGCCTGCCATTCCCCTCCAGAAGCGTGTGGCCATCGCCCTAAGGAAGCTCTCCACACCGGATAGCTATCGATCCGTGGCGAACCAGTTCAGTGTGGGGAGATCCACCGTCAGAGCAGTGCTCATGCAGGTATGGCAATCTCCGGCCACTGTGCCAGGAGGGGGGTGCAAGGAGGGAATGGGCTGCCCTAGGGAAAAGGGGGGAGAGGTTTGTTCTGTCCCGCCCACACTAAGGACTGCCCACAGTGGCCAGGATTGCAGGGGGAGATTACTCTTGGGGAGTGGGGTGCAGGGCAGTGGCGGGGAGGGCGCACACTCAGCCACCCTAGCACCCCAGTGACTCTTGGTTTTGTGTGTCCCTCTGCAGGTGGTCAAGGTCATCAACAGAGTGCTGCTCCGCAGAGTCATCCGCCTCACCAATGTCGACGCAGTCATCAAGGGGTTTGGCACCCTGGGCTTTCCCAACTGCGGGGGGGCTATCGACTGGACACACACCCCGATCCATGCCCCAGACCACCAGGCCTCCCGGTACATCAACCGGAAGGGATACTTTTCCGTCATCCTGCAGGCTGTGTCTGACCACCGGGGCCACTTTGTGGACATCAGTGTGGGCTGGTCTGGCAGAGCACACAATGCGTGGGTCGACCGCAACTCCTCAGTGCACCAGAGGCTTTACGCCAGGACTTTCTTCCCTGACCGCCACATCAGGGTCGGAGATGTGGACATGCCTATCTGCATGGTGGGGGATGCGGCCTATCCCCTACAGACCTGGCAGATGAAGCTCTACACGGGACACCTCAACCCGTTCCAACAGGCATTTAATGCCAGGCTGGGCAGGGCCCGCATCGTAGTGGAGGGTGCCTTTGGCCAGCTGAAGGCCCATTTTATATGCCTCCTCACCTGCCTGGACCTCTCAGAGCAGAATATTCCACACGTTGTGGCAGCATGCTATGTGCTGCACAATTTGTGTGAGCAGAAGGGGGAGGCTTTTCTGCCAGGCTGGATGGCAGATGCTGATCACTTGGCTGGCCTGTACACACAGCCCCGCTTGGCTGCTATCTGGGAGGTCCATCGGGGGGCTGTCCGTATCTCGGAGGCCCTGCAGGAGAGCTTCCACCCGGAGAAACAGTAACAGTCTCCCTGGTGTGCCCCACTGGGGGCTTGGGCCTCATTCCTCCCTCACATCCTTCCATTTACCCCTCCCTAAACCCCCTTCCTGATGTAAAATAAAAGACACATGTGTTCATGAAAACAAAGTCTCTTATTTAACAAAACTGGGGTGGGAGGGGAATGAAACTCAGGAGAGACTGGGGAAAGAAGGTGGGAGAGGGGAGGAGAGAGGCTAAGAGAGGACAGGGGGAAACCTGGGAGGAGGGAGCTGGAAGGGGGAGGCAATGGGAGGAAGGGGAGAAAGGGGGAGGAGAAGCTCAGGGCTCAGAGTTGGGGGTCTCGCTGGCCCAACTGTCTCCCAGCACAGCGGGTGCAGGTGCCTTGGCATCCCTGGGGGGGGGGTGGAGGGTGTGGAGGGAGAAACAGGAGGGGAGAAGGAGTGGGAGGAGGAGAGGTAGCTGGGGAGACAGCAGGGGCTGGAGCGGCAGGAGTCAGCAGTCTCTGCACCAGGGTCTGCAGGTGCTCGCAGATAGCACAACCCTGGGCAAGCTGCTCCCGCCAGCTCTCCCGCCAGAGCTGCAGGTCTTCTTTCACCCAGTGCTCCAGGATGCAGTGCAGGGCTTGCAGTGCCCCCAGGTGCTGCCTCTGGTAGTTTTCTTGTGCATGGGTCAGCCTGCAGAGTGCTTGGGTGCAGGAGGATGTCCTGGCGGGGGGGGGGGGGTGTGCCCTGCACTCGCAGCTGGTGCAGCTGTGGAGAAACAAGAGAAGTGGTCAATTATCCCTGGGGACACAGTGCGTGAAGCCCAGCCCCCCTCTGCAAGCTAGGACAACAGTTTTCCGCACCATCAGAGCCGATGTGCTTGCACACGGGCCATGTTCGGGACATCCTGCTATCCCTGGGAGTGGAAGCTGCCCAAGACTGCATCCATGTCCCTGTGCTCCATCAGTGTGGGTGTGTGTGTGGCGGGGGAAGATGTCCCCTGCCTCTGTGTAGAGGGGGCTTGTGGAGGGACGGCGTCCTGCTGTGTCCCACCCCGGGTTCAGGAGCATGTCATGTCTCTTCACACACGTGTGTGGGTAACAGGCCAAGACCCCTGTGTGGCAGCCAGCTGGGGCCACGTGCCCAGGGGTGAAACGGAACGTGCTCACACATGCACAGGTTGCTGCGTGACCCGTAGTCAGCAAGGCCCATGCGCACAGTCTCTGGTCTCCCTCCCCTCCAGCCCCCACATAAGGGGACAGTGATGGCACTCACATGTTGTTGCCTCACCGGCCTTGGACGACACCGGCAACAGGTCCACTGGGATGGCTCAGGGGTCCTGGCTGCATGGCATGCTCCCTCCAGGCTCCTATGGCCCCTGGCCCTCCTCCTCTTCCTCCTCCATGCCCTGGTCAGGGACCTCTGCCCCAGGGTCGATGACCACCTGGGGGGGCATGGACCATCCCGCCCCCCCCCCCAGGATGTGGTTCAGGGCATCCAAATAGGAGCAGCTCTCTGGGTCTGCCCCTGGTTGGGAGCTGTCCCCTGTGGCCCTGGCATACGCCTGCCACAGTTCCTTAATTTTCACGCGAATCTGCTTCTGGGTTCGGATGTGGCCTTTGGTGGCCAGGCTGGCAGCCATCCGGCTGTAGACAGCTGCATTCCTCCGTCTAGTGCGGAGATCATGGACGTTGGCAGCATCCCCCCAAACCTCAATCAGGTCCATGATCTCCGCCCTGGACCTGGAAGGCGCCCGCCTTCTCCAGCCCCTGGCAGGCTCCTGGGAGCTGGCAGAGTGGTCCTGGGGAGTGGTGGAGGGCTGGCTGCCAGTGGCTTGCTGGCTCATACTGCAGCCTGGCTCAGGGGCACCAGCAGAGTGGCTCTGGGCTGGCGGGCCTGGTGCTAGCCACAAAAGACTGTGGCCAGACCTAACCCCTTTAAGGGTTCTGGTAGGGGGTGGGAGGAAAGGAGTTTTCCTGTGTGCCCAGAATGGCCACCAGGGCACCCTGGGAAGGGCTGGAGGCCCCCTGTTTTGAAATAGGCACTGTGTAGACAGGGAATAGGGGCTATTTCAAAATAGCTATTTTGAAATAGGCACTATTCCCCGTAGAATGAGGTTTACCAATTTTGAAATGAGCCCTCCACTATTTCGAAATAATTTCAAAATAGCGGTTGGCTTGTGTAGACATTAGGAAAGTTATTTCAAAGTAATGGATGTTATTTCAAAATAACTTTGCTGTGTAGACATACCCTTCCAGAATAGCTTATTTTGAAATAAGTGTGCAGTGTAGATGTGCCCTTGGAAAGTACTGGCATCATCACCAATCATTGGGCTTTATGAAGCTCTTGATTATGGCCTGTCACTTTGTCTACATTTTTCTGTCCTGTGCTACTCTGCCATTCCAAGTTGTCAACTTGTGTTTTGAGCTGATTGCCCCTTTCATTGTTTTGATCAAATTTACCTGTGTAGCTTTGCCAATGTGCAATCTGTACGTGGCCAGGTTTTCTATTTATATTCTCTAGGCAGGCCGCAGGTGATTATATCTGCTTATGCTAGCTTCTAATACATCTGTCTAGAGTTTACCAGTTTCTGTCCTTCCTTTATTTTGTGTATTAGAAGACACTGGAGAAAAAAATGTTCCTTGGGCACAGGAGATCTGGGTTCAGTTCCCAGCTCTTCTACAGACTTTTCATTTGATCTTGAGAAAGCGACTCAAAGTCACTGTACTTCATTTCCCTCTCTGTAAAATGAAGTAATAATACTTCCATATCTCCCAGGCATTGTTGTGAAGATAAATTCATCAGTGTTTTGTTAGGTACTCCGATACTATTGCAATGGCATAAGTGCCTAGATAATTGCAGACTGAAAGAGAATACTTGCTGCTCGTATTTTATATTTTTAAATTAAAGTCCAGATGAACATGAAACTAAAGAAGCCTTCGGGTGGCACTTAGCCCATTCCACTACTAAGCTAGGGATGCTTGCTATATCCCTTTCTCCTTTTACCCTCAGCAGCTTGTCAAATGGAAACAGCAAATAAGACTTTCAATATGTTCGGAAGCCTTATCATGAGTAATGTGTTCATTCTGGCCAAAGTTTTGTAGCTGTTAGAGTTACCGAACTGAGAGCTAGCTCTTCAAGTCATTTATGCCTAGAAAAGATTCTCTGGGGAACAAAACTTGCTGAGTTACAATAATTTCATAATCAGTTGCTTTCCCACTTGTAACTGCATCGATGACAATGCAACTGTGCTGAGTGTGTTTTGATATATTATGTGGAGATGGCATAGTACACTTTGCTGAAATTATTTACAATGATATGTTAAATTGTAGCACCCTAGTAACAGAGCCATTTCAATTCCTTTTGGATGGCATAAAGCGGGGGTGGGGAACCTCTGGCCCATGAGCTGAATGCACTTCATCAGGGTTAGCTGCTGTCAGGCTGCAAGCTGGTTTGTTTACTGCGTGTAGCTGGGTGGCACTCACCTCCCGCAAGCACCCCCATTCAGATGAGTGCAGGTTCCTGCACTGCCTCAGTCTTTTAAAAGCCTTGCAGCTACTCAGCCCTCTGGCTGGGTCACACTCCTGTGTGACAGTCAAACCCCTTCCGGGCTATACCTCTAACAAGGGCATAATGGTGCCTCCAGGACCTTTCCTACTAGAGACAGTGTCTTGAAAAGCTGCCCACTCTGAGCTGTCTCTGATTCTGCCATCCAGCCAGCCCTCTTGATGGTCTTCCTTCCGGTCTGGGCTGCAGCTGAGCTGCAGTTAGTCCTGCAGGTTCTTTTGTAGTCCTCCCTGGTCCCTGATTGGCCAGTTACTCCAGGGTCTCTCTAACCTCCTGGAGGACTTCTCTGTGGCTTTAGGGTCTAGCCCCATTATACTGGGTGTCTACAGTACAAAGAGCTCTGCAGCTCCCAGTTGGCGTTGTTCAACATTCCCGGCCAATGGGAGCTGTGGGAAGCAGTGGCCTGGCCTGCAGGTTCCCTACCCTTGGCATAAAGCATGCTATCTTAGGTAAACAAAAGCCATGTCTGACAAATGCAATTCATCCTTTAGCGTATTTGGATGAATACTTTGTCTCCCTCTAACCTGGGTGTTGTTAACTGCTTTTGTTTAGAACATATCTTAATTTCATTGGGTATGTCTACACTTGCTCCCTATCTCGAGATAGGGAAGCAAATGTAGTGTACTAAAATTGCTAATGAAGTGCGGGATTTAAATATCCCGCACTTAATTAGCATAATCGCGTCCAGCTGTCATTTTGAAATCGCATTATTGTGAAATAAAACGCCCCATGTAGCAGCATTATTTTGAGAGAAAACCCTTCTCTTGAAATAACTGTTACTCCTTTCTTTCTAGAAGATGGAATCTTCAGATTGAAAGACATTTTGCAGCAGCACCTCCATACAGATTCCACACCAGCACCCACATATTTGAGTGGATTTCCACATAATGAATTTCAGCCAAAGAATCACTTTCTTATCTGTATCAGAAAAATAGCAAGAATAGCTTTTCTTGAGAATAGTTAGCTAATGCTGTTATTTTCAGAATGGTCAAGATAGGGAGCATAGAATTATATACAAATTAAGAAGGTGAAAAAGTACCAACTTATGTTTGGTTTATTTCCTGTTGATAAAAAGTTTCAGGGTAGTTATTTTGTCTAGAGGTACATCTGAACTGCAAAGATTCGTATCCAGGTCCTGGAATTTTAGAGTGTTGAAATCTAAGATTTCAATTTGTCTAGTCAGAGTGAGAAGAGACTGTCAGTTATAAGGTTTCATTTCAAATGCAAGTCCAAATTGGTCATATATTCAGTGGTGTCTGAATGCAGGATGTGTGTTTTTGGAATTATGTCTAATTATATCCTAACTGCTTTTTGGATTCTATTCTGTGGCTTGTGATAATTTTTCTCCATCATTTTGCTGTTTGTTTTTTCCTTGCTAGGGAAAGCCACAAATTATATCAGACAGAACTCTGAAATAAACAATGCCAATGACAAAGCAATCTGAAATTATAAAAGTACAAGAGGTACAAGAAAAACTGACTAAAGGCCTGAAGGAGATAATTAGAAAACCTGTTTCTTAAAGGAAAGCACATTTGCTTTAAAACAAATAAGTGCTTCAGATTAGTTTTTAAAACATAGTGTAAGGAAGTACCTAGCAAAGGGCATCACAAAAGAAAAGAAATGAATGAACCTAGCCAGGAAGGATATATATTGAAAATGTTGAGAAACAAGACCTTAGAAAGCAAGTGCATTGAACCAAAATAATAGCTTACATGGTAGATATCAGTACAGGTAAGACATATTATTTTAAATATCAAGTACTCAAAAGAATGATAGTTATAGGATGAAGCTGAGTATTTCCAAGCAATGTGATGATGATATTCATAGGGTTAAATGAGTCAATAAAAAGATGTTTGTGCATCTAAATATAACATTATCTCAACATGTGCCCCTGGGACAAGAAGGCAGACAATGAAGCTTGCTAATATGTTCTGATAAAATGCCTTAAAACTTGCAAACATGAATATCACCAGTATTAATTACTGTTTTCAAGAAGTATTGCTTTACTTCACTATAGATTGTGAGTGATTGTAAATAATGCCTTATACTAGGGATGGGGAACCTTTTTTGGGTCGGGGGCTGCTGACCCACAGAAAAATCAGTTGGAGGCCGAGGGCTGCGGGGAGATGGCAGGAGGGTTGGGGTGCCAGCGTGGGCTCCCTTGTGCTGTTGGAGGCACAAAGCCTTGGGGGCCAGATCCAAACAACCCAGGGGCTGCCCACACCTTAGGTTCCCCACCCCTGCCTTATACAATGGCTTGCCAGTTAACACTTGTATCTAAGGAATAATGGTTGCTGTTCGGATGTCATTAGCTCCATCAATACGTTTTTTTCTTTCTAACAGAGGATGAGTAAAAACCTGCAGTTTTGAGACTGTCAGTATTAGTCAGGCATCAGAGCGTAGAGGTAGAACACAAAAACACTAGAGTAGCTACAGTTCTCCAAAATGCAGCACTAACTCAAAACAATCTCGGTAAGATTTATAACAAAATAACAGCATTTCCTTCAATAGTTTATTGATAGCAACTAATTGTTTTCACTGCCTGGACATGTCCCATAGCTAATACATTGGATAGGGATGATTTGGGGGAAACATGTGATGAATTTGTATATTGTTGCACAAACCTTAAATAAAAGAGGTTTTATCTGAAGTATGGCAAAAGATAAATGATATATGGAAGGATATATGATCAGAAACACTAATAAATGAATGAATATAAACAAGAACTGAAACATTTTTGACTGGTTAAGAGGTAAAATCATGAAATAGTAAGTGGCAAACTTATGAATCCAGGTTCTTTGTATTCCTCACGCTAGTGGCTGGCAGTTTTGTAAGGCATTTGCACCTAATGAAAGAGCATCAGACAATATAAGCTAGAGAGCCAACAGAATACCAAGGCCACCTACAACTACATCTCCTTTATATCATATGATTTCAGCACCATCTCTTAGCTTTCTCCTTGTCCAGATGAAATCAGTACATGAGTGAAGAGCATTTGGCTAAATATGAATCTAGGCAAGACTAAGGAACCTCAGGTAGAAACAGGAAAGGACTTGTGGAAATATATTTTCTCCATAGTTAAAGGCACCTGCTATCCCTTTAGGTCAGTTTGTGGTCTCTGGGTCCTCTGGACTTTTCCATTTCATGCCCAAATAGCTATAGAAGCAAAAATTCACCCTTCCATCTATCCAGGATGATCCATGTATTTGTCAGTGGGACTGGTTAAAACTTATCAGTCAACTTTTTATTTTCTCACAAAGAGTATGTGCTTTCCACAGAAAACTTTGGCTTTCATCAAACACCTGCATTTTACAGCAAAGTCAAAAAATATGAAAAAAAATTGATTTGGAAATGCTGCCCTGGTGCCTCTTAAGAGATGCAATTAGGGTGCCTCTTAATCCCATTCCCCTCTGTGAGTTAGACTTCCTACCCAAATTTCACCTCCCATGATGTGTCATGGGCAGAGATTCCCATGATTCACAGCAGAAGATCACCAAGAAGAGACCAAACCATGGTGCTTCATGGGACATGAGGATCCATAGAGAAGAATGGTAGCTCAAGGCATTTGGGCTCCCATGAAGCACCATTTTAGAAATTTCTTATCAAAATTCTTTGAGTTTTTGGTGACAAATTAAAAATTTCCATGAAAAACTTTCCACTGGGAAGGGGGAGAGGGATTGTTCCAATCAGCTATCTGTATGACCTTTCCACTTAAGTACTGAAAATCATTCTAGGCAAAAAGCTCCCATTAATGATGATTTTAAACTAATGCAGTAGCCCATCTATTTGGTACCAGAGTCTCTGTAAGCAATCCACCCCAGTGTTGCACTCTCTGCCCAGTCTCCCTAGAGAATAGCATTCAATTCAAGCCTCTGTCCTAATATTCAGAGCTTCCCACATGTGTAGACCTGGACAGTCAAGAGAGTGAAGGACAATGAGAGCTGGACCTGGACTCAGGTACTCCTGCAAGAGCTAAGAATAAGCATAGGCTTCACCATGTCAAGAACTAAATGCAAAATTCATGAGACTTAGCATCTGCACAGTAAGTGCTTCACATTCACCCACTCACTCACACACTTAGAGAAAAGCCCTATAAAGTAGTCATGCCTTGTTAAGTAACTCAGCTATTTCTGCCAGGAGATGGGAATTAACTAAATTCTAGTTGGAGAGAATTCTGAAACATATTTATTAAAAATTAATCTCTTTAAAATAAAACATTTTAATATTTGCTGGCCCCAGCCTGAAAAGTGTTGAGTGCATTCAACTTCAGTTTTGACTTAAATGGGAGTTCATGAGGCACTCAGGAAGGTCTGGCAGGATTGGGTCCATAGATATCAATTGTTCAATCCCTGGCATTTAATAGTCTGACTCCATAGGAAAGCCAAATTCTTATACAATAGGCCTGAAAACCTCTTTGTTAGGGCCCCCACAACTAATCAGCACCACCCTCAATGTGAGAAAGGCTGTCTCAGAAGAGGGCAGGGCAAGACAGCCAAGAGAGCTCTCCGCCCATTTCCTGGATACCTTGCACTGTCAGAGCTCTGTAGAATAACAAGAGAATCATAATGGATTAGAATGAAAAAATTCCCACATCCTTACCCAACATAAATGCAAGCATAGCAAGACAATAGACACAATGAACATAGACTGATCTTCAGCCACATGTTAAAGAATGTCATAAACATTGGGCTTCATATAGGGCAATAACATATAAATGCAGTGAAGCTACAGATGGAAAAAGCCATCTCTTCTGTCTTTGCAAGTTTACACTTTGAGTTGGAAAGCAGTTCCACTCCTGCTGAGCTCAGCAGCTGCAACAGCACAAAGTTGTTCCATGCACAGTGTGCTCCTCATAATCTATTGCTTCTTTCCTTGTAAATGTATTTCATTTGCCTATTCCCTTCTTTTTCCTTTAGAATCTCAGTTTGAACTTACTTGTTTGCATGATCAAATCCTTGAAGACTTGACTTTCACATATCTCTATACAATTGACCTTGTGTTGCTCTTTGTACCTGTGCAGAGCTGGCGCAAAACACCACCAAATCACAATGGCCACAATTCACAGCCAGTGTTTGCTTTTGTGGTCCCAGTCACTGAGGCTAGGTCTATACCACAGAGTTTTTGCGCAAAAAAAACCCTCACAGAGTGTCCATACCTCAAGCGCGTTTTTGCGCAAGTAAAACAGAAGAACAGAGGAGTTTTTCCGGCATAAATATTCCTCCTTCTTTGAGGAATAACTCCTTTTTGTGTGAGAGCTCTTGCACAAAAAGGTGTGTGTGGACAGGGAACAGGGTTTTTTTGCGCAAAAAGAGGCAATCGAAAAAAGCACAGGTGCCCAGTTGGCCATTCTGTACATAGCAATCAGAGTTTCCTTTCGAGAGAGCGTCCATGCAGTCTGGATGCTCTCTCTTTGGAAAATGCATTGCTTTTTGATGTGCTTTTGCAGTGTGGACATGCTCTTGCGCAAAAAGCTTCTTGCGCAAGAAGCCTGCAGTGTAGACATAGCCTCAGTCTGGCTAAGCTGTCAGCACAGAAGCCAAGGGAGCATGCCATTTTTGTCCTTCCCGGGGCAAGAGCTACATCTTCACTCACAGCAGCATGGAGTGCGCGGTCCTTCGTGTGTAACTCCATGCCACAGTGAAATGCTCTCACAGCCTGGAGGCAGTGGTGGGAAGGTTCAGATATCACTAGTAATTAGCCCATAAAGCAGGCGGTGGGGAACCTTTTTTGGGTCGGGGGCCACTGATCCACAGAAAAATCAGTCAGGAGCTGCACACACAAGTGAGAAACAAAAATCCCATCCCTCACCAGCGTGGGCTCCCCAATACTGAGAGGATTCCTAACTCTCAGGGGCCAGATCCACACAAACTGGGGGCTGCATCTGCGTGAGGTTCCCCACCCCTGCCTGCCATAGAGCATAAAAGCTGCGTGCTCCTGCTGATGTGGGCTAGTACAGGACTGGTGGTGGAGAGCTGGGGAAACTGGATATGGAGAAAGTAGGGTAAAAACAAACGAGTTGAGAGATTTTTAATAACATGTCATGTATCTAATTATTACCAAGACATATTTGTTTTTTATTTATTAGGCATTATCCTTCTCTACTGTTAAGCTTCTGAATTGCTACAGAAACCACTGGAATTAATGATTCTTTCAGCTGACTGTCTCAGACCCAAGACTTAAATAATTCCCAAGAACAGCATTGTTGATTCCTTTTAAATTAAGTGGTAGTGAATGGTGCAGAAGTTTTCTTCTGCCATTCGCTATTGTGCATTTACTAACACCTCTGAAAATCTAGCTGTATTAACTTAACTGAGCTATGCTGGATTTGCCTTGTCAAAAGGGAGGGTCTGATCTGGCCTGTTGCCTCTGAAATGTACTGTCATTCTATAAAAGCTTTTACAGAAAATATTTTAAAGGCATTTATTGGTGCTGTCTGTTTTTCCCTGAGATTTTCCACTTTGGGAACAGGTGTGCTCTAAAACTGCTAAATAATGAAATATGAAGAAAGTGCAAATTAATTTCTAAAGTGCTATAATAATTTACCAGAAAAAGTAGTGTGGAGTAGTTCTTTTATTTGAAAAGACCACAGACCTCTTGAAAGTTTGATGAGTTCGGAGGGACTCATTGTGCTGAGCTAGGCACATGGAACACAAGGGTAATGGTAGGATAATTGAAAAGTTGCTTTGTTCCATTTGGAAGGAATATTTAATGTCTAGGCAGGAAAACATGATTAAAAAAATAAGAAGTTTGAAAATAGAAACATACCACAAAACCATAGGCGGAACAAAATGAGCAATAAACAAGTCAGCCTTATATATGCCAAACCTAAAATACTGCAACTGTAAAATAAGAGGGTATCGAGTGCCATCTAGTAGCAGCTGAAAAGAACAGCAAGCAATTAGAAAAAGTGTTAAAATCTCCTGTAAGGGGCTAACTTATATGTGATGGTTCATCTGCCCCACACTGGCCTAAGAAGGGTTAAATCCAACCCTGGGGGATGGCTGGGCTGTGGAGCAAACAGCTGGAAGATAGCAGCCAATTAGAGCCCAGCTCAGGGCTGTATAAATAAGGGCTCCTGAAAGCAGAGCAAACACTCACTGTGGAGCAGGAGGGACCTGGCTGCCAGGGAAGCGAGAGGCTTCCTGAGACAGAACAGAGCTGGGGAAAGGGAAGTAGATCTGGGGATGGACTCTGGCCTGACCTCACTCCCAGGCTGCAGGGCCTGAGTGTACTAGGGCTGCAGAGAGGCAGTCAGGGCAGACAAAGGCAGCAGGTCCACATCCCCTTGCCAATGATGAGTGGCCATTTCAGATTTCAGTTAGCCCCTGAAGTAAGGGGACAGATGACAACTGGTCACTGAGGTAAGGTGGGTATAGAGGATTGGGGGTTCCCTGAAGGACAGAACCCAGAGTGTGGGGCACTGCAGCAGGGCAGTTCCCCAGAGGCTGTGGTCTGGGAGGCATCTGGGTCCTAATAAAAAGTGACAAAACCAAGCTGGAAGGGGGCGTTCCAGTGCTGAGCAGAGCTAATTCCTGAGTGACCAGCAGGAGGTGTGTTACAACATACTACAACTTTGACCTCACAGACCACAGTTGCCTGGTATTGTAAGGGCCATTTGAATGCCCAATCTGAATGGAGCAATAACGTTAGTGAATTGTGCTGCAGTCCAGTCCATGACTAGGCCGTAACAATGACTGCAACCTTTGCTGTACCATCATTCTACAACCGTGTTGCCCCATTTATACATCAAGCAAAGAAACAGAACACAAACCCACTGTCCATGAGGGATAACTGCTTGAACAGTAATTAGAGACATAGAATAGCTGGAACCTGAATTAAATACTTGCAATTACAGAGGCAGCAGAGTTAATGCTAAATTATTCTTCCTCTAAGCTAGCAAGATTCAGTGAAACATCAAACACTTATCAATAGGCTGTTGCCTCAAGACTTTTATCTTAGGGTATGTCTATACAGTGTGTTATTTCTGAATAACTGACATTATTCCGAAATAACAAAGAGCATGTCTATACAACAAGCCACTATTTCGAAATACTGGCAAGCTGGAGGACTTCTTACTCTGACTCCTGTAACCCTCACTTCACAAGGAGTAAGGGAAGTCAAAGGAAGAGTGTTCTTCCTTCGACTTCCTGAAGTGTAGACAGTGCTAAAAGCCAAATTAAGCTATTTCAGCTTCAGCAATGCAGTTGAAGGACAGAGTAGGCCCATTGCTCAGTGAGGAGGGAGAAACAGTAACAGGAAACTTGGAAATGGCAGAGATGCTTAATGACTTTGTTTCGGTCTTCACCAAGAAGTCTGATGAAGGAATGCCTAACATAGTGAATGCTAGTGGGAAGGGGGTAGGTTTAGAAGATAAAATAAAAGAAGAACAAGTTAAAAATCACTTAGAAAGGTTAGATGTCTGCAAATAACCAGGGCCTGATGAAATGCATCCTATAATACTCAAGGAGCTGATAGAGGAGGTATCTGAGCCTTTAGCTATCATCTTTGGAAAATCATGGAAGACAGGAAAGATTCCAGAAGACTGGAAAAGAGCAAATATAGTGACCATCTATAAAAAGGGAAATAAGAACAACCCAGGAAACTACAGTCCAGTCAGTTTAACTTCTGTGCCAGGAAATATAATGGAGCAAGTAATTAAGGAAATCATCTGCAAACACTTGCAAGATAATAAGGTAATAGGGAACAGCCAGCATGGATTTGTAAAGAACAAATCATGTCAAACCAATCTGATAGCTTTCTTTAATAGGATAACGAGTCTTGTGGATAAGGGAGAAGCGGTGGACGTGGTATACCTAGACCATAGTAAGGCGTTCAATACGGTCTCGCATGATATTCTTATCAATAAACTAGGCAAATACAACTTAGATGGGGCTACTATAAGGTGGGTGCATAGCTGGCTGGATAACTGTTCTCAGAGAGTAGTTATTAACGGTTCACAATCCTGCTGGAAAGGTATAACAAGTGGGGTTCCACAGGGGTCTGTTTTGGGACCGATTCTGTTCAATATCTTCATCAACTATTTAATTATCGGCATAGAGAGTACACTTATTAAGTTGGCAGATGATACCAAACTGGGAGGGGTCGCAAGTGCTTTGGAGGATAGGGTCAAAATTCAAAATGATCTGGACAAATTGGAGAAATGGTTTAAGGTAAACAGGATGAAGTTTAATAAGGACAAATGCAAAGTGCTCCACTTAGGAAGGAACAATCAGTTTCACACATACAGAATGGGAAGTGACTGTCTAGGAAGGACTACGGCAGAAAGGGATCTAGGGGTTATAGTGGACCAAAAGCTAAATGTGAGTCCACAGAGTGACGCTGTTGCAAAAAAAGCAAACATGATTCTAGGATGTATTAACAGGTGTGTTGTGAGCAAGACATGAGAAGTCATTCTTCCGCTCTATTCTGCGCTGATTAGGCCTCAGTTGGAGTATTGTGTCCAGTTCTGGGCACCACATTTCAAGAAAGATGTGGAGAAATTGGAGAAGGTCCAGAGAAGAGCAACAAGAATGATTAAAGGTCTAGAAAACATGATCTATGAAGGAAGACTGAAAGAATTTGGCTTGTTTAGCTTGGAAAAGAGAAGATTGAGAGGGGCATGATATCAGTTTTCAGGTATCTAAAAGGGTGTCACAAGAAGGAGGGAGAAAAATTGTTCTTCCTAGCCTCTGAGGATAGAACAAGAAGCAATGGGCTTAAACTGCAGTAAGGGAGGTTTAGGTTGGACATTAGGAAAAAGTTCCTAACTGTCAGGGTGGCTAAACACTGGAATAAATTGCCGAGGGAGGTTGTGGAATCTCCATCTCTGGAGATATTTAAGAGTAGGTTAGATAAATGTCTATCAGGGATGGTCTAGACAGTACTGGGTCCTGCCATGAGGGCAGGGGACTAGAATCAATCACTCTTGAGGTCCCTTCCAGTCCTAGTATTCTATAATGATTCTATGATGACTCTTATCCTGCTGTGTAGACATGCCCTTCATGTTATAATCATCCAGGCTAGATATTCAACAGTACTGAAGTGACTTAAGATATCATTGACCATTAGTGGTTGAAATCCCACCCTAAATTTATAAGGAATATCTTTCAATCATACATTTTAGGAGGTGCAACTGGTCACTAGCTACTACTACATGCCATACTTGAACTTTCCAGCACTGCCAATTGAAAACAAATAATACATTCTGAAAAACAATTGTGAGAGAAGGAAGCATTATTATCCCATTTCATTGATGGGGAAACCAAGGCACATAGTGATGGCATCTTGAGGTTCCACAGAAAGTCTCTGACTGAGACAGGAATATAATTTAGATTTCTTACCACTTGGTTTCAATTCTTTTTTTCCACTCCTCCCCTCTTCTTGTCTGTTTTGAGGTGTCTGTGGGATCACTACACTGAAGAAGTTTTACTGTTAATTCTGAAAGCAATAAGAGTTGTAGTCATTCTTTCCTCCTTCATTAATGAGTTCCAAAGTGGTGTTGAGAGAGTCCCCCTACATGCAAGCTTCATCTATGAGGCTGATGGCTTCAGCAATACTTAGGAATATAGCTGTCAGCATCTCTGATGCATTCTGGACCATTTCCAAGAGGGCCTTTAAGTCTGTGAATTTGCCCCAGTATTCTATGTGGAGTCCATATAGAATGTGGAGTGAGAGGAAAAGTGCTCTCAGTGACTGACTGATGTTAATGAGGATGTGGCTAGTTGCTTGTTGGTCTAACTGTAATCTCTTGAAACATGGAAGTGCTTGTATCTATGTATATATAGTGAATTGCAGCAGTCCAGCCTGGAGGTCAAAATGTGAAACCTTTTTGATCATGACTGAGAACAGCATCGCCACATGTTCGAAATTTCATCATTTTAAGGTAGAATAGCTGAGGATCTTTCAAGGCTAGAATGTAATGCTGTGGTACTCAACTGGAAATGGTGGACTCCTTCCATTCCAAAGCATACAGCTCCTGAGTCTAATTCTCTGCTGCCTTGCACCCTGTGTAGATTTGTAGGCCTGAGTTTTGCTAATGGACAGGAAGGGTAGCATTTTACAGCCAATGAGCACTCACTTATACCAGAGTTAATGACAAAGCAAGGCATAAGCTAGTGGAGGCTTTAGCTTATCATTTAAGGTTCAGTCACTGGTAGTGACCCATGATGATGGATAGTATAAATCACATTAAAGTCTGTTTATAGGACAGAGAATACATTTTGAGGCAGGATACTAATTTTATCACAGGAGTATGTGATAGTCTTGGTAATGCTGTGAGTGCATAGGGAAGAGTTTCACCTATTTTCTGCTACTTCAGCACAGGAACTAGAAGAGCGAGTATACATAACAGAGAGAAGGAAGCTGGAATATGAGACCAATGGTAAAGCTTAGTGTTGAACCCAAGTGTAATTTTCATTGTAGCCACTTGCACTGCTAACATGGGCCTGATCCAAGCCTGACTGGAGTCAACAGACCGTCGCTGAATTAATGAGCTTTAGTCCAGGACCCCTATGATTTAATAGGGCAGGGAGCAAAATAACAGAGCCCATGTTACTCTGATTCTGCTGACCTTTGATCCAGATTCCCTTTCTGCTGATTCCCAGCCAGCCAACTCCTTCTTTCCTGAACCCTGAAATACCATGTCACTTGTCTGACCCTCTTCCCTTACAAGAAATGGAGCCCTTCTTAATCTCCCACATCCTCCTCCAGTAAAAACACTGAAGTCACCTTTGCCCAGTAACTCCAAGAGACATCATAGCTTTTCTGTTCCTCCCCACACCCTAGACTATGGTTTACTGAGGTGCAAGAATGCCATGGTGGGCTCTATTAATGAAGGCTTTCTGACTTAGGTGTGCACTTAGTTCAGCATTCAGCTGCTGTTGGTTTGTGAGGGACTGAAAAAATCTCTGAGTGCCCACAGTGCTAAATGCTTCACTTTCTAAAAAAGGAAACTGGAAAACTTCCCAGATTGTGCATCTGCCTTTCTAATTTACACCTCTGAATACCAGGGTGAACAAGAAGATCTGAGAAGGATTAATGAACTACTATGATCTCTCTCTCTCTCTCTGCCTTTCCCAATCCACACGAATCTGGAAGAAGTTGACTAGTTTGAGATACAAAGCTGAATACCTGTTTACTTCTGGTCTCTCTGCAGTACACATTTATATACCCAAGAATGATTATTGGACATATGGTTAATATCACACTTTGGTACTTGATCCAGTGTCATTGCTGAAGTGGAACCAAAAGATACAAAGCTGAATCTAGAGATTTTACATTCAAAAGTAAATCCAAAGGGAAATGCCTGGGTCTCATTCTTCTCCCACTTATTTCAGTCCAAATTCAGTTCAGTGAGGTACTAAGTATGTGCATAACTGTGTGTCAGCAATTTCAAAGAATTCAATCAAAGCCTGACTCAGTGTGAGTGAGACTCACAGGATCTCGCCTTCTATGAGCGAGACAAACTGAGACAGACAGGATCTGGGGCTTGGCAACGGGAAATGGAAAGGAATTTAAAAAGCTTAGGTCCCATGGAAAAAATTGGATGTCAATCAAATCCTTGTCTCTCCTGTAAATGGAACAGTGCATAGCTGCTTCTTTATGCAATTGGTGTCTACAAACTCTCGTAATAGAAGCCCCCAGGTAGGCACTGGAACACTAGCCACTACACTCCATTGCTATGCCTCACTACCCTGTGAAATAAGGCCCATAACAAGTGGGGCTCCACAGGGGTCTGTTTTGGGGTTGGTTCTGTTCAATATCTTCATCAATGATTTAGATGATGGCATAGAGAGTACAATTATTAAGTTTGCAGATGACACCAAGCTGGGATGGGTCGCAAGTGTTTTGGAGGATAAGGTCATAATTCAGAATGATCTGGACAAATTGGAGAAATGGTTTAAGGTAAACAGGATGAAGTTTAATAAGGACAAATGCAAAGTGCTCCACTTAGGAAGGAACAATCAGTTTCACACATACAGAATGGGAAGCAACTGTCTAGGAAGAAGTACTGCTGAAAGGGATTTAGGGGTCATAGCGGATGACAAGTTAAACATGAGTCAACAGTGTGACACTTCTGCAAAAAAAGCAAACATGATTCTGGGATGCATTAACGGGAGTGTTGTGAGCAATATAAGAGAAGTTATTCTTCCGCTCTACTCTGTGCTGATTAGGCCTCAGTTGGGGTATTGTGTCCAGTTCTGGGCACCACATTGCAAGAAAGATGTGGAGAAATTAGAGAAGATCCAGAGAAGAGCAACAAAAATAATTAAAGGTCTAAAAAACATGAGCAATGAGGGAAGGCTGAAAGAATTGGGCTTGTTTCGTTTAGAAAAGAAAAGACTAAGAGGGGACATGATAGCGGTTTTCAAGTATCTAAAAGGGAGTTTATAAGGAGGAGGGAGAAAAATTGTTCTCCTCGGCCTCTGAGGATAGGTAAGAAGCAATGGGCTTAAATTACAGCAAGGAAGGTTTAGGTTGGACATCAGGAAAACTTCCTGCCTGTCAGTGTGGTTAAACACTAGAATAAATTGCCTAGGGGGGTTGTGGAATCTCCATCACTGGAGATATTTAAGAGCAGGTTAGACAGACACCTGTCAGGGATGATCTAGACAGTGCTTGGTCCTGCCATGAGGGCAGGGGACTGGACTTGATGACCTCTTGAGGTCCCTTCCAGTTCTAGAATTTTATGATTCAATATAGCACTTCTTTGTGTCCTGCTTCTATTGCAGATACACTAAACCTTTAAAAAACTTGGCAGCAGCTGTGTGGGAGAAGCTGCCCTGGGTCTTTTCCTTGAGCTACAATACCTGACTCTCAAGATAACAGCTAGAACAGGCTTGTATCTTCTGTAAATAGTACATAGACAACAGACAAAAACCCCATTCCTGCAGATTTGTGCAAGCAGCATATTGCAGTTGTATGATGTGCTACTGCAGAATTGGGGCCCATAAACAAGATTTTCTTTCTGCTTCTAGAATCCTGGGGGTAGAAAATTGAAATAAACCTATCTGCCATCAAACTTTGCAAGTTCAGCTCAAATCAGACTACACTAAAAGAAATCCACAAAACACCTTAGCATATAAATAATTTACTGTACCAATGTAATGTTCCCTTTGATGCAATGTTTTGCCAGCTATTTTAAATGCTGCATATAGGACACACAGCATATGCATCCATTTAAAAATAGTTAAGTTGAGTTTGGAAATCAAAATAATGATGTTGAATCAGCTGTGATATGCTGCTCCAAGTTTCTAAAGATTTTACTGCTAAATAAATTTTTCTTAATTATATTACTGTGGAATAACAATGACATCCAGTGGCGAAGTACTTGAATAATATATATGTATCTGCTGTAAATGTAATAGATAATGATAATATTTCTCTGGCAGCTTCTTCTTGTGCTAGCTGAGGGTTCTTACTAGAGAATTTGGCAGGAGCTGGAGAGGGTAGAGGGTGGGCATGAAAAATATCTAGTGTTTTAATAAAGTCATACAGTGAGTAAATCCGTCCTTCCACATCTTCATCTAAATGCCAATATAGCCTTGGGGAAGAAAGTTGTATTGGGTTTGTTCATTCTCCATTTATCTGAGGTGGCTCAAAGTCCAGCTTTCTTTCCTTAAGAACAAATACTCAGCTCTAGTCTGTAGGCACATTATCCTATTCCATATTCTCTTATTTAAAGTAATCTGAAAAAATATGCCTAAGTTAATATCCTCAAATCCAAGCTGTTTTTACTTATTTAAAGTAATTTATTGTTGCACCATTAATGTTTTTTAGGCTGACTTGGCGCACCCTTCAGTTACATACCAACAAAATGTGTATTTGAAGATAATTTTTTATTCTATTTAATAAAAATAAGTTGTTACCATAGCAACCAGAAATTCACAAGATACTTATTGCTGAAGAATTTAATTAGATTTCCTTTTAATAGAAACATACTTAAAATGCAAACTTTTGTGTTTTACTTTATATGGAGAATTTTAGATGTTTTTCATTAGTCATGGATGAGTCTTATATTATGATTTTCAGACTGTACCTTAAAAGGCCTTCTGTTCCTCCCTCCCTCCCTTCTACTTTCTCTCCCTCCTTCCCTTACTGTGTTTCTCTGCTTTAAAAAAGATTTGCAATAGGAGCTTGAGAAGCTTGGTTTTATGTAAAATTACCAACTGGAGAGCAGGTGTATGGTGTAAAGAGAGAGGTTTTGGTTATGAAGATGCAGAAAACAGCAACTGATACACACTGTATGATCCCTCTCTTGTCCCCACTGACTTCAAAGGGAGTTTTGTCTTGACATCAGTGAGTGCAACTTGGCTTGGCAAACTTCATTTTGGTATGAGGTTTACTATGTTCTTGCAGCTCTGGCATCTAAAAACAATTTCCCAGAATCTAAATGTGAATCTGTATTACAACAGCTTCAAGTGGGTTGTAATAAGATGGAGAATGGGTTTTACCAGTTGGTAGGATGCGTGTGTTGTTGTATCTCATTTAAATCATCAGACAATACAGAGGAGCATGTTGTATTTATCACATTGACATAAGCCTAAAGGATAAGGCACCTTTCACAGGTCTTTTATTTTCACATATTGTACACCAAGGTTCAATGTAATTGTTACCTGAATACAAGCCCTAAAGACAACTTTGTACAAATTTCTGGCTCAAATGTGCAGATGTCAATAGGCTTCAATTGGAGTATTGTGTTCAGTTCTGTGCACCACATTTCAAGAAAGTTGTGGAGAAACTGGAGAGGGTCCAGAGAAGAGCAACAAAAATGATTAAAGGTCTAGAAAACATGAGCTATGAGGCAAGGCTGGAGGAATTGGGCTTGTTTAGTTTGGAAAAGAGAAGACTGAGAAGGGGACATGATAGCAGTTTTCAGGTATCTAAAAGGGTGTCACAGGGAGGAGGGTAAAAAATTGTTCTACTTGGCCTCTGAGGATAGGACAAGAAGCAATGGGCTTAAATTGCATTAAGGGAGGCTTAGATTGGATATTAGGAAAAACTTCCTAACTAGTCAAACACTGGAATAAATTGCCTAGGGAGGTTGTAGAATCTCCAGCACTGGAGATGTTCAAGAGCAGGTTAGATAGACATCTATCAGGGATGATATAGACCATGCTTGGTCCTGCCATGAGAGCAGGGACTGGACTTGATCGCTCAAGGTCCCTTCCCGTTCTAGTGTTCTATGATTCTATGTCCTTACTCCAGGAGATCAGTCTTACATCAAACATTAGCCCTACTAAGATTAGTGATATTCCTGACAGAGCTATAAATCTGAAGTAATCTGGGTTCTAGGGAAGATACTGTTATTACTAGAGCCCTGAAAATCCATGAATATCTGCTTTATATCTGCACCTGCCAATGCAGATACAAATAACTGCAGCTCATTTTTGCAGCTATGGATGCACATTTTGTATCTAGAACCCTGCACATTTTGCAGATATCCACTTTATATCTGTGGGTATCTGTATCTGCAGATATAAACACAGATATCCACAACTCATTTGTGCAGATATGGATGTGGATACAAATTTTATATCTTCACAAGGCCTTAGTTACTACCTCCCAGAGATCATATTTTGATTCCAGTGCAGAGAAGGTCTAGAAAAATTTATCAAATGTCTACTAACCACAGAACTGGTCAAAATTTCTGGTTGAACAGTTTCCCACTGCAAGATGTTGGTTTGATGAAACAGAAATGTTCTTCAGGAACTTGTTGATTCCACTGAAAGTCTGGGTAGAAACTTGGCAAGTTGGCCAACCTGGTTTCCTGTCAGACTGCACTTCCTGATTTTCCAAGCTTTCAGTCTGTGCAGATCCTCAGCAGCTCACATGACAGATTTTGGAGCCCAGGGCTCCACAGCTCCCTGACTCCATTGTATCCTGCCTAGAGGGGTGTTGGGAAGCCTCAACTACGGGAAGTTGGACAGCATATTTTCATAAAATTCCATTTTATTTTTGTTTTCCAAATAGGAACAAATATTTCATAAATGTGACAATCATCATTATCATTGTGAAGTGCCCATTGTCTACTGAGGAGTGTCACAGCAGCCAGAGCTACCATGACTGATGGTGTTGCACCAAGCATCTTGTTGTGAAGTTCCCATACATGGCTCAAGCCTATGAATCCACAAATATTTGGGGTGGCTCCAAGAAGGCTAATGGCATATTAGGTTGCATTAGGAGGAGCATTGCCAGCAGATCCAGAGAAGTGATTATTCCCCTTTATTCGGCTCTGGTGAAGCCACATCTGGAGTATTGTGTCCAGTTCTGGGCCCCCCATTATAGAAAGGGTGTGGGCGCATTGGAGAGGGTCCAGTTGAGGGCAACCAAAATGATTCAGGGGCTGGAGCACATAACCTATGAGGAGAGACTGAGGGATTTGGGTTTGTTTAGTCTGCAGAAGAGAAGGGGGGGCGGGGGGGGCGGGATTTGATAGCAGCCTTCAACTTCCTGAAGGGAAGTTCCAAAGAGGATGGAGAGAGGCTGTTCTCAGCAGTGACGGATGGCAGAACAAGGAGCAATGGTCTCCAGTTACAGTGGGGGAGGTTGAGGTTGGATATTAGGAAAAACTATTTCACTAGGAAGGTGCTGAAGTACCGGAATGGGTTACCTAGGGAGGTGGTGGAATGTCCATCCCTAGAGGTTTTTAAGTCTCGGCTTGACAAAGCCCTGGCTGGGTTGATTTAGTTGGGATTGGTCCTGCTTTGGGCAGGGGGCTGGACTTGATGACCTCCTGAGGTCTCTTCCAGCTCTATGATTGTACGATTGGACAGCTAGGTGACATGGGGTATTTTTGTACATCCTGGTGACCTCACCCAAAAATGTGCAATGCTGTTTTTGAATATAATGAGCTATTGATGGAAGGCCAGATCTCTGCAACACTATGACATTTTGCACAAAGTCAAATCACTTTATTTTCAGGATTTGGTGCAGGAAGTGCATATTTAATGTCACTAATCCTCCAAACCCTTCTGTCAAAGTGTCCAGGTTTCTGCCCCATGTATCAATACAGTCACAATACAAGTTTGATAGATTTTGAATTTTGTCAAAGTGCAGAGAAGTAGTTACATCTGTAGGTGAGACATGGGTTTCATGCATGAAGGTGAGACCTGATTGTCAAAGAACATTTGGTTTGCTGCAACTGTTTGAACTTTGCTTGCAGCCTAGGCAGATTAATTCATTGGTGCTTCATGAGACTTGATGCACAGGAAGTTCTTTGTGTCTCACCTCCTACTTCCTGGGATTTGTTTTTTGCCGTGAGATATTCAGCTTTGTAGTGTGGGCAGCATTTTATATACCTTGGAGGACAGGGTTGTAGTAATCAATGTGGAATAAGAGAAGCTGGCCCTTTCACCCAGATTTGCTAGGATGTGGAGGGCTGCTGGAATTCTGAGGAGAATACGGTCCCTAAACCCTCCTCAGTAGCTCAGTAGCTCTTGCTTGTCAACATCTGACTGGCAGGTATCTGAAGCTTGCACTCTCACTGACTGTGGGAGGAGAGAAGGAGAATTTGAAGGAATTGCAGAAATGTATTTATTCTCGCTATATGTCAACATATACAAACACACACAAAGAAAAGTTTTCTATACCTCACTCACTAGTGGGCAAGTGAAATTTTAAAATCCTGATGCAGACAATGTCAAATAGAGACTAAAGTATAAGACGAATGATATGATGCCATAATCTTGGTGGTGATTTAAAAGTGCTTTGTGAAGAGAGATTTGAAGAACAAAAGGGGGAACGAGAAGAGGATGAGAATTCTAAGATTAGCAGACATAGTGGAAGAAGGTATGAACCTGATGTTTGGGAGAAGGATCTAAGCAGGCGGTTTGGAGGGATGCTTAGGAAGAACGAGCAAGAAGTGAAGTAGGAAATGAGACTGGGGGCCTAGATAGGAAATCTTTATCAATGCAAAGAACTACAAAGGCTATTGTTATCTGTCAAATCAGTCACACTGATGCTAATTGCCATAACCACAAGGTGTATCAGATACATTATAAAAAAGACCCAGTTTTACCTGGAGTGATTTATTGCACATGTCCCTCCTAGACCATTCCCTTGTAGAGGAACTTCATGTGTGATAATTTCATTGCTCTGCTTGAGACCAAAAGAATAGAAATAACCAGTATAATATATTGCCCTCCCCAGTTGCTTAAGCCAGACACAATGTGGGGCCCTGAATGGAGGTTCCTAGCAAACATGGGTCCTGATTGGGGGTTCCTTATGAACACTGCCAACTGCAAGAGTCCTCTTGGTACAGGTCCAGGAGGGCCACAAAAGCAATCAGCTGGTGGTCACAAGGCCTTTGTGTAGAAGCCATTGCTTCCTGCTTGTTTCTGGATCCATGGAGATTGTGGACCCAACCCCCAGCTTTTACTCAATGCAGCAAACCTCAAGCCCCTGACACACCTAATGGAGACATATCTCTGTGAGGAAAGACTTCTTCTCCCTTCATCCTCTCCTGCAGGTTTCACTGTAGGAAGGGCAAATGGGGCACTTGTTCATATCTTGTTCAAAGATTGACAGAAAGGTGCAGAGCAAGGCAGCATTTATAATAGTCATTTACCATGTTTAGAATCCCATGTGCATGTTTGTCATTACTGCAGTAAGCAGTATTTACTACAGAAATTTTGTTCTAAATGTTTGTGCCTTTGTCATTACAGTATCCTGTTCTCTTTCTCTCTTTGCTTACTTTCCTTCTTCTTTTATTCCCATTATATGGTTACCATAGCAATTGGTCTCTTTCCCATCAGCTTTTACTGTGTTTGAGAGTATTTTACAGAATATGTTCTAGTTCATTTTAACTCTCAGGAGAAACCTCACCTATGTTAAAATGTTGATGTTTTATTTACCCTTTCTTGATATATTTTAGATAACAGAGATTTTTGTTGTGAAATGACTTATGTATACACAAAGCATCAAAGAAACCCAAGTTTTACTGTAGCAACACAGAATTGCCTATAGATGTCACCATACTCCATGCATTTAATTGCATGAAAGTGAATATGACTTTCTGGACAATCCAGTATTAACTTCTGATCATCAAATCATTGTACAATCATGCTCACTAAAGGCCTGAATCTGCCATCCTTACTAATGCTGAGTTTTGCTTGCTTTGCAAGTTGAAACTGGTGGGACCACTCCTCAGGTGTGAATGAGGGGACTGGATCTAGGCTTTCAAAAGGCAGAGAGGAAATTGTTAGTACCAGAATTGCAGATGAATGTGTTAGGATATTTGCCATCAGATTCAGAAACATTTGGGGAAAATTTGTGTAATCCTTGATGGAACAAATTACTGTCAATTCCAGTGGCAGTTGTGTTTTGCTACAAGGCACAGTGAATTTAGTTCTGCGTATACTGTTCCCTTTCTTTCTAATCTTTCAAAAATGTGTCATTGATAGAGTGGAAGCAAGGAAAAATGAGAATATAATCTTCATGCATGTGGGATAGATTATATAAGAAATTACATTTGGAAACAAGTGGCTTGGAAAATTAAATCCTTTCCCCCATCCCTTTTCTTTCCGCTTAGCTGATCCTCTCCTAACTAAACCCACCAAAAATGTGGCATTAACATAACATCTACTGGCATCATACTGTTCACTCTGTGTGTTCTACCACTTTTCTTACTCTGTGTCTGTCTTATCTAGTTAGATTGTGAGGTCTCCGAGGCAGGAGTCATCCACTACTCTGTGTTTGTACTGAGCATTGTGGGGCCCCATTTGATCCCCTTCATTCTGATCACTAAATTCAGGCAGCTATTAATGGGACTGTGATTGACATATTCTCCATTTCTTCACTGACTCAGAACTGTGGGATATATAATTCAGTAGTTTTGTTAAGTAACAAACTCCAGCTGATTTCATTCTTTTAATTTTATGGATATTGTTTAAAGTTTGTGTAGCGCACAGAGGTCTATTCACCTGTAAGTGTGTGATTATAACTCTCACCCTATCGTTTTTTGTGCCTCTTTTATCCACCAGATATAAGGTAGTGTAAGCCTCTTCCTAAATCTGAGAGCAGTCACATCTTATCATGTGCTGTCAAAGAATGATTTTAAAAATATAATATGGTGTGTGCTGAAGAGTATGATTTGCCAAATTTTTATTTATAAAGTGTTCAGAAACAACCTTGGAACAATTCTGGGAAACAACCCTACTAAGAGGAAGGGGGAAATAGTGGTGTATTTTTATTAATAAATTAACCTATGTAGCAATGATAATTATAGGCAGAATGGTCTGGTCCATAGGCCATAAAGAGAGATAGTGTCAGGCCTGGGGTCAGAACACAGTTCTGGGGTTATTGGAGGAGAGAGGTTGACTGTGGTTAAAGAGTGCAAGAAAAGAGCTACTATTGGAGTTGGGGTGTAAGGGATGCTGTCCATTGCAAAGGGGGGATCCGGCCTTGTTAGAAGAGGCAGAAAGGACACAAGAAAATAGAGAATGGAGGGGACTGTGGGATATTGGAAGTGAGGTGGAATTGGCGATGATGTGCAAAGCTATGACTGCTGATAGAGAAAGGGGGAAACTGTGGAGAAAAATCTTAGCTGCCTGGGACAAGGGAGAGTTGGAAGACTGGCTAGGTTACAGTTCAGGATACTGTGCTATAAACACTAAGTACAATGGATATGTTTTTCATGTAGAGAGACAACTACCTTTTCCCTGACCAGCCTGGAAAGACACTGCTCCTTTCACCAAAGTGCAAGACACCAGCTGCTGGACAAGGAAACAGTCCTCATGAAGGTTGATCCTTGGTGCAGCTGGTGACCATTGTGAGTGGTGTGGAGGGCCAGTGAGTGTTGATCTTGGTGAGTGAGTGCTGGTGGGGCTGTGGGGAAACTAAGGGACATAATCTTTTTTATTTGTAAGCATTGATCTGGGACTAGGGTTTACAAAAAATTACTGGTCCTGAAAGCATTTATTTTGACCTGCCAGTGTATGTATTCCCTAGAGGCATGCAGCTGACAGGCAGGTTCTCAATTATCATGAGTCTCATGATATCTGGTGTTTTATTTAGAGCCATACGTCCTATAGATAAGTGATTTAGTGAGAGTCTCAGCTTTCATATAAAAATGAAAGGAAGTTTGTAGCCCTTGTGGTTGGAGAGCAAATCTTGAAAATGTGACCCAAATAAACACAAAAAGTTCAAAACCCAAGGAGTAAAGAGAAAAAGCTTATCTTTTTAAAAAAATTGTCCAATTTTAAGCCAATCTCTTTATTCAAGTAGGTGGTTTGACTCTGAGGTGACATTGGAGGGGTCATTTTGATGAGTGCAGAGTAATTAGCCAAGAATTTGCCCATCTTTCACCTCTCCAGCACTTTTGAAAGGTAGAATTTCTAATCCAACTCTGGCCAGGATCAAGGTTTTTTAATTAAACTTGTTTTCCCCATACATTTAATGTGAAATTATAGCCAATCTGAATCAGGTAGTGGGACAAAACTAGCTACGGCAGCTTTCAGACTTTGGCTGGCTCTCCTTTGAATCAATTTTTAGAATGAGGGAAGCTATTTGGTGCTACGTTCTAGAAAGTTCAAAACAGAGCCACAGTTGCCTGTTGTTGTTGTTTGTAATGCACTTGTAAAATATGTACCTAACATGTGTGCATATACTACACCTATGTAGATTGGGCCATGGCCCAAAAAGAGGGCCAACTATGTAGAAAAGTACCAGACCAAGAAACTCGGACTATGGCAGGGAATTATGCAAAAGAAAGGCACAGTTATCTGTTTTGTGTAGACAAGCACATATTTTGCACATATGTTTGCCAAGCATTTAAAAAATTGGGTCCCTAATAGTTTGCAGGGGAGAAAGGAATAATAGGAAGATTACGTAACCGGGGATGGTTGAGCAGAATATACCTATTAACCTTGTATTTATATATTGGGTAATGATCAGAAGTAAGAATTTAAAGCTCTTTGTCTGCGGGGCATCCCTGCAGTGTCTGTGATTTGTCAATGCACTTCTGGCTTTGATTCTGTATATATTTCTTGTACTCCATGCACCTCAGTAAAAGGAGTGCCATGTTGCTCACAACTGGTAATGCACTGCAGTTGTACATGTCTGTAACCTTTCCATGAACTCCAGCCCTCTGCAGCAGGTTGTGGAGGCCCATAGCAGCCAGGTGACACACAGTGCCATCTGTACTTCTATACTGGTCATCTGGCCAGAGCTCTGACCTTTCTGAACATGATATAGTGAAATCTAAATCCTGAAAGCTGCTTGGAGGCAAAATCTGCTCTTCAATGTCAGTTTCACTACTCAGTCACTTAATTGTCCATTGCAGCTGATAAAAGTAACCATTAGGACTAGGTCATGAACTACAGCTTACCATTCACATGCAATAATATACCCCGAAAGCCAATTGGTTTCTAAATGACAGAAACACAGAGTCCTAATCTCTACCACAATTTTTAAATACCTGCAACTTTACTTACACAAATGAAACAATATGACAGGTAAAATTACATGACTTTTGAACATTTTATGCATTTCAGAATTTGCATAGTATGTTAAGGAAAGACTGGCACTTCTTGAAACTAGCACTGGAAAATATTCTTTGACTGAACCTAAATATAGACAGCCTGGTTCTCCTCTCAGTGGTAGAAATTAGGGGTGTTTGCTACAATCACTGGAGTTGCATTGGTGTAAAACTATATCTGAGAAGGGAATCAGGCCTGGGTTGTGCTAGCTATGAAAGGACTGTTTTTTGTTAACATATGTTTCCAATTCTGAAAATGAGTTTTGAATTGAAAACAAACATAATCTAATCAGTACTTGAGAAGGGTAGTAGGATCTAGTGCTGGAGTGACAAAGTAGCACAATTTTAATCCTTGTCTCAGTAAGATTAATACTTTGCACTTCTCTGGTGTTTTTCAGATGAGATTCTGACAAAGCTTCACAAATACTAATTAAAGTGCAGAGTACTCCTGGCGGGGGAGGGGGCAAATTATTATTCCCACTATGCAGCTCTGCAGTCTGATGTATAGAAAGATGTGAATGCTACTCTGGACTTCATCCTTTTACCTCATACACGGGAAGCAATCACAGACTTCATCCTTGATGGTGGCAGTGCTAAAAACCTGCATGATGAACTAAGTTCAACTAGTTGACATGTGACATCCTTAAAGGGTGCAACAGTGGTGACAGCCTAGACACGTGTGACATTTTGGCTCCACTGAAGGCAATAAGAATCTTGCCCTTGACTTCAGTGGACACAGAATTTTATCTAGGGCTAAAGTAGATTCTTTTTACCCCCTTAAGGATGAGAGATGTGGCTTACACTGCAATATAGGTTTATCAATGTGTCTAATGTCACCTAGGGTATGTCTACACTGAAAAGTTTTTTCTGAAAAAACTACACTTACGTCCACACTGCAATTCTGTTCTTTCAATGGAAAGTTGAAAGAATGCAGGGTTTTTTTCTGATGGCAGTAAACCTCTTTCTATGAGGAAGAAGCCTTTTTCTGAAAGAGCTCTTTTGGAAAAAGGCGCATGTGGATGGGGAAGAGGGGTTGTGGGGGTTTTGGGGGTTTTTTTTGGAAAGAAGAGGCCTCCAGGAAAAAGCACAGGTGCCCTGGTGGCCACTCCTTTCATAGTAATCACAACTTAAATGTGAGAGAGTCCAATCAGTGTGGACGCTATCTTTTGAAAAAGCAGATGGCTTTTTTGATGCGCTTTTGTTGTGTGGATGCTCTTCCTAAAGAAGTTTTTCTGGAAGATCTCTTCCGGAAAAGCTTCTTCCAGAAGAAGCCTGCAGTCTAGACATAGCCCTACTGAGTCAATGGCAGACCTGGAAAAGGAATCCAGTTGTCCTGATGCTCAGTCTCTGGTTTCCACCACTTGTCTCCCTAATTCTCTGTGGATATGGATGCAGTTTAGCTACAGCTATGTCAGTATCTCCATTATGAATGCCACATTCTGTAAGAAGCTGAAAATATCAAAATGAATCTTCAGTTAAAATAAATATCAAAAATATAAATAAATATGGCTTGTTAAGGATCATGAAAGGGCTTTCATTTACAGTAGTTTTATGAAGTGGAGTGGAAAAAATGGGTACTATAGGCTAAATATTTAGGAAAAAACTCCCCCACGGCGAGACCTACTAATTGATGGGAAAACTCCAGATCGCAAGGCTTATAAAACTAGATAGGACAATGCTAGAGAATTGTAGGGGAGTGGAGGGAATGCATTCACAGCCAGAGTTCTACTAAAATGAATAACAGAAATGTTAACATGTAAATATCTAAAAAAAAGAAAAATTACATACCTTGGGTCTGCACTTTGGGAAGTTCCTTTTGAGGCTTTACTATAGCAGTCAGTTTCTACCTTTAAAAAATGGCCACCAAATCCTTGTGTATGCCAAAACTCCCACTGAAAATTGCACAAGCAATGTGTAACCAAGCTCTTATTCTGGGAAGCAAAGGGAAAGAGGGGTTATATTTGGGTGATGGTTCTACCAAATCAGCCAATTTGAGTCCTACAAGGGCAGGCCAACTACTCGTGATTTTTCAGTTGAATGTTAGTTTAAACTAGAACTTCTATCACTCTGCTGGGAACTCCTTTGACGCTGCCACATCTTGGGAAGAACCTAGATATTTCAAAGAAATATCTTTTTATATCTTCCCTTTTAAACAGAACTGAGTTTGAAGATGTTAGTATAAGGAAACTCCCTAGGAGGTGATATAATGTGATACTCCTCTGTAAATGTTTTTGACTTTGTAATGATCTGCATCCTAATACTAACAATGGTGTGAAAGACAGTTCAGATCCTGAACCTGCAAAGTCTTATACATGCACTGAACTTTATAGACATCATGTTGGGTTTGGACAGTGGACACCTAAAGTATACCCACTCACTAAAACTTATCACACAACGTGCATGAATTGCGTGATCCTCAGGGGCAGTCAGAAACTTCCATTTTAAGCCCTGTTAGCATCAGTTCTAGTTTCTATAGCAGGTAGCCATGGTAAAGTTCACAATTATTCAAAGGTGTCCATTATTGTTACCCTAGTAACTAGTATTTCCATTGTCCCCCTACTGTGTTTCTAATTACTCAGTGCCACATTTCTGTATGTAGTTTAGGTTTGGGGCTTTTTCTATATGATACTTATTATTTTTGCAGCTGTTGTTGTGTTAGCTCAAAATATCCTTAAATTCAGAGAGACCTAGTGGGTGAGGTAATATCTTTTATTAGACCAACTTCTGTTAATAGAGAAGATGAGCTTTTGAGTTTACCCAGAGTTCTTCTTCGGGACCAAAAAGGCTACCATAACCCTGCAAATACCTGAAATTCAGAACGTTCCAAAACCTAGGAGCAAAGTTGTCTACTTGACAAGTGAAATCAACCAAAGTCTGAGCAATTAGATGTCATATGGAACATAAGGAGGCCAGCAAAGCAGATAAGTTGCTCCTTTGAAGTACCTTGTGATTAGAGCTTTGCAAAACATTTCACATTTAAACTAAGCAGTCTTTACTCAGCCAAAAATCCCATTAAAGTCAGTGAAAGATTTGCCTGAGAACTTAATGCAGGAAACATCCTGCTATTAAAACAGCAGGAGAGAAACAAACAGGAACATGTATTAAGCAGAAAGAAGCACAAATAAAACAGTGCATCATATGTTTTTAACTGCTAGCAGTCTTCCTTATAACTTACCAGAAGTGTTTACAACAGTTTATCCTTTTTGCATAAAAAAGTCCATTGCTCTAATTGTATAATACTTTGAGGAGCATCATGTGATCAGTTAAAAACCTCATTGTCACCCACATGCTCAAGAACGCAGAGTTAGGTTTACAGGTGCACCCTCAACTTAAGTACTTTCTTATGTCTGAGTGAACAATTGTGCAAGTTTGACGCAGGATGAAGGCATCTATTGTATCCAAGTATAAATATACAAAAATACAAAATACATATTATATGATATGACAAATAGCCAAATTATTAGAGACATGTATGGAGTGAGATACTGTATTCTGAGTCTCAGAATTGCTCATCTAAATGCTTGCTTCTCCTTTGAATTTATATATTTGGTTCATTGCATAGAAGCTTGTAGCAACCCTTTAAATATTTTTTAAAAGGAAGTTTTAAGTTGCTTCTCAGTTTTGTTGGTTAACAACACAAGTCTGCTGCTGTTCTAGTAATAGGTATTATTGGGTGAAATGATTACACCGCCTTTTGTAAACTTTGACCCATGTACTCAGAGTTTTCAGGCTTGTTAGGGCTGTACTTGTTAGGCCTAGTTACTTATGGAGAGGTTTAAAATGCAGAATAAAATACTGACTGAGTTAGACAAGAGAGGAGAGGAGTTAAGGCTTAACCTATAGGGGAACCTAAGGAATAAAGCAACCTGGAATCCAATGGGAGGAGGGAGAGAATAAAGAGATTTTAAAAAGATCAAGCCTAATGAACCATTGGAGGAAAATGGTAGACTGGAGCTTGAGAACGAAAGCATGGCCAAGCAGAGCAGAGTTGAAGATGATCAGCCACAGTGTAGACAAATTGATCCAGATTTTAAAAGCCATCAAATCACTATATATAATAAAAATGAGAGAAAAGGAGCATTCATTGTCGGGATTCCCAAAAGAGTGCTTACTGGCTTTGGGCATAATAAGGAAAAAATGTGTTTATAACATAATCTTGCTCTTCTAAGCATAGACAATTTGAAAGGTACATGCTGCTCTATTATTTTGTGTTGTATAGTCCATATGTCATGTTCCTATATGACCAATGGAATTTTCCTACTATACAAAAAGGGGAAAAAACAATGTTGGACAAATGCAGTTATAAAAGTTAGAATTAGACCAGAGAAATACGTAGCCTCTAATGCCCTGCAAATTAAGGAACAAAATTACAGCTATTCCTATACCTAGAATGAAAGGCTAATACTTGAGACATAGCAGTAAACAGAAGAAAATCCTAAGGTATAAATTAAATTGTACATTGCCAAAACATTTTTGGTAGCTAAACAAATATATTTTAAAGAAACAGAACATTTTAAATCCTATCTGTGGCAGTTCCCCAAACACAGCAAACACCTTTATCTTTTTTGAAGCCTGTGTACCTCTTAGTGATGTAGACAGGAGGTACTACCCATATTTAGCAGGTTACAGTATTTAGACACCTATGCACCTCTGACTTGGTAGACTTATTTTTGATAAGTGGTACTTAAAAGTGTTGATATGAAGCATAAGTAGCTAATGCAAATATGTTACCGACCCCTACCAGAGCTAGCAATTATGTAAATGTTCAAAGCCTTCATCTTTTATAATTAGACATAGCCAGCTTATAGTGAAGAACTCACCTTGCTGGCCAGCTATGTCCTTATTCAAGTGTACCATGAGAAATGAAGTATTTGAAATTGGAGGAAAGGTGTATTCTGCAAAGGCATTTAAGAGACAGTGGATATTTTAAAATAATAATGCTAGACTTCTAGCATTTAATTTATTTGCCATGCATAAAATATTAATACAAAGCATACAAACGCTTATTGGATAAAATCTTGTAATTGATTACAATTAAGTGTATCTTCAAATTCATCTTAAACATGTGAAATGCTAATTAATGTTGTTCACAAAATCCAAAATGCAAGTGTTGTTAGTGTGAATAAAGAAGAAGAGCAAGGGGTTAGATGCAAGGTGAATGAGCTGCCCATACACACAGCCTAACAATCTTCCCTATTAGAAAGATAGGCTAATTATTGTTAGACAGTTTAAGGGCCTGATCCAACACGCTCTGAAATAATACAAATATTTGCATTTAACTTTGCTGGGCTTTGGATGAGGGTCAAAGAGAAGCCTTCACCAAAAGAATGTAGGCATTGAAGGTAATTTCAGTATATAACGTATTACATTACAGTACCAGTGTCAGATTTTTCTGACATCTTGCATGTAACACTTTGTGACTAATGGGTGCATTAATATAGCTGAACCGTGTGTGCGTCTTATTACAAGAAATACAGCTCCAAGTGGATTGATGATTAATGGTGATGGTCCAAAATGATTAGAATAACTCAAAATCAATGGGTATCTGTCTACCTCACAGTTAAAGCAGAAATTTGGTTATGTAGGTGCCACTTACTATTAGCAGATTACACTATTAGACTCCTTTCATAAGAACAGAACAATTCCATTGAGGTGGATCAGGTAACTGAATGAAAGCTCGAGAAAAAACACTGGGATCTGGTTCTCCTCTGCCTTGCCTTTTTTGTAATCATAAACACCTCAACAAAGTGGGTGTAGAATTCTGCATTCCGACTTGGCAATTATTTACACTTATTTTGCACTGGCATGAATGTTTTTGCACTGGTATAAATGACTAGAGAAGGTGCAAAACCATGGGAATCAAGCCACAGGGATATAGGAGCCACAAGGGTGTATTTCTAACAGCATGTGACAATGTGATTGCAAAAAAACACTGTAATACATTTTTACATTCAATCCAAAGGGTTGGTGGTAGGTGTGTGAGAGAGAAACAGCACGAGAGAATAATTAATTGAAGATGAAGTGCTGCTCCTCTAGATCGCTGGTCTCAAGTGTGCTAGGTCTGTACGGATAGAAAGTAGTTGATAGCATATGTGAAAATTGGGTGGATTCCATTTGCTTAAGAATAAAATATCAATATCAACACAGTCAGAGCTAGTTGATACACAGCAGAGTCCAAGAATCAAATGCACATGAAGGCTGAACTACACTCTCACTCTTAAGATTGGTCCCTACAGGTCAGAAGTAAAAGCTTATAGGCAGTAGATAAGACTGCAAAGTCCATATCTCTTCCCAGGCTTTTGGGGAAGGAGAATTGTGTGGAGGCCTGGGATTTGTGCGCTGATGGATGGGATGGATGGCTGGAGTGGTGGTGGTGTTTTCACTTGGTAGCTTTCAGAAAGTTCCTAGGTTTGTTTTTGGCTGCAGTGTGTGGCTATTGTTTTCGTATAGGGCAAAGGCACCAAAGCCTAGACTGGTGTTTGATTGCATTTTGTAGTCATCTAAAAACAGACAGGGGAGTACAAAGAAATTTGTGCTGTGCCATGCGTGCTTCACTTATCCTCTGGATAAAGGCTTCAGTTTCCTCTGCTCTCAATCTAGCATCTTTCATGAACAGCAAATATGATTAAAAAGCAAAGCAAAAAGTTAACTAAATTAGAGGTGAGCCACAGCTACATGCTGAAAGGGAAACATTAGGGTTAATAACTGGTTCAATGAGGGGAGTGAAGCATGTTCACAGGGAGTAAAGGTAGTCAACGTTATAGAAGCTACTGTATGTTATGGGTGAATGTCAAAAGATTTGAAGGCTTGGTTCAGGAGTTTTGATAAATTTATCTCATCCTGTTTGAGTGAGAATTCATCCTGGTAATTTCAAAAGATTTGGTTTTCTTGTAAGACCTTTAGTACTTCCTGGCCTGGGTCACATTGAAGTACCACAAGAATAGCTCAGCTTGCACTATATTATTTCTGCTTTCTAGCCTAGTTAAAAGCAGGAAGTGTACAGATATTGAAAGCACACACAAATAAAATGTAGCTCAACTTTTTAATGCTTCAAAATAACTCCACAAACAGTAAATCAGTTTGCAAACACCGCAATGAATCAGTTAAGTTCTTGTTTTCCCCTCCTTTGTTACTCTTCACTCAGTGGATCACAGAAATTTACCTCTTAAAAGACATGCTATATTTTTCAAACCTGAGAGTCTGATGTTAGTTATCTAAATCCTTAACACTGAAATAAGTGCCTTAATTTTTAAACTCCAACTCTCAATACTTATTTACTTCATTTGGAATTGGAAGTGCTCCTCATCTTTGAAAGTATGCTACTAATTTAGATGACTAAGTTTAGGCACTGATGTTTGGAAATGTGGGCATCTGTCTTGCATCTCCTTTTTGTCTGCTGTACATTTTCTATACAAAACTATATCTGTTTCTAAGATATCTTGTGCTAACAACTAAACATTGGCATGCGTAGAAAAAATGTGTTTTTACAGAACTTAGAGACATACAGCAATGACAACTGGTCAGTAACTCATGGGAGGTATTTTTGTAAATGTAATAGCATTACTTCTCCCTACTAGTTTAATTTTTTAAAAAGCACTTTTCACATTGCAGGGCATTTTACAAAAAAAATGTGAAAATCGTTGATTTTCACAATAAAGCTGCTAGGGCAAGGGTGGCAGGGAACTATCTAAAAAATGAGTCACTCTTGGCTATTGAACAGATGGAGCTGTTTCTCTGAGGCACACAGAAGCAGATGTAGAACAGCATAGCACTATGAAAATCAGCCTTTTTAAATGGCGAGAAGAATACAGTATCAACACAAGATGGCACCAAGGACCAATATCTCAGCGATAACTATTTGGCCTTCTCTATCTTAAGCATCATGTGAATCACAGGTGATTCAAATGCAAAGTGTTCTTTGAACTACATCACATAGTCAAACAAATTTTGATCAACAAATTGTATGTCTTGGCAGTGTACATTTCTGTGACTGATTTATTTTGAAAAAAAAAAAAAAGATTGAGAAAAGTGTGTTTGACACAGCGCATTCTTTCCTGTTCAAGAAATGTTCTCATAAGTTGCATACTCTATATCTTCCTTAAGCTCTGCTGTGAGCACACTTTCTCTATCCCATAATTAAAGATCAATGTGCTATTTTCTGCTATATTTTGTTAGCTCGCATCATATGTTTCTAAAAGGTCAAGAAAAGAGACTTAAGGTTCATCTTTTTAGCTTTTTGCCGCTGAAAATGGCTTTTAGTTTAAAATTCTCAAAATGTAAATAGTTTCTTGCAAGCAATCCATTATATTCTATTATAATGTGCTTATGTCTCATAATGTACAGTGGTGAGTAATAAGAACTCTTTGAGGTAAACCCCATAACTTCTGCATTCTCCTTTTAAAATTCTATTAATGCATTCATTTCTACCACTGCTGTTTTGATATGCTACGTTTTAAATATGTCTTACGTGTAAAAGGAAAACTAAAATGAGGCTCACTATCTGCGTAGTAGAAGTTTCAAAGAATGTAAAGATTCTCTACATCAGTGGTTTCTAAACTGGTTCCTGGAGTGGCTGCTTGTGACCTGTGTAGAGTTGGCTGGTCCCTGAGTTAGTCTCCTCTTGTTATACTGTGAAAAATGATAATACATCATTATTTTACTAATATTACTTTTCTATTTAAGTAATCACTAGTTACTATAAATATGATAGGTGATTGTGAATGGGTATGGAAGTGGTTCCGAAAACAATCTCTTTATTAAGAGGTGGTCCGAGTTATGAAAATATCTGCTCTCTTGATCTGGATTATAAACTCTTCAAGCCAGGGACCTTGTCACTCTATCCTTCTATAACGGGATAAGTATACCGTTGCTACTCTGCAATTAAGAATGATGACAAAACTAAGTAGTAATGATAGGCAAGACCATTGATTATTTAGTCTCATAGTAAGTCAAGGAAGAAACATTTAAAAAAATGGTTTATCTAAGGCATTGGTCACCTCAGCTAGGGAAGGCTTCCCAATGATTGTACAATGAGTCTCACTGAAACTGTGTAGCTATCTTTCTATTCTATTATCTCCCACCTCTCTGTCTTTTTAACTCAGAACAATAGGACACATTCTGCTATCAGTTATACCAATAAAACTTTATTGAAGTCAGTGTAGTTGCACAGGTATAACTTGAAAGCAGAACGGAGTCTGGTGGTCTCATAGTAGTTACAGTAATCTGTAGGCGTGGCCCTTGGAAGAAGGACTATCACTCTGCTAGCAGCTTGTCATGAATTGTCATTTGAAATTAAAACATAGTTGTGTCCAGCTATCATTGTGAACTGGCCCGTAGCCAAAGCCTGAAGCTGCCAGATGAACTGATAAACATGGATGATTCAAATATGAGCAGGTGGAAACAAGATCTGTGTCTTGTTCTCACAAGCTAATAAACATGCTATTGCTTCTCATTATGCAATTTAGGTGGTCAAACTTGGGATGCAAATAGCACGCCTGCTCTGTCCCAAGTTTCAAAGAAAATGGTCCCTGTGGTCATTGCTGACACATCACAGCTTACCACACTCTCTGAGTATCCATAAGAAAGATGAGTATGCACTGGTGGGAATATGAGTGACACTTTGAGTTTTGTGTCTGAAGACACTCTTGCCTCTGGAGTTGTCTCAGGGTATGTCTACACTAGCCCCCTAGATCGATCTAGGGAGGCTAATGAGGGCAACCGAAATTGCAAATGAAGCGTGGGATTTAAATATCCTGCGCTTCATTTGCATGTTCCCGGCCGGTCGCCATTTTAGAAATTGACTAGCCCGAAGTAACTGCCTGCGTCTACACGCGGATGTGAAACGGGATTCCGAATTAAAGCCCTAAATCTAATTAGCTGGTAAACCTCATTGCAGGAGGAATACCAGCTAATTCGATTTAGGGCTTTAATTCGGAATCCCGTTTCACTGCTGCGTGTAGATGCGGGCAGTTACTTCGGGCTAGTCAATTTCTAAAATGGCGATCGGCCGGGAACATGCAAATGAAGTGCGGGATATTTAAATCCCACGCTTCATTTGCAATTTCAGTTGCCCTTATTAGCCTCCCTATATCGATCTAGGGGCTAGTGTAGACATACCCTCAGGGAATAACTGATCCTGTGACACTGTCATAGTGGCCCAATTTGTAATGAAGTTCTGGTAATATTTGATTGTTCCCAAAAATAAAGCAAATGGACAACATCCTGCAATACTGCTCACCATGTTTCAAAAATACAGCTGAAACAAAAGGTTACAATAGACAAGTAACAAAAATTATTAAAGACTATAAAGTTTTAAAGTCTGTCATTAGGACTGTCAAAATTAATAATTATAAAATTTTGTCCCAGACCCCTTTTAAAAAGAGTGGATATAAATTGTTTATTTCATTAGATATGCAAACCAAAGCAATCCTAGGTATGTAACATTTCCATATGCTAGTGGTTCTATTGCTAGCTTTAGAGAAGCATGACTAAATATCTATTTTTAGTTCAGCACTAAAAACTTAGATCTTATGTCTAAGATTAACAAACAAGTATACTCAAAGAGCGAGAATAATGCCAGACATGAAAGCTAGGATTGCTGAGATCATGGAGATTGGGTCTCAGAGCTGGTTCTAACAATTTGCTGAGAAAGTATGAGAAGCCTATGGGATTTTACTTTCTTGGAAAAGAAAGAAGCCAATAGCTACTCCTTCACTCTATCACTCACCTTTCCATTGGTGTCTCATGAACAGCTGGCAGCTTTTTTCCCTATCCTGCAAAAACTTTCAAAATTTTGAAAATGATTCCTTATCTCAATTTGTTTTCAGCAAAAGATTACCTGAGACTTTTTGGTTTGGCTTAGTCAAAACATTTGGGCTACGTCTAGACTACATGGCTCCATCGACAGAGCCATGTAAAATAGTTTATTCGGCATAGTCAAAGAAGCGGGGATTTAAATAATCCCCGCTTCATTAAAATAAAAATGGCCGCCGCTCTGTGCCAACGATCAGCTGATCCGGCACAGCGCGGCAGTCTAGACGCGGCACTTTGTCGACCGCTCCAGTAAACCTCGTTTCACGAGGCATACCAGAGCGGTCGACAAAGGCTTCCTTTGTCGACCGCGCCGCGTCTAGACTGCCGCGCTGTGCCGGATCAGCTGATCGTCGGCACAGCGCAGCGGCCATTCTTATTTTAATGAAGCAGGGATTATTTAAAACCCCGCTTCTTTGACTATGCCGAATAAACTATTTTACATGGCTCCGTCAACGGAGCCATATAGTCTAGACATAGCCTTGGGGTTGATTTCAACCCCCTTTTTCCTTTTTAAAACCTTTCTTTAGTGTAACTACTAACTACTAACATTTGAAAATTAAGTCATTTCAGTTCTATGGAACAAAACTTTCTGGTTTGACAATGTTAACACAAGACATTTCCTAAAAAAATTATGGACATGTGCGCTGTTTTACAAACAGTTCTGTTTAGACAAATCAGCTTTTTGGAGCAGAGAAGCATTACTATGAAAATTTCCCAATCAGCATGTGCTTTCCACGTGTATGCTGAGCCTCAAATATCAACCTCTAGTATTCATTAAAACATTGCCTCATTTTAACACCTCCCTAGACTCATTTAGAATGTTCAGGCATGCACACTGTCTCCTTCTGCCCACTTCACTCATGTCTTTTGTGGCCAATCCCCTGTGCCCATTTCATCTGCCTTATCTACTGAGCTCTGCCTGTCCCCGTTCTGCTGCTCCTGGAGATGGGTAGCCCTAGCTTTTGCCCCTACACAGGACAGCAGGATCTATCTGCCTTGTTTCATCTGTATAACTAGCAAAGTGGAAGCAGCTACTACTGGAAGTAGGCATTATAGGCCTTGGCAGTAGCTCTGAGGGGATGCTTATGGCAGCCTCTATGGTCAATATGTCAGCCAGAAGCTACCTGATTTGCATGAATCCAGAATCAGCTGTGCGGGTTCTTGAGCCAGACTTGTTTGTAGTTGTGTGAATGATTTTACTGAGGCCTGTGACACTACTCACATGCTTGAAATTAAGCACAGGCTGGATAGAGCCCTTACATGCTCTCTGAGAGATGTCAGAGCAGCAGGCCCACTGATGGGGGGCAGGCAGTGTGTGTGTGTGGGGGGGGGAGCAAAGGAGGCAATTGCACAGGGACCCGGCATTTCAAAGGGGTATGCGTCCCTCTGAATTGCTTCAGGAGCACCACTCCGTGGGGTGCTGAAGGGAGGAGGCACAGCACCACACTCCAGGCAGTGCTAAGAGCTGACTTCCTTCAACACTGCCCTTTCTGATGGAGGTTTCACCCTTTCCAGGGGCAAGGAGCCGGGAGCCAGCCATATGCACCCCCACCACCACCACCTAGCCACCTACAGCTCACGGTGGCTGTCGACTCTGCTGCAGGCCAGGACTTGATGCTTGTTTTTTGTTGGGAAATGGGTTCTTGGGAATGGATAATGATGAGATGAGTTACAGTTTGGGAGGGAGTATGACAGGATTGCCATAGCTGAGAGGGAGAAACTGAGGGATTTTCTTGGCTAGGGACAAGATGTGAGAGAGGCACACTCAGCAGCTGAGGGGAGAGACACTGGAATAATTTTTACTGTAGGGGTGCTGAGAGCCACTGAACTAAGCTATAAATCCTGTACTTGTATATAATGGAAGCCACATCAAGCCAAGGGTGCTGTGGCAGCACCCTTAGTTCCATCACCTACAGCTGAGGGTGGACAGACTTATGTTTGACAGAGAGATGTTAAAACCAGATGCTTGTTAGAGACAGGATGTATCAAGGGTTCCATAATTGCAACCATGGTATGGATGGGGGGCTTGATGAGGGAATTACAGAAAAAATTAACATTTGGGAGAGATCTTGAGGCATTAAACAAGGCATTAAATGAGGAATATTTGATGGACAAATGTTCATCTTCCAAGTTCTATAGAACAATTTCCTGGCAAAAACCTTAATTCTGTCCCTTAGCATGTGTGTTTTCTAATGTAACATTGGTGTGATCTTGAGGTACAGTCAAACTGCATCTATTTCTGTACTCTTCAATGCATTTTCCAGTACTACATAAACTGTGTCTTCATGAATTGAGACACCCTCTTGTAATGCAAGGGAATTGAGATTAAGTTGCTACAGAAACATTAATAAGACATGCTAACTTTGGCTGGACCAACATTTTAGCTGAAATATTACAATTAATCTGTTTTCCTGCGTAAAATGTAATAAATATTGTATGCTTAGGAAAAGAGAATAGGAGTAACTTGTTCATTGAGCCGAGCTACACTCACTCATTTACACCATAAGTGTAGCAGCAGGACAAAACTAAAATAAGCACATATGTGAAAGAAGGGAAAACCTGAGCAGAGTAATTTAAACTAGGCAGCCAATTTTAATGATCTCTCATTTAAATTGCCTGGGAAATACCTTTGTCTGTTCAGCAACTGATGGCAGACTAGATCCTTCATTACCTCATTTACCCCTCCCTCAGTTTCCTGGTGCTCTTACCAGAGCCTCTAGCTCTTCCTGAACAAAGCAATCTTTTTCACATTCTTACAAACTCCTTTAGGCTCCTGGAATTACAGCTCACATGCTAATTGTTCACCCAAATACACTATAAACTTAATGGCGCTTACTCTGTGCTGGAGCCTGTGAAGTTATGGAAATACAGTTTCAAAACAGGAGTTTTGGTTCATGCTTTCATGTTGAATATGAAGTTATTTGTGCTTGTATGCTCCAAGCAGTCTGCAAGACCAAGCTGGGGGAGATGGTACATAAAGTATCCAGTCTGGCTAACTCTGACCCCAGGGCAAGAGGAGCAAAAGTGTGTCTTTATGCCATTTTTGTGTTTTTTCTAATTCATGGGATTGCTGAGAGTTGCTTTATTCCCAGGTATAAATTAGGCCCACGAGAAAGTTGAATCAGCAGGAGAGTATCAAATCACAGAATGCCCCAAACCTGCCTTTACCTTGCTGGACACAGCCTCCTATGCCCTCTACACTGTGGCTATATGAGATGTTTTAGAGCCTGTATGCTGGCTTTATGCCATCAAGAGATCTCCCTCTCCCTGCAGAGTAAGGGAATCCCTAGCTGACCCCTCTGGTAATGCTAAACTGCTTTAAAGTTGTTCAGCATGGCACACAGCAGCCTGGTCTAGCCTGAGGATCTGTCCTGCTGAGAAGGAAAAATAGGCAAAGACACTGTGATAGCCTTATGTGTATCTTAAAGAAATTAGAATGGCTACTGGGCGGAGATCACTCTCACGTCAGTCATTGGATGCCAAAAGGAACAAATGAGAATTAACTTACCTCAAACTTTTAAAAGAACACCTAAAAACTCATGATACAGCCTTTCTCTGTCAAAGCTCCAATGCCAAAAGCTGCGTTTGAGTATTCAGGGTAGTGAGACCAATTAAGTGCTGCATTTTGTAAGATTCACTGACCTGTCTCCTGTCCAGTTCACTACAGAGTCCTGTTCAGAGTTTGAGTAACACCTCTGTAGGGACCAGAAGGGACCCTGTGCTTCCCGGGTGACTAGGAAGCCAATTGCTCTTATGTTTCCTAATAAAAGCAAATATAATGAGTTAACACCTCTGCTCTAAAAAAGGCACATGTAGTGAGAATACTGGCATTTTTGGTCACTGAATTCTCTGGCAATTTTTTAAAGCTCTATCATCTGTCAAAATAAACCTAAGAAACATCCAAAATCCTCAGCCAGGTCACTCTCATAGTGCATCCTAACAGAGAATTTTTGTGTCTCTTAGACCAGGGTGGTGCTGAGTCTCATTTATGCATGGTGGAAGACAATATTTTCACTGCGTTTGATTAAATGGTTTGGCCACCTTCAACTCTGCACCTACTTTCTCTTGACCACAGTTCTTTGATCATAGATTTATAGATCACTTAACACTACTGACAGCCATTTCACTGGCAGCCTTGCTGTCATTAAGTGGCAGCTGCGGTCAAGAGTTCAGGAGCAGGAACTGCAGGATGATGAAAAAAAAATGGAAAAATAGAGCCTACTTCACTCTCACACTAATAAAAGCAAACAACTGTTGCACCAGTGGTGGCAGGCAGGAAACACATTGGGAATGGAGTTCTCAGCTGGCATCTTGGGTAAACCTTGCTCTAGTTAAGCTATTTGGGAGGTATTAGCATAAACACAAGGGGAGTATTTTGTTATTCAGATGAGCTTCCTGTAGATAATGCCTCTAGTTTATTGTATTAAAGAAATATTGGTTTGAAATAGGAATGTGAATGGTTAACCAGGGAACCAGTAGGGGCTAGTGTAGTCCCTGCCTGGGGCGGGCCCTGCCCAGGTGTGGTGTAGTCAGGGAGGCTCCCGCCAGCTGGAGCAGCCCCAGTCTGTCATGGGGAGACCGCTCCGGCCCAGCAAGGGTAGACAGGGCTGGAGCAACTCTCCCTTTCCCCCCATTTAACCGGTTAAGCATTATGATTAAATGGGATTTTACATCCTTAGCTTGCAATCAGAGGTAGAAGAGTTCAATTCAATACTACTATGGAATTCTGCTCCCTCTCCCCCGACCGCCACCAGAGTATCAGTGCTCCCTACTGTATCTTCACTGCTTTGTCATGTCTAATTTATTCTGCAAAGAGTTGAGGCTTCAGCTGTTTCCCTTGGTGGACTCCAGACCACAGTCTAATAGAGCACACTGTTAGAGAATTCTGCCTAAATGTTCCTTTACTTCATTTTACCGGATTACTCCCTAGTTATAGGGTGACTGTCCATCCTGTTTTTACTGGGACAGTCCCTTATTTAAGATATCTTCCCAGTGTCCCGACTTTTGTTAAAAAACAGGCACATTGTCCCGAATTTTCCCTGCAGCGGGGAGAGGGGAGGGGAAAGGAGCTGTCAGCACTCAGGTCTTCAGCCACTCCAAGCACCATTGGTTCCCTTTCCTTCCCCACCCTGTATGCTGCAGGGCTGAACTTCATCCCTGCAGTGGTGCAGGGTGGGCAGGGAGCCACCAGCACTCAGAGCTTCAGCCACTGGAGCCCCAAGCACTAGCAGCTCCTCCCTCCCCCCCACTATGGGACTGGAGCTTTGAGCGCCGGCGGCTCCCCCCTTTGGACCAAAGCCCCAAGCACCTTCAGCCCTGAGCTGAAGCTGAGCACTGGAAGCTTCCTCCCCACCGCCGCCAAGTGCAGGGCTGAAGCCCCAAGCGCCTTCAGCCTCCCCCGTCCCATTTTCGGTATAGGGAAATATGGTCACCCTACCTAGTTATGTATCTTAAAGTCACCCTCACCAAGTCGACACCTCTCCCCACTTTGGCGCTTACCTTAACTACCGAGCTCATCTTTTCCACTCCACTTAGCACTAGCTCATCTGGTTCAGGTTGTTCTTTGACCCATCTGGTTCAGGTTGTAGCTGACCAAAGGTGTTTTTAATCTTCAGTTAGATCAGAGGAAAGTTTGAAATGAGCTTGTAACATTTCCTCCTTCCCTTCTACCAGAACAACACCTAAAAAGTTTGAGCTATTTAGTGTAATTTGAATTACGTGAACGTGTTTCATGTCAGTTTTGAATATGGCCTTGCTTCCAATAGATGTTATCATCAAATCAAAATTATTCACACATTTCAAGTTAACATTTTTATTTTTATTCTTTAACTCAGTTTTTGGCGAGATTACAGAAGCTGTCAGTGGTTCAGTATTTTGAGAAGAATATTTCAATAAATCCATGATGTGCTGAAAAGGGCTCACCAGAGGCCCTTGTTAAAGTTCTGCCACCAAACAGAAGATTATTCTCCTGCCTGTTCACCCCCTCTATGGATACTTCTAAATAATCTCTGGAAGGAATGACGTCCTTCCCTGAGGCTGAAATAGGTACTCCTGAAGAGTAAATTGTTTGCTCTTTGAATGGACCGGATTGCATTAAATAGCAGATATTTAAAAATGAATTCCTGTAGGATCAACACTCCTTTCCCATATCAGGTCTTCACCCTCCTCCTAATGCCAGTTCTACTATATTATCTTATATACTCAGTATATGTCTCAGGAACAAAATATAAACTGTTCCAGAAAGTGTACTTAGTATGTCTTCATTTGCCAGGTGGCATTGCTTCCTTCCTAGGCTATGGTTATAGGAAAGCATTTTTACATAGTGTATGAAAAAGCCCTTACTTTTCCTATCTGCAAGCATATGCAGTCATAAGACATAGCTTTTTTTCCAGTTTAAGAGGGAGAAAACACTTGTTAGAATATTGGCAGCATATCACTATTATAACAAGACACATTTAGGTTCAATAAAAGACACTTAGAATTGTAATCTTGCCAAAAATCATTAATTTTTCTTTTGCATTACTTACTCTGACATGAGTGAAGGCTTTGATTGAAACTGCTTCAACATATACAAACTTGGCCTGAAAAAGGTTGACAAATTAGTGTGTATCAGAACTTGTTTGCACACCTTCAAATGGTAGAAAAGATTTGGATTTTGATGGTATTTTCCCTTGAGGTTTACATTTATTTTGAACTCAAACAGATTCTTGTCTATTCCATGCATGTGGAATGTGACATACAACCCACCACTTGTCATAGAACGGTGCTCTAAAACATTAAGTCTATGTCTACACTGCAGGCTTTTTGTGCAAAAATGGCTGTTCTTGCACAAAAACTTGAGGAGCGTCCACACTGCACGCGTGTTCTTGAGCAAGTAAATTTACAGTAAAACGTCAGAAAAGAGGGCTTCTTGCGCAAGAGTTATTCCTCTCCCCACGAGGAATAAGCCCTCTTGCGCAAAAGTACATCTCTTGCACAAAAGCACATGGCAGTGTGGACGTGCTCTTGTGCAAGAATTTTTGCGCAAGAACTCTTGTGCAAAACAGTTCTTGCGCAAGAAGCCTGCAGTGTAGACGTAGCCTAATTGTAAGAGCATTATTACTCTGATGTAGCATAAATGCCAATCATTCAAGTGATGCACAATGTAAAGTACATTCATAGGTGTTTTAACTTCTGATAGTCTACGTCAATTTGTACAGAATCACATAAGTATAGTGTATGCAACATCAGCATTTGGACAATAAATGAAGCATCATTTTATACCAGTAAGTTGAAGGAAGATTTTTGGTGATGATATCTGAATGGATTTCCTTTTGAAGTTTCAATTATTCTCCATCTCCTGCCTTCCTCTCTTTTAAACATGCTTTGTCTGTGAAATAGATTGTTAATTCAGCAACAAAAGAAATACTGAAGTGTTTTCTCATTAATTTTTTGCATTGATTTAGGTTTGTAAGTTTGAGAAAATTGTGAGCAACTTCAAAGGGACTTAACTAAGCTAGGTGAATAGGCAACATGATGGCAGATGAAGTACAATATTGATATGTGCAAAGCCATGCACATTGGGGGAAGAAAATTGAACTAGCCATACACCTTACTGTGTTCTAAATTAACTCTATCAATTCAGGAAATGGACTTGGGTGTCACTGTTGGCAGCTCTGTAAAACAGAGGTCAATATATGCAGCTGTGATTTTAAAAAAAAGGAATAAGGGATAAGGACTGAGAAAAAGAATAGTATGGAAAAATGACAACAATGCCATTATGTAAATAAATAATGCATCCTCAACTAGAATACTATGTGTTGTTCTGATTACCCTATCTCAAAAATAGTATTACAGAATAAGATTTTGGAGACACATGGTTAGAATTATTAGGAGCATGGGAAAACTCTCATCTAAAAAGACTAAAAAAAATTGGGATTGTTTACACTAGAAAAGAGATCAATAAGAGGGGACATGATAAATGTATATAAAAGGTTGACTTGAAGTAGCTGTTCACCTTAGCTCATAACACAAGAATCAACTGACATTCTATGAAACTGAAAGTTGGGAAATTCAAAAAAATTAAAAGTACAACAATATCTAGTTAAACTATGAACTCATTGCTGCACAATTGGGTGAAATATTTTTGGCAAATAGGAAATTCACCAAACAATGCATTTATGAGGGCCCCAAAACTATTTCCACATTTAGGTTCAATTTCATTTCAACATGTTCTCAATGAACTGTTTTGACATTTTGTTTTGAATTGATATTTACTAAATGAAATTTACTAAATTACTCAAAATGATTCAAATTAACATTTCATTCAGGAAACAATTAGAAACAGCATTTTGTTGACCTGATCTTCAAAATTTTTTGCTGAAACCATTTCTTTTAAATATGAACCAAACTCTTTGAAGAGATTTGTTGCTTCAGACACTGAACTGAAAAATCAATTATTTACTCAAATCTATTTGGGAATCCATGATTCAAAGAGTGATTGGACAGATATACAATAAAAAGAATATCTAAAGTTTTAATTGTTAATGTTAAGAAAAGAATTCGGGGGGATATAAAATCTTGGTATTTAAGTCAATCTCTAATGAGTATGCATTAGGTTGAAACCTTCTTGGGGGGGGGGGGAAGATTCAGATGTTCTACTGTGAGGTTCTTGAATCTTCCTCTGAATCATATGGTATTACCCACTGCAATAGACAAGATAGTGGACAAGATGAATCTTTGGTCTGATCCAAAAGAGCAATAACTGTGCTCCAGTTATAGATCTTCTCATCTTATGTTCATTCTGTGCAATATGGCCAATGTGACCAAATGTAAATCCAGGGGAATGACCACATTGACTTTAAGCCATCCAGGGTAGTCCTTATAATAAATTAGAGCAAATTCAGGTTTATCTAATCTAACCTAGTTACCAACAATGCCGTGGATAATAATGCCATGGCAGGTTTACATCACTAGGCATAAGAGAGCTCCTGGCCATTTTCCTGACATAGGAGAATCTACCCACTAAATTCACTTTAGTTCTGCTTTATTCTGGAAGACCAATGCTGGGCAACTGGAGCACAGTGGAGAATTATGTCCTTTATGTCTATCTTGTATTGTTTATTTTACAATGGGTATGGGCCATATCTTGTGCTCTGCACAGTCCTACATATGCAATCAACTGAAAATAAGGGAAATAAGAAAAAGCTGTTAACCTAACACTATGCCATATACAATAGTTAAACACCTACCTGTGAAACTAGTTTTATGAGCAACTGGAAAGGAGGAGAGCCTGGCATACTAGTCTGCATAAGTCTTCGAACAAACCTGATAGTCATCTTTGATGTACTTTTAATTGTAAGGTGTCCAGCTAAAGGAGACAATGGAGATAAATACTAATTTGTCTAGCAATATTGTTAGCAATATTTTAGCACCAAAATTTACTGCAGTATGGAAATCTGTGTTGTAGTAACAATAATGAATTATCTTTGAAAACATAAATCCTTTGGCAGTCACTTGATAACGAGCAGGATGACTTCCTGTCACTCTCCTATTTGTGGATCTGATCATGGCTGACCAGCCCAATCCTGAGCCACAGGTCTTATCAGAGAAGGGGCAGGTGCTGGTAGTTATTGGAGGGACACAGGGCAGTTTTTGCTCCCCTTTTTTCCTTCTCCGCCTCTCCTCGTTTGCGCTATGGCAGGACCTTTGAAAATTGCGCCACCCCTTCATGGATTACCACTTTCCACTGGGGATGGTCCTGGGCAAGGTTCTGCCAAGTGTTGACACCGATGCCGCACTTTTTCATGTGCTCACTCTCTGGATCATCACCTCATTGTGGTGAGTGGGCTTGTGTGTTCCAATGAACCCGAAAGCAAGGCCATAGGGAGTCTCGTACTCCCAGCAGGGTCACCCATGGCGGCAAGGTCAAGGGGGAGGGACCAACAAAGAATGATCCTAAAAGTCCTCAAGTAAAAATAACTAGCTCACAGTCAGGAAACATAATGAGATTATAATTGTTCTTGCAACTGACTGGTGGCATGTGTCAGTTGGTGCTCTTCAGAGGATGATATTGGAATCAGTGTTATTCAATATACTCATTAGTGACCTTGCTGGATAAAATTAACTAGACACATTTCAGGTACATATGCAGGAATTTTTGTGAGGGGGTGCTTCTTTTTTTGTAAATGTGGACCACAATATAAATATAAAGGAGTTCAAACGGAATATAAAGGCGCAGACTGTAAAGAGCTTAAAAAAGATCTCACCAAATTAAGTGATTGGGCAACACAATGGCAAATGAAATTTAATGTTGATAAATGTAAAGTAATGCACATTAGAAAAAATAATCCCAACTATGCATACAATATGATGGAGACTAATTTAGCTACAGCTACTCAAGAGAGAGATCTTGGAGTCATTGTGGATAGTCCTCTGAAAACATCCACTCTGTGTGCAGTAGCAGTCAAAAAAGAAAAAAACAGATAGACTGTTAGAAATCATTATAAAAGGGATAGAGAATGAGACAGAGAATATCTTATTGCCTCTATATAAAACCATGTTACGCCTACATCTTGAATATTGCATACAGATGTGATCACCTCATCTCAAAAGAGATATATTAGCATTGGAAAAGGTTCAGAAAAGGGCAACAAAAATGATTAGGGGTTTGGAACAGGCCCCATATGAAGAGAAATTAAAAAGACTTGGACTTTTCAGCTTAGAAAAGAGGAGACTAAGGAGGGATATGATAGAAGTCTCTAAAATCATGACTGGTGTGGAAAAAGTGAATAAGGAAAGGTTATTTACTTATTCCCACAATATAAGAACTAGGGGTCACCAAATAGGTAGCAGATTTAAACAAACAAATAGAAGTTCTTCTTCACTCAGCGCAGTAAACCTGTGAAACTCCTTGCCAGAGGATGCGGTAAAGGCTAGGGCTACGTCTATACTGCGCTCTCTTGCACAAGAAAATATGCAACTGAGGTGAAGCGGTGAATATCGTCCCACCTCAAGCCTCCCTCTCCCATGCTCCAGCCAGCTGGGGGAAGGCAGGAGTGGCACGCTGCTCAAGTCTCCCTCCCCCATGCTCTGGCTGGCCCGGGGAAGGCTGGGGCTGATTTTCCTCTCCTCCCTCAGGAGTGAAGCCGGGCATGGGACTGGGTCACCATGGCAGGAGTGGGGCAGCCACCAGCTCCTCACAGCTTGGCCTGGGACTCGAAGCAGAAGAAACAGACTCCCCCCTGCTCACGCTTAAATGGGGAACCATGGAGGGGAACATTCACACCCTTCGCACACACACCCTCCCCTCCCCCCGTGTATGGGCCTGTCATTTAAATTTTCAGATGACAAAAGGCTCATAGGAAATACAGAAAATAGTAAATTGAAAACTCAAAGGGTTCTGAATATGCCTGGTAATGTAGCAGCAGAGGAATAACTTACAGTTTTATCCCTGTTGTAAGCCACTGGGATATCTAGTGGCTGTCTGCTCCATTAAGGGTGGTTTTTTTAAAATGGGATAAAATTTTGGGTTTTCCTCTTGGCTTCACAGGAGCCCTGCATTCTCTCCAGATAGTGTAATGGACCAGCAGCAGGAGATCCTACAATAATATTGCAACGTTTAAATGCCATATATTCCTTTATGTGGAAACTCCAAAGACAGGCCAGTGGCTTCTCACTCTCATCTACTCTCTGAGCTGCACCTTGGCTCCTCCAGGCCTCAGAGTATAATATGTTTTATTAGCAGTGAAACACAAAAGGAGTGAATATCAGGGCTACACAATGGGCTGCACGATGATTCCTACAGCCCTCAAAGCAGAATATATTTTATTTGTAGTGGAAAAAGTAAAGGAAAGAACATCAAGGATCCACAGAGGAAACCACAGGCAGCTGGATCACCACTGCCATTCCAGAAGAAGGGATGGAGGCAAAGATATTAATCTGTACCTCTGACCAAGGTGATAAGGAATAGAATCATCACAGCTTAAACTAAGTAAAAGTGCTAAGGAAAACTGAGTGTCTCCTAATAACTATTAGGACAAGACAGTCTAAAATGTCCAACTCTATATAATATCCATGAAATGATGGTGTATAATGTAATGGCATGTTATGCTGCCATTAATACATTACAACTGTAATTTGGAAGGCTAATTTTTTTGTAAAACCACTTAACTACATAAAATTGAAAATAATGATTATTGTAACTACTTCCATTTTTGTCTTTAGAAGTTCAAAATTAAATATGCCATAGCAGTTATTTTATGATGATGTGTAATTTTATGAAGTGGTGCTATAATATGTACAGTAATTACTGATATAAAATTCCTAAATATATAAATCATCATGTATAAAGTCTGCTATAACACATCAACTTTACCGGCAGTCAAGATAAGTCATTCAGAAACTAATTGACATAACATCTAGAGTTGACCAAGAGATTCAGATAAGATGACAGAAAACTGCAAGTTGCAACAATAATAAAATAATCATGTTAAAGAGCCTTGAATCTGAAGCTCCTTCATTCTGACTCCTATTACCTATCTGCTTAGAATCTTAGAAGATCAAGATGGAAAAGAGTTACCAACTAGGTCATTCAACAGGCCGCCTTCAAGTGATAAATTTCCCCCACTATTAGGTTCCCATCACTCATTTCATGGCTATTCAACTGTCTAATACAGTCAAGAATTCTGTTTTTCTTGATATTTAGCCTACATTTTTTCTAAGTCGTTAATTCATAAGTGTTTCCACCATTTTGAAGAAGCCAGACTCTCCAGCTGATGAAGCAAAGTTGTTGGATTTAACAGGTATTTCTTCTCATGATTATCTGACTGGGAGCATCCAGTAGTTAGAACCCTGACTAATATGAGAGGTCACCCACAAGTTAGAGCTAGTCAGAAAACAGGATTTTTTTGTAGCTAGGCAACATATTTTGAAATTTGTTTTCAATACAAGTCTGATCTGAATTCAAAAACCTAACATTTCCTTGGAACAAAAATTTTGATTTGGAGCCATTGAAACATTTCATTTTGATAAAGTCAGTTTGATTAATTCTGTGGCAACTTTATTCATAGAGTATAAATGTCAGCAAAACAGATCAAAATGGTCAAAATGAAGTGTTTATGCCTTATCAAAACACTGTTTTTTTTTTCTCTTTGAAAATGTTCTCCAAATGTTTAGGTTTTGGTGAAACTGTATTTTCTAATGGAAAACTGTTTAGTCTGATTTTTTTTCAACCAGCTGTAGGTCGAGGGAAGCTAACATTAGAACTGCAGCAGCCTCCAATGTATGTGATCTGTTGATCAGACTGTGGAGGATAATAGACGAATAGTTCAATAGCTCCTTTTCCTCACTTAGATGTGTGGCCTCAGACAATGAGTCCAATGTATTAAGCGGTGTATGTGGTTATTACAGCAAAAAGTGAGAGAGGGGTTGTATGACTTATCTGGTGGGATTTACAAGGGTAATATTTGCATATCTGTCTCATGGAGGGAGCAGTTAATGTTAAATTAATAATATTTGTACTGTGCTTTGAAAGTGTTAGGAATTAGCTTAGTTGTATTGATTACCCTTTTAAGCTCGAATGAGTGAAGACCAATATAGAAACAGAGGAAAACAAATATCTCTCTCCCATGTGGAGGCTGTGTTTTCCAGGGGCTCCTGGGTCTGTGGCCTTAGACAACCACTACTGCCGTCCTGTGACCTTCCAGGATGTATACCAATCCAGTGAATTAACAGAAAGTAGACACTCAGATATGTTTGCCCCCTTTTCCAGTTTCAAAGCCAGAGAAAATGAAGAGAGTGGACATCAGAACTTCCACTCCTCCCTCTGCAGCCACACTCCCTCACAAGTATGGGGAGAGCTAAAGTTATTCCCAATAGCGCCTGCCTGGAAGGGAAGGGTATGTCTACACAGCAAAGTTATTTCGAAATAACTTTCCTAGCATCTACACAGACAAACCGCTATTTCGAAATTAATTCAAAATAGTGGAGTGCTTATTTCAAATTTGGTAAACCTCATTCCGTGAGGAATAATTCCAAATTCGAAATAGCCATTACAAAATAAGTGCTGTGTAGACACTTATATCGAAATAGGGGGCCTCCAGCCTTCCCGGGGTGCCCTAGTGCCAACTCCAGCCTCAACCAAGAACACTCCTCTCCCTCCCCTCTGCCCCCCTCCCCCGAGCCCTTAAAGGGGTTGACTCTGGCCACAGTGCCTGTGCCAGCTCCAAGCCTGCCAGCCCAGAGCCAGCAGTCACTGCCACTGACCCAGTGGCCCCAAAACATGAGCCAGCAAGCCACTGGCAGCCAGCCCTCCACCACTCCCAAGGAGCAGTCTGCCAGCTCCCAGGAGCCTGCCAGGGCTCGGAGAAGGTGTGCACCTTCCCGGTCCAGGGTGGAGATCATGGACCTTATTCAGGTTTGGGGGGGTTGCCCCCAACATCCATGATCTCCGCACTAGATGGAGGAACGCGGCCATCTATGGCAGGATAGCTGCCAGCTTGGCCACCAAAGGCCACATGCGAACCCAGGAGCAGGTTCACATGAAAATCAAGTTGGTCCGGCGAGACTCCCAACCTTGAGCCCTGAGCTTCCCCTCCCCCTTCTTCCCCTTGCTTCCCCCTTCCAGCTCCCTCATCCCAGGTTTCCCCCTCCCCTCTCCCACCCTCTTTCGTCCCCTCTCCTGCCTCCTTTCCCCAGTCTGACCAGAGTTTCATTCCCTCCCCCTTCCCCCCCCAATTTTGTTAAATAAAGAGAGTTTGTGTTCATGAAAATACGTGTATTTTATTTTACATCAGGAAGGGGGGTTAGGGAGGGGTAAGTGGAAGGATGTGAGGGAGGAATGAGGCAGAAGCCCCCAATGGGGCAGACCAGGGAGGCTCTTAGTGCTCCACAGGGTGGAAGCTCTCCCGCAGGGTCTCCTGGATACTGATAGCCCCCCGATGGACCTCCTGGATGGCAGCCTGCAGCAAGTGTAGCCTGGCTCTCAGCAACGCGTCCACAAGAAGCACCAGAGTGCCCAGGGGTGGCTCTGGCTCTATGTTGCAGAGTGCTGTGGTGTCCCGAGTGAGGGCAACCAGAGCACTTAAGAGACAAAATGCTTTACTGTCCCTCATCAAGGTAGGCAAGCAAGCAGGGAAACCTGAGAACTGGCTGTCCAGGGGGGCTCCCTTTAAGCACAGGCCTCAGATAGCCTCAGGCAGCAGCCACACAAAGTAACTCCTGACATGATGCCCTGCCGGACCTGGTTCCGGCCGGCCTTAAATGCGATTCAGCGTGCACTCAATGTGGACGCACTATTTTGAAATAGCAAAATGCTATTTTGAAATGCATTTTGTGTGTAGATGCGTTATTTCAAAATAACTTATTTCGAATTAACTATTTTGAAATAAGATATTTCAAAATAACTCTGTAGTGTAGACATACCCAAAGGGAGTACAGTGATTTGAACCACTCCACTATGCAACCCATTTAATTTCCACTGGCTTTTTTCCTAGTCTGCCTGTGTAAGTAGAAGAATTCTGAAATCATGAGGTCAAATCTTGGTTCCAGCTACATCCTTTTTGCACTGCTGTAAGGGTACAAAGAGGGTGGCAAGCAGATGGGAGGATCCATGGATGGCATAAAGCAGGCATAGCCAAATCAGTGCCACAACTTCTTTTCTCTTACAATGTAAAGGACTTGTCTAAATGTGGTGGGTTCATGAGAAAGGGGCATGCACCATGCTTCTGCCATCCTTTGCCAGCCAGTTCTTAGAGGACCACTTAAGCCTGAATATGTTAGAGCAGTCTTGGATTGTTCTACCAGGCCCCACCCAGAGAACAGAATGGTGTTTAGTGCACAGCCACTCTTACATATCTGGCACAAGATGTTTATTAGTAAACTCTAACTTTTAGCCACATAAATCTGAATAAACTTTCACTACACCCTCGTCCTTCCCTCAAAAATTTTCTAAATTGCTGAAGTGCCTTAATAAACATTTCAGACATCTAGACAATTTAAAGCAATTTAAGCAAAACTAAGTATGTTTTAACTCAAAATTTGGACTGGTATTTCAGAACCTCCTAAGAAAGTATTTTAATATGGAAATCTGGAATGTTAAGCAAAAAAAATTAAGCACCATTAATATTTAACTGAAAGAAAGGCCATGGAACATAAAATGAATGTTGCCACTCAGAAATTTTTTTTATTCAACATACTAAAAGACTTTGTAGGATCTATACTACAATCATTACCTGCGTCATCATGCAATATTGCAGTTAGGAAGTGATTTTTTTATGTCAAAATGTAGGTCACTGGTGACAAACACTGGAAAACGGAAAAAAATGTTAACTGGAATTTAACAACTCGTGCAGACTTGTGTGAGCTAAGTAGTTTTTCTGCTAAGAATGTAGGAAATAATTCAAATTATTATTACTGAATCCAGTTGGTATGTTCCTCTTTTTCTTTCTGTGTAACAGTGGCTGGCTACCGTTAAATGACAAGGCTGCATTGTTTCTGTTCTACAATTCTGTGTGTTTGGCTAATAAAATGTTAACTGGCAGGGTAACCTCTAGAAAAACCCAAAAGAGACCAAAGTATCATCAAGACATGTTCTGTGAACAGCTTGGAGTTGAAAGGTATCCTTCAGTAACTATTCCATTTATGGGGAACTTCTGCAAACACAGTTAAATAAATGTTTTATACCAGTATCCTGCTGGGTTTTGTCTATGGATAAAAATGTGGAAACAGATCTCCTTTGAAATATGGACTGTAATTTATGCGATTTGTACTGTTCTTAGTGTCAAACAGGCATTCTCCCATGAAGTCCTCTTGTTTAAATAAAGGAGATTTGAGATTTTTAAGTTTATTCTTTTCAGTTTTTATGTCTCATATGAACACTGGGATGCATAACTGTGCTTACAGAGGAACTAATTTTTAATTCTGGATTGCTATAATCTGACAATGGCACCAACTTCCTTGGAGGGGGCACTTCCTTGAAACTTTCTTTCTTTCTTTCCCAGAGTGATAGCTGCCATTGAGACTAAGGTCAATGCAAATACAAAATAAAAATGTGGGGAAAAAATCAATAAATATCTAAATTATTTAAAGAAAAGATACAACAGCGTGTCTTACTGTCATGCACCATATTCTGTATCTGAAAGCAGACAGGTGGATTGTCTATAGCCAGCATTGGTTTGGACACACTATCCAGCATGCTCATTAGTAGCTCTGAGCCTGGGCTCCCTGTTAGTAGAAAGGCAGGGATCACAGCAGGGAAGTTATATCTCAGGCTTCTCACATTCCTGTTCTATCTTAGCAAAGCTTTGCAAAGCCTTTTCTGGCAGCTCATTAGTAGGTGCACTGATGCATAAGAGACAGTCATTAGAAGTGTTTTTCAACATTGGCTTTTGATCAGGTGACTACTAGCTTCGTAGAGACATTTACTTACATTGTTTTCTGTAAAAGATTCTGTTGCTATATTAAGAATGACATACATATAAAATGCTGAAAACTGGCTTGACCTTTCTACGACAAAAGGGGGGGAGCTCTATTAGTTCTTTAAATCTTGTCTTTATATTGTCAGCAATGACGTAATAGAAGCAGAGAGTACTTCTTCAGAAACTGCTCTCTTTTAGCTTGACTAATCTATGCCCAGTTCAACTATATTATTTGATTTAAGGTTATGACAAGAGGGACACTCGAACATGAGAATACAGCTGGCATCTGGTATGCCTTTAGCTTTAATGATAAGCATTGGCTCCTTTCTTTTCCCATAAAGGCCTGCACTTTTAGCATTCCATGTAAGGGCTAAATCTATCCTACAGGGCAGAGTGAGACACATAAGTAAAATGTTATTGGATCAGATGGGGAGGGCAAATTAATGTCTCTCAGAAGTGTTTCAATTGGAAGAATGCTCTCCTGTGCCATAGGAATATGTTTATCAAACTTAGCCTAAATATGAAACCCTACGGCTACGTCTAGACTGGCATGATTTTCCGCAAATGCTTTTAACGGAAAAGTTTTTCCGTTAAAAGCATTTGCGGAAAAGAGTGTCTAGATTGGCACGGACGCTTTTGCGCAAAAGCACTTTTTGCGGAAAAGCGTCAGTGCCAATCTAGATGCGGTTTTGCGCAAGAAAACCCCGATCGCCATTTTCGCCATTGGGGCTTTTTTGTGCAAAACGGTTCCCAGTTGTCTACACTGGCCCTCTTGCGCAAAAGCATTTGTGCAAGAGGGCTTTTTCCCGAACGGGAGAGTCATTGTATTTGCGCAAGAACACTGACGATCATACATTAGATCGTCAGTGTTCTTGCGCAAATTCAAGTGGTCAGTGTAGACAGCTGGCAAGTTTTTCCGCAAAAGCAGCTGCTTTTGCAGAAAAACTTGCCAGTCTAGATGCAGCCTACATGAAATAATAATAGAAAAATCCATATCACAATGGAATTCTTTTCAATATAGTTATGCAATATGAATGAATCTGTACACCTTTAAACATAAGCTTCAGGTGCATTATTTAAAAGCTGACCAATAAGTAAACTTTGTTTGCTTTATTCTGGATGATTTTCATATACTGCTTCACATTCAAGTGTAGCAACATTTCCTCATTACAAAAATCCTCTGTTTGTACTATGGTTATGCCTACCACAAGGAAATCATGTTAAGCACATACTATGTCATGCAACCAAGCCAAGAGGAGGCAAAGGCTCTTTTACAAAAGTTTATTGAAACAAAATGCATCAGTTTAATCAGGCCTGCTCCTGGCTATGTAAGAGTATGACATGCCAATGACATAAAGTTCCAACTCAGCTAAGACTCCTGCTGACTAATTCAGTGTTGATTGTTTTCCGCTACATGGCTTTGAGTGCTTGTTAAGACTAAAGAGAGAGAGAGAGGCACAACAATTGCAGGAATTCTTTGCTTCCATCAAACTGTCTTATGATTGCCAGCAATTAGTTAAGCTCCTTGGCAGTAAAATGACAAGATGGGACTTGACCAAACACAATGTGGGGAACACATAGGCATCTGCCCCAGCTGAAAGACATTACAATGTTTGTTAACCTTAAGGGTCATTCCTGATTCACTTCTGCAGACAGAAAACAAGATTTATATAACACAGATCAATACAGCCCTAAGACTTTCACCATTGAGGATGCTAGATTGAGGCACTTCTCTTTATCAGTTTACCATGACACTAATGTATTTTGCCTGTTTTGCCTGGGCAGTGATGAATCTCTTGGCAAGAGAAAACAAATAAGTTCTGTTGTTGAGAGACATGTTGTCTATGATTTGTCTCAGCAGACATGCCAACTTGCTGGCAAATTCATTTCCTATTTAATTTAAGTGGCATATCTGTCTTCCTCTTGCTGGTATGTCTTTTGCTTGCTGCTCAACCATACTGGCACTGTAAGAAGACTCTATGGTAGGTCTTTTCAGGTAGATTGACCCTGCAAAAGACTAAAACAAAATAAAGCTTTAGTCTCTAACTTTTAATAGCATCTTATTGTCCTGTAAAGCAGGATTCATGCAGTAAATATAATTTATTTTAGTTTGATCTGAATTATTTGTTTTGAATGTTCATAATCCATGCTGCTTACAGAAATGTCCTAAACCAAGAAGATGAGTTTGAGAAACAGAAAACATTAATGATTTTGTTCAAAAGAGCAAGATTTAAAAAAAAATAGCTTGAAAATATCCATTAAGGTCCCGATTTAGCTGTCTTGGGGTAGGGAAAGTTCCCATGAGAAGCATTGACTGCCTAAGGACAGCAAGATCAGGCCTGCAAGTCATTAGAGAAAATGTGATTTATACCATAAACCCCTTCTATTGCTTCAGAATAAAAAATTAAATACTAGCACTGTTTCCATGTCTGTTTCGCGACTGCCATTCCTTTATTAAAGTAATTAGTTATACATAGCACTTAGCTTGTGGAAATAAGATGAAATATAAATTGAATATAAAAATAATGTATGTTCTTCAACATGTTCAGAAGAAAATGAATGTTAAATGAATATGCTCCCAAAAAGTCCCTAGATCTGAACTTTCAGGAACTGGTGTCAAAGTACGCTCTCTCTCTTTCTTGAAGCCTCTCAACCCTGGCATTTCTTCAGCCCATTATAATCTGATCCAGCCCAGTTTGTTAACTTTTAGGACAAGGTACAGAGCCCATTTGTTCATTTGGAACCTGATTCTGCCATCTTACTTGGGCTGAGTGCCACCATGCTCCAAAATCAAACCCATCAACTCCAATTGGACCATATGGTTCCTTCCATTCAGCATCAGTAAGGCTGGCAGAATCAGGGCCTTCATGTTTCTTCCAAGTTTCTATGGCCCCATAAAGTTTGTTTACAGCCATCAGTCCTGGCTTTCAGTGTTCTATACTGCTACTTAGCTCTAATTTACCCCTAAATGTCTACTAAGAGCTTAGTAAGCAGTGGAAGTGCTGGTAATGCTGCTAGACAATATTGACCTCCCATGGTTCAGCAAATTCTCTGGTTTGCTCTGGTCAGGTCCTGAGAGTGCTGGACTAGAGAGGTTCAACCTGTACTACCAAGCATAGTGCCTTTAATGTCATTGGGCTTATTCACAACAGTAAGCACTGCACGCAGTAGGTAGTGTTTGGAAGGTGAGGTGCTAAGTTAGGAAAGAACTTGAATCGTTGGAGGCAGAAAAATGTAAAATCAGAACAACAACTATTCTTTAGCTATGACAGAACATAAGCAATGGAATAGTTAACATAGACCCTTGCTTCACAAATGTGCCAGTGAAATTTCTGTGCCAGAACACATTAATTATAGCAGTCAGTTTACCTTTATCCTTCACAACATTTCTGATTAAAATTTCACACATTACAATAATGTGTGTCTTTTCTGCAAGCTATGAAATGTACTTAGCATCAATAAGTTCTTATTTTGCTATTGAGATACTTATGGTATATAAAGAATTGACTTCTGATCTCTGACAGTGAAATCAAAGGCAGTGTTTTTTGGGTATACTTGGTCTACACATATACAGTGAGGAGTCTGAGTAAACAGTCATTAGCAACATTGTAGGAAAAAATAAAAATAAGCAATAAGTTCCCTGTCAATACAAGATATGTACTTTCAAATTTTATATTTGCCAAGTTTAATTAAGCCATAGATTATGTTTTGAAAGGTATGTTCAATTAAGTGAATCCCTCAAGAGGAATTATATACAATAAAGATAATCACAGCATTTATCTATTTAACAAATGTATATGCTTAGGTTAAAAATATTCTGGATTTCTATTTTAGAGATGTAAGAAAATTGATAGAAAAATAATGCAAACCAATAATTATGAATACTCATGATATTTCATATATGTAACCAAACACTTCCAATTATAGTCATTATTAAATATTTTAAAATGTTATTTTTATTGAATGGTACTTGATCAGTTTATTTTAAAAAAATTGTTCAGAGTCCTGTTTATTCACTGACTCATTTTAAAGAAATTCATGTGTTGCATATTTACAATAAAGTGCTTTAAGGATTTAATGAAATGTTGCAAACAAATGAACGTGGAGGAAATCCTGTTGTCTTGCCTGTAGGGTCACTACAAATGGAATCCATTCAAGCTCCTTGTGCTAGGGGAGAACTGGATCTAGGAGCATTGTGAAGAGGTACACAAACCTGCAGTGTGCAGCGCCCATCTTTACTGGTGCTTCTTATATAGCAATGCTTAGGGTTCGTTTATTGTTTGGGTGGGGAGCATGTCAACACTAGAAAACTATTTCAAATTTAGTAAATTAGACTTAACTTCCGATTTAACTAATTTGAACTAGTGGGTGCACACTATGGGGAAGCCTCAAAATTGGTCCAAAGCAGGCTCCGTTAATGTGGATGTGCTACCTTGGACTGAGAGCCTAGGAAGCACTGGAGAGTAATTATTTCGAATTACTCTGGGGAGTAATTATTTCAAAATAGCAGCACCAGAGTGTTCACACTACTGTTATTTCAAAATAACTATTTTGGAATTAGCATTACTCCAGATGAAAAGCAGGAGTACAGATTTCAAATTCTGCAGCTTGTTATTTCAAAATAATGGGCTTGGTAGTGTGGATGCTCCACTTATCCTCCCCCTCCCAGTTGAATTTATATTTCAAAATAAAGTCCTAATGTAGACCAGGGCTGGGAAAGATCAGGGGAATGATGGGACCATAGGATTGCCAGAAAGGAAAGTCTCTGACCCAGCCCTGCAGAGGAAGACTCTGGGGCTCTGGAGACTACTCCATTCTAAATGACTGAAATAGTGGCTCAAGACTGTTTCTACTGCTTCTCCATAGCCTCCTGGGGAGGATTCCCCACATGGGTTTAGTAATACCACACTGAGACATGGGGTAATGAGGTTTGAATTTTTCAAGAAATGCTTCTTCATAGTCTCACTGATGTGAAATAACTGTAGAGCCTTAAAGTCTTGGACAAATGTCTAGAGAAGCCAATAACAAATAACTAAGGGATTATAACATTCCTTTTCCTAACAAAGGGCTTCATTTCCAAGATACTTTTATGTTAACACCTATTGCACCATTCAACAAAAAAAAAACCCTACAAATGCTTGTTGTTCCACAATACAATTAAACATTCAAATGTTCAGGGTCTACATATACTTCCATAAATGGAAAACTCAACTTAAAAAAGTGTATAACATCAAACAGGTCAGTCAGTAACAAAAATATCCCTCTCCACCATTTACACGTTTATCTGAGAGAACATTTGGAACTGATATAATAGAATGTGCTGTGAGACTACATCCATAAGAAGAACCATCCACAAGAAGAACCAGCAGAGAGGTTACGGATATACTGCAATTAGACACCTGCAGCTAGCCCATGCCAGCTTATTTGGGTGTGTGGGGCTGACACTAAGGGGCTGTGTAATTGCAGTATAGATGTTGGGGCTCTGGCTGCAGTCTGGGCTCTGGGACTCTCCCACCTGGCAAGATCCCAGAGCCTGGGCTCCAATCCAAGCTCAAACATCTACAACTCTTTTAAAGGAACTGTTAACCTGAGCCCTGCAAGCCTGAGTCAGTTGGAGCAGGCCAGCCAGTCATGGGTTAAATCCAGCGGAGACATACCCATAGGAGCAATTTATCTAGCTTTAGGGACATCTTGTGCCTCTGGATGGCACCGAAAAACCAGAGCAGTATCATGCCTAGCATCCTTATGTTTCTAATACTATTTTTGTTTACTTTTTTTCCCTTTTGTGAGAAGCAAAGATGATCATGAAATAGAGGTGTGAAAATTTAGATAGCAGCTAATTAGTTTTACCAAGACTGTTACATGAGCATAATGGATTTTCAGCTTTCTCTCTCTTTTATCCTCTGACTTAAGGCAATTATATAACAGCAGTTCTGGAACAAGTTATTGTTCATAATTTCACAAAATAGGCTGCTTGCACACTTAAGACCACACTAATTAATTGAATTATATGAAATTGTTTATTCAATTTATATCAGATTGAGCTGTCTTTTGGCCAATATTGAACAGACTTATATTGTGGCTTGTTTCTTTTATTGTTTTATTTTAAAAATGTATATGTTGCTATACATTTTTTCAGCACTTTATATATGGAAAAATACATTCCTTTCCTCAAAGAGCTTCATATGAAGTGGTGCTGTTTACTACACTCAAAAACCCAGACTGACTGGTCTGTACTTGGGTAACACTGGATGGGATCGTGATGATGAAATTATTCATCCACATGCAGGATCAAGATGCAGAGCCCCAGAATAGCCTCTGACACATTCTCTTCTCAAATTGCTGCAATGGCTAGAATAGTACCTAAAGTGCTGGTCTAGTGTATTTAGATCCATGATGCATCTGAGGGTACATCTACACTGCACGTTTATTTTGAAATAAACTATTCTGGAATAGCACGTCTACACTGAAGGGAAGTCTCAAAATTAGTCCAAGGCAGGCTTCCCTAATGTAGACGTGCTATCTCGATATAAAGTCCCACGAGACAGTGGGGAGGAATAACTTAGCCCCTCACCAGGGCCATTCTATTTCGAAATAGCAGAAGTGGAGCATCTACACATGCCTTATTTTGAAATTGGCATTATTCCTCATAGAATGAGGTTTACAGATTTTGGAATAAGCCTTCTGTTATTTTGAAATTATTTCGAAATACCGGAATGGCTGTGTAGATGCTCACATTATTTCAAAATAATGCTAGTTATCTAAAAAAAATGGTGCAGTGTAGATGCACCCTAATAGTGGGGTCCTGTTTTTAATTTCCCCTTGGCATACTTCTGATACTTCCTTTCATGCCAGCATATATGAAGCTAGTGTAGAGATAGTATCTAGCTTGCATACACCAGTGTGACTGAATGTTACAGGGAAATATTGCTCTAACATGTCACAGCAGTGTGAAGAAGGGGTCTGGGTCTTTGCCTGCTGTATCTCTAAAACATGAGCAATCCTGCCAGCACCAATCAGAGAGAATGGGCCAAAGAAGTCAGGCTTGATAAAAGCAGGTGCAATTCAGCCAAAATTACAGCCAAGAGGAGAAATTATCTGAACAATTCTTCTTGAACAGCTTAACCATCTCCATCCTTGACTGGTTGGTTAGATGGAGCATCAGGAACACATTATAGAGATGTCCATGCCCTGGCCTGGCTTCCAAGTCACTTCTGAACACAGTTCATGTTTGGTTATAATTTATTAAGCCCTCGGCTATTGAAATGGTTGTTCTTCCACATTTTGGAGGGGGCAGTTGTGATAAGGTGCAACATTAGTGCTGTCATTCACGAAGGCGGAATGCTTGGGGAATGTATTCACAGTAAAGGGCCCATAGTGATTTCTCTGATCTTTTCTCACTCTGCTTGAAGAGCATCAGACTGTGTGATACATACAGTAAAGCAAGATATTGTTTCTGTAATGCTTTTTATTGAAATGTGGCTTTTCAAATACCTCTAATTTAGACTAAATCCTAGTGAAGGGCAGTATTCTTAGCATATGCACAATGTACGTCAGTTGACATGTGACCTGGATTCATCACCAAATTTGGGGACACTGGTTGAGTTGCTAGTGTCCCTGGCCGAAGCTGGGTACATGAACACTGATCCTTCTAATTAAGTTCAGGTATGACTTGAGGGGACCATTTCTGAGGGTATGTCTACACTACAGCACTATTTCAAATTAACTTAATTTGAAATAGTTAATTCGAATTAAGCTAATTCGAAATAACGCATCTATACACAAAAACTATTTTGAAATAGCGTTTTGCTATTTCGAAATAGCACGTCCACACTGAGTGGACCCTGAACCGAAGTTAAGGCTGGCTGGAACCAGTGCCGGCAGGGCATGAGGTTAGGACTTGGTGTGTGGGGCTGCTGCCTGAGGCTAACTGAGCTCCATGCTTAAAGGGACCCTACCCCCACCCCGGACAGACAGTTCTCAGGGTTCCCCGCTTGCTTGTCTACCTCGATGAGGGACAGCAAAGCAGTCCTGTCTTGGAGTGCCCTGAGTGCCCGCACTCAGGACACCACAGCACTCGGCCACATGGAGCCAGAGCTGCCCCTGGGCACGCCAGTGCATCTCATGGGGTCGTTGCCATTGGCCCGGCTGCACTTGCTGCAGGCTGCCATCCGGGGGGTCCATCGGGGGGCTGTCAGGATCCAGGAGGCCCTGAGGGAGAGCGTCCACCCCGAGGAGCCCTCAGAGCCTCCCCGGTCCTCCCCAACAAGGGCTCTTGCTCCATTCCTCCTTCATGTCCTTCCACTTACCCCTCCCTAGCCCCCCTTCCTGATGTCAAAGAAAAGACACGTATGTTCAAAAATAGAAACTGGGATTATTGAACAAAACTGGGGAGGGGGATGAACTTCTGGGGAGACTGGGAAAAGGAGGTGGGAGGGGGAAGAGAGAGAGTGGGAGAGGAGAGGGGGAAACCTGGGAGGAGGGAGCTGGAAGGGGGAAGCAAGGGGAAGAAGGGAGAGGGGAAGCTCAGGGCTCAGGATTGGGGGTCTTGTCGGACCAACTTGACTTTCATGCCAACTGGGTTTGCATGTGGCCTTTGGTGGCCAGGCTGGTAGCTATCCTGCCATACACGGCCGCATTCCTCCATCTAATGCGGAGATCATGGATGTTGGGGGCATCCCCCCCAAACCTGAATAAGGTCCATGATCTCCACCCTGGACCAGGAAGGTGCCCACCTTCTCCAGCCCCTGTCAGGCTCCTGGGAGCTGGCAGATTGCTCCTGGGGAGCGGTGGAGGGCTGGCTGCCAGTGGCTTGCTGGCTCGTGTTTTGGGGCCACTGGGTCAGGGGTCCCGGTGGCCACTGCTGGCTCTGGGCTGGCAGGCTTGGAGCTGGCGCAGGCACTGTGGCCAGGGTCTACCCCTTTAATGGCTCCGGGGCTGGGGGAGAAGAGAGTAAGTTTTCCTGGTTGTGCCCAGAGTGGCCACCAGGGCTCCCTGGGAAGGGCTGGAGCCCCCCTATTTCGAATTAAGTGTCTACACAGCAGTTAATTCGAAATAGCTATTTCGAATTTGGCATTACTCCTCGTAGAATGAGGTTTGCCAAATTCAAATTAAGGGCTCCGCTGTTTTGAATTAAATTCAAAATAGCGGTTTGCATGTATAGACGCTATTAAAGTTAATTCGAAATAACGGTTGTTATTTCGAATTAACTTTGCAGTGGAGACAAATTTAACCTAATCTTTTTTGCCCTTTGTACTGTCAAAAGAGAATGACGTCACAACAATGATTTTTGGGGGGTAAAGGTCGGCAGAACTACCTACAGTTTAGTTGGTCCAACTCTTCCCCTTATAATATAACGTGTTTTCAGTTGCTTATAAAACTTTGTCAAATTTTAACTGTTTACGCTGAAGTTTTCTAAGCTGAGCATCTGCCTCGGGCTCATTATTTTTGGAAAATGTCAGCCAAAATGTTTCCCCTGTTTCCAAAAATAAGGCTGGAGGGGAAAATGGTTTTCCATTGTAAAGCCTTCTGGTGCGCCTTCCTTATGTTTGAATGTTCCCATTGTTTGAAGCAGGGACTTGGAATTTGAAGGGAGTGGCCTCGGTGATAGGGATGTGCCTTTTGCTGTCCTTTAAAAAACAAAAAAAGCAGATGCTCAAACTTTTCAAAAAAATCTCAGAGATGGTCTTCACCAAGCATGTCACTCGCAGCGTCTGCTTCTGACCAGACTGTTCTTAAAACCCAGCATGGATACAACATTTATATCCACCATGTGGATATCTACCAAGCTGCAGGGCTCTACTAATAACCACAGCAGCATCTTGGCCACCACTTGCAGGCCATCCCAGGCAGCTCCTCCAGCATGACTGTACTGCCCCAAGCATTGCCCATGGGCATGGGTACCAGATTCACTAGCAGCTATCCCTAGTCCCACTAGTGTGTGCAAGTGCAACCAGGTGCCAGGTCAGAGCCAAACACTAGATCTAAAAGCTTCTCTCTTCTGTGCGCCTGATGGCCTCCCCTCCCCAGCATGCAAGGTGGAGGAAGAAGACATTAATTTGTATGAGGAGGAGACAAAAGCTGGCCTGGTGCTGGTGGAGGAAAGAATAGCTATACAATGAAACTAATAAACAGAGAAGAGCAACTGTGACTGGCTGGACAAGGAGACTGGTTAGCTGAGGTCAAGGGAGGCTGGGACTTGGAGCAAAAGGAAGAGAGGAGTCTCGAACTGGTTTGGCAAGGAGACAGACTCAGTGATAGAAGTGTGTGTGGGGGAGGTATGACTCAGAAGTATTGGCTGTGGGAAAAACTGAGATAGAAGGGGAATCTCTGACTAGAACTAGTGAGGGGGAAAGGGAAATTCCTGACAAGCAAATGGAGTGTGGAGAGGGAACTGGAACTAGCTGGGCATAGAGACAAGGGCAAAGAGTCAGATGGGGACAAGCAGCTGGTGGGGAGACTGAAACTGGATGAGAACCCTAGGGAGGAGACTAAATCAAAGAGCCAATGGGGGAGGTGATAGCTGCAGAGACAGAGATCAAACAGGGAGTTAGAAGCAGGGAACTGGGACTGGCTGCGTAAGGAGACAAGGAGCCTAAAGAAGGATGACAGGGACTGCACATATTAAAATAGGAGTAGGCCAAGGTGTCAGGAGGAGTCGACAGGGCAGAAATGGGACAAATGTGTGTGTGTACGTGTGGAAATGGGCCCACTAAAACACAGAAGGTTCATGAGCCTCCGCATCCTTCTGCAGTCAGCAAACTTTTGTGAACCAACTGGCAAAGTGTGATTCTCATCCTCCTCTAATGCTGATCTGCACAGAAGAGGACATCATATTATTAGTAACTGCATTACCTCAAACAGCAGAGGTCTGTGCCAAGGATCTAATTGTTCCAGCCCTGCTGACGAGACATGGGAGTCAATATGATACTATGTGATGAAAATTTGGAAGGGGGTTCAGTTTGCTTCTTAAAAACACACACCAAAACCTAGGCAATTTCACACAAAAAATATTAAGAACAGTAAGGTTGCATAGTCAAACACTCAAAAGTTAGAAAATGATACAATTAAATTTGCTTGTGCAACCTGTGTTCAGTCCCCTTGTGCACATACAGTTGATACTGTTTTTAATTGCATAATCCATATACTATTTTACACTAAGACCTGGTAAATGTATACCATCTGTTACTATAATTGCTGCTCCATATGAAATATTGTAACTAGTTTACTAAAAAAGATTATGATTTTAAAATGTGTAACCTCAGAACAAACACTTAGGTACTGAATACAAACCACAAGTGGCAGGATTATTTTGTCTGTCATTTATCTCTGAGACCCTGTTATTTTCACATTTCATAAGGTGGGTGTTTTACATTTACTCAGCAGGGACTTTCTATTACCCATTCTCAACACCTTATCTCACTTACAAACACCAGTCCATTTGGTTCATTAAAAATGTGTGTCTTTGTACATTTGAAGCAGTGGGAGTTCTTAGAATAAGAGAGCATGAAGAATATTTAGGCACTTGAATTTTCAGTAGTGATCTCTCCTACAAAACACTGAAGAATTGTAATGTGGTAGAAAGTAAATGAGATGTCACTTCGGGAGGGAGGAAGAGAATTATTTTTATTAAGTATTATTTTACTTAATTATCCTTACATAGATTATTAGATTGAACATTACTTGTACATTCATTTGGGACACATTTCAGTGATTTCAAAACCTCTGAAATTTTATCTTTATTCTTTTACTTGCCAGTTTTGCCCATAATGTGATTTTTATTATATCCAGCTAGTCTCTGCACCATCCACTACCACAATCAAATCTTTTCCTCAGTGAGAAGCATTCAAAATAATCTGTTTCAATTTTCCCAGGTATACCCCCACAAAAAACTTCTGATTTTTGCTTCACAAAAATCCCATGACAAATCAGAAACTTTCTAAAATTGTATATATTTTAGCCAATCTAAAAGTCACATCACAAAATCTGAATGAGTGAGACTAGCTCAAGTCTGATTAAAGTAGACTTGAATTTTGACAACATTAAATAGAAGCACAAACGTTTCTGGAATTACATTGTTTCAATCTTGACTTCTGGGGCTTAATTCTGTGCTGGGACAGATGTGTACATGCAAAATATCACTCTTTCTTCAAACTGAAGCCTTTGCTGAATTTGTACAAGTAAATACCCATTTGCTGATACTAGGGTATGTCTACACAGCAGGGCTGACTTGAAATAAGCTATGCAACTTGAGCAACCCTGTTTGCGTAGCTTAAGTCGAAATAGTTTATTTTGAATTTGGGCACGTCTACACAGCACTTATTTTGAAATAGAGCACTCTTCCTCCAGCTTCCCTTAATCCTCGTAAAATGAGGGTTACAGGAGTCAGAGTAAGATGTCCTCTAGCTAGACATTATTTTGACATTATGTCAAAATAACTGCTTGTGTATAGATGTGCATTTTGTTATTTTGAAATAACATCAGTTATTCCGAAATAATGGTGCTGTGTAGACATACCCCTAATGATGAATCTGTGTGCACAACATTTGTAGGAATGGACACTGGAGACCTACTGGGAACACAATGGGACTTCTCTGAGATCTCTCTGAAATATGGTACAGCAACTTCAACAAATTTGAGATGTCCATAACAGAAAAAATATTACTCCCTTATTTTGCTAATAGGAATACAGCAGTAGACCAGGGCATTTGAAAACCAGGAAAACATCTTCCTTTATGAGTTTTAAGTCTTTATATAGTCAGATTGGGGGGGGGGTTGACGCAAGAGCAAAACCTGAAATTAAAATGAAAAACCTGAAATTAAAATGAAAAAAAAAAAGAGCATTGAGTAGGTGACCATGCTGACTTCCATTGTAAAGAAATTGTCCTTGTATGCTTTTCCTAGCATATAATTGCTCTTTGGGTTCAGTTTACATCAGTCACTAACATGTTAGAAAAAAATTTCTGTCTTTCTTTCTGATATCAAACATCATGCTATATTCCCTGGCAATATTTGTGTCCATATCCTTCACCTCACCTTAGAAAGAATATAATACAAAAATGGGACATTAAGGGTACCAAACTCAGTTATGTTGCTGATGCATGAAAATTGTACTGGTCTTATTACCATGTTGTGTTGCATTATCTGGGCTCGGAATATTTCATTTCAACTGGATCACAAGACAATCTTGTATTTTTAATTTGTCACTGTGATCTATATCTCACTGAAGTCTCATCTTCCCAGCCAAATGCCATAGGCTACTACTCTGGAAAAAAACATGTCACACAGAATAGAAAAGGTAAATCTACCAAACAGCGTTTATAACTGAAATCACCACTCAGGGTTCCATTCCCACTTGCTTAGCAGGTGGTGTAATTCACCCAAAGCCAACTTAAAAAAATATGCAATTTCAACTGCTACGCATAATGTATATATATTACTCACATTACCTCCTCTGTTGTTTCCTACTACTACCTCTTCCACTTTAGTTGCTCCTGTGTAGCCGTGTCATTCACAGAAGAGAATGGAAAAGGAAAAAACAAAAGCATTGGTGGCTAAGAGGAAAAGTTATGATTGACGTGAGGTCAAATACTGAAAGTAGCCCTGGGGATTCTGCAGTGGAGTTGTTGGCAAGAGACAGAAGTATGGGGAAAATATAGGGATACAGAGGATAAAACATTCCATAAGCAATCCAACAGTTCCAGACTGAAGTTAGTAGTTTCAATCATTGTCCCTTTTGCTAAGAAGCTACTTTAAGCAAAAAAGAAAATAGGCCTGTCAGGTATTTTTACATTGATCAAATAACTATGATAAATCTTCCTTACAAAGTGTAAGTGAATGAGCCAAAGGAAGAACAGATAACGGCAGTCTGTAGGTTATGTGCTTCTTAAAGAAACAGGTATAATAAAAAGCTGCTTTTTCAGTGGAGAATTTTTTAAATAATTATTTGTTTCCCTGATTTGAGTTTAAGTTTTTCCTCTCCCCGCTGAAATAATTAATCAAAACAAATGAGCCAGAAAACGTACAATACCAACTGACTTGAAATCACTGTGCACATTAACTATCTTCCGGAATTTCATTCACCATACTGTGCAGCATATAGAGTAGACTTTTACTAAAATGAGTTGTGCATCTAATTGTTATTTTAAAACATGAGTTATTGGTAAATTAAAATATAAAATAGTGAAGTCATTCTGCTTTATTTTTCCACTGTTCCTATCTTTGGAATCTTTGTACATATTTCTGTTGTTGTGCAAGATACTGACTGTCTGATTCTCATAATTACCTAGTAATGGTCTCCTTTACCTTACTTTGTTAGTTTGTAAAGGGGTCTTTGAATAATGGAGAATAAGACTCTTAGTAAGCAAGCAAGCATAAAACTAGGAGAGAAAATCTCAACTCTAAGCATTGGAAAGTCCTGTCTTGCCGAGATAGCATTTTCTGTGAACCACTACAGACAGCGTACATCTTACATGCTGCACACACAAAGTTCCTACAGATAAGACAAAACATCTTATCAAGGAAAGTAGATAGTACAAATCAGTAATGATAAACTTGTGAAAAAGATACGTCTACTTAGTGTGCCAAGCAATTCAGATAAGAATTTATGAAAATAATGTAGAAAATCTTTGTAATTTTTAGTCTAAAATCCTTATTTTTTTCAATAAGGTGAAATCCATCATTAGTTAAAATATATATGTGAAATTCCCATCACACTCTGAACAGAACATTTGCAAACTAGCTCATGCAAACTTACCACTCCCTTGTGTGTTGGCTTTACATAAAATCCATCTTTTGAACAACCAAACATAAATCTTTAGCCTAAGCTTTCTCCCTATACTTGGATGGCTGCAGAGTTCCTTCTGCTCAAAAGAGAAAGGGGGTCCATATTCTGACTGGAGTTAACCAGCCGCTATGACTTAGTAGTAATAAAACTGCAGCTTCATGCAAACTTTAAACAAATGGCATGCTAATGACTCCTCATAATGTCCTTACACAGGTCCTAGGATCACTGACCTTTTAGTGGACATTATAACTGAACTGCCTTTGGGAGTTTTTAATACTAATTTTGGGAGGTAGTTTAGCAAACATTAATTGATAGGCTATTCTAAGCATATGGGGTGGAATGAAAATAAGTATAAAGTCAAGAGTGGGCAAAAAGAATCTTAGAAGAAACATGAGGTGGGAAGGAAGTGAGTACTGTGATTCCAGGTCTATGGAAAGGGAAGAAGGGAGAGTTTTTAAATAATTGTGTCAAGGTGAAAGAAGAAGTCAGAGAGAGGCAGAATGAGGATTAGAACCCTAGGGTTCCTAGGTAGGGTTTTTTTTTCCCAAGGGAGCTAAAAATTGACACCAAATATCATTATATTTCAACAGGATTTAGGGACTGTGTTAAAGAACAAGATCATACCTTTCTCTGGTATACTGGGGTTTGATTTAGTTTTTCAGAAGTAAAATTTAAAAAGAAAAGGAGGAAAGAAATACCCTGAATTCACACCCTAGTCACCCTTTATGAAAATATACCAACTGCCCAGAAACCAAACCCTTGCCTCTCCTCTAAACCCATATCTCTGGGAGACCCTGAAAGCACCAGAACCACAGTTTCTTATTACGTGGTCTGTATTACAAAGAGTCTCGGCGGGATAGTCGTATTAGTCTAACTCTAAAAGCAACAAGTAGTCCTGTGGCACCTTAGAGACTAACAAAAATATATATGTAGAAAGTATCATGAGCTTTCGAGCTTTTGTGGGCAAAACTCACTTCTGAGCTTTGCCCATCAAAGCTCATGATACTACATATATTTTTTTGTTAGTCTCTAAGGTGCCACGGGACTACTGTTTGCATTGCAAATAAGTTTGTACTGGTATCTTTACAAAGAAGAGGAACGGTGGAGTGGGGCTGTGTCTACTGCTATGCTGTCTGAAGTGCTCTCATAGGATGCAGAATAGCTAAGCTAGGACTCCACAGGTAAAAAAGAGAGTATTCCATTTTCCTCACATTTGAAGGGATCTCCTGCCCTATGCGCATTTACTCAGGCTTTGTACAAAGAACTAAGATAAGGTACTAACTGAAGCCTTCTAGGCTTGGACACCTTACAATTTTCCCTCCTTGTTTGTCCTAGTGCAACATTTATGCTACTGCTGTTGTTGTTGCTCTTACACTAATGCTGGTTTTTTTGGAAATGAGAACTATTTACTGTGTAAATACAATATGCATGCTTAAAATATTAAATGCTTAACTGTTTGTTTGTACACCTATGAAACATGCTGTAGCAGAATTAAGCTAGATCCCTAAAGAGTCATTAACTTGTATTATCCTGAAGTATTTATTATTGTGGCATATGCAATGGATAATATTTGTTTACATTTTTAATTACTCACATTTTCAGCCAAGAAAATCTCTGAGGATAATGCCTCATTTACAAGTGTCCTGGCAAAAGACAACATAATGTAATCACAGATTACCAACAATTCCATGACAACCATGCAATGGTTTCAATAGGAATATTATTTAAAAGATATAATTATAGTAAGCGATAAAAAAAATAATCAGAAGAGGCTGTTACATTGCTAAACAGAAATTAAGGAAAAATTCCTCCAGTTCTTGAAGATATTGAGCTTGTTCCAAACCCTGTTGAAGTCAATGGGCTTTAAATCAAATGCATGATGAATAAACATGCTGAAATTAAATACCTGCCAAAGCCTTCTTTTGAACCTCTAGAGTTTCCCAGTTTAACAAGTCCTATTATTAAGAGACCTTAATCTTTTCATAGTAAATAAATAGAGCTCAAACTTAATTAGGCAACAAGAATTTCATTTTAAAAATAACACAAAAAACCCCATGCTTCAGAAAGGCTTTTCTGGAGTAGGAAAATTGTAATAGACTGTGCCTGGTGGATAACATCTCTATCAAAACTCACAACTTTTGGGCAAGTTTCAGAAATTTCCTATGCTGAATTTAAAATGGAGAAAGAATTGATTCAATAGAAATAATTAATCTATTAGCGCTATCCTTGTTTTCATTGCTATAATTCCAGTTCATTAAATTCCAAGGGCCAAAATAGGCCCTAAGCAAAGTAGAAACAGGGTGGGGGGTGGGGGGGGGGGTTGTTTTTGGTTTTTGGTTGTTTTTTGAATTAACATGCAGATAACATCAAAATTGTTGTAGTTTCTACCTTCTGAGGCCAGCAATGTAACTGTCATAGTGTGTGTCACAAAGTCTTACCTTTTTTTTTCTCTTTTTAGTTTTACTTGTTCTTTATTTAAAAAAAATGAACAAACAGTGGGCTGGATTTTCTGGTCTCAGATGCATCAGGAGTGACTCTATTGATGTCAATGGAATAACACCAAAGCAAAACTGCTCTAAGATCAGAATTTTATTTTAGGAAGAAATGATGAAAAATATGGGATGCAAAACATAATTTTTTTCTTTAATGCTCTCCAAGGGTGATTCCACAGCATTATCATCGTTCTGCTTGTTGTTATAATGGACTATATTCTTCATGGGCCTGATCCAAAATCTATTGAAACCCAGGAGGAATCAGGAGTTATATGAGCATTAAGAGGAGATGAGGAAATGTTAAAATAGTCAAAGCCTAAACCTGTGTGACAAGAACCTGACAAAAATGTTAAATATAACACACAAGAAAATCCTTAAAAAAAATCTGAAAATGCTATAAAAATCAAATTGCTTTGGAGCATAAACAGATAGTCTGGTTTATTTTTCTCAATTGGGGAACCATAACTAAAAAAGCCTATAATACATTATCATTTTATATTAATATAACTCATCTGTTTTGCTATAAATATGTCTTCACATACTTCTGGAATGCCCAGAGTAATTCTTGACATGGACTCTAGGTTCAATATTTGGACTTTCATATAGAGTTGAACTTCATCTACAGCAATGACGGCTATTTGGGGAAGTTTTGTCTTCACAGAGTGGCTTGCCATTACTTGGAGTTAGCAGCACAGAACAACAGCATGCAAGTGATGGCTATCATGATTTGAATCAAAGGATCTGTTTAAACTCCAGGTTATAATTCATGCAGTGAAAGGAAAAGATGCCATGCTCCTTTCTTACAATACTAAAATAGTATTCATCTCTTAGTGTTTATGTATCTAATTTGCTTATTAATTCTATCAGAGTATAACTTGCACTCTGAGAGTAGAATAAACCCTTTAACTGTTATATTTTAGATGTGTGCGTCTCTAGACGACTGTAACATTTGATGAGTATCATGTCAAATGCAGTATCTCAGAATGAATTTGATTAAAAATACATAAAATGAATGAGTTGTCAGAAAGCAGTATTCTTTAGAAGGCATAATACAAAAAAGTGTCTATTTTAATCAGTGGTCATCTTTGATCATATAAATTTAAGAAATTCCAAGGCTTTTTCTATTTGCATAAAAAACAAAAGACAGCATTGTCAGAAATCCCCAAATATGCATTTTGAATCAAGTTACACCTAAATGCTATACAAAGACTCAGTGTCTTGATGCTAATTCATTGAAAATGGCTTGGCCTTTAGGAATTTCCCATTGGCACTTACTAGAGCTGAACTCAAAGTGGCAATGGCAAAAAGCAGCCATCGAAACTGCATTCATGCTGACATCTAAGCCCTAGTGCTCAGATTATGAGTGCCCTGAAACAAAATGCTGTAGAAAGAAAAGCAAACATTAAAAGTGCTTTGGGTGCCAAGATTTTGCATGAAAAGACTGGAAAAAATAATGTTTCATTTTAAATAAAATGTTAAAAATGAAACATAAAAAAAGAATTTGGTGGAAAAGGTTTGATGTATAATATGCAGTGTTACAGTGTGTTTTATTTATCTATCTATGTATATAAAACACACGTTTTTGTGTATATCTGCAACTATATTCAAGTTCAGATATATGGTCTACCAATAACATATGTAAGGATGATGGTCGAGCTAGTTAATTTTTTTCCTGCTGAATTCATGTGTTTATTTTATGAGAGGAGATGTGAAAAGTTCATTCGTGTCAAAATGTGTTGCTAAGTATAAACATGCTGGTTCACTTTAGGCAGGATCAGAAAAGACCCTGGGTGTGTAATCTGCGAATTGACGGTATGCTGATATTGCCCAGGTTTTGTATTACTAAACTATGGCTCACAACAACAACAAAAATTTAACCTTTAAATAGAGGCACCAAAATAATTTAAAACAGATTGGAGGGTTTAAAGGGCTTCAAGAGTAAGCAGCTCATATTTCAGTTCCTCCCCTCTAGGGCCTACCTATTTGGTGTTCAAAGTTCATCTCATATTGCAGCTGCTTATGTTCACATTTTCTGCAATGTATGGATGTGATGTCCTAGGGAAAAAACATAAAATAAAATATACAACATTAAAAAACATCTCCCCTAAAACAATGATTTGGCTGTTATTGGGCAGGGAATAAGACAAATCACCCAGAGGCTTTTAAGTAAGAGCTACAGAAAAAAAGAAGAGAGAAAAACTGAGATGATTTTAAAGAGAATTTCAGTTTCAGGGGATTTTTTTATCCAAAGTTCTCACAGGTTATAGAACCCATTATTTTTTGTTCTTTTATTAAAAATTTCTTTGTACTTCATTTAGACTTCCTTGCCACTAGTCACAGATAGATGGCAACAACAAACAATTATACTACATATTTATCACTTTATTCTATTTCGCAGTGTATCTCCAGTTATGGGAACAATAGATTTTTGCACCTTGCTTTGGTTTCTATTTGTCAAGAATAGCCTTTATAAACAATATATTTTTCCAATTTAATAAAAAGTACAGCAGTATTAAATGTGCAAGATGTGATTTGAAACAAAATGGGCTAGACCACTGAGTAGTGCTTCAGAAGACCAGCTATTTACTTAATACAACACCATTTTATAGCATGAACGTCCCTTGTTGAATGATAAGATGGACGTCGTATTTGTACTACATTTTCCAGTTTTACAATTTAAGCAAAATTGCAATATTTTAAATCAACTAAAATTGATGTAGTATGTTTTTACCCGGGCAAGCCTAAATTTAGTCCTATGGGTATCTTACCCTGAAATAAATAAATATCCCACACTCCTGAAGATAAATTCACATGTGGATAAGTTAAGCTTACTAATGGGAAGGAGAGGGGAGCTTCTAGGGGCGGGGCACAGAGAACACTAGAGAACTTAGCATCCAAGGAGATCCATGGTTGTAGGAAGCTGCAGTTTAAATAATACAATGGGGTGAAGTCTCAGAGGGGTAGTTGTGTTAGACTGTATCTGCAAAAATGACAAGAGGTCCTGTGGCACTTTAGAGACATGGATGTAACTCAATCATAGCAGCAGATGAGGAGGTGTGAATACCAAGAAAGGGGAAATTGCCTTTGTAGTGAGATAAACAGTCTAAATCCTTATTCAATCCTAATTTGATTGTATTGAATTTGCAAATGAACTGTAGTTTTTCTGTTTCTCTTTGTAATCTGGTTTGGAAGATTTTGGTTGAACAATGGCTACTTTTAAATCCATTACTGGATGTCCAGGGAGGTTAAAATGTTCTCCTACAGGTTTATATATGTTACCTTTCTTAATGTCTGTTTTGTGTCCATTTATCCTTTGGAGCAGAGACTGTCCAGTTTGGCCAATAATGGCAGAGGGGCATTGCTGGCATTTGATGGAATATATCATATTAGTAGATGTGCAGGTGGATGAGCCCCTAGTAGTATGGGTTATGTGGTTAGGTCCTGTGATTGTGTCGCTCACATAGATATGTAGACAGAGTTGGCAATGGGATTTGTTGCAGGGAGTGAGTCCCATCCACCCTGATTTAATTGGCCACATTAACACTGGTCCTACACTTGATAAATAACTTCCTTTTTTACTTGTATATACCCCTAACTCTGTAATTTCCGCTCCAATTCATCAGATGAAGTGGGTTTTACCCACAAAAGCTTATGTCCTAATAAACCTGTTAGTCTTTAAGATGCAACAGGACTCTTCATCTTTTTTTCACAACAGTGTGAAACATGTCCTAAGTTATTACTGTACACTCTTTTTTAAAGGAACAAAAATGGGGTGTTTAACAGAGTAAATCTTCTGATAAAGGTATGGGACAAAATGATACTCTTTAAGGGCTTGAGCCAAACACCACTGATGTCAGTAGAAAGGTACAACAGGACTTTTTGATAAATTTGCAGATACTTTTCAGACAACTTGACCTTAACGCAGGAGGCTCATTTGTTGTAACACTTTCACGGTATTTCCAAAAATCACACTGAAGACGAAAGCACCAGGAAACTGCAGAACTTAGAAGACATCATTGAAAAACAATCCTCCTCCCAATGTGCTCTGTCTTTTGCAAATTTGGGGAATTACGAAACACTGTACATGGACTATATTTACTTATACATTCTACATGCACATTTATTTGAAAGGTTAATGAAAATGCACATGCAATGGTTCCTTTATATGGTCTCTTCCATGAGTGCCAGTTTTCAGGCTAACTGATTATGTCAGAAGCGCTATAAATATCAATAGCATATGGAAAGGTTAAGCTAGGGTCTCCACATAACTGGATTCATATACTTTATTGATGATATAACCATTATCCAATCATAATGTAAGAGCTTTGAGTGTGAAATAGAATAGAAGCTGGCTAATGTACACCAATGGGGGATCCATAGCAAATTACTGAATGTTGCAAATTAATGAGCAAATGTACAAACACAATTTAAAAAACAAGGATAATGCATCGTATAATGTACTCCTTTATTTTGCCAGTTGTAATTTAGTTTTATTATAATATTTCTTAATTTCCTATTGAATGTACAGTAGCATTTTAAAAACATCCTCTTAGTAAAATCTCACCATATCCTTCTGCTATTAAATCTTCGCTGAAAGGTGAAGAGAAGTTCCTTTCCCAGACACACATTTTAAAAAGCCAGTGGATTTAGAAAATCTAGATGTTTTATTCAGTATTTGTAAGTTTTATTTATCTTTGTTTAGCACTTTCACTGCAATCTCCAGAATGGTTTATTTTATTAAACTTTTGTAAACCACAGGGGGGTCAATTTGTTCCTGATTAATCATTCATTTGGTGTCAAGGGCAGTAAAAAGGCAGTTACAGGCCAGGAGAGAATTCCCCTTGAGCAGAAGCAGCATAAAAGCCAACATAAGCCACCCTGCAAATGCCTTCTCACAGCTCCTAAGCATAAAATATATGTATGTGGTATGGCGAGAGTGGCAGGAGGCTAGCTCTGCTGAGCACTATAGGGATTTTGTGTTGTCGAGCACTCCATAGGCAGTCTAGGATGGGCTGTGGTAAGTTAGAGCAGCCCCAGTATATTCTATATAACTTATGCTGCGGCCACGTTGCACCCTAGTATAGGTAGAACACAGGCAGCACAAAAGTATCACAGAACTATTTTGCTTCCTGCTCCTCCTGTACTGAATCTTCTGTACCTCCTCTCCCCACCTTTCAGTTTTTTTCATATTCTGTCACTTTCTCCACGGCTGATCAGGCAATTGCTTTGGATGGAATTAGGAAGGTGTGGGTTGCATGGCAGGTATAGTAAAAAAGTTAAAAGCTAGAGTAATACTCTGAGAATAAAGCCACAGTAAATGAACTCAAAATAGTAATGGAGAGCAAATGCACATAAACATTCTATGAAGCACCACATTTTGAATTAGAGTGATGTGAGGTTGCAGTACCTCTTTTTGCATTAGAAATATGGAGGAATGCTACCACTACTGGCAGTTATCACAATTTTTTCTTGCCACACACACAATAGTTGGAAGTAGCATGAATTCTACTGGATGTGAAACTCAAATCTTTGATTTCAAAGTGAATTTGTGGTTCACAGTGTAAATTCCCTTACAAAGAAGAGCAAGTAAATATTGTAATGCTTTTTTGCCTAGAAAGAATATGAGAGAATTTGTGGGAGATAACAATCAATAATTAGCTTCATTTTTAGCAGCCGTTTTGTGCTTTTATGGTGTTACATGAATCTTCAGTCAGGAATGAAATCCTGGCCCTACTTAAGGCCCTATCGACTGTATTAGATAAGGTCAAATTTATTAAGATAAATATTTTAGCACTTGATTTTGTAAAGTTGGAAGTGAATGTCTCCACTGTGTGCAAGAGTTCAATGTAGTGTGTCCGCAGTAAGGTGGGTATCGTCGACTTTGACAGTGATGCACTGTGGTAGCTATCCCACAGTCCTGCCACCCCTTTGCATTCTGATTATTCTCGATGAGACACTGCAGTGGGTGGTTCTGGATACATGTTGTCAGCATCCCATAATGCACTAATCTCCTATTTCCACTTCCTGCTTGAACGCAATGGCAAACAATCTTTTCAGGACATATTTTCCCTGGTTATCTGTGCAGACACTATAGCAGGGCTAGCCTGGATCCTGTTCAGCAGCAAAGTACTATGGCAATCTTAGCAAACATCTCACACATTATGCTGCAGTATGTCCAGAGCCTATCCAGGGCCTGGTGGAATGAAGAAGAATCTGAGAAGGCCATGAACAGACACCTATGTGAAGCACTTGAGATGAGCAATTGGCAGATGCTGGCAGCATTTGATCCTCTTGACATGGTGGAACGCTGATTGGTTTTGGTGCCAGGAGGCAAGCACACACTGTTGGACATAGTTATGCAGCAATGGGGTGATCAGCAGTGGCTGCAAAAATTGCATGTGTAAGGCCACTTTCATAGAAGTTTGCGAATGGTTTTCCCCTACCCTGAAATGCAGCAATAACAGAATGAGATTGGCTCTGACAGTTGAGAAGCATGTGGCAATAGCCCTGTGGAAGCTTCCAGCACCAGACAGCTACCAGTCAGCTGACGATTTGGAGTGGGTACAGTGCAGGTAACCCTCCCTTGTTTTCTCCTATAAGTAATCAGGGATGGGGGAGGGGAGAAGGGTGAACAGTGCCCATACTAATTCCCCCAAACTTTTTCTACCCAGATTCCTCCAGCCAATCCACTGCTGGGACCACACAGGGTGTGAGAGGAGTTTCAACTCCCCCATCTTTCCATTCAGATCCCTCCAGCAACTCCATTGCCAGGACATATGGTACCAATCATAGGAGTCCCCAGCTACCCTCAGCTCACTCAATTACCAAGCACCTCTCCATTAAGTCCTTTCCCCAAGCTATTTATCTGTTACTATATGTCTTCTTTTGTGGGGTACCTGCTCTGAACATGCACTATACACTTAAATAATGAGTTGTGACATACGGCCTACCACTGCCATGTTCTGCACAAACAGGGACCACCCAAACCTGCTGTGAGGAAGGTGAACCCCCCCTCCAACCTTCACCTGCACTTAGGCCAATATGGAGAAAAGGGGGAAATTCTTTCCCAGCCCCCCTGTCCTCAGCAGGTGGCTTGTGTAATGCCCACTGCAGATATAGCTAGTAACTCCTTTCCAGAAGTTCTACATTTCCTTTTCCTCCCCCCACCCCAGCCAACAAAAATCACTCTCTTCTGCTGGTCAGCCAAGCAAACAACCGTCTCGCAGCTTAAGATGCAGGGTGGTGATAGATTTCAATAGATCAGCATTTCACCCCAACTGTTCAGGTTATTGCTGTAGGGCTAGACATTTCCATGTAATGCCTTTGAAAGAAAGTTACTATTCAATGTGAGTACAGGAGGAAGGATCTGGCTCATTATTTTTAAAAAGTACTATACCGTTTCAACTGATATACAGTATGTACGGTTTTTTCATGTAGCTGACAGCAATATTTAATTTAATATACCATTTGTTTTCTAAGCTTTGGATATGCTGGGCATTTAAGCCATTAGTGGATGATCTCATGTTAAAACTCTTAGCATAGACAGTATACGCTTTTATAGGCTGAGATGTGCTCCACCTTGAAACTACATCTGGTCAGATTGTGGCTTATAAGTGCTTTGCCTGTCCAACCGATTGCACTAGTAGAGCTACACCAAAGACTGAATCAGGGCAAATTCCCAATGTACAAAAGGCTTTAGACACTTCCAGAATCTTCTTATCTTAATTCATAAAAAACCTTTACATCTGAAAAATAGAGAAATTACAGAGATTACATAGAACAGAAAATACCTGCTCTTTTCCTTTTTATGAAGAGTGGAAAATTTTCTCATGGCTTTTTGTCATGATGTAATTAGACATCATTGATGGACCTCACCATGTCTAGTTGCAGAATGAAAGACCAAATCTTGCTCACTTGTTTATGCAAGTAATGCCAAATACATCAGTGTGACTATTCTTGTAAAGCAGAAGCATTTAGCTCTGAGTATTGCCTGGCGGAGAAAAGTGCTTTCTCAATATTACAGTTAAGAATACTTTAAAAAACAAAAAACCTCCTAAATAGAGTTGAATATTGAGGGATGGAAAATCTACTAGAGTGTGGTTGAAGGACTAGAGTTTAGAGCAGGGGCAGGCAAAATATGGCCTGTGGCAGGCTCCCTGCCTGCCCTGCCCTCACACTCCGCTCAGAGCAGCTGTCTGAGGGGGTCATGTATCTTTGTGAGCACTGTGAGCCTGAGGGAAAGAGGTTTTGTGCACTGCCCCTGCCTTCATTACAATATTCATTCAAACACTCCCTCCTGCATCCTAAGCTTCCTTCTGCACCCAACCTCCATTCCAGATCCCATACCTCCTCCATTAATATCATGGAAGAGCATGGCCCTTGACCAGTTACCAAATTCTTATAAAAATTATTGCTCAGCCCTGTTTTAGAGCAAGGGCTCATGAATCCAATGTAGTAATTCCTAAGGAGCCACTCTACTAAAACAATTTAACATATTGTTAAAATAAATACATTGTTGTTCTCCACTGAAAAGTGTGAAGGTCTTATGGCATAATCATAATTTTTAATTGTGAAAAAACATGGTTAGATTGTATTCAAATTAAGGCCACATTTTATTATTAGACAATCTTTCTAATAAATGGCCACCATTCTTGTCTGTCTGTCCATCGTGGAATTTTCAACTTTCACACACACATGTATATACATATACAAACATATGGGTGTGCATTGTATTTGTATTGCAAGGGTTGGAAGGGCTTCTGGAAAGTTCGATTTGACTGAGATGGGTTCCAGAGGCTTCAAGAAGGTTCGAACTTAAGCCACTGGGGTGTGAACATAGACATTCAACCATGTGTAGTTGCTATTCCAATCGCCTCTTATATCGCCAAGTACGTCACTAAATGTGAACCTATAAGTCTTGAAAGAAGCCTCAGAGGGTATGTCTACACTACAAAGTTAATTCGAACTAACAGCTGTTAGTTCGAATTAACTTTCATAGGCGCTACACATGCAAACAGCTAGTTCGAACTCACACATGAGGCCCGCCATTCCCCTCCACAAGCAGGTGGCCATCACCCTCTGGAAGCTCTCCACGCCGGATAGCTACTGATCCATCGGCAACCAGTTCGGCATGGGGAGATCCACCATCGGAACGGTGCTCATGAAGGTACAGAACTCACCGGCCACTGGGCCAGGAGGGAGGGCTGCAGGAAGGACATGGGCTGCCCCATGGAAAACGGGGCGGGAGGTGGTGTAAGTGCCCTCCCTGGGAGGGTTTGGTCTGTCCTGGCTGTGCTACAGACCACCCGCGGTGGCCAGGATTGCAGCGGGGGTTGCTCCTGGGAGTGGGGCGCGGGGCAGTGGTGGGGCACGAACACTCCCAGCCACCCGGGCACCCCAGTGACCCTCGGTTTTGTGTGTCTCTCTGCAGGTGGTCAAAGCCATCAACAGGGTGCTGCTCCGCAGAGTCGTCCGCCTCACCGACCTGGATGCGGTCTTCCAGGGGTTCGGCACCCTGGGCTTCCCCAACTGCGGGGGGGCAATCAACAGGACGCACATCCCCATCCATGCCCCGGACCACCAGGCCTCCCTCTACATCAACAGGAAGGGGTACTTCTCCGTGATCATGCAGGCCGTGTCTGACCACTGGGGCCAGTTCATGGACATCAGTGTGGGCTGGTCCGGCAAGGCACAGGACGCGCGGGTGTACCGCAACTCCTCCATGTGCCAGAGGCTGCACGCCAGGACTTTCTTCCCCGACAACCACATCAGGGTTGGGGACGTGGACATGCCAGTTTGCCTGCTGGGGGATGCGGCCTACCCCCTACAGCCCTGGCTGATGAAGCCCTACACGGGACACCTCAACCCTTCCCAGCAGGCCTCCAATGCCAGGCTCTGCAGGGCCCACATTGTGGTTGGGGGGGCCTTCGGCCGACTGAAAGCATGATTTAGATGCCTCCTCACCCGCCTCGACCTCTCCCAGCACAATATTCCGCACATGGTGGCAGCGTGCTGTGTGCTCCACAATTTACTTGAGAGGAAGGGGGAGGCTTTCCTGCCAGCCTGGCTGGCAGAGGCTGCCCGCCTGGCTGGCCAGTACGCACAGCCCCACATGGCTGCCAGTGGGGAGGCCCTTCGGGGGGCTGTCCGCATCCGGGAAGCCCTGCGGGAAAGCTTCCAGGCAGACGAGGACTGAAGTCCCCCTGGCGTGCCCCACTGGGGCCTTGTGCCTTACATTCCACCCCCACATCCTTCCCCTTTCCCCTCCCTAACCCCCCCTCCTGATATACAATAAAAACACCTGTGTTGCCACAAAAAAAATCTCTTTATTTAACATAACTGGGGTGGGGGTAGGGGGAGAATGAGAATGGGAGAGAGGAGGGAGGAAACCTGGGAGGAGGGAGCTGGAAGGGGGAGGCAAGGGGAGGAAGGGGGAGGGGAAGCTCAGGGTTGGGGGTCTTACTGGCCCTCCCATCTTGCAGCACTGTGGGTGCGGGGGCCTCGGCGTTCCCGGGGGGGAGTGGGTATGGAGGGTGGGGCAGGAGGGACGGGGGGCGGAAGAAGAGGGAGGGGGAGCAGGGGTGGGAGGAGGAGCAATAGCTGGGGTGGCCGCAGGGGCTGGAGCAGCAGGAAGCAGCAATAGGTCTGCCAGGGCCTGCAGGTGCTCACGGAGGGCACGGCCCTGCTCCCGCAGCTCCCGCAGCTCCCGCAAGCTCTCCCGCCGCAGCTGCAGGTCCTCTTGCACCCACTGCTCCTGGCTGTGGAACTGCCTTCCCTGTAGCCGCAGCTGCTGCCTCTGGAAGTCCTCCAGGTTGCGGGTGCGAGTGCGGGTGGATGGGCCAGGCGGAGTGGTGTGTCCTGCACTCGCAGGTGCTGTGCTGCAGTGAAACAAGAGAAGTGGTCAGTTCTCCCTGGGGACACAGTGGGTGAAACCCAGCCCCCCTCTGCAAGGCGAGGACGGCAGGTCTCCACACCATCACGTCCTGCTATCCCCCGGAGTGTGAGCTGGCCCAAGACTGCACCCCAGCCCCTGTGCTGCCTATAGTGTGGTGGGGGGGGGGCGAGAAGGGAGATGTGCCCTGTCTCTGTGTAGAGGGGGCATCTGGAGGGAGAGCAGGGTGCAGTGTCTCTCCCCGGGGTCAGGAGCCTGTCATGTGCCTTCACGCATAGATGCATGTGGGGAACAGGCCAGGGCCCCTGCATGGCACCCAGCTGGGGCCACAAGTCCCGGCTGGCACAGCAGATGCACAGGTTGCCGCCTGCTCCGTGGTCGGCAAGGCCCTCCCCGCCCCACATAAGGGGACCGTGATGGCACTCACATGTGGAGGCCTCCCCGGCCTCGGATGAGGCTGCTGACGGGCTCTCCAGTTTGGCTCAGGAGTCCTGGGTGCAGGGCATGCTCCCTGCAGGCTCCTGGCTGCCGTCCTCCTCCTCTTCCTCCTCTTCCCCTGTGTTAGGGGCAGGGCCCTCTGCCCCGGAGTCAATGACCACCAGGGGGGCATGGACCGTCTGACCCCCCCAGGATGCGGTCCAGGGCCTCATAGTGTGGGCAGGCCTCTGGGTCAGCCCCTGGTTGGGAGGCCCTGGCATAGGCCTGCCGCAGTTCTTTTATTTTGCTGCGCACCTGCTCCTGGCTGTGCATGTGGCCTCTGGTGGCCAGGCTGGCAGCCATGTGGCTGTAGACGGCCGCATTCCTGCACCTAATGCGGAGATCGTGGGCATTGGAGGCCTCCCCCCAAACCTCAATGAGGCCCACAATCTCCTCACTAGACCAGGAAGGCGCCCGCCTTTTGCGGCCCCTGGCAGGCTCCTGAGAGCCACCAGCCTGGTCCTGGGGAGCGGTGGAGGGCTGGGTGAAAGCGGGTTGCTGGCTCATCCTGTGCCAGGTGCATGGTCTGCTGGCTGTGTGCTGGCAGGCTTGCAATTGGCACAAGCACTGTAGCCAGAGTCTCCCCTTTTAAGGGCTCTGGGACTGGGGAGGAGCAGACGAGTTTTCCTGGTTGTGCCCAGAGTGGCCACCCGGGCTCCCTGGGAAGGGCTGGAAGCCCCCTAATTCGAAATAACTGTCTACACAGCACTTATTTCGAATTAGCTATTTGGAATTTGGTGTTATTCCTCATAGAATGAGGTTTACCAAATTTGAAATAAGGGCTCCACTATTTCGAATTTATTTCAAAATAGCGGTTTGCCTGTGTAGACGCTATTGAAGTTAATTCGAAATAACTGCTGTTATTTCGAATTAACTTTGTAGTGTAGACATACCCTAAGTCCTTATGCAGTCAAAACTCCTATTGAGTAAACCTGAGTTCAGTACTGCAATGTGTGGTTGAATGTTTTAGTCTTTTGGGGGGGGGGGGAAGGGAGAGGAGAGGTTGTCTTTGCTTTTAAACGTATTCTTTAGTTGCTCCTTAGCCAATATAGTGAAAAGATTTTTTCCAGGCCACAGTATGTATTTCCTTCTAAAAAATTCTGAGTGACAGTTCAGAGGCTTGGGGAAATACAAGTTTGTTTGGGTTTTTCTTTAACATTACTAATGGCAGAACTAAAATTAGTTCCCAATTAAAAGAGAAATACATGGGAACATTCTGAGAGCAGCAGATAAAGGATGGAGGGAAAATTATTAAGCAGCACAGAGTAACAGGACCCCAGGTGCAGAAGGGCCTCATTATACTTACATTCCTGTGCTGCAACACACTGAATGTACAGTAAACAAACAAAACAAAACAAAATTCAAAGGACAATGTTATACAATAGCTACACTTGAGATGAACAAGTACATGTTTTTTGAAGAAAGACCATAACAACTTGGTTTTTACTACCAAAATACAGTGGCATGTTAATTGCTTGAGCAGCCAAATGAAACTAAATGTAATTAAGACTAGTGTGGGGTTAATTTGGTCCATAATTATGTTATATAAAGTAAATGAAAATTGTTTCTTTCCTAAATTGTAATTCATTAAAATTATAGATATTAAAATAAGATACTATAAAATTACATGAAGCATGTACACATTAATAGCCATTAGTAATAGCCTGGTATTTCTATCTAAGCAACAGTTTATTAGAATGCCAAAAGGTTATATTTGACAACCCACATGACTGATTTTTTCTCATCTTTTCTGTTCATCTTAGATACTTACTTTTACCACAGCTATAACATCTCCAACTTCATGTGTTAGCACGAAACGTATCTGCTTCATTTGTTCTACTGTTAACACCTTCAAAATAGTGTGTCTATTGTTAACAAACATTCTACATGGAATGAATCACAGAAACTACTAAGCTACTAGAAAAAAATTGCTCTTGAATTCTCCATTACAATGCATTGATTTTATTTCAGGTGCTATGGAATGCTAAATTCACAATTCCCTGCATCCACAAAACACTTCAGGAGTTTAAGTCCCATTCACTTCAGTTTGATGTAAGCATGTACTTAATGTTAAGTATGCATGGAACTGCTTTTCTGAATAGTGATGGACTTAAGAAAGTGCTTAAGTACTCTTTTAAATGGGAGCCTTAAGGAGTGCTAGTGGTGCCCTTGCGCACATTATAGAAATAGTAATCAATCAGAGATGCAAGGTTTCAGTACTTCTCTCAGCTGGACACAATCCTGCTCTGACATACACTTGTGAAAACCCATTGAAGTCAACTTCAGAGTTCCATGGCTTCAACTGTGGACAGATTTTAATCCATACCTAGTTACAAGAAATACCAGTTAGTACTTCTGTGAAAATTTACAATCTTGAGGATATCAGTATAGACTTCATACTTTGTCCTCTACAGTTAAATATTTCTCCACTGCTTCTTTTTCAGCACATCGTCATCTCAGGGGCACAGAATATTCTGAAATGATATTTTAGCACTGGACATAATGATTCACTGAGGCAGCATTCTAGTAAATATTGTTTCCCAATGGTATAACATGAATAAATGATATTTCAGCAGCGCTGAACAGATAAAAGGGAAGACTTATAGCTATTGTATTTATCAGATAGCAGATCTTAAGCCCAATCCTGCACTTCTCGTGAAGCCCAATGAAGTCAGTGTTTGAATAGAAAATACAGGATCAGACTCGTTATCTCAGCTATCTCGAACTCTATCTGTGGCTGGATTTAAGGGTAAGAGACATTTGAAATATTCAGTTGCACCATGCATTTGAGCATCCTATTTAAACAGCAAACGTAGGATAAACATCCTGTGAGTTAGATAACATCATTTCCGCTGGCTCTCGGCACCTTGAAGGATTGGCTTCTCCTATGCTACTTGAAAAACAGGTAATAAAAATAATGTTGATAGGCTCTTTCAGACTTTCCTCTTATTAAATAAATTACCAAAGTCTTCCAAGTTATTGGTCCAGAACAACAGAAATAATTACAAAGTTACTGCAGTGCTTTGGCACATGCCTATAGAATATTGTGTGTACATTTTGTTTCTGTACTTATAAGCAGTATGTAAAATTCACCTTTAAATTGATGCTTTAGGGATAGAAATATTTTTATTAACTTAAAATTGGCCTGTTTTGTTGGCAACATGGTGTTATTAACAGTGACAGCAATTATATGATTTGAATGCTACTGTTTTTAACTGTGACCTTCCAACTATATAGTTCCAGAAATTTCCTCATGAAAAATGTGTTTAAAATAAAAGATAAGCATCCTACAATGGAGTTTTGGTTACACCTGCAAAAAACCTAAACTGAGTATGCTCTTATTGAATAATGTGACAGAAGATAACATTACATACAATGTCTATCATAACAATGGATGTGCTTTTTAGCACACTAAGGGCTAAATTTTGCAGTATTTAATTGAGCAAAACTCCCAATGACTTCAATAAAAGTTTTGCTTGATTAAGGACCACTGAATTTGGCCTTAATAATATTTTATCGTTTCATGCATGAAAATGTTGGGTAATAATCATTATTACCATTCCAAGTAAAGAAGAACGTGCAAATTATTCTGCTATAAAACACTGAGTTGCATCGTATTTACTACCCCCAAATAATTTATATATATTAAACAGGGAAATCACAACAGTAAAAAAATGGATTTAGTTCAGCTGTAGAGCTGCTATGTAAACCAATTATCTATCCTGAGGGAAACAGCTCTGTCTACAACTACTTAGGCTCTAGGGCCTATTACAAATCCTGGAGTGGGCTGTTGTTTCAGTTCTCAAGGGAATCTACCACGTCACACTGGAAATAGTTGACAATAATTAGAAAGCCTGCTTCTGCCAGTATTGCACTCATTTTTAATACCTTCCTAAGCGTTATGGGAGATAATACATTAGGCTTTTAGAATTCTAGTCATGCTAAGGCGAACCACAGAAAGGACAACTAGACAATAGCCCCAAACTGGACTGCAACAGGCTAATTACTGTGGCTTCATTATAAAACCTCTTTTTACATAGGTCACCTGGGAAGTGTAATTAAAAATGCATTATTGGTGTATTTTTTATTGAAGCAATTAAATTAAAAAGCCAAAAAAATAATTATGTGAGGAGCAAATAATAACGTTGGTCAACAGCGTTTATCTAAGAAAGAGAGAACATGTTAGTGGTTTATTAGCAGTAAATGTGTTAGCGGGAATGCTGTTTGAAAAATGGGCCATAGAACAGCTTTTAAATACTCAGATTAAAGGATTTATAATGTCAAGTTTAACACAGAAATTACAGATAGTATTACATTGCCATGAGTAATAGCACCTTTAATCTGATTTAGTAAATGATCTACATCACACTGTGTGCTTTCCACAATTATAGGGGTATTTATCTATATGATGTCTAATATCTATATTAACTAGCTATGTGGATATATATGCTTACATATACATTAAATATATAGGGAAATATAAGATTCTTTACTACAATACTGTACAGTATTTGTTACAGAAAAGGTTCTCAACACCTAATCTGGACTCCAGGGCCAGCCCGCAACATTTTGGCACCTGAGGTGGGGAGCTCAAATGACGCCCCCATGCCACCTTTTCTCCTGCCTGCCTGTTATGTCTCTTGTGCCCTCCTGCTTCCAGCACAGCACTTCACCATCTCTGTGCATCTAGAGCAGAGAGAATACATATGCACCAGCAGCAGACACAATTTTTTACACTCTGGGTCCTAGTGGCACCCCCCCCACACAGTCTGGCACCTGAGGAGGCCACCTCAGTTCACCTCATAGTAAGGCCAGCCCTGCTGGACTCTCAGGGTGTGTCTAGACTACATGGCTCCGTCAACGGAGCCATGTAGATGAGTGTACTCGGCAAAGGGAAATGAAGTGGCGATTTAAATAATCGCCGCTTCATTTACATCAAAATGGCCACCGCGCTGTGCTGATCAGCTGATTGCCGGCACAGCGCGGTAGTCTAGACGGGGATCTGCCGACCCCAGAAACCTTTGTCATCAGATCTTTTATGCCTCGTGACACCAGCGTGGTGGCCATTTTGATGGAAATGAAGCGGCGATTATTTAAATCGCCGCTTCATTTCCCTTTGCCAAGTACACTCATCTACATGGCTCCATCGACGGAGCTATGTAGTGTATACACACCCTCAGAGAAAATACTATCCTCTTGGGCATTCACAAGTATTGTGGGGTTCTGGTGATTCAATACAGAGCCATGACATGAGAGTAGGGAGAGCAGGATGTGAACCACACTAACAGAAATGGCTGGAAGCATTATGCCCGAGGAAGTAGAAGTCTGATTCTGACTTCATTTACACTTTACATCATTGACTTCAGTTGTCCCATTTCTGATTTATGATAGTGTAACTGGAGTTAAAATCAGGCCAGATGCCTCTGAAGGTGCATTAAGGAGCCTCTCTAAAATAGACATTAGCTATACCTTTTTAAAAAATGTGGACCATGCCTGTCTGCCTAGTAAAGCACTCCAGTCACTTCCATGTGCAGGGAGAACAGAGGTGCAGCCACACCCCCAATCCCAATCCCATCAGGCCCAATCCCATCATGCTTATTTGTTGCCTCTACTGTGCTATTGAGCACTGTTGGTAGCATTAGCAGATGCCCTAGCCCCTTGCACTCAGAGTATAGGCAGACACAGTACTATTGTCTCCTCTGTAGAAGGAGTATAGGTATAAGGGTTTTTGTGTAAACATTGTATGTGATCATTTATTATATATTTTACATGATTAAATACATTATTATTATGTATAATATAATTTCAGGTCCTGGTGAAAAGTTTAAACTTACTGACTTGGTTGGGAGTTATTTGCTAGGGGCCAGAATCTACTCTCATTTGCCCTGGTGCATTGACCTAAGAATAGTCTGTCCCTAACTATGGATAAACCATTTGCAAATCATTGTTTTCAGAAACTAATGAAGGTTCTGTATTTTGACTACTACAGAATCAGATAACTTGAAGAAGTAATTTTCTTTTAACAGTGGTTTAAAGTGATATTTTCTTATGATATGTTACAATATGCATTTTGCCTTACCTTAAACCAAAAATGACTGGCTTTTTTTAAAAGGAAAATTTACAGGCAGGTAAACAATTACAAAATGAGCTGGCCTGAATTCACTGCTAACTGTGTGAAGCTGCTAACAAATTTATTACATAGTGAAGCAATGGGGCCTGTTCCTACTCCCACTAAATCCGGAAAATCTTGCTGTTCCAGTAAAACTTTGTTGTACTGGAGCACAGCAGCCTTCTCACCAATTAATTTAGAAACCTACTGTTGCCATTAAATTTGATTTCTAAGACTTTTCTGGCAGAAAAATGTAGGTCATTTTATTCCCCCCTCCCAATTTCAGTACCTTTGGATCCTTCCCAATCATCCCAAAAATGGAACCAAATATACCATTATTGTTACACCGTCTTATAATGCTCATTCCTAGCAAGAAAATAGAACACTCCAGTTTGAAAACCTAACAACGCTAATTAAATACACACAAACTTATGTTGTTGGTCATATTGAAATTCTAAGGGTGAAAGTCTGCATTCAATTACATGAGTTTAATTACCACTGGAGTAGGTACCAGAGGGTATAACTGAGTCCAAAAATCATAAGAAAGTCTGAATTGAGACTGCTAGGCTTTCCTTAATTTACCCTGTTATATGCCCAGATATTACAGTCCATGTGGGAAAAAGGAAGAAAAGAAAAGCATCAGACATCATATAGGTAATCGTTTATATAGAACAGGGGTTTTGGTTTTGGTTTTGGTTTGGGGGGGGGTTGTTTTTGTTTGTTTTTTGCTTTTTAGAGTACATCTACACAGCAACATTATTTCAAAGTAACTTAGTCTGCGTCTACACAGCAGGCAGTTATTCTGACAATGTCAAAATACTGTCAAGCTGGAAGACTTCTTATGCGGACTCCTGTAACCCTCATTGTATGAGGAGTAAAGGAAGTCAGAAGAAGAGTGCTCTATTTCAAAATAAGTGCTGTGTAGATGCTCCCAATTTTAAAATAAGCTATTTCGAAATAAGCTGCACAATTGACGTAGCTCAATTTGCATAGCTTATTTCGAGTTAAGCTCTGAGGTATAGATACACCGATAAACCTTAGCACAAAGGGGGAAGTTAAAAATTCTGTGATCCTCTGGCTTTTTGTAATCTTGATGAACCCTCCTTATCCTGGGCTGCCCAAGGACTGGAGTGACCCCAGGTGTGTGATTCAATATCCCTGGAAGCCTATCTAGTCTATAGCATATCCTGACTCTCCACAGGATACATGCCAAGGCCATTCCCCACCTGCCTCTGAAAATCTGCACCTGTGAGAGGGTTCTGTAATTCCCACTCCAAGGGAGTCTTCCCTGGATGAATATGGAACTTCAACATACACTCTGTTCCTTTCACTTAGTGTAACAGAGCAGGGGTGAGGCTCTTACCCTGAGTTCTCATTGCCTCACTCCATCCCCTACGTTCAGCCATTGATGTCAACCTTATTCAACAGTATCTCCCCCCGCTTATTCCATCTCTCTTTCTGTGCCATTCCTTCATGAATCAAATGCCCTCCTAACATGGGTCCACCAATCCACTGGCCACTTCTCATTCAGACCTTGATATGAGACTCACTTCTTCCTTGTTGCTTACAAGAATTGAGCAAACAAAATAATTCATTTTCTATTATTTAATTGAACCATTCTTCTTATCAGATGTGAAGCTTATTAAGCCAATTTGTGGCAGCCTCATCAGTGAAGTGCAGAGCCCTCAGAATACCATCAAATCTGGTCAGGGGGCAGTGATCAGTGATGTGCTACATTTGTCTTTGGCCATTGTCCCATACAGGAGCCTCTCATTGTCCCCAGGCATGAATTCTGGCAGCACTTTTCCCTGGACTGTTCCAAATCAGTTCAGAAGGACCCATGAGTAGCATGGTAAACCAAAACTGGGTACACACATGGTTGGGTGAGGTATAAGAGCCTGATTTCTGATGTCGACTACAGATCATTCTTCAAACCACATCAACATTTCAGAGAAATCTAGGGAAGGCAAGCAGGCCCCCAATGTGTTCTCAGTGACAAGTGTGCTACTGAGTGGTTGAAGAGGTCTGTGTGTAGTGTAAGGCTTGAGTTTGATCTTTTCAACCATTCTGGTGATAGCATACTTACAACAAACGTGTGGAATAGTGATCTTGCCTAACACAGGGATCCATAGTATTAGTGAGAGCTGAAATGTCCCAGTTCAGATGCTCATGGTTAACTGTAGTTGTGTGTCGACCAACGTGCCATGCTACTAATGAAGCCAAGGAAGGCAGAGTAACAAAGAGAGAGCTATCTAGGATTACTCTAAAATAGATCAGATGGGATTCATGTTTCAGGCAGACTCCCCTGAGAAAGGTAATAAGTTATTTTGTTGCTCTGGCATTAAAAGATGAAACATATTCAAAACTGCCTTGGTCACACTTGGTTGTAAATACCACTGACTACACTATTCATCCATATTAAAGCAAGTTAGTCTTTGGGTGATCTTTGGGTTCTGTGAAGGACTGCTTTAGACACCTAATCAATATTATAGGCATATGTGAACTTTTGGGACTGAGTAAGTGTAAGGTCATTTGTGTATAGCTTGAAAAGCATTGGTGTCAACACCAAGCCTTGGGGTGAATGGATGGTTTGTCTTTTCCATATACTAACCCTGTCTCCCAGGTGCATTTGAAAATATCTATTGCAGAGGAGGTCAATGACATTGACTACCCACACTGGGAGTGCTCTTGACAATTTAACTAAGAGCCCTATATGCCGGATCACGTTATATGCTGCTGTTGGATCCAGAAATACAGCTTCCATTTTCAGATTTTTCTGAACACATTTTTAGTTAATGTTATCATTTGATCACAGACACTCTTATCTCTCTGATTTCTCACACTTACTATTGATTACACTTTTGTTAGATATGCTGAAGAATGAGATGAACCAGTGCCTTGAATGGCACAGACAACAGAGATATTGACCAATAGCTCGCAACATTATGGATGTTTTCTCTGGTTTCAGGAGACATTTTGACATTTGCTATGTTTTTGGAGGTTGTTCTTCACTGACCACTCACATAAAGAACTGTGCCAGCCTCTGATGATATGTTGTCATCATAGCCAGAAGCAGTGCTGCTCCTAATATCACTCAGTATTCTGTCTAACTCGGTGTTGTGAACAGCACAGTGAGTTGCCAAGTGGTGTTTCTCTAAAGGAAATGATGCGATTTGTCAGCTGACATGCTTCTCATGTGAGGCCTTTGACACATTCAGCAGATGGCTGGCAGTTTGGTTTGGGGTGACAGGTGGTCAGCTTAAGGCTTGCACAGCTGGGCATCTGATGACAAACCAAATTCCAGCATTTCCAGTTTCAGTATCTACATTCCAAGTCATCTCTTCCTATCATGTCCATCTAGCAGCATCCAATGGAAGGTCTTCCAAAACCAGACATGATATCTGGTGGGAAATTACAGTTCATGGATGATCTTTGGACCCTCTGTTTACTTCCACTAAGGAAATTGCACCTGGAAATAGCTGGTAAACTCAGTAGCAGGAAGTATCTTTTTATTTGTTCTGTTTATTTGGTTATTTACACTTTTAACAGATAAAGAAATAAATAAGTGAGAAGTGTGGAGGCTACAGGAAGATTCACACTTGCCTATGGCACAAAGTTGTGGATCTGCTCCCTTTCTTTCTCCATTGCTATGTATATTTTCATGGATAAACAGATACATGAAGACTAGATGATCCTGTATTGTATATCAGTTACCTCTTCTTCTCTAGCAGTTAATTGTGGTTGCCAGTTTGGGGTTAGAAAGAGGGGACGAAGCTGTAGCTAGAAAGAATGTCACTTTTCAAACAATTACCTGGATGCCTAAGGTACAGTTTTAAAAAATGACAGAAATTATATGGGGAAACACTTAATGACTAAGAAAGGGCTGGCATTGATTTAGTTACCACAGAGGATGCTCTACAGACAGTTATCATTTTAGCACATGATGAGTGGTCTTCCTGTCTCATATAATAGATCCATTGTCTGTAAGAACAGTTAATGGCAGTTTAATAAAGGCCAGTGTGGGTGGGCAGGCTAAAAGAAGGCAGTGGCATTAGGAATCAGAGTTTACTTGTTGAGAGAACTCTGAAGAGCACTTACTTTATTCTAGTAAGCACAGAAAATGGTACAGAAATAGTTTAATAAGAAGAGTTGTCGTGTAAAAGCATTTCTTCAGTGTTTTATCATACTGTATATGAGCTGTAGAAAATAAGTACAAAAATATGACATCATTATATAATATATGCACATTAAGATGATTAGCAATATTTTATTTAATTATATATATTAAATGTAGGGAGCCTGGCTCCATGCCCCACCCCCAAAGGGGCAGGGCCTCAGGTAGAAGGAGGTGGGGCTGGGGCTAGCCTCCCTCAGCCAGCTCCTAAATGGCATCTAGAGCATGCAATGCAGGGCTCTGGAGGGGTTTTAAAGGGCCCAGGACTCCTGTTGCTGCCACTGCAGTGGTGGCTGGGAGCCCCACACCCTTTTAAATTGCTAGGCTCTGGGGTGACTTCTCCCTTTCCATTCCCCCACCCCATCAGTGGCCCTGTATTTAACAACCACATCCACAACAAAAGCTGGGGAAGCTTTGCAACAACATGTGATAGCTCATTTAGGTTCTTACACACCAAGAGGGGAAATGAAATGAAAAATCCATCACTGAAAACACCAACCTGTTTAAGCCATGCCTGTTGGCTCAAAAAGCCTCACCTGATCATACCAGCTATGATTTCCCACAACAAAATAGGGTATGTTTAGCCTAGCAATGCTCTAAACCTTGTAAAGATTTATACACAGAGCTGCTCTCAAACTTTAGAGAAGGTTCTGATCACCATGCAAAAAATCATAGCAAATTCTAATAGATGGCCAAATTTAAAATAACTGCAGAGAGTGATAAAATATGGTGTGGGTTTTACAAAAGAAACACTCCAAAAGTTCCACTGTACATTTTAGTGCTGATAACCAGTGGCAGATAGGGTATGGTTAATAACCTACAATAATAGGTTATGGTTATGTGAGCTTCTTCCAGAAAATAACTCCACAAGGTTAGTCTACATGGAGGATTGTCTATCAACCTCTAAGGCAAGAATTAAAAAGAGTCTTTTTTTAGAGAAGCTGTGAAGCTAGATTCTTTCCCTTTGTGAGGTCTTTCTGAAAGTGGCATTATATATGACAGCTGCAGTCTATTTCAAATACTAACCTATAGTTGTTTATTGACATGTCAGGAGACAAAGAATTTGGTCTAGAATTCCAGGCATAAAATGGATTAGCAGAATTTTGTGAGATGGAAGAGCATCATAAAAATATGACATTTCAGGAACTATTATTTTGATTTGGTCATGTGGGAGGAAGAACCATTACAGATGTAGTAGGGAGGCAGTCTTTTGAAGAGAAATACTGATGCTTATTTAAACAATGTCTCAGCCAATCAGTAAATTCAGCGATGTTGGTTAAAATTCTGATGATGTTGTTCTGAAATGTTTGCACCTCTCTACAGTTTTCAGGCATGAGCATAGGTCTAGTGGCTTCTGGTATAAGTTCCCAATTCTTCTCCCTTCTGGTGATTTCATTTCTTATTGCTGTCACCAGAGACAAATAACCCTGTTTACATTTAATTCCCTGCCCGCTTGTTTATTAAATGCAGAAGGAAAGGGGCTTTTTCAGGAGAACAGTGGGATCACTGTTGGAGGAGGACACTGAAGGGATGAAAAGTTTGGTATTTTGGCCCCAATGCCATGGAATATAATGGGTTGAAATCCATGCTCTGTTGGGGTCAATGGGAATTGTACATGTGCCAGGGAAACTCCCTAAGGATGGGTGCTGCAGGACTGTTCCAGGCCTTGTGCACTGCCAGGGTGTGTCTAGATTACAGGGTTTTGTCGACAAAAGTGTACTTTTGTCGACAAAACTATACCTGCGTCTACACTACTGCTGAGCTCTGTCGACATAACGTCGACAGAACTTGTCAATTTTGTCGATGGTGGTAAACCTCATTCTATGAGGAATAACGACTTTTGTTGACAGAGTTCTGTCAACAGAAGGCGTTATTGCATCTACATTGTCCTTTGAGTCTACACTCTCATGTCGACAAAGGAGCTTGCTTTGTCGACAGAACTGGATGTAGTCTAGACGCTCTTTGTCGACAGAAGCTTTGTCAACAGTATCTGTCGACAAAGCCTCTGTCAACAAAAGCCTGTAGTCTAGACGTACCCCCAGTGTCACATGGGGGCAGAAGCGGGGAGAAGAATCCCTTCCTTTGTTTATGAAATTGAACTCTTCTACTTCTGATCTTATAGCTGTGGTCAAACTGGAGCATAGGTATTATAAAGAAACATCCAATATTTATTTAAAATTTCCAGGATTGGAGAATCTCTACAACCCTGGCAAATTGTTCCAATGGTTAATTATACACAGTTAAAAAAATTGCACCTTATTTCCAGTCTGAATATGTCTAGCTTAAACTTCCAGCATTTGGATCTTCTTATACCTTTTTCTACTAGATCAAAGAGCCCTTTATTACCAAATTTCTGTTCCCCAGATAGGCAAATACAAACTGTGATCAAATTGCCCTTAACTTTCTCATTAATAACCCAAATTAATTGATCTCATTGAACCCTTGTAAAGCATTTTTTCCAGTCCTTTAATCATTCTTATTTTCTGAATGCTTTCATTTTTCAACATCCTTTTTGAATTATTACTACCACTGGACACAGTATTCCAATAGTGGTCACACCAGTACCAAATAGAGAGGTAATACAACCTCTGTTTGTTCCTATATTTATATACTTAAGGATCATATTAACCCTTTTTCCCACATCATCTCATTGTGAATTCATATTTGTCTGATTATCTGCCATGAATCCCAATTTTTTTTCTGCTTCTCAGAATGGAGTATAGCCTGTATGGAATCTTTGTCCTAGATAGAATAATAGAATCCTAGAACTGGAAGGAACCTCGAGAGGTCATCGAGTCCAGTCCCCTGCCCTCATGGCAGAACCAAACACTGCCTAGATCATCCTTGATAGATGTCTATCCAACCTGTTCTTAAGATGCAGAATGTACATTTGTTTATAGTGAAATGTATATTGTTTAATTGTTCCTAGTTTACTGAGCCATCCATATTGCTCTGTTTCAGTGGCCCAGGGATCTGAACTCTTTATTATTTACCATTCCCCCAATCTTTGTGTCCTCTGCAGTCTTGATCAGAGATGATTTTATGATTTCTTTCAGGTCACTGATAAAAATATTTAATAGTGCAAGGCCAAGGACAAATCCCTGTGGAACCCCACTAGAAACAGACCAACTCAAAGACAATTCTCCGTTTACAGCTATAGTTTGATACCTATCTGTTAGACAGTTTTTAATTCATTTAATGTGAACCATTTTAATTTTATACCATTTTAGTTTCTTAATCAAGAAGCTATCCAGAATGATATCAAATGCCTGATAGAAGTCTAAGTACATTAAAATATCACCTTTTTCATTCAAACTTGTAGCAAGCTAGTTTGACAGTGTCACAACTGGGGCTTGCCCAGCCAAACTCAGAGGCCAGAGAAGGAGCTGGAGTTAGGCATCAAGCCAAGGGGCAGAGCCAGAGTCAGGGACTAGGGCAGAGGTCAGGTACAAGGCAGGAAGGCAAGAACAAAGAGCAGGTCAGGAAAGCAGAAACCAGGAGAAAGGCAGGGAAATAGGAACCAGAAACTCCGATTCAGGTAAGAAGGTTGATCCAAAGTAGCAGTTTCATGAACAACTTTCCTTGTCTTTTTCTGGCCTAAATAGTATACCCAGTCCAATTAGGGCAGTGTTTCTCCAAGTGGTCCATAAAAGGTCTTTGAGATACCTGCTAACTGGACACTCTTTTGTGTTTACTTACCAGCTCCATGGCCACGGAGCCAGTAAATAAACACACCAGAGCAGCCAGTTAGCAGGTTTCTCAAAAGTGGTTTTGCGGACCACTTTGAGAAACACTGAATTAGGGAGCTGCAATTGCTCCAGTCAAGTTTCTATGGGTGGTACCTTCAGTGCAGAACCAGACTTTAGGGCTCCCAGTTCTTTAGTCATGAACAGAGCCATGAGGTGGTGCTGTGGATGAAGCTTCAGAGCCTTGCAGATAGGATCTATTTTCCATAAACCCATGTTGGTGGCATTCATTATCTTAGTTTTTCATTCTTTATTGATAAAGTTTTAAGGGGTGGTTCACTGGGAGCATCACAGCTTGATTCAGATAGGATTTTTGCTCTGTGGATTGTATGGCATACTATCTTCCATGTAGGGCAGTCATATGAACTTCAAGATACCATGGATATTGACAAGTGATAATGTTACCTACCAGCCCTGTGCTCTTGGAAGCCAGGGAGTGACATTCATGGAAAACCATCCTCCCCACTCCCTTCCCCTAAGCCTTTGCTAGAATCAGACAAAGCAATGAAAAGGCCAGGGAAGACACACCTAAACTAATTAAGGAAACACCCCAGCCTCATCTGCATTGAAGATAGAACTCATTAGCATACAGAATGGAGATCAGCTTTTCCAAGGCAGGAACCGCAATGAACTATGGGATACCGAAAGCAGAGAGGCACTGCCTGATGGGAAATCTCTACTCCAGATGCTAATGAACCCAGGCCTGCTCACACCCAAATTAGTCATTATCAGCCCAATTCTAGTAACGATCCTATTGACATCTAAAATACTGAAACTGCCTAGTTGCATTGTGAGCTCATTCAAGGAACATCACCCATAACCAGGGGTGATCTGTCTCTATTGTCGCTCCTCTTTCTCTTTGAACTATTGTCCTATCCCTATAAAAACGCCTGTCCTTGCCCCAAGAAAAACTGTTCTGATACCTGGATTTAAACTGCATCAGTTCCATTGAGACTTCATCATCTCCTGTCTGATCGTGCTGGGGGCTCTGTTCTGCTTGTCTCCTGCCCTCTGGACCCCCAGCTCCCATCACCATCTGGGAATCCCGATCAGTGCAAGCTCCACAGAGTGGTGAGAGCTCTCTCTCTCTCCCATCAACTCCTCTCTAAGCATAGCCTCCTGACCCTGCCCTATGTAAACTGTTATATGGTTAGCTAGCCCTAATATTTGTAATCAGTTCCAATTTAGATTTAATATTGTAACTGTTTTGTGTGTTTGGCTCCCTATATATATAATAAATAACTTTCATTGTTAAGCTGGTTGCTTCTCTCTCTCTCTCTCTCTCCTTCTTTCTCTTTTGCTCATTCTTCCTCAAGGGGTGTTGTTTTGGCTTCCCCATTCGCTCTGCAACAACACTTCTTGTACCCAAGCTAAAGATCCCTGTAGTGCCCAAAGTCCTGTGGGGTTTGCTCATCGTGTGGTTTACCAGTGAATGATTTTGGTGTGAAAGTGGGGATAGGGAAGTGCTGAACCTGGGTCATATGAGGATGGCAGCTTAAAGTGCTGTTTAATCCAGCCCATTGAGTCCAAAGACACATGAGGGTATAGTGTGGCATTGCTGTTAAACTCAGCCATCTGAGTCCAGGGATATATGAGGGGGTCAGCTTGTGAGTGCTGATTACCCAGTCCTCTCAGACGTGCTCTGTTAGCGGGTATGAGTGTCTGTGTGTGTTGCTAAGGTGGTAAGACTCCATCCTGAGGAACCTAGTTCCTGCAGGAGAGCTCCAGTGGGAGGGGGAATTGGCAGCAGGGAGAATTCAGCTCCATATGAGAGCACAAGTAAGCATAAGCAGCACACTGATAGAATTGTTAACCTTCCTCCAGTCACATAAGAGTAACCCCAATAAATGAGCGTACCCCAGAGTATTGGGCAAATCTGGTAACAATAAACAAGGAACTACTAGGAACTAGAACTACTACTAGTTCTTGGATGTAAGCCAGTGAAAGAGATATGGCTTGTTATGTGTCTTCTATTCATTTTCACTTTAGAAGCCTTCTCTTCAGCTTCTTCCATTACAAGGAATGAGAAATGATGACTGACAAACTTGTCCAGAAGAAGTAGAGTTTTGATTCTATGGTGGTATTTTGGTGATATTTGGTACCCATCACTCAGAATGGGATGTGTTTAACTGCTTGCTGGTGAGGTCAAGAGCATTGATTTGAAAACCAGGTGCAATATCAGGGCCGGCCTACAACATTTTGGCACCTGAGGCGGGGAGCTCAAATGACGCCCCCATTTCCCCTCGCTTGGGCCAAAACTTTGAAAGGTCTCAATTCTGCCTTCTTCCTGTTCTACTCCTCTCATGGTACTGCTCTGCTACCTACCCCAATAAAGGAGAACTCACAACTTTAAATGCTTTGTTCAAAAATTTTAAGTAACACTTAACTTTCCTGAACAGCAAATGTAACTTTTCTTATCTGCATAGTAAACACTGACATTTTTATCTGTTTGAATAATCAAAATGGTGTTTTCCGTGCCTTCTTGGTTACAAAGATTTGAACTGCTTCCTGAAGGTCCACAGTCTAGGCCAGTTCATGCTCTATTGAGATAGTTGCAAGGCCGACCAGCGTCTCCTGTGTCATTGTGGAGTGTAGATGTGTTTTTATTAATTTCAGCTTGGAGAAGCTGCACTCTCCACTGGCAATTGTTACAGAAAGTGTTAGAAGTATGCGCAGAGCAACAAAAGCATTTGGAAAGAGGGTGGGGTCATCTTATTTGTGCACATATATTCCAGAACAGCCTTTGGAGTTGATCCTGCTGAAATGTATCTTGAAAAGGCTTTCAGTTCATCACCTAAATCACTCGCATCAATATCGCACATGTCATCATGTGTCAACACTGTCTCTAGTGCCCTGCATTGCCAGTGTAGGTCTTCTTCAGGTATAGTGAGAAGTTTTGGAATATCATACAACATCCCAAATATACTGATGTGTTCCTTGAGCTGCATGAAACGTTCTTCAACTGACTGTATTGCACAATCTAGCACCTGGTTAAAGAATTCAACTTTGAATTGTTGTTTGGGGTCTCTTATGGGATTATCCTGTGCCTCAGAATCAAAATGTCTTCTTCTTCGGTGACTCTTGTATTCTTGAGTGGGTGGGAAAATAGCTTCAGTGTGAAGTTTCTCTGCCAACTTCTGTGCACTCTTCAGAACGTTTTGAAATACCTCATCTGACCGGTAAGACTGTAGATATGACTTTGCTTTGTCCAGTTGTTCCATTGCTCCAGATATATCAAGGTCATCATCTTGGAGTCTCTTGCTTACAACATTTATTTCAAACAGTATGTCATGCCACAACACTAAGCCACACAGAAATGTGAAGTTATGTATGTTTCTGGTGATTCCATTTCTCTCTGCCACTGTTCTCCCACGAACAGTTCCTGTCATAGCATTATCCTCCATAATGGCAACCATGGCATCATCTATCTTCCCAATTTGGTGTTTGATAGGCTTTATCGCCTCCACTCGACTTTCCCATCATGCGGCACTCAGTGGTTTCAGTGTCAGAAAAGATGTTCCCAGATGTTGCTTCAAAATTTGCCATCGATGAGTTGATGCAGAGAAAAATACATAGATGCTTTGAATTACATTTTAAAAGCTGATGCTGCATCACTGACCACCAAGTTCAATGAATGAGAACTGCATGGGACAAAAAAAGCTCGAGGGTTTAACTCTCGGATCGGTGTCTGCACTCCTCTGTTCTTTCCTCTCATGTTGGCACCATTATTGTAGCCCTGACCTCTCATGTCAGCTATCGCAATTCCCGTATCTTCCAGCTTTTTAAGAAGCACATTTGTCATATCAGCTCCTGTAGTATCATCAATGTCAATAAATTCTAGAAAATGCTCTCTGACAGTCACCATTGCAGGGACATTTTCACTAGGTTCTGTTGTTACAAAATGCACCATTAAAGACATTTGTTCTGTATGGCAGATGTCAGGTGTGCAGTCCAGAATAACAGAGTAATATCTTGCTGACTTCAGATCTGCCACAATCTTCTGTTTGAATTTTGTTGCCAGTAACTGTATGATCTCATTTTGAATTATTTTTCCAAGTTAGTGGTGTGTGTACATTTCTTGGGTGGTAACTCTTCTTAGATGCTCCTGGAGTACAGCATCAAACTCAGCCATCAGCTCCACAATTTTAAAGAAGTTTCCATTGTTTGGCACATACAGCTGATCTGAAGTGCCATGCAGTGCTTGGTTTTGGGTAGCAAGCATTCTCACAATGGCAATGAGCCTTTTCAGAACATTTTGCCAATAGAGAGACTCTGATGTAATCTTCTTTTGATGCTGATCATCTATAGTGGCCTTTACCCTTAGTCTCATCTCAAGCTCTTTTCACCTATGGAGTGCTCTCTGGTGATTTGCTGCCTTCTCATGGCATGCCGGATTTTGAGCCAGATTTTTCCAGTCCTTTGTTCCTATAGAACCCAATGTGGCTGGAACATTAGACTGAAAGAATTTGCAACAAAAACAGTATGCAGCATTCTGGGTTTTTGAGTACATAAGCCATGGCCTCTCCACTTTGTCACCATTGGGGATTTCATGCCAGTATTGTGTTGGATGAAAACTTCTATTTTCATTGTCTTTGGAGAACATGAAGTTTTTCACTTGCTGTGGCCCATGCAGTACAAGGAAGTCCCTCAGGCTACTGCTCAAGTGGGTCCACAGTCCTGGATCATCTAGACTTGAGGAACTAAACTCATCAGCAGCTGTTTCTTGTGCCTCCACCACACTCTTCTCTGATCTACTCTTTTCTTCAGGAATGTGCATGGTTACATCCATTTGAGATAGAGATATGGATGCTGCAGTAGCTGCCAGGTCACCTGCACTCTGACGAACTGGAAGATCAGGTACTCACCACTCACATCCTCACCACTCACATCCTCACTGGGGCCGGAAGGCTCACCGTGAACATTTGTGTCTATGTATCTCAGGAGAGCTCCTTCCTGCTTAGATAGAAAAGCTTCCTTTGCTTTCTTTCTTTTTTTGAATGCTGCCCCAGAGGGGCGTTTCCTTCTTTCACTCATGACTGCTGTTCTGTGCCCCCTATAGTGGCTCTCAACACTCAGTTGAAGAGGACAAATAAGCAGGCTGGTAGTAGGGCCTAAATGAGGGAAGATATCAATGTCTTAAGGGCCTAACTGGCTCCTACTACTTCAGTTGACTGCCTGTTCTCCTCAAGTGGGTTCAGGGAAGCAGCAGGAAACAGGAAGTTCCCTGAGAAGCTGGTGTTAATCAGTCCAGGTTCCTGGGGGTGCTAGAGAGGTACATATGAGGCTCTTACTCTTCTCTCTCCCTGCAGCTCCTGCTGCTTTCTCTTATTCCCTCTCACCTTTTCTCTTGCCTGCCTGTTATGTCTCTTGTGCCCTCCTTCTTCCAGCACAGCACTCCACCATCTCTGTGCATCTATAGCAGAGAGAATACATATGCACCAGCAGCAGACACAATTTTCTACACTCTGGGCGCCTCCCCACCCCCCACAGTCTGGCACTTGAGGCGGCCGCCTCAGTTCGCCTCATGGTAAGACCAGCCCTGCACAATATTAATGATTTCTTTGTGTTTATTTGTGCAACTTTGTACTAAGCAAATCAGTCTATGGCCTTTTTTATTTTCCTTCTAGCTGACAACTTTTTACATATACAATATTTATGTACTGTAATACAACTTAAAGTAATGCATATCACTGTAATGTATATGACTTACTAGATGATTCCATAAGTTGTACATGTGTATAGTTTAATTATCAGCGTTCTTAGTTGCTTCTTCCATTTGCTGTATCTTTTTATAAACCTGGACTTTGAACTCCCTGAAGCGGGGACTGTCTGCGTGAATAACACTTAGCAAAATGGGGCCCTGTACCTTAGTTAAGACCATAGGAGCTACAGGTTAGACCTCCCTCTTCTGGCTCCCTTGGGTCCTGACTAGTACCGAATGAGGGGATTTGCTGGACCAGAGCAGGTCCCTCCCAATACGGCCTGTAAAGTCATGGCTGCTGCTGGGGTCAGAGAGCCACAGCCAGGGATAGAGCTCTGTGGCTGCCACTGCCATCCTGAGCTCCACAGGATGGGAGCCAGCGTTCCCTGGCTGCTGCTTCCAGCCCCCTCCTGAACTCCCTGCTGCACCACCCGCCCCTCTATGCCCTGCACTCTAGCTCCTGGCTGAGTCTCTGCATCTCCCCACTGCTCCTGCACTGCAGCCTGACCTCCTTATGCCAGGGCTCTGTGGTCCAGCAACATCTATGGTCATGCTGGACCATGGATATTGCCGAATTAGAGAGTCCAGGTTAAGGGAGATACAACTTGTACTTTAATCTTAATAATAATAATGACTTATTTTGAAAGACTAACTTTTCCTATTGTACATGTTGATGCTACTTCCCCTTTCTAATCATTTGTTCAAACCTGAAAGACTGGTAGAGGCCAAAATTGTTCTCTGATGGATCTTTGTTTGCTGTATGAAATTGATAGATTCACAGAGTTTAATGCCAGAACAAACCATTAGATCACCTAGTCTGACCTCCTGTACATTACAGGCCACTAAATTCCATCCAGTTATACCTATAGTAAGCCCAATAACTCATGTTTGACTAAAGTATATCCTCTAGAGAGGCATCCAGTCTTAATTTGAAAACATCAAGAGATGAAGAAACTGTGACTTCCCTTAATCACCATCACAGTTAAAAAAGAAAATTGAGCCTAATTTGTAATTTGAATGTATCTGTTTTCTACTCTGGACACTGGTTCTTCTTATTCCTTTTCTGAGCTTGAATAAAAGTCCTGTAATGCCTGGTATTTTCTCAATGTGAAGACATTTCTACACTGTAATCAAGTTTGTCCAGAACAAAATGCACCACTACAGTTAGGAACACATGCATCCTTGTTAGCAGTCCCATCAGAGAGACTAAGGAGCCAATGAATATGGAGATTTGAATTCTAACCTCTGCTCACTCCAAAGAATTGTCCCTCCTGAGCAGAACTGATGTTGTTTTGTGCAAAAGCCTACAGGGCCCCTACTATTCTGTAAATCAGCAGGTCCAGATAACTGGAACCCAAGAGTGTTAATTCTGAGGAATTCCAGAAGACAGGAAAAAAGGTAACGGTGTGCCAGAATTTACAAAGAGCAAGGGGGATAAGCTGATAATTATAGGCCTGTCAATCTGACATCGATCCCAGACAAAATAATGAAGTGGCTAATTCAGGACTCAATTAATAAAGAATTAAAGGAGAGTAATATAATTAATGGCAATCAACACTGGTTTATGAAAAATAGATCCTGTCAATTCAAGCTAACTAGCTATGTTTTTTAAGTGATTGATAGTTTGGTTGATAAAAGGAATAGTGTTTAGGTAATAGGTGTCTGTATGGTATTTGACTTGGCATTGCACACCATTTTGATTAAAAAAACCTGGCATGATAACTAACATGGCACACAATAAATGGATTAAAAACTGGCTAACTGATGTAATTGTAAATGGGGAATTATCATTGAGCAGGTGTTTCTGTAGTGGGGTTCTGCAGGGTCTGTTCTTGGCCCTTTGCTATTTAACATTTTTGTCAATGACCCAGAAGAAAATTTAAAGTAATAACTGATTAAGTGTACATAATATGATTTAATGTAAATGTATGAATCTAGGAACAAAAAAGTAGGCCATACTTGCAGGATAGGACACTCTTTCAGAATCACTGCTTCTTAGGATAGATTGTTGGGGATCGTGCTGGATAATTATCTGAATATGCACTCCAAGTCTGAAACTGTAGCCAGAAGGGCAAAAATGATTTCTTTGATGTATTAACAAGGGAATCTCAAGTATTTTACCTCTGATTGTGGTAATGGTGTGACGGCTGCTCTTATCCTGTATTCAGTTCTAATGTCCACAATTCAAGAGGGATGTTGAAAAATTTGAAAAGGTTCAGAGAAGAGTCACAAAAATGATTAACATGTTAGAAAACCTGCCATATAGTGATTGACTCATCTATCTAACTTAACAAAGAGAAGGTTTAGGGATTACTGGATCACAGTATATCAGTACCTAGATGAAAAACAAATATTTAATAATGGGCTTTTTAATCTAATGTCTGGAAGTTGCAGTATGAATTGAAATTGGAAATGAGGCATAAACTTTTTAATAGTGAGGAAAATTAATCATCAGAACAATTTACCAGGGGTCTTGATGGATTCTCCATCACTGACAAATCAAGATTATGTGTTTTATTTAAGAACATAAGAATGGCCATACTGGGTCAGACCAAAGGTCCATCTAGCTCAGTATTCTGTCCGCTGACAGTGGCCAATACCAGATGCCCCAGAGGGAGGGATCACAACAGATAATCCTCACGTGATCCCTCCCCTATACCTCACCTCCAGAGAAACAGAGGCTAGGGGTACCATTCCTATCCAACCTGGCCAATAGCCATTGATGGACCTAACCTCCATGAATCTAGCTAGCTCTTTTTTGAACCCTGTTAAAGTTCTAGCCTTCACCGCATCCTCTGGCAAGGAGTTCCACAGGCTGACTGTGCGCTGAGTGAAGAAAAACTTCCTTTTGCTTGTTTTAAATTTGGAAGATTTGCTCCAGGTATTATTTCAGGGAAGTTCTGTGGTTTGTGTTATACAGAAGGTGAGACTAGATAATCACAATGGTCTCTTTTCTCCTCAGTATCTGAGTCTATGAACTTTTTTGTAGATTAACAGAGGATCTGACTTTATAGACCTGTCAGTCCAGTATCTCTTACACGTTTTAAAATCTGCACGTATATTGCAAAATAATTAAAATAAACTTTATATTACTCTTATGTTTAACAACTGAGTGTAAATACATACACATACATACAGATTTGTTGCATGAGTAGTTTTATACTTGTTGGTACAATATAAATTTGTACTATAATTTCAACATGAATTGCTTATTAAAAATCTTAGCTCACAAGTCTAAGGGTTAATTATGCAGCCTAACAAACCTACATAGTTAATTCCTTTTTTAAAAGAATATCTTCACTGTTAGTTTAAAAGAAATTATGTAATCTCCTAAGACACTAAGGCTGTGTCTAGACTGGCCAGTTTTTCCGGAAAAACTTGCCAGCTGTCTACACTGGCTGCTTGAATTTCCGCAAGAACACTGACGATCTCATGTATGATCATCAGTGTTCTTGCGGAAATACTATGCTGCTCCCGTTCGGGCAAAAGCCCTCTTGTGCAAATGCTTTTGCGCAAGAGGGCCAGTGTAGATAATGTGGTATTGTTTTGTGCAAAAAAGCCCCGATGGCTAAAATGGCAATCGGGGCTTTCTCGCGCAAAAGCGTGTCTAGATTGGCCAGGGACGCTTTTCCACAAAAAGTGCTTTTGCGGAAAAGCGTCCATGCCAATCTAGACACTCTGTTCCGAAAATGCTTTTAAAGGAAAACTTTTCCGTTAAAAGCATTTCCGGAAAATCATGCCAGTCTAGACACAGCCTAAAAGTACAATTTCACACATAACATCTTTCAATCCACCTTTTCCCAAGGAAAACCAATTTCAGAACCTTTCTGCAGGACAGTGATAGTAGCCCTATTGTTTGAGTCATTTAAACCAGACTGGACAAAGCATTCTAGAATATAACATAATAGGAAACAATCCTACAGAAGAGATCATAACAGGTCTTACTTTTCTGATTCATCTGATATCACTCTATGACCAATGAAGTTTCTTTCATATTGCAATTAAAAAATCAATTTATCAAGCATTTACACACACACACACACACACACACACGCTCAAGCCCTTATAAACATCAACCACACAAAACTCCTGACAACTCTAACAATCACTCTGACAGCAGAGCCAATCCCATTGCATTCTGCAGTGGTCTCCTAGGTAACCAACACAGAGCCACAGAAATTGACTGCAAAGAGTGGAAGTAAAACAAAAAAAGTGGCAGCATTTTCCACTTTTACGAGTATTCTGATTTTCTTGAAACATAACAAATATACGAATATTAAAAACTCATATGGCAAGAGCTTGAACATATTGTAATATTAATATCCTACTTGATGATTAATAAGGAAAAGGACTACAAAATGGACATGGATAGTTCACCTCTTGTGACTCGTTTGTCCTTGTTGTTCATGGATCATTGTGGCTTACTACAGTAATATCACACAGCCACAAAATTTACATGCAATATGCAGCCATACAAATGTACATATATATAATCTATGCACACAATGGACATATCATGCCTATTTCAATGTATCATACACTATGCATATATAGTTTTAAATTATATGTTTATGAAAGTTTTATCTAAAAATGTAAATTGTTTGCAAAACAAACATTTCCTCATTTGTTCTGAAGTTTTCATAACAAAATCCCTGAATATAGATAGTCCTGAGTAATGATTTTATATCTGACTTGGCCTGTATTACAAATAAAAATGTAGGTGCTAGTAAACTGCTCTTTTGTCTTTGCTGTACAACAGAGGACAGTTAAGAATGAAACCCACACCCAGTACAATTCAGGGGAAAGTATATAAGTAAAAATAATGTGCACCAATTCATTGAAGGCTAGAAATTCTGACTCAGAAATCCTTCTAGATTCCCTCCCCAGCACCTCTGGGGGAAGAACATTACTGTGTCTCTTCACCGATTTCAAACAACTTCTCCCCATCTTTCCCACTGCCACACACCCCTCTCAGCTGTATAGGCCACTGAGTGGAGGGAAGTAGAGAGAATGGCTTAGTAGCCATTCTCCAAAGGAGATGGAGGGTATACTAATATGAACATGCAAAGAGATGAAGAGCTCTTACTTTATTGCATATCTACATTATTCTGGGCCACAGTTTGACCCTGTATGTTACATTATGACAGGAAACCATTGCCATCTTTTAACTTATATGGTATACATATGGTTATGGAGGTCATATAACCTAGAAAGAGAGAAGTAGGTAGATGGTAGAGAAACTAGCTCAATTTCAAACTAAAAAACAGGAAGGACGCAAAACGCTTTCAGGATTGATAAGATAAACTTTTTCCTGGTGGAACATTTGAATCCAAACTGCCTTGCCCTTTAACCAATAAGTATCATATTCTTACTTGCCCTTCCTTTCAGTCTCTGGGCAGATTTCTGTTTGGTAGCTCTTGGTTTTCTTCTATGTAATATAGCTTTTTGGCAGTAGAGGGCACTTATAATATAGACAAACCATAAAAAAATTCTTCTGAAACTTCTCTCAGAAAGCTTTGGTTTAGTTATGTGGAAATTGTAATACTGTCAAATTTTGGTCTGTTTTGAATTATAAGAATTTAAAAATATATAGAATTTTAGTGTATCAATTTAAAAATGGGAGAAGCTCATCTTGACGCTTTCTTTGTTGCAAAGACAATATCTTTTATATGGTCTACTTAGAGTTTCTTTGTTTTGTCAAATGCAATATCAGCAAAGCAATAATCTGTTGTTGTTAGTATGATACTGTGAATAAAGGAAACCAATTTTTTCTTGGAAGATAATCCAAATTTATAAAATTTCTTTTTAGTTTTTTTTCTAATGATACAGAAGTTAAATGAATGGATTGCAAACAGGTAAATTCACTCATAGACTCATACACTCATAGACTTTAAGGTCAGAAGGGACCATTATGATCATCTTGTCTGACCCCCTGCAAAATGCAGGCCACAGAATCTCACCCACCCACTCCTGGAATAATCCTCTCACCTATATCTCAGATATATAATTCAGTAATACAGAAGACCATAAGACCATCTGTTTTCTGTTACCATTAAAATATGCCTAACACCCAATTCTGATCCTGAGTAGAAGTGACACACACCCATACTGGGGATCAGTCCTCATAAAAGGACTGACTGTGGAAGATGCTGAATACTCTCATGTCCTGCAAAAGAAAACAGAGGGATCTGAATCATGCAGAGGATTGGGATTTATGGGAATAGAGAAATGTATCTCAGATCATCCCTGTTTGTAGCCAGGTGACATATCTGGATTTTTCTGATTGAAGCATTTTGCTGGTAAAATGTACCATGTAAAATCTTCATTCACATCAAGTGTCCTTAGTGGTCAATGGCTGTAGTCATATGGGTAAGGAATTTCAGGATCAAATCATAAGATAACAAGGCCAGGTTTTTCTTCTTTTTTTCCCTTTCATTTTCTATCATTCATTTGTTTTTTATTACATGAATTTGCTTAAATACCATCACCCCCCCAAAACAGTAAAAATAGCTTCTGTAAAAGAAATACACAAGGGCACAAATCTTCACCACAAATTAGCTATTTTGGGATATTGAATCAGATCATCACCTGGTATAAGTTGATGTCGTTCTGATTATGTCAATGGAGGTACGCTGATTTACATCAGCTGAAGAACTGATAAACTGTTTATCAGAACATTTCCCCTAAAATTCTGGATGGGATTTAACTGTCTTCAAAATTTCAATTAACTTAATTGAAGTTCTAGATTCTGGATTTTCTAAAATTATCCAAGATAATTTAGCATGGCTAATGCTTGCCACTTGATCTGATTGCAATACTTCCATGAAAAAAAAATGCCAATTTTCTGCTGGCATAAATTGGTACAGCTCTATTAACTTCAACTGAGCTATGCCAATTTATATCAGCAGAAAATTGGTTCAATAAGACCATAATGGTCATCATCATGCAGCTAACCTCATTGAATTTCGTTAATTCTTCTTGTCTTTCCATTTCTTGGGTAAGTATCATAGATACCTATTGACTATGCCCATTGGCATTCACCATCCAGTTCTGCTTATCCTTTGCCTGTAATACCAACAATTACCTCTGTCATGGCAGTTGGCACAGAAAGCCTCACTGAACCAGCCACATTAAAGCTACCGTTTGTACCATTTACCAAAAACAGAAGTTATCAATATCTTTGACCTGCGTGATCTGTGTATTCCTTGTTGTACAGCCATTTATGCCACAAACTAATAGAAAAGAGAGGCAGCTCATCAGCTAATGCTGGGAGTGCTGAATTACTGGAATGAGAAGAATCTGTCAAGAAGTCTGAAGGATTGGTTGCTGCCTATTCTGTTTTTTATTAGTGGGAGGACAAGGAGAAAGGTGCAGTCCCTGCCCATTCTGCTATTGTATCTGATACGATCTGTGTCCATTGCTTCTACCACAATTTTAGCAACATCTTTTTCAACACTTTCTTCTGTTTGTTTCTCTTTTACATCAAATACATATTTGTAGGGGAAAAGAAACTTATCACTCATGCAACAAATTAATTGCTTAATTTCCCCTCCATTTACCAAGCCCGATACAGAGTTTTAGGTGTGAAAATTTCCAGTCAAGCCTTTGAATAAAAAATAAAACAGTCAAGTATGAGAGTAATTTTCATAAACCAACAGTTAAATTTGTACAGTGCTTCTCAAAGATTTCCTCTGATGCTTTCAAACCCCCTTCCCGTCAGAGTCAGAAAGCTGCTTATCACATGGTTAAGATTCAACTCATAAAAACATGTCTCAGCAATTGGAATTTACCCTTTGACCTTCCATTCCACCTTCACCCCCCTTCTTTGATGAACAAGCTTTATTTTTGCAAAACAAAAAGCAGTTACATAGGTGAAAAGTGAAAAGTTCTTTTTTTTTTTTTGTACAAGTCCAAAATCTCACCAAATTTCAGTGTTTTAAAAAAAATACTGTTTTCTGGTGCCTCTGCACAATGCGAGCAACAAAGGGACAAAATTCTCTGGTATCAATGTCCTACATGAGTATTTTTGTTCAGAGCTAGATGCAGCCAAAATGTCTGGCGGCAGCAAGATGTTCAGTGTGCTAAAATATTTCTCCTGTATTAAATATTGTTTATGTCCATGTCCTAGGGCTTGGGTGGGAGTGGGGGTGTGTGGAATGGTAGTAATGCCCCCATCAGTATTTAGATTTTTTTAATGTGGGGTCATTGCTGAGGGACAGCATGTTTGCTTATGCTGGTTATTTGATGACATGTGGTGATAACTGCTGTGTTATATAGCTGGATGGGACACACCAGAGCAAAACAAGAAAAACAAACCTGTTTGCCTTTCTCCCTATGTCCTAGGAATTTTTTTCTTCTTTGTTATAGAGAAAACCCATTATTAACTGTAGAAAAAATATAAATATTGCTGAGAGTTTCAACTGCCTGAACTGGGCAAGCATGGTACTTTTCTCTCACACACACTCACACACTCACGGGTGCACGCACACACACACACACACACACACACACAGAGTTTCTAAGGAAAAAATAATACTCACAAAGTAGAAGTTGAGCTCAGTGTTAATCTGCCAGGCATGTTAGTTTAGCATGTGGTGCAAAGTCAGGATAAGTCTACTGCACATTTATGAAATTATATCCTCTTTAGAGGGCATTATTATGTCCTGTCTGTATATTTTGTTTAGAGATTGCTATACACTCTCCACCTGCCTTAAAAACAAGCCATAAAACTGGGTACATACAGCTTTAGAGATTTTGCTTCAACACAAGAAGAGTTTAGACATCCAGAAAGGTTTTGAATTCAGGATCTTTGGACTGCAAGAGACAAGGCTGGACTCATGATATGTATTTTATAAAAAAATATTAAACAACAACCATCTTTGCTTTTGATGATCAGAAGTAGCTCCTTGTAACAGTTTCTCCAAATTCATTAACATAGATGTCCTTGTAATGACAATCTGACAGCTTAAATTAAACATGCCTATCAAAGTCATTAAGTTTTTTCTTGTTGTAATAAAATTGTAGACTTCTTTTTAAGCAGTTCTTTCTATCTGAATTTTACACTATAAACCACTAATATAGATGTTTTATGGGCTCAGAAGATTTCAAATAGACAATAATAAAGCAAAACTACATTTTACATTTGGGGTGATTTACGATATTTTTTCTTTTCTCATTTTGTTTGACTATTTAAATCTTTACTAGCATAGATTAAAATGCTTGTTTTAACTGATATTTTGTATTGTTGATACAGCATGTGTAATGATGATTTAATAATATGCACCATCATAGTCTAAAGATATTAGAATCCTTTCAAATTTGTTTTCAAAGTAGCAAAATAGTATTATAATGGTACTGGGGTTTTCATACTGCTGAGGTTGCTACAAACCTAAAGATAAATCTGCAAATCTGTGTGGATATTCTTTATCATTGTCACTAGCTTAGTGGTGGTCTGCCATTTTTCTTGAAATCTGGGCACCAACTGCTGGCCAGAAGTATTTTTCACTGAATTCTTTGTACTTTAAATAAACTGCTGCTTCAAGAACTACCCAAGTGTCCCTCATTCATCTTCAGGACGCAGAGTTTCACGTATATCTTTGAAAGCCTTGCCTCTATGAAATGGTTGTCTCATCTCTTTGCCATCTATAGCAGTCTTTGAACTTACTTCAGGTTTATTAATGGCTTTGACTAAATTTATGTAGATGTAAATTTTAAAAGGTTTAGGCTATGACTAGTCATACTTAAAACAAATCTTCATTTAAAGAAATAGATTGTGTATTCCTTCTTTCCTTTTCTAAACGGTTTTTCTGCAGATCTCGTACAAAGAACATTATTGGAAGAGTGTGTGCAGGAAGAGAAAAGCTGGTTGTTGGGGTTTTATTTTTTTGGTCATTTCTCTTCTTAAAGTGGTGTAGAATATGCATCTGCTTTTCCCTGTGGAGAGAGAGATAATATGATAACCTTCTGATTATATACATAAGCAGAAACTGATCAGCTTCTCTTGTGGTTCGTTTTTAAGGGCAAGTTCCAGTTGGATTGTGCTAATGCACATATTCATGAATCTCTCCAAACAGGATTCACTGCTCTCCAGGGAACTGTTGAAGTATGCATCATTGTTTCAATGAGGTATCTTCATTATAAAACATAGGGGCTATAAAAGGTGAATACTATTTGCCTGAGCCTTATATAATCTCTAGTTTGACTTTCTTCCAATATGGTGATGTTTCTTATTTTGGAACAGAGTCACCAGGAGTAAAATGACACAAAATCAAATGAGATGTTACATGGAATTAGGTACAAAATGCCTCTGCCTTGAAGAGGAAACTGTTTTATTTATTTTTGATTGCTGTATTCTGGTCATTTCTCTGAAATCCAAAAATCTTTGTGGTCATACATCTCCTACAAAGCAGCTAATGAAAAATTTTAGTTTCTATTTAAGTGCATTTGAAAAGCAGGACTAAGAAATTTTAAATTATGCAAAGTAAGTAAACAGTGTTAATACATGGAAGGTCTAGCAGACGCTGCAGTCTGTCCTGAACTCAGTCACACAAAACACTTCACTCATTGGCATCACAAAGAATGGAGTGGCAGAATTGTCTCTACACTTTTATTTACTAATGAGGCCTTATATTGTTTCTCTCCATAGTCCTTTTTTTAAGAAGCGGACAGTGTTTTTATGTATTGTTATCCTATGTGTGCTACAAAGGACACTGTATAATGGAAGTGAATGAGAGTTAAGACAGTGTTTAGTGTATTCCAGTGTTTCTTAAACTGTGTTCTGGGGAACACTGGTGTGCCGCGGAGAACAACAGAGTTCAAAATGGCCATCCTTAAAGAGGCAGGCACCTTTTTTTTCTCAATGACTTTCCTCCCCACCCTTTTTCTTTTTTTTTTAATCGTTTTTTGCTCAACAAAAAAAATATTGTTTGGTGTTTCTTGGTCTTAAAAACTTTAAGAAACACTGGTGTATTCTATCAGAAGAGGCTCTTTAGTAGGGAACTGTGAAAGACTGTTATAAAGAGAAAACACTAGTTTATAAACAAAAAGTTTCACATATCAATATGTTTTTGAGATCCCATTCTACACATGGCAATACAGCAGTTAGTGTATAGCTTGTGCACTTGTGACATGCCTCAGGTGTAGCGCAGGTGCAAGGCACTTTGTTACCACCTGTCCTTAGCATGAAGAAGCCTTGTGTGGGCCCTTCGGAGAGGCAGTTCCTCAAATCCACTGGCCATAGGCAAAGCAAGCACTCTCCTCTCAGCTACAGATTAGCAATAGGCACATTCAAGCCATCCAAGACTCTTCTGGAGTGTCCATCTCCTGTTCCATGGGACATGCACAGTGTTCACACATTCACAGCTTCCAAAGAAACAGTGTGCACTAGCTTTCCATTTCCACCTCACACCAGTCAACTCACAGCACTTAGAGTGAAAGCAAATACAAGTTTATTTAACAAAGAATAAAGATTCAAGTACTGGGAAGCAGATATATTTGAACCGAAAGGCTACATGTAAAATAAAATCATAGCATACATTCTAGAACCTAGACTTATTGACAAGATACTCTCATGTCTTGCAGAATTTGCTCCCCAAAATCCGTGTAGCATTTTACAGTTGTGATCCTCCCTTCATAATACAAAGACAGGTTGAACTTGCCAAAATTGGAACTCTCTGGTCTGGCAACATCCATGTGGCATTGGGATCCCACCAGTGGAAGTGTGATCTGGACTGGAGTCTGGCAGCCTAGATCTCCCCTGGTCTGGTCCCAACGGTGCAACACCAGGAAGGTCCAGCATGGGCATTAGTAGAGTGCCTCTTTGGTGAAGGCTACTGTGTGTTTTCTTGCACCTTCGGATATTCCTAACAATCCTGTGAAAGGACGACACCCTGCTATTTTGTTTTGTTTTGTTTCAAGTAGATTTCCTCACTTCGAGATTTTGTAATTTTACAACTGGCTTGTGCTTCAGGAGGAAAATTGGCATCTACATTGAGATATATAATGTATACTACACACATACCCAGACAGAGAGGTAAACATCTGTTACTTCTTTCCTGAAAGGAACATATCCTTGGCTATGTCTAGACTACAGGGTTTTCCCAGGATACCAGAAGAATCCCGGTAAAACTCTGCCTCATCCAGGGAATGCGTCTGCTCTTCTACTTTTTTGTGTGTAAGAGCAAACGCGCTCTTTCAGAAACCCTGTCTTCCTCATTCCACGAGAAAGAAGGGCTTTTCCAAAAGAGGAATTTTTTCTGAAATTTGGCCCAGTGTAGATGGGCCAAATTTCAGAAAAGGCTCTTCTGACAAAACTATCAGAAAAAGGTACGCAAACTGCGGAGCGCAATTTGCATACCTTTTTCCAGTAAAACATTGTAGTCTAGACATAGCCCAAGTTAGGTCACCTCTTGGTGCCCTGCCTTAATTCCAAGACCTAAAGAACATAATTTTCAGTATAGCTACATGACTTCTGAAATATTATCCATACACACATTTTTGCAATGATCACAATGATCTATTGGCTATTAGTAGAGATCTCATATGTCATCTTTTGAAATATATCTGACCATGGGGATTCTGTAAAACTCTTTGCTCCCCACTATGCTCTCTTCCAGTAGGTACTCTTCCACATGACTGGAATGTGAAAGAGTCAATGCCCTTCGGACACATATGATACAATCCATAGGTTGAAAGTCCCATGTTTAAATTATAGTGAATTGTTCTGTTTATTAATCTAATAAATCTAGAATTGCATTAAAGGTGAAATACTGGGTAAGTCTATCCAGTGATCAATAACTGTGTTACTCAAGATAGCCTTGCATTACCTTAGAAGCTGTTTTGAGTTCATTTGTTTGTATAGAGTGAGATTCACTCCTGGGACCATCACATGTCCTATGAACAACTTATATTCCCTTAAGCCATATTTTAGGGGAGACTAAAGTGGTAGATAGGCCTTCCCTGGACAGAGATGAATTTTACCCATAGTAACCAAGCCATTTTTGAGATAGTTCCAGGAATGACACAATTCAGGCATCCAATAGTAAGGTTATTTTGAATTACTATTACTATCAAAAGCAACCTCCTAAAAACAAATGCTGGTGTTGCATTATCAGCAATGATGATGGCAGTGAGGAATATCACAAACATGCTAAATACTCCCAAAGACTCTGACATTAAATGGCTGACTTCTCCTGTGCTATTACCCAGAATCTTACAAGTTCTGTTTAACTGAACATGTCGGTAATGAGACCTTGAAAAATGCCTTGTTGTTTGTTGAAGTGCAATTCTTTTAAAAGATGCAGCATATGTCAGCAAAGGTTTCCTGACTGCCTAAGGGTCTTTCTGACTGGCATAATTGATTAGGTGCAGAGCTGCTGCGCACATGATATACCCATGTAAGCAAGTGAATACATTTCCATATCCTGGCCAAAGACCCGGACATAGCCAGAATGATTTTGGTGAGGTAATGAACCACTCCATCCTAAGTGGATGGTAGTTAGCACATTCCTCTACAGAAATCACCTCAGGCCAGATAGTCCTGGGCCTCTGCATCTGTGTACTGAGTGAGGAAGGAGACCACAGACTTTGTTCTCAGAGCCCTGGCCTACACTAGGGAATTATTTTGAAATAACCCCCCTTATTTTGAAATAATAAGCATAGCGTCCACACTACCAAGCCAGTTATTGCGAAATAACAAGCTGGTTGCTTTGGAATCTGTACTCCTGCTTTTCTTGGGGAATAAGCTTCTCTCAAAATAGTTGTTTCAGGAGCTATTGGTAGAGATCTCATATGTCATCTTTTGAAATATATCTGACCATGGGGATTCTGTAAAACTCTTTGCTCCCCACTATGCTCTCTTCCAGATCTCTACCAATACCAATATTTTGAATTTAGTTATTATGAAATAATTTCCTAGTGTAAACACATGCCCAGAGGGGAAAAAAGGACTGATCCTTCTGTGTAAATGGACTAATTCCTGACACCAAACACCACCTGGAGGTGGTACTCAAAATCAGGGACCCAAATACAAACCAAATCCAAAGATGAGGCTGTATATCTGTCGTGCCTGTTTTACTCTGTTGTCATTTCTATTGTTGTTATCTTGGTGATATGTTATACTCCTAGTTTTCAATAAAAATAATTTGACAAAGAAGCAAAGACTTTTATTACCAATGGAATGACAGTACAGTACAATTATCATGTCATACTACACAGCATTTTGTTGTAGCCCAGTAAATTATTTATGTCATCATGGCACATTTTTGAATAATTAATACTATTTTTAAACTCCACATTAGTGTCATGAAAGCATCACAGTAGCTTAAAAGACAAACTTTACATAATGGTGCATTGGGGAACGCAAAATGATTCTGGTATGTCCAGACATGGGCAGGATTCAGCCGCTGTCATCTGCATGCATTGGGTGAAGTCCTGTGAGCCAAGCCAGGATTTTACTCACTGTCTACACTTCAGACAGTGTATCTCTGTTGAAATAATGCATTAAGAAACAACTTCTAGCCAACTGGACTTCAGAACTGTGGATCTGATGGAGTGACAGATATAGTAAATCAGTGTGGATTTCTGTTCAAGATGGGCCTCTGGGCAGTGTTTCTCAATTGTGGCCATTGTGGCCGCTTTCAGTCACCAGGAAATTTTCTTATGGACACAGCCTCCAGGGCTATAATTGTGGGGAGGGTGAAGTAGTAGCCCCCCACTCCTTCCTGTTGGTCTTGGAGGCACTGCTTCAGTGTTGGTTGGTGGGATTGGTAGCAGGTGTTGGGCCCTGCCCCTGCCCCTGCCCCTGCCCCTGCCCCTGTGCTGGAGAGAACTGGGACACAATGCTTCAGTGAGTTCTTCACCTTCCTTGGACAATTGGGTTCAAGTTTTGGGCTCCATCCCCAGACTGGTTCCTTGGGCCACATGACTTTGGGTATTGGCGACAGGACTTCAGGCTCCAGCCCCTCACAGTCTCCCTTGATCCCACATCCAGGGCTTAATTTGTCCCCAGGCTTGACAGGGATGAATAAGTCTGCTGTGCAGCAGAAACAACAGCCTTACTGGGCCACTGGGCAAGGTGTGGGGGGGTGCCTGCTCAGTTCTCCCAGAAGGGGCGAGGCTTCGGATGAAAGGGGCAGGGCTGGAGCTAGGCAGCCCTCAGTACCACGCTTCCTCCTGGCAGCTCTCAGTGCTACACTGAGCACACTGCGTATCACTCTGGGTATGTCTACACTACAAAGTTAATTCGAACTAACTTAGTTCGAATTAGTTAATTCGAACTAAGCTAATTCGAACTAACGCATCTAGACCCAAAAACTAATTCGAATTAGCATTTTGCTAATTCGAACTAGCGTGTCCACACTGATTGGACACTGGGTCGCATTTAAGGGCAGCTGAAACCGGTTCCAGCAGGGCATCAGGTCAGTAGTTGCTTTGTGTGGCTGCTGTCTGAGGCTTTCTATCTGAGGCTCGTGTTTAAAGGGACCCCCCTGGACAGCCGGTTCTCAGCTTCTCCGCTTGCTTGCCTACCTCGCCGAGGGACAGCAAAGCGTTTTCCTCTGCGCCTGCCTGTGTCGGTGGTTCCCATTGGGGACGCCGCCGCAGTTGGCACCATGGAGCCAGAGCTCACCCTGGGCATTCTGCTCCAGTGTTTGGACTTGCTGCTGCAAGCCTGCCAGCAATGGCTGGAGGCTGCCTGGCACCACCTGGTGCATGTCAGCTCCCTGCCTCTCCACGTGGCCTCCCTGGGGGCCATGGAGGAGCCACAGCACCGCCCGGATGCCAGCATGCCCCGCCGCATCTGGAGTCTGGACACCAGCAGTGACTGGTGCGACCGCATCGTCCTGGAGCGCTGGGGAGACAGACAGTGGACCCAGAACTTAAGGATGAAGAGGGACACCTTCCTGGAGCTCTGCGAGTAGCTCGCCCCTGCTCTGCAGTGACGGGACACTTGCATGAGGCCTGCCATCCCCCTCCAGAAGCATGTGGCCATCGCCCTGTGGAAGCTCTCCACGCCGGACAGCTACCGATCCGTCGGGAACCAGTTTGGCGTGGGGAGATCCACCGTCGGAGCAGTACTCATGCAGGTACAGCACTCACCGGCCACTGGGCCGGGGAGGAGGGAGGCTGCAAGGAGGGAATGGGCCGCCCCAGGGAAAATGGGGGCAGGGGAGGAGGCGACAGTGCCCCGCACGGGAGGGTTCGGTCTGTCCCGGCCGCACTACAGGCCGCCCACGGTGGCCAGGATCGCAGCGGGAGTTGCTTCTGGGAGTGGGGCGCGGGGCAGTGCCAGGGAACGAATGCTCCCACCCACCCGGGCACCGCAGTGATTCGCGTTTTGTTGTGTCTCTCTGCAGGTGGTCAAGGCCATCAACCGGGTGCTGCTCCGCAGGGTGGTCCGACTCGCCGATCTGGACGCCATCATCCAGGGGTTCGGCGCCCTCGGCTTCCCCAGCTGCGGGGGGGCCATCGACGGGACGCACATCCCCATCCGTGCCCCAGAACACCAGGCCTCCCAGTACATCAACCGCAAGGGGTACTTCTCCGTCCTCCTGCAGGCCATGTCTGACCACTGGGGCCAGTTCACGGACATTAATGTGGGCTGGTCCGGCAAGGCACACGACACCAGGGTGTTCCGCAACTCCTCCGTGTGCCAGAGGCTGCACGCCGGGACCTTCTTCCCCGACTGCCACATCAGGGTTGGGGACGTGGACATGCCCGTCTGCCTGGTGGGGGATGCGGCCTACCCCCTACAGCCCTGGCTGATGAAGCCGTACACGGGGCACCTCAATCCCTCCCGCCAGGCCTTCAATGCCAGGCTCACCAGGGCCCGCATTGTGGTCGAGGGGGCCTTCGGACGACTGAAAGCCAGATTTAGGTGCCTCCTCACCCGCCTCGACCTCGCCAAGCACAATATCCCTCCCGTGGTGGCAGCATGTTGTGTGCTGCACAATTTGTGCGAGTGGAAGGGGGAGGCTTTCCTGCCAGCCTGGATGGCTTACACTGAGCGCATGGCTGGCCACTACACTCAGCCCCGCACTGCCACCGTCCGGGAGGCCCAGCGGGGGGCCGTCCAGATCCGGGAAGCCCTGCTGGAGAGCTTCCTAGTGGAGGAGGAGGACTGAACTCTCCCTGCATGCCCCATTGGGGCCTTCTTCCACCCTCCCCTCCTTCCCCTCCCTAACCCCCCTTCCTAATGTTAAATAAAGACACCTGTTTTGAAAACAACAATCTCTTTTTATTGTATATAACTGGGGTGGGGGGATGGAGGAATGAGGGTGGGAGAGGGGAGGGGGAAACCTGGGAGGAGGGAGCTGGAAGGGGGAGGAAGGGGAGGAAGGGAAGGAAAAGCTGTACAACAAGGAATACACAGATCACCCAGGTCAAAGATATTGATAACTTCTGTTTTTGGTAGATGGTACAAAAGGTAGCTTTAATGTGGCTGGTTCAGTGAAGCTTTCTGTGCCAACTGCCATGACAGAGGTATTGTTGGTATTACAGGCAAAGGATAAGCAGAACTGGATGGTGAATGCCAATGGGCATAGTCAATAGGTATCTATGATATTTACCCAAGAAATGGAAAGACAAGAAGAATTAACGAAATTCAATGAGGTTAGCTGCATGATGATGACCATTATGGTCTTATTGAACCAATTTTCTGCTGATATAAATTGGCATAGCTCAGTTGAAGTTAATAGAGCTGTACCAATTTATGCCAGCAGAAAATTGGCATTTTTTTTTCATGGAAGTATTGCAATCAGATCAAGTGGCAAGCATTAGCCATGCTAATTTATTATCTTGGATAATTTTAGAAAATCCAGCATCCAGAACTTCAATTAAGTTAATTGAAATTTTGAAGACAGTTATATCCCATCCAGAATTTTAGGGGAAATGTTTTGATAAACAGTTTATCAGTTCTTCAGCTGATGTAAATCAGCGTACCTCCATTGGCTGTTGCAGGTGGGGTGGTGCGCCCTGCAGTCCCAGGTGCTGCGGCTGTGATGAAACAAGAGCAGTGGTCAGTTCTCCCTGGGGACACAGTGGGTGAAACCCAGCCCCCCTGTGCAAGGCGAGGTCAGTGTGTGGGGAACGGGCCAGGGCCCCTGCATGACACCCAGCTGCTGCTCCATGGTGGGCAAGGCCCAGGCGCATGGTCCCTGGGCTCCCTCTCCTCGTACACATAAGGGGAGCATGATGGCACTCACATGTGGAGCCCTTCTCGGCCTCTGACGACACAGCCAATGTGCTCTGTGGGATGCCTCAGGGGTCCTGGGTCCTGGGCAGGCTCCCTGCAGGCTCCTGGCTCTCGGCGTCCTCCTCCTCTTCCTTGGTGTCAGGGACGAGTCCCTCTGCCCCGGGGTCGATCACCACCCGGGGGGCATGGACTGCGTGAGCCCCCAGAATGCGGTCCAGGGCCTCAAAGTGGGGGCAGGCCTCCGGGTCGGCCCCTGGCTGGGAGGCCCTGGAGTAGGACTGCTGCAGGTCCTTAATTTTGCAGCGAACCTGCTCCTGGGTCCGCATGTGGCCTCTGGTGGCCAGGCTGGCAGCCATGTGGCTGTAGATGGCCACGTTCCTGTGGCTAGTGCAGAGATCGTGGATGTTGGAGGCTTCCCCCCAAACCTCGATGAGGTCCATGATCTCCGCACTAGACCAGGCGGGCGCCCGCCTCTTGCGGCCCCGGGTAGGCTCCTGAGAGTTGCCAGCCTGGTCCTGGGAAGATGCGGAGGGCTGGGTGGCAGCGGGTGGCTGGCTCATGCCATGCCAGGTGCAGGGTCTACTGGCTGGGTGCTGGCAGGCTTGCAGCTCGCACGAGCAGTGTAGCCAGACCGTGCACCTTTAAGGGCTCCGGGGCTGGGAGGGGGGCAGAAGAGTTTCCCTGGTTTGGCCCAGAGTGGCCACCAGGGCAAGCTGGGAAGAGCTAGCCTCCAACTAGTTCGAATTAAGTGGCTACACAGCCCTTAATTCGAACTACTTAATTCGAACTAGGCGTTAGTCCTCGTAGAATGAGATTTACCTATTTCGAATTCAGCGCTCCGCTAGTTCTAATTAAGTTCGAACTAGCGGTTTGCATGTGTAGCGCCTATGAAAGTTAATTCGAACTAATGGCTGTTAGTTCGAATTAACTTTGTAGTTTAGACATACCCCTAGTGGTTCGGGCCTTCTGCTGAGATCTGTGAGTCTTTGCCTGATTCAGAGCAAGGACTTGAATCTGGGACTCCCAATTCCCCGATTCTGTGAAAAAAAACTCAGAAGGTTCAACTTTTGTTCTGATGCACAATGAAAAACAAATGTTGAAACCTTTCCCTTGTGGAAAGAGAATTCTTATTTTCTGGAAATGTCAGAAATGAGCTTGCAATCAAAACTGGATCTGAATAAAAAATCTAGATGTATTTCCATCTCACTACTGATCCCAAACCACTACATTTGTTACTACGTTTTGTTTCAAAATTAAAGGTTTAACCAATCATAATGGCAAATATGAAATGAACATATTTACATTAAGTATGGCACACACAAAAATAATTAATTATTCTAATTGCCATTTTACTCAGATACCTGATTAATTATCTCATAAGCAGCAATCATATACATACTGTATTATAAGACTAATTCTCAGTGGAATATCAGGATATAAACATGAGACCAAGATGAAAAATCTTCACTTCTTTGTCCAATCTTTTTAACATTCTAAAGGGCATAGAAATCAGGCCCCAAGCTCAGACTTGAATTTCATGCTAGTCTGAGAGAAAGACAAGAAATATTAGTGTGTAGGAATGTGATGAAGAGGAAGCTGTATAAAGCAGGGAAAGAATGTTGTAAAAGTAAAAACCAGTTTGGTGAATATAGAAAATTGTATATATTATCAATAACAAAAATGCATGTTATGATATAGGCAGAATTTTCTTTTTAAGGTGATCATAAGGCATGTAAGTAAACAAAGATGAAATTAAACATCAGGCCAAATAGCTTTGAAAAAAAATCCATGAACACATTTTACTCTTGTCAGCCTGATGTTAGATACAAAAAGGATTCCATTTTTCCAAAAGAATGTAAACTATAAAAAAATTGAAGTATTGTGGATTGTTCAATGAGTGTCAGAAAGCATTTTGGTAAATAAGAAATATACAGACTACTTTTTTTAAAAGAAAAGATGCTAGATGCTGAAAAATTATAGGCATGTTTATTTTTCCTTTATTCGCTCTTTTTTTCTCTCTCTCTCTGTAGTAGATAAATGGAAGTTATAGCTGTAGGGCTTTTTTCCCCTATGTCATTCCTCATACAAAAAAGTGACACATACTGGTTATTTGTCAAAATCTCCCTCACTTTTCTTGTCTTCACAAGTAGGATACAGTATACTACTTTGGGTGCATACAAACACATTTATATAATTATATATACACTCTATACAGAGACTTATGCATACTTCTATATTTATCCTATTGTGGAACAAGGGAGAAAAAAGGTAATAAAGATAATTATATTATAGTTAGTAATGTATTCATACACATATACATCCTCTCTAAAACACAGGGATAAGTTAAACATTCTTTCCTTCCTCTGTTTAACAAAAAGTATTAAGCAAATTCTGTACAGTGAGATGTTGGGTACTATTTTTTATTATTTGCACATCACCTCCATATGTTATTAGGATAAATAATATATTCGCAAACTCCTAAAAATTCTCCCTCTCTTATACCTCTGAAAGACCCTCCTACATGTTTCGTGCTTGTTGAATTAATGACCAAGTAGTAATATTACAACCCCCAAATAAAGAAAAAAAACCAATATTTTGTTGAAAATTCTAGATGGCTGATCAGCAGCCACTATATTTGACAAATGTTTTACAAAGTGATCTAACATCAAAGCCTTGTATTTTTAAAACTCAGCAAAGAATAAAAGCAATATATACCCACACACTGGTTGCTGTTTTTCAGTTCAGAGTTGTCCCATGTCAAAGACAAATCAGCACAAACTATAAGGTCAAAAACCCATAATAAAAAAATGAAGAGTTCATTGGCCAGCTTTTGTATGTCATTGGTCCATTGGAAGTTGTGAAGGATAGACCACAAAATCTTCAAATCATTATCCAAAGATTTTCAAACCACCTTAATCTGCTAAAAAGGACCAGAAATCCCTCAAGATGACATTTTTCTTCTAGCAATGCTAGAAGTACAGAACCCACATAAATGAAAAATAATGGGGATAAACCATTAACTAGACTTTTTCAAGTTGCTAGTTACAAAGGAGGAAGGTTCTGAGATTTTTTTATCCCAGCTTCTTTGTCTCATAGCACAAAATGAGATCACATAGATGATATAATATGATACCATTAACAAACACTAACCTTGAGTCTGTAACATTGATGCATTATAACTTTTTGTCCATGTTCTTCTCTGGGATTCACAAATATGCTGTCTTGGGTTAGTAGAATTTAGTAGAGCCAAGCCACCATAGATGGTGATCACAACAAATTCAATGAATGAAGCAGCTTCATCTTTGTCAGCACTTGGTTCTGAAAGTCTCACAGAAAATCCAAGTTGCTGCAAGAAATGGCAGTGGTGGTGTTTTTCCATCAAGACTTAATCCAGACCCCATTGACCTCACTGGAAAGATTCCCATTGATTTCACTCGTGTGTGATGCACCTCAGCCAGCACTGAACCACTGCGCCAGGAGACACTGGGCTGAGAAAGACGTTATCTTTTTAGATAAGGCATTCTCAATGAGCATATCTAATATTTAATTTGTAGAACCTGTCTAATGTTTTTAGTAAAAATTCAGCATTTGGCCATCCATCTCTCATTTCAGCTCTTGACGGGAAGAAAAGGAGCCCTGGCAACCCAACAGCTTTCTCTGATCCAAAGGCCAAGTGAGGAGGAAATGGAGAAAAACAATCTGCTCAAGGGTCCTCCTGGCATTCCGTCTCTTGGCCAAACTGGGAAGAGAAGATGGCATTCCTCTGGCCAGCTGTTAGAGCCTCTTTCTTCTGATACAAGGGCCTAATTTAAAGCCTAGTGAAGTCCAGAGATGTCTTTCCGTTGAATTTAACAAGTGAAAGATCAGGTTGCAATTGAATAAAAGGAAGAAGATGGTTTTTGAGGAGTCAGTAGATACCTCTGCTTTCCTAGCAGAAATTGAAAGTAGGAATAACACACAATCCTAGATCCTTCATTCCTCTGAGTGAGAAGTGAGCAAAGAACTCCAGCTAGCCAACCACACACACCACATACACCCACACACTCAGAATAGAAGAAACTACAATCTAGTTAGGTCTCTTTACAAAGCGGCCCAGTTTCCGCCCTTTTTTATGATACTGTCTTGGTGCGGAAAAGCAGCTCAGTTGTTTTTCACCCATTCATCTCATGAAGACTTCAGAAGGCCATCCATCTTGTCAATTCCAACCAACTTGTAAAATAAGCAAGGTACTGTAATTCCAGGAGTACACCGGCAGAAAAAATTGATGAAAGATTCGCAACTTCATCTACATGAACTGAGTAGCTGCAGTCGCTGTAACTTGTACTGTGGCCCCACAGCAGGAGGTCAATGAGAGAAACTCTCCTGTTTACTTCCCTTACTCCTCATCACTGTGAAAAGTTCCAGGGTCAATGGGGGCTCCCTCAGCATTTGGATGATCAACCTCAAGCATGCTAATGTTCCCAGAAGTGAAGACAAGACCTGAGGAAGAAAACCCCATTGTACATCCCCTCCTCTTTGATACTTTCAGTGGAGGGGTGCCATTCACCATTTTATCATGTAGCAATCCAGGGGTATGTCTAGACTACATGCCTCTGGCGACAGAGGCATGTAGATTAGGCTACTCAGCATAGGAAAATGAAGCGGTGATTTAAATAATCGCCGCTTCATTTAAATTAAAATGGCTGCCGCGCTGTGCCAATCAGCTGTTTGTCAGCTCAGCACGCTAGTCTGGACGCTCCGCAGTCAACATCAAAGGCATTTGTCGACCTCCCCGGTAAACCTCATCCCACGAGGCATACCGGGGAGGTCGACAAATGCCTTTGATGTCGACCGCGGAGCGTCCAGACTAGCACGCTGATCGGCACAGCTGATCAAACAGCTGATCGGCACAGCGCGGCAGCCATTTTAATTTAAATGAAGCAGCGATTATTTAAATCACCGCTTCATTTTCCTATGCCGAGTAGCCTAATCTACATGCCTCTGTTGCCAGAGGCATGTAGTCTAGATATACCCAAAGTGACAACAATCCTTTTCCTCCTCTTACAATTCAATTGACTATGTGAGTTTTGATTCAGAAACAGCTAGCAGTATGATTAAATGAATATATCAAGTCTGTTCCAACACTGCATTTCTGGACAATCAAGTCCTTGCAGCCACAAGAATGTACCAATAGGTGAACAATCCCTGATGCCAACTGTACGGATAAACATTGAAAAAGAAGAAAAATATGATGTGCCTAAGGGCGTTCTTGCACTACAATCAGGATTATAAATTCAAATCAGTATGGGGAACATCTCAACACCAAAGGAGAAAAGCTAGCAGGGGGACAGCAAAAGCAGGGGGGGAAAAGCAACCATTCAAATTGCTGTTGAATGTAGCAGAGGAAGCTAGCAGGATTAAACTGGGAGTAGGGAAAAGTGGCTCAACAATGCTATTCTTCTTAAAATGTAGGATAGGAAAGGAAGACTAGTCAGTAATTCCATAAAGAGTGGGGGTGGTAGTTCTGTCCAGACCATGATCCCCAAAGAGGTGTGCAGAAGTTTAGAAAGACAGGGGCAACTAAGGGAGAAAAACTTGGGTTTGAATGAGATTCAGTGTCAGGGTGTCAGTTTTACCAAATAGGTACTGTTTACTGAATAGGACAGTTATCTGAACCACAGCAATAAGGTACTTGCCCTTCACTCTGAGATGTCACACTGAGGCCCTGACCACTTCTGATCCCTAAAACGGCAGTTTTTGTAAGAGGCAGGATGTGAACCCTATTTTTGAGGGCAGATTCCAACTTGGCTAATAGTATTCTTCCAACCAAAAAAAAAATGGCCCCTTCTCTTCAGTGGGAGAAGTTATTTTCATTTTGTATCCTAACATCTTGTGTGACATTGCTGTGTACTGCTGATGGCTGTGTTCATAGGGGCAATGATCCTATAAAGTTTATCAAGTCTGTAAAGACTTAAATAAGTTTCTGTAAAGCTTGTCTCTTCTGCCAACTGAAGTTCGTCCAATAAAAAATATTACCTCATTTACCTTGTCTCTCTAGTATCCTGGGTCCAACACAGTTACAACAACACTACAAAGCACTAAGAATAGAAGTCCTCCGAATAAAAAGTTATGGTCTGTATGTAAGTCATTATCATAGAGCCTCTGTAGAGCTGTAATATCAAACCATATTCAGCACTGAATTAGTTTCCATTTCACTATAAGTGATACTGACAGCTAAGAAGTGAGTAGTGGATATTGTTAATGCAAAATAAAGAAGGCAAGGGGAAAAATCCTTTATGTTGCTTGAAAGTATGGCTCAGACCTAGTAGTCACATTGAATATGGAATTCATTTCAATAGCAAATCACAAACATGACACCAAGGTACCTGATAAACTTTTAAGTAGAGTCCACAGGTTAAGTCCTTGCATGACAATTGAATTTTTAGAGGGTAAGCACTGTGCAACAGAAACTCCACCATTTTTAGCATGCATGCCATGTTATAGCTGTAACAGAAACAAATAATAATAATGTATAATGTAATAATACAGGACAAGTGGAATAGGAAGCAAAGTCACATCTACTGCTTAACACAATGTAAATATGTAACATAAATAGAGAAGAAATATTTGTTGTTTTATTTTCCCATCTTAGGGTGTATCTAGACAGCACCCTTCTGTCGGAAAAAGCTCCGTAATTTGCATAGCACAAATTGTACAGCTTATTCTAAGTCTAGGTTGAAAGAGCTTATTTTGAAATTTGGTGCTGTGTAGACAGTGCCAAATTTCAAAATAAGGCACTATTCTGACAAACCCTTAATGTTACAGGGATGCCAGAATAGCAGGCTTGCTATTTCAGGAAAGAGCTGGCTCATTTAAAGAGGGGGTGTTACTATTTCAGGATACTTCCGGTATCCCAAAATAGCATTGCAGTCTAAATGTACCCCTACTTTCTGATTCTGCAAGTATGCAGAACCTGGGCTATGGGCTCTGAGCAACAAAACCCTTCCTATGAGGGAGATGCAGTGATGATCTAACGGCATGAAATAACGGCAACCTGTCCTCACTAAGTGGAGAGGCTTGAAATGGCCTGTGAAGTCACAGGATGAACATGGCTGGTGCAGAAGGGACAAGGCACATCAGTAGGTGCCCTGAATCACTGTTATGCATGGATTCCTCACCTCCTCTAGGGAGCCCCTTCTAGCAGCACAGCTACCATGTAGTCATGGCCTGAAGATGTAAAGATACTTCCCTCAGAATGAGTTCCAACAGAGGAGGGCAACAATACTGCTGTTTCCCATTTCCTGAGGGTCAAAGCCTTCTCCAGCACAATTGCCACTGCAGGCAAAGTGGTATGCAAACTATATCCTCTGCACCCACAAGTATTATTCTTTACCACTGTTTTTATACCTTAGTTTAAGGCTTCACAATTAAGAATGTGTTGAAGCAGGTTTGGAGAGCTGAGTTGATTTTGCTATGAAGATCTTTCTCAGAACTTCTTTGAACTCCTTGATCTCAGCGATGGGCTGGGAATTATATAAGAATGAATTGTTTCACAAAATTACTGACATTGTTTGGCATAACTGGGATGCATATTTTGCAGGTAAAGTTTAGTTTGGATGAAGGATAGAACCAGCTCTTACTTTATTCATGCCAGATGGCCAATCTTTAATCATTATGCAACAAACCACCTCAACATTACAACCAAGCAATCAACATGACTGTGGCATTACAATTTTTTCACACATTTTCTTTTTTGCTGTGACTGTGTATCATATAGCACTAAAATCTCATCTCTGCTGCCTACTGCTATGAGCTACTCATCTATAATACAGCTAAGCCTCAGAAATGTCAAGCAGGATGAAAAATGTAAAACTCATAAAAGAGAAACTTTACGTGGCCATAGCCACTCCCATGAAATTCTGTCACTGCCTCCATAAGAGGAGAAAGGGTATACCTTTGCCCTTAACTGGCTGACCCAGGAAAAATAATGCAGGGTTAGTACTTGTTGTGAATATGAAAGAAGTATCCCTACTACTATCAAAATAAAAAGGGGAGATTATCTGACATTAAAACAATACCAGTTCTTGTTTAATGACCTAATATTTCTAAAATTCTTTAATCTTCCCGATCTGTGCTTTTTCCTAAACGGCTTCATTTCCCTAAAAGTAGCAAAGCCTCACTGATTTTTTTCATGCACATTTCCTGTTTATAGCAGCTGCTGTCACCCAATAAGAGAATTTAAAAAAATGCCATTTGACTTATGTGGCTAGTCCCAAGTAACCATCAATTTGACTTTTGAATATCCAGTACAGAATGCTTGCAGCAAAATATTTCTGGTATTAAAAGAAAAAATAATTTTAAAATATGGAGAGTAAATTAGAATAATGAATGAATTAAACAAAACCATGATCTGCTCATAGATAGTTGACAAGTAGAAAAGAGGCTAAATTCCTCTAATAAATTATTTTGAATTATTTTCTCAGTTTTTGCCATGTGTATTCTGAAATAGTTATTAGAGAAATCTGCCAAGCTTCCAGTCTATGTGGTCCAGCTTCTCTGAACTAAATCTGCCAGGAATCTGTCTAGTAAATATTTGTTCTAAAGCTCACACTGATATCCATTTATAGGAGTAGTTACACCACTGTGCAGCTGGCTAATGTCTACAGCCTCCAAGCCTCTGACCTTGCAGCCAGGAAATGGTATCAGCCTAGGGGATGAAATCTATGCGCATGTGCCATGTTTTGCACACAACATAAAGTTTACTGATGACATTTCTACATCATAATGAAGGGATTCTATAGGACTGGTATCCATTATTCTGTAAGGCCGGAAAAGTCCTCAACTATAGTATGCACAGGAATATACAGCTTGCCAAAACACCTGTTCAGGTAGAGGATTTTTATGTCCATGGAAGTCTATTTTTTGTTTCACGACAGCATTATGGAGCAACAAAAACACACTTTTTGCTGATACTCTGTCCAATAGCTATTAGATTCATACTAGTAGTTTTGTCCCCCACCATTTGAACAGGATACTTTGGATATAAGTATCCATAATGGAATTGGACTCTTGTACCACCCTTTATCTGGTATCTGAAATCAAAGGAATGCTATTTCAGTTTTACTGGCAGAAAATCTACTCTAGCTTTGCAGCAGTGCTCATTTGAAATATTTGAAAATATTTCTGTTGGCAGCATTGACTGATCCATTTTGTGAGAGCATGGTTAACAAATACATCCACCCCATGGAGACATAAACAAAGTGTTGGAAGCCACTCATCATACCATCCACCTTCTCCCCAGCTTCCTTGACAGGAACATCTCCTGAAACAGCGTTGTTTTCAAAGAACATCAAAAGGTGCAAATGTAACTAATAAAATAGTGACAATCCCACTGTTCCTACAAGGACTAAGGCCGATAAAAGTAGCACCTGTATTATTTATGAGTTAACAGACTATATTTACTGATCAGAGCCCTTTCTTAAGGACACAGTTAGGATAAAAAATAGATCCCATAAGAAAGTGTAGTATATTTCGCTGTCTAAGACTATTTCAATGATGAATGTTTTATAAGATCAGAGGATTTAATGGATCAAGACCAAAAAAGTCAGATGGGACCAGTTGTGCCAAAAAGTGTTGTGCTTTATCTGTGTTCACCATGATGTACTCAAAATTCAACTACAGTGCTCCTGGTGGTTTTGTAATTGGTAGAATAATTGTTCTTAATTCAGCTGTTGTTGAGTGTTTCAGTTTTTAAAATATTAATATAAAAACATTCACATATGATCTGCCTGCTCCTATCACATAAAGGGATGTTACAGAAAACATAGTCAGATGCATTAACTATAACTAAGTATTTTATCCTCTGCTGAGAAGTGCCCTCTTTAATTATCTATGAAAAAAGTCAATAGTAATTTCTTTTCCTCTTAGACATATTTGATTATGGGGAAGCAGGCACGCTAAATACCAGATGCCCAATTGTGGTATTTTGTCACCCCTCTTTGGAGAGATTGTAAATTCCTTTGGATGGTGAAACCTCTATCTTCAGTATCCCTGGATAGATCTTCACATCGTTGTGTACTGAAGATGGGGCCATAGCTCTATCTGCTGTTCATACACTTTGAGGAGGTTTGGATGGAGCAATCCCAGGGCTCACTGAAGCACAGGAACTGCAGTTGGATCTGGATCTGGAATAATTTCCATCTGAGTCATGAAAAAAACAGGAGAGACAAGCCTCTAGATATTAGTTGTATCCCACCAGCAGCCCTGTTACAGGTGTAAGTGCTGATCTTTTTGCAGAACACAATGTTATGTTATGTGAGGAGGTTATGTGATGAAATTGAGGTTGAGAGGAGGAATGCTAGAAAGTGAGAAATCTAAGTTTCATAGAAGTCCTTAAAAAAATCTACCCTTCTTTAGTAATGAGTTTTCCTGCTGATTCTTAAAGTTGTCTCTTTCTTGCTAGGTTAATAGATCTAAGATGTGATGACACAAATCCTGGTGTGAACACAAGTAGTCATTTTAGTATTTTCACCAAGTACTAAAACATTGACATAGACTGTTTGGGTTATCAGGTGGCACTTGGGTGGACTGTGTATTTTGAAACTTGTTTCTAGGTGGTAATTTCAAATCTCCCCTCTCTGGTTATTAAAGTCCTTTGCTTTGCATTTTCCCAGGAGTCAATGACATTATATTTATCTGCCTTTTTAAAAGCTGTGGAAAATATAGTGAGTGTTTCACATTAGGCAGCTGCTGAAAGCTAGTAAAATAATCCAAACCTCTTTTACTTTGCCTGTTTCTCTAACAAGCTGCAATGGATGCTAAGAGTTGGAGAGAATAGTGCATTCTGACCAATGCCTTTTGGCATAAACCTAGAGCACCTGATCTCAGAGGAAGATTCATTATTGAGATTTGCTTTTTTGAAGAGAGGGATTTGGGAGGGCACTTTTGAATATATGCAAGAAGAATACTACAAAGATTATGTCTGAATCTGCCACTTACTTTGTGTTATAGATTAGCATGCATTTAAAACTGGAAGTGTACAGCTGGGGAAAGAAAAGATGACTTTTCTGTAATTGAAATCACTGACTTTAACAATGCAGTCTATACACAAGCTGCTGAAGTTGAGTACTTTCACTTCTGAAACATATCTCTTGTGCTCTTGTACATGATAGCCAACTTCCTTACTGACACCTGTCTTATGACAAAGGTAAAACCAATGTTGGGTAGTTTCAAGATAGACAAGTGTAAGTCATCACTTTCTTGTGGTATCTCTAGGCCACAGACATAAGACATCCAGGATCCTAGCTGGTGCTTTTCCAGAGCATAATATTTAAAAATGAAGACTTTGCTCAGACAGTTAAGCTGACACATTGCTTACAGACAGTAAAGTCTTCAGTTAGAAAAGTCTCCAGACATTCCACAACAAGGAGAGAAAATATTTTCATCTTAGGAAATGCTACTTGTCTTATTAATTTTATTGGGTCACACTGTATTGTGCCAGAAGCTTTAAAGGGAAACCTATCACCAAAAAAAAGTTAATTGTGTTTTTAATAGCATCATATCTAAATTGGCCTATAGTTCTTGAATTTTTACTTTTATATAATTACAGTTTAATTCAGTACTGTTAGGCTTAATCATTGTTCAGTTTGAAGACACAGTGTTGCTGATATTATTGCATATTATTACTATATGCCTGTGTATTTCACGGTGGGTGTGTCTAGACTGGCAAGATTTTGTGCAAAAGCGGCTGCTTTTACGCAAAAACTTGCCGCCTGTCTACACTGGCCGCGAGAATTTGTGCAAGAACACTGACTTTGTAATGTACAAAATCAGTGCTTCTTGCGCAAATACTTTGATGCTCCCGCTCAGGCATAAGCCCTCTTGCGCAAGAATACGTGCGCAAGAGGGCCAGTGTAGACAGGAACGTTAATTTCTTGCACAAGAAAGCCTGATGGCTAAAATGGTCATTGGAGTTTTCTTGCGCAAGAGAGTGTCTACACTGGGCACGGATGCTTTTGCACAAAAGCAAATCTTTTGCGCAAAGGCACATGCCAGTGTAGACGCTCTCTTGCGCAAATACTTTTAACGGAAAAACGTTTCCGTTAAAAGTATTTGCGCGAAATCATGCCAGTCTAGACGCAGCCAAACTGTATAATGTCAGTACCAATGCTTACCACAAAAACATGAAAATCATCTCTGCTGAAAAGTCCTACAGCTCCCAGTATTGACTCTGTATTTCCCAAAATAGGAAACAATACCCTGTGTTCTCTCCTACAATACTGCTTTCCTCTTCCCTCCCCTCTATGTGGAATTCATCTAATATACTTTCTTAAAGAAAATCAGAACCAGGGAATTACTAGTCAAAAGGAATACAAGATCCATAATTAGGAGAAAACTTTAAGAGTAGGGCTGTCAATTGACCTGCGTTAATGCCTGTGATTAATGCAGGACAGGATTAATGCATTAACTTTTTTAACACATTAATCGCGGGCGTTAATGCTGTGCTGCCCCTTTGAAGTGCCGCTCTGACGCTTCAAAGGGGCAGCACAAGAGGAGCCGTGGATTAGCTGGGTACTCCAGCTGATCCCTGGCTCTGCTTGCACTGCCCCTTTGAAGTGCCATTTTGGTGCTTTAAAGGGCAGAGCATTAGAAGCCGGGGATCAGCTGGAGTGCCCAGCTGATCCCAGGCTCCCAATGCACTGCCCCTTGGAAATGCCACTGTGGCGCTTCCAAGGGGCAGTGCTGCATGGAGTCTGGGGTCAGCTGGGGACTCCAGCTGATCTTGGGCTCCATGCAGCGTTGCCCCATTGAAAAGCCACCACGGAATTTCAAATGGGAGGCGCATGTGATTAATTGTGCGATTAATCACGATTAATTTTTTTAATCGCTTGACAGCCCTACATAAGAAATATATATTGCTGTGGGGCCTGATTGCCAAAGAGCCCTCAACGCGCAATACGTTTGTGATGGGAAATATGCAGAGAGGTAGTATCTAAGGGTATGTCTACACTACAGCGTTATTTCAAAATATCTAATTTCAAAATAGTTATTTCGAAATATCTTATTTCAAAATAACACATCTACACACAAAATGCATTTTGAAATAGCATTTTGCTATTTTGAAATAGCACTTCCACACTGATTGGATGCTGCATCACATTTAAGACCAGCTGGAACTGGTTCCGGCAGGGCATCAGGTCAGAAGTTACCTTGTGTGGCTGCTGCCTGAGGCTCTCTGAGCTTAAAGGCACCCCCCTGGACAGCTGGTTCTCAGGTTTCCCTGCTTGCTTGCCTACCTCACTGAGGGGCAGCAAAGCATTTTTTCTCTGCATGCTCTGGTTGCCCTCACTTGGACAGCACAGCACTCTGCAGCATGGAGCCAGAGATGCCCCTGGGCACTCTGGTGCTTCTCATGGACGTGTTGCTGCAAGCCTGGCAGCATGTTCTGCAGGCAGTAACAGTCTTCGTGGTGTACCCCACTGGGGGCTTGTGCCTCATTCCACCCTCATGTCCTTCCACTTACCCCTCCCTAACCCCCCTTTCTGATGTACAATAAAGACACATGTGTTCAAGAAAACAAACTCTCTTTATTGAACACAACTGGGGTGGGGGGGAATGAAACTCAGGTGAGACTGGGGAAAGAAGGTGGGAGAGGAGAGGCGAGAGGGTGGGAGAGGGGAGGGGTAAACCTGGGAGGAAGGAGCTGGAACGGGTAGGAGAAGCTCAGGGTCTTGCTGTCCCACCTATCTCCCAGCACTGAGGGTGGGTACGGTGTGGAGGGTGGGGAGGAAGAAGCAGGAGGGGGAGCAGGAGTGGGAGGAGGAGTGGTAGCTGGGGAGGCAGCAGGGACTGGAGTGGCAGGAGGCACCAATCTCTGCACCAGGGTCTGCAGGTGGTCGCAGATGGCACGGCCCTGGGCAAGCAGCTCCTGCCAGCTCTCCCACCGGAGCTGCAGGTCTTCATGCACCCAGTGGTTGAGGGTGCGGTGCAGGCCTTACAGTATCCCCAGGTGCTGCCACTGATAGTCCTCTTGGGCATGGGTCAGCCTGCAGAGTGCCCGGGTGCAGGAGGATGTCCCAGGTCGGATGGTGTGCCCTGCACTCATAGCCGGTGCGGCTGTGGACACACAAAAGAAGTGGTCAGTTATCCCTGGGCACACAGTGTGTGAAACCCAGCCCCCCTCTGCAAGGCGAGGACGACAGGTCTCCGCACCATCAGAGCCGATGTGCTAGCACAGAGGCCATGTTCAGGAAGTTCTGCTATCCCCGGGAGCGGGAACTGGCCCAGGAGTGCACCTATGCCCCTGTGCTGTATGTGGTGTGGGTCTGTGTATGTGGGGGGAGATGTCTCCTGACTCTGTGTAGAGGGGGCTTGTGGAGGGAGGGCGTCCTGCTGTGTCCCACCCCGGGGTCAGGAGCACGTCATGTGCCTACATACATACACGCTTGTGGTTAACAGGCCAAGGCACTTGTGTGGCAGCCAGCTGGGGCCACGTGCCCAGGGGTGGCATGGCACATGCACAGGTTGCTGCGTGATCCGTGGTCAGCAAGGCCCATGCACGCAGTCCCTGGTCTCCCTCCCCTCCCACCCCCGCATAAGGGGACAGTGATGGCACTCACATGTTGTTGCCTCCCCACCGGCAAAAGGATTGCTGGGACGGCTCAGGGGTCCTGGCTGCGCGGCATGCTCCCTCCGGGCTCCTGCGGCTCCTAGCCCTCCTCCTCCTATGTGCCCTGATCAGGGCCCTCTGCCCCAAGGTCGATGACCACCTGGGGGGCACGGACCATCCCGCCCCCCAGGATGCAGTCCAGGGCGTCCAAATAGGGGCAGGTGTCTGGGTCTGCCCCTCTTTGGGAGCTTCCCCCTGTGGCCCTGGCATACGCCTGCCACAGTTCCTTGATTTTCATCTGAACCTGCTCCTGGGTTGGAGGCATTCCCCCAAACCTCAATGAAGTCTCTGATATCTGCACTGGACCAGGAAGGTGCCCACCTTTTCCAGCCTCTGGCAGGCTCCTGGAAGCTGGCAGACTGCTCCTGGGGAGTGGTGAAGGGCTGGTTGGCAGTAGCTTGCTGGCTCATGTTGTGGCCACTGGGTCAGGGGCAGTGAGTACTGGCTCTGGGCTGGCAGGCCTGGAGCTGGCACAGGCACTGTGGCCAGATTCTATCCCTTTAAGGGCTCCGGGGGTGGGAGGGGGGAGGAGAGGAGTTCTCCTGATTGGGGCCAGAGTGGCCAGCAGGGCACCCTGGAAAGGGCTGGAGGCCCCCCTATTTCGAAATAACCCCTATTTCGTGTCTACACAGCAGTTATTTCAAAATAGCAATTTGAAATAGGCGCTATTTCTCATGGAATGAGGTTTACTAAGTTCAGAATAAGCCCTCTGCTATTTCGATTTAATATCAAAATAGTAGTTGGCTTCTGTAGACACTAGTAAAGTTATTTCAAAATAACAGCTGTTATTTCGAAATAACTTTGCTGTGTAGACATACCCTAAGAGAGTTGGACCCTAAGCCATTCAGAACTTTAAAAAAGAAGACCAAGATCTCATGTTTTATATATGGAAATGAGTTTGCTGTTAAATCTAGGCACAGAGTACTGGTGTCATCAATCTGCCCTAAGAAACGTCATTCTTTACTAGCTATAAACCAGAGCATAACTGGTAAAATAGTGTTGAGTGGCAGTATCTTCAGAGAGGCTGGACCACGGTTGTTTGAGATGAGCTCTCCAAGAATGACATAGCAGTATTGTTACCTGACCCCTTCTAGGAAGTATTGCCATTGATGTTTGTACAGCACTTTGAAAATATACAGCCCAATATCGATCTCATTATTATTAAATATCATTGGTTTATTACATGTGAGAGTGGTAGAACCATTGAGAATTTAAATAGAATCATGGGACTGGAAGAGACCTCGACAGGTCATCAAGTCCAATCCCCTACACTTAGGGTAGGACCTAGATTATCTCTGACTGATGTTTGTCCAACCTACTCTTAAAAACTCCAGCAAAGGAGATGCCACAACCTCCCTAGGCAATTTATTCCAGTGCTTAACCACCCTGACAGTTGGTAAGTTTTTTCCTAACGTCCATCCTAAACCTCCCTTGCTGCTTATTAAATCCACTGCTTCTTGTCCTATCATCAGACGTTAAGGAAAATATTTTTTCTCACTCCTCCTTTCACAACCTTTTAGGCACTTGAAAACTAAGTCCCCTCTCAGTTTTCTCTTTTCTAAACTAAACAAACCCAGTTCTTTCAATCTTCCCACATAGATCATGTTGCATGTTTACAATAGCTTTGTATATAAAGGGAAACTATCTTTTAGAGTCTTCCTTGAATGGACTCTCTCAAACAGTTTAAGGCCAGAAGCTAAACTACTGTCCTAACTATTGCTACATTTTAATTAGCTATTTTTTAAGTGATACAAAAATACTTGGTGGAAAATATCAAGGTATTCATGGTATCAGCCTTTTCTAAATTGTAAAAACATATGCACACCTCCCACTTGGTGTAAAAGAATTACTTCAGCTCAATAACTACAATATAGTGTCATCTCCCAAGTGATCTAGGAGCACAGATTCTATTGACTCTACTATGTTATGTAGGTGCTTTTGAAAATCCCACCTTGGGAGTTTAATGCTCCTGAGAACTCATGATAATAAAGGATAGTGTGCATCCTTGTGCCTCTTCCTATGCATTATGCCAGCTTTTCAGGTTAAAACCCAACTTATTGCTAAGGAGCCATATTCATTTCTGCTTTCTGAATAGCTAAGTCTTCCAGACAGAGTCCACAGATATCCAGTCTTTTATGGATGAGAATTGTGGGAATATTACATTCTATTGGATTCTGTCTATCTCTAATGGGGCTGGTTAGAGGGTCCAGAGAAGAGCAACAAGAATGATTAAAGGTCTAGAGAACATGACCTATGAAGGAAGGCTGAAAGAATTGGGTTTGTTTAGTTGAGAAAAGAGAAGATTGAGGGGGAACATGATAGCAGTTTTCAGGTATCTAAAAGGGTTTCATAAGGAGGAGGGAGAAAACTTGTTCATCTTGGCCTCTGAGGATAGAACAAGAAGCAATGGGCTTAAACTGCAACAAGGGACGTTTAGGTTGGACATTAGGAAAAAGTTCCTAACTGTCAGGGTAGTCAAACACTGGAATAAATTGCCCAGGGAGGTTGTGAAATCTCCATCTCTGGAGATATTTAAGAGTAGGTTAAATAAATGTCTATCAGGGATGGTCTAGACAGTATTTGGTCCTGCCATGAGGGCAGGGGACTGGACTCGATGACCTCTCGAGGTCCCTTCCAGTCCTAGTATTCTATGATTCTATGATTGCGAGGTATATTCCTTTACTCTTTTTTAGCAGGCACAAAAACTGGGAACATAATGAATATAGCATGTTGCATTCTGCTCTCATACAAGCAGATTCACAAATGCTAGCTGTGCATCCTTTCAAATGATCAACAGCACAACACCAAGTGCAGAGGTGGACTTTACGAGACACCCGCAATGCATGCCTGCTGCGTATCAGAGCAGAACTGAACCCTCACTATGGAATTTCCACATCTGTAATTATTCTCCTAATGGATGTGTGGGCTGAAATTGAAGCATTCTAGCTTCAACAAGAAAGCTAAGTTTTTCAACTTTTTTTTAAAAAAGGAAACAAAACTTCAGAAGGATTCCACGGGATGTGTAATTTGCGTTTTTACAAGACCCAGTCCCACTATACCTAATGTGGTCCTCACCTACTGCGTCATAGGAAGAACATGAGCAGCCATATCCTGACCCTGAGTAAATTGTTTATGCATTGGGCTTCTCTGAATAATTTGTTGGGAAGGGGACAGAATTCACACACTCAGCAATAGCAGAATCACACTGTAGCTGCTGATGCAGCTTCCAACCATTCACAGACCTTGCCTTCTTCGATGTGGGGATTTTGGTCTGTGCATGTATGAAGTCCTGGATCCATTGGTCATATCTGCACCCTGCCCTTGTGTAGCCACACCAATCACAGTTCTGCATCACACAGGGAGATCTGGAGGACCCCCCCACACACACACACAAACACTAAGTTGCCTATCACTCATAACCTGTGTAGTAGAACAGTGTGTGTGCCATTGTCTTTTTGGCTTTTCATGCAAGCATTGGATTGATATGTCCATTAATAAGAGTCAAACACTTGTACCCCCAAAGCTGTGTGGAACCTTGGGCAAGTCATTTAATCTACAGGGGACAATACTTCCCTACCTCATGGGCATGTTGTGATGTTCTCAGGCACCATGATGTTGAGGGCCATATAAATAGCCATAAGAGTTCTTTATACAGATCTGAGCTATGTAATTTGAGACAATATATTTAACAAATTAAAAGTTTTTAATTATTTGTTTTAAAAAGAGTCATGTCAACCATTTTAATAGGCCTCTTTATACCATGACAATTATGAATTACTGTCAAAAAAGGAACTGACGTAGAAAGAAACATTTTCTGTGCTAGTCTTAAATATCTGGTGATAAATTTTTGTCAGGTGTCAGATTAGTTTTTCGCTCATTAGTTTCAGATGTTTTTTAATTTTTCCAACTTTTTCTAGTAAAAATATTTGAGATCATTTCCATTTAATGTCAGGGTTTCCTATTAGCTACTGGATGCACCAATTTTACTTCACTTTTTTTCAGAATTTGAGAGCTCAGATAACAATTACAATGTCTCTTTGTTCTCCCAGCTTGATTTAAAGCAAATTGCCCTATGTACTATAATAGTTTTGAATTTATTAAAAGTTTTTAAAATTGTGAATTATGTGAAATATTCTAACACTGTATGTTTAAACGATGCAATTAGCAAGTTACAACTGGAACTACCAGGCCTTATTTAAAATAATGAGGTCTGACAGTTATGGAATTTGAATTATTCATTGATAACTAGATATTCCTCTTTGCAAACCATGGCTAGCATTATTAACAGAGGTGTAAGAGTGATAACAAAAGATTTTAACATTGGTAATACAAATACAAAATTGCTTAATTCTTCTTTCATTAAAAACTACCATACTAATAATATTTTTCCAAAGGAAACTCATTAGCACCGATATATTTTCTCTTAACTTTCAGCATTGTTTTTCTGTTGGATAGTTGAGGTATGTTTACACAGCAGCGCGTAGATCAAAATAAGCTACACAATTTGAACCATGCAAATTGTGTAGTTTATTTCAAGAGAGCCTATTTTGAAATTTGGCGCTGTCTACACAGAGCTAATTTTGAAATAAATTGCTATTCCAGCGTCTTCCTTAATCCTCTTGCAAGGAGGTTACAGGAAGCCAGAATAAAAAGTCCGTTATTTTGAATGTATTTCAAAATAACAGGCATGCTGTTAAGATGCACCGAATGCTATATCAGGATAATGGACATTATTCCAAAATAGCACCGCTGTGTAAGAAATGGCATCTAATACCATGCATAATATCTTCCATGGAAATATCAGCAAAATCTGTTAATTTGTTTTTCAACATACTGGCACCTCTTGCTGGCCATTTTGGGAATTAGCTCTGGTCAGCAGGTGTGCCCTCCAGTAGGTGGTGACTCTCCTATCCTCATCGCTGCCAGTAGACTCACTGTAGTTCCAGTCCTCCTATCTCTTCTTTGTGGTGGAGCCCTCCAGCCAGGGATGCTGTCATGATCATGAGAGTTAGCCAGCAGACTAGGGAGTAAGTGTTTAACTATGTCCTTTACTTAACCAGGCAGATTCAGCCAATAGGAATGCAGGTAGGAATTTCAAACTGGGACAAAGGAATGTTTGGGTTTTTCCCTCCTTTGTCCTAGGTTTTTTCTCTCCAGCTATTGAAGGGGACAGGATGTCTCCCTCTAAAAAAATACTCTTCACAGTCTGTAAGTAGGATAAAGTTTAGATAAATCCATTAGGTTTTATTGTTTTATGGTTTGGGAAATGGGATCTGATGTCTGTGCATTTAAAAATGGGTTTTGCTCTCCTTTGTAACTAAGTTCCTGGCCCATGGTAAATTTCTCCTCTGTGAGTATATTATTTTGTTACTATTCCATCTAGTCATTATGCTTGCAACAGGAATATTGTGGTGATAATAAAAGTTCTTTCTCTTTTCTTTTTATTAACCTGGTATTGGTTAATTTTTGTGTCCTGGTTTGTACTTTAGGGGTGAGATTTCCCAAGCAGTCTCTCGCTGGTTGCTTTATTAATATTTGGGTGGTGGCAGCAACGTTTTATTCCCAAAATCTAGTTTGTTAAGATTTTGGGGGGAAATTTTATACCAAAGCCTGGTAGATAAGGTTTTGGAGTACTTTTGCTGGCCCCCCACTTCTGCATTTATCATGCCAGAGTGGGGAAGGAGCCATGACAGATGCTTTCCACAACCATCTAGCCATTCTTCTCAACAGCTTGGCAGTCCATAGCCAGGCTACTTCTTCAGCAGCAAGCTGGAAACAACAGCTTCCCACTACCTCAATTTTGGAGACAAAAAAATTCCACTCCTGACAGAGACGTTTGTCTTTTCCCCTCCCTTTATTGTCAACAAAGAGCCAGTGTGGACTCTGCTGTTTTGTCAGGAGAACTGGCTTCTGCCAGAATCCCACAGTGCCTGTGCTGATGGCTACATTCAGTGTTTTGTGATCTCTGCTGCCCTCCAGGCATGTGTCCCTGCCCTTTCAAAGCTCTGGGAAGTATATGACAGCTGAGTGAGCTGCACTATTTGGGGAACAAAGAACAAATCATTGGAATGCTTCTGTTCTGCTCTGTAGTGGAAGCACGGCAACAGGAAGACTGCTGCTGCAGGGGGAGTTGGAGACTTCTGTGCTGCTTTGACATTTCTTAGTACGGATTGTTCACATTGCTATGAGGGAATCCCAAGAAGCACAGGGATCAACTCTGCCTTCCCACAACACTGCACTGTGGGATGCTTATCCACATTGCTTTGCTCTTAATCTGTGGACAGGGTGCTAGCAATGTGGCCATGAAACAACGGGAGGCAGTGTCATGGCTCCTTCCCCACTCTGGCACAATAAATGCAGAAGTGGGGATTAGCAAACGTACCCCAAAACCTTATCTTCCAGGCTTTGGTATAAAATTTCCCCCCAAAATCTTAACAACCTAGATTTTGGGAATAAAATGTTGCTGCCACCACCCAAATATTAATAAAGCAACCAGGGAAAGACTGCTTGGGAAATCTCACCCCTAAAGTACAAACCAGGACACAAAAATTAACCAATACCAGGTTAATAAAAAGAAAAGAGAAAGAACTTTTATTATCACCACAATATTCCTGTTGCAAGCATAATGACTAGGTGGAAAAGTAACAAAATAATATACTCATGGAGGAGAAATTTACCATCGACCAGGACTTAGTTACTAAAGAGAACAAAATCCATTTTTAAATGCACAGACATCAGATCCCATTTCCCAAACCATAAAGCAATAAAACCAAATGGAGTTATCTAAACTTTATCCTACTTACAGACTGTGAAGCGTATTTTCTTAGAGGGAGACATCATGTCCCCTTCAATAGTTGGAGAGAACAACCCAAAACAAAGGAGGGAAAAACCCAAACATTCCTTTGTCCCAGTTTGAAATTACTACCTACATTCCTATTGGCCAACTCTACCTGAGTTAGGTAAGGTTAACCCCTTAGTTCCCAGGCTGCTGGCTAACCCTCATGATCAGGACAGGCAGAAAAACTGGTTTGACCAGTTTTCACTTTTGGAGACTTTGGCAAAGTCAGCAACACTTTTGTTGCCTAATCTTCCCAGCATAGACATAGCTTCCTTCTATATGGGCCATCTGGGCCTTGATTGGCTGGTTCAGCTGCCACCTAATTGGCTGTTTCCTTGCAGCTCTCCAGGCTGGGTTTTAACCCTATTAGGGCCAGTCCAGGGCTGATGCCATATCAAAACAGGAAAGAATTATTTGCCATAGTTTTATTTTTAAATAAAGTGCATTACTTTGTATTATGATGCCAGTGTTCAGCACAAGTAGGAAAACATATGCACTCAATGTCTGATCCAGTGTGCATTTCATATGCAGAGCTCCCACTGATGTTAAAGATCATTGGCCTCTTCTTTTCTCACTGGACCATGTTCTCTCCTTATAAGATCAGCCCATTTCACTCAAAGGCAGTAGTTATCTGCAGAGTAGTTGAAGGCAAATGTGCAGATCACCTGTCATTCTTATAATCTGTATCCTCACCAGTGATGAATACCTACTGACCCACATATTTTGAGTACAGGGTTAGCTGTCAGTGATTGGGTCTGGATCACATTCAGTAGACTTGCTAGACTAAAATATCAGCTCAGAATCTCAATATAAAAAAAACTCCTAAAAATAACTAGCATGTCTTTGTAGCTGCCTATTCAAATGCCCAATATATCTGCATAGATTTTGTCAACACTAACAAATGTTATGCAGGTGCTGTAACAAATAATATTATTAAACTTGTATATATTTGTTACCATTCATTTATAACACATAAGACAAAACATATACAAATAGCATCAATAGAGACATTGACTGTTAAAATGCTAAAAATGACCAGTCGGCATATGTCAGCATTGCCTTTTCTAAAAGTAACAATGGAAAGCATGATGATCTTAGTCTAGGATTCTTGGCCATGAGACGAGACCTCTTTAAATGGTCTATTACATCAGGATTATAAAGAGGGCTGAAGTGGGCATCTCTTGGTGTAATATAATCATACAATTCATCAATGTCAGTATCCACAAGCCAGTAATGTAAACTATTTTCAGAGTAGCACTTATGACTAGCATTTTCAGTCGAGCCTAGGGGAGTTAGGTAGCCAACTTGCATTACCTGTTATTGACAGTTGTGTGCCTAACTCCCCTATGCTTCTTTCTGAGATGCATTTTTAGGCTGGGATTTGCAGAGGATGGTATTTCATCATGCTTATATTATATTGTATTGTTGTACAGTGCCCCAAATTTTTTGGTGTCAGGAAGATTCTGGGTCAAAAAAATCCTATATATAAACATTTGTATATATTGTTATCCAAATCCTCTAGTCCTTTTTCAATTTTTGCTTGGCCATTTTTCAAGCAAAAATCCTTTTGTCTTCAGTGAATGTTTTCACTGAGTAAGAACTTCCGGATTTGGCTAATTATTCTCATTATTTATTAATCAATATTATTGTTTAGTTAAGCCTAGAATCTCCTTAAGTTTTAAGTAAAGGATGGTCCCTGAGAGACTTTTACATACATCTCTGTTACTGGATTTATCTCACAAAGCTTTTAGTCTTTTCAATGAGACTTTGAGAAGGAGGATTTGAAAGATGGGTATTTTTATTAGTGCAGATACATACAATATAACCTGATTTTTTGGGTGCAGATGTCAATTACAGTATACATATTGGTCACTGGAGATTATATCATTGGGCAAGAAAGAAGGGGAACCCCAAATGAGTAATTAATAATCAATGTGTCTAGGTTCTTATTTTATTCCTTAGAGAGGAAGAATGAATTATTGGTGTCTTTCCCAAAAGGAAGAAAATCACTCAGAAATAGATCGTGTGACCTAAATCCATGCATGTGATGTCCAAGGGTCTCTCCACTTTCTACCCAGAACCTCAGCCTCCTCCATAATATCATTTTCCACTTACCAGACCCTGCTGGCATTAGTCAGAAAAGATAATACAGCCCAAAGCTGTATTGCTTTATAGGCATTAAGGGCACATGGAAAGTGGCATGGCTAGGGAAAAGATCTTTAATGGAGGCCTGAGTTGTTGCCAGGACACAGGACTTCTACACAGATGGCTTGGGCCCACCAGCAACAGATTCTTGGGGATCCACTGGGTTTGAAGCCGCCCGAGGGCTTTTTGAGGGGACTTGGGGAGATAGGACAACATATGAGATCACCACAAGGGGATTTTGGAAACAGATTTCCTTTAATAGATCCCTTCCCTGGATTTTTACTTGAAAAATGGTGGTCGGGATGGGAAAAGAAAGACAGGATGAGTAACATCTGGAAATATACAAATGATACAGCTGCCCAATTTTGTTCAGTTTGGTAAAACAGACCATAAGGGAGTAATAAATGTGTGTTACCACAGGCCTTCATTCTTGTTTGAAAAAAGAATGTTAATTTAGAATGATAAATGCGATGTGAAATTAGTAGAAATATTGCTCATTACCATATGGTACTTTTTTTGTATTTTGTCTTTGTTCCCAATGGAATAAGTCATGTGATGGAATGAATGCTTTGGTAATTATTGTATCTCTGTTTGTAGCTGAGTAAGAATTACTGTTGCTTACCCCCTTGTGATGTTCTAGGTGCCAGTTAGCTATACCTCCAAGCAAGCTTACCTTATGCACTCTCCTTTTTGTCAAATTCCCTGTGTCGTTTCTGAAGAAAAACTTTGCTCATTTTAATAGCAGCCTCTTTCCCTTCCTCCTCCCCTTCTTTATCCTTCTGCTGCTGCTTCCTAGATGGAAATGCTAAAAATCAAGCCAGAGACATTTGAAACTCCAGTATTTGAAAGCACTGATTATTTTATGCTAAGGAATGAACCATCTAGTAATGTAATATTTTGCTTGTTGTGCCCTCCTGGTGGTAGCATAAGATAAATCCTACAGTGTCTTTAATTAATTAAAGAAAGCAGAAACAAATCTCTATAGGTTAATAATATTTATGCCCCAAAAATGAGCAAACTAAAGAAACGAGAAAAGTAATGTTAGACAATTCAGAGAAATTAAATTACAATAAAATCCACAAAATATTTCTGGAATTTTCATTCATGAAGGTGCCTGTTAGCAAAATATATGCTTATGCAGGGATGCCCATGAATGGAACCAGATTTAGGGCCATCACCAGAGAGAGAGGAAATTCAGTGTGCTATTTAAAAAATAACATTGTTAGACTTCTTTGGAAAGACTATCTAGGTCTAGTAGAAAATGCTGGACTGGCAGCCCTGCAGATTGAGGTCTTCTATTCACAGAACAGTGCTACAAATGCATCGGAATTTATGGACTCTCCCATGGTGCCAAGCCAGGCCTAAATTTGAATGGCTCATCAATATGAATGGGAAGATAGCACAGTCTCCAAGCAAGTCCAGCTCTGTGCCTCCCTCCAGAGTGCATACTAGAAGTGATTTTGTCATGTGGCAAGAGTCCAGTAGCTGGGATATAAAAGACTCAGAGCTCAGGGCAATATTAGTGATGTATTGTTAATATAAAGAAGTTATACCCAGCAATGAGATCTGCTCAATATTGTCATTGAAATTATGCTAATTATGGGCCAAAGGTTGCCCTCTAAGTCCAATGGAGTTACAATCTCAGGCTATGCCTACACTACCAGGTTATTTTGAAATAAGTTATTTCAAAATAATAACTCTCAAAATAACTATTTTGAAATAAGCATATTCCCCTTCACAAGCAGGAGTCATTATTTCAAAATAAAAGGCCCATTATTTCAAAATAACAGGCTTGGTATTGTGGATGCTCACCTTGTTATTTTGAAATAAGGGGAATTTTTTTCGAAATAACTCCCCAGGGTAGACATGCCTTCAGGGAGCTGAGCAGGCCTCTCTGGCTATGTCTAGACTGCATCCCTCCGTCAACAGAGAGATGTAGATTAGGCACATCGAAATTGCTAATGAAACAGGGATTTAAATATCCTGTGCTTCATTAGCATAAACATGGCTGCCGCTTTTTTTTAATGGAGTTTTTTCGAAAAAAAATGGCAGTCTAGACGTGGCTCTGTCGAAAATAAACCCTTTTTAGACAGATCCTGTATTCCTCAAAAAATGAGGTTTACAGGATCTGTTGAAAAAGGGTTTATTTTCGACAGATCCATGTCTAGCCTGCCGTTTTTTAAAAAAAAACCCTCCGTTTCGAAAAAAAGTGGCGGCCATGTTTATGCTAATGAAGTGCAGGATATTTAAATCCCTGCTTCATTAGCAATTCGATGTGCCTAATCTACATCTCTCTGTCGACAGAGGGATGCAGTCTAGACATAGCCTCTCAGACTTAGAATCAGTGCAGAGACATGGTCCTACTTGTGAATGACTTTGACTTGCTTAAAAAACCTTCCTTGGGTTTTCCCAGAGCTGGGGTGATCCAAGTTTGTATGTACTTCTACCCCAGCAGTTCTCAAACTATGGGTCAGGACCTCAAAATGGGTCATTACTTCATTTGAATGGGGTTGCCAGGGCTGGTATTAGACTAGCTGGTGCCTGGGGCTACAGCTACTGAAGCCCTTGGGCTTTTGCTTTGGCTTCAGACCTGAACAGAGGGTGGCAGGCTTAGGCTTTGGTTTTGTCTCCTCCCCCATTGCACAGCACGGCTTGGGTGGGCTCAGGCTTTGGTCCCTCTCCTGAGGTCGTGTAGTAATTTTTGTTGTCAGCAGGAGGTCGCAGTGCAATGAAATTAGAGAACTACTTTTTTCTACCTGAAAAACCCCAGCCTCTCAAGCTACAGTTAGGGTCCATCTATCTGGCACCTGGGAGGTGGTACCTTGTGCGGGTAGCTCAGCTCCATCTAGCATGCTAAAAATAACTGGTGGGGAGTTATCCAAGCTCAGATCCAGGGGAACCAGGCAAGCTTGAACTTGGGCAGTTAGCCTGAGTGATCACCAGTGCCTCAACATCTATGCTGCTGTTTTTAGCATGCTAGCTGGAGCTGAGATGGCTCACGTCTGCCTACCCACACTGGGAATCACACCTCCCAGCTGCAGTGTCGTGGTGAGACAATTGCTGTACAATTCTTCCACTGAAAGACCTCAATTCTCAAATAAATGGGAGTACCAGGCATAGACTCTGTAAGTAGTTATTGCCTACAACAATGTGCTTAATACAGAAAAATGTTTCTTAAACAATAAATAGCTTGAGGATCCTATTACTAAAAGAATTACTAGGGCTTGTGAGTCTTGTTCTTTCATTTGAATTACTTTAATTGAGACAAGGGGCATTAGCATGCTGGGATCAAAATGACTGAATTTTTCATAGGCTTATCTATTTGTATGATGGACTGAAGATTGAATTTTCTAGCAATCATGCAACTAAAATATAGAGCAATGATGACATATTTTATATGATATTTATCTTTCCCACAAATTCACACCCTATGAAGCACTAAACAGTTTTATTCTCTTAGTAGCCTGTTTCCTTCCTGTTCTTGAATTTTTATGCCATTTCCAAATTGCTGTGTCATTCTTGATGATATATCTATCGTCTCTAATTTACAATTTCCAACATTCGCTGACTGCAGGAAAACAAACTCTCACTGATATCTGCATAATACTTGAGATTCTAATGCTGTCCATGATTCCATTACTCCCAGTGCCTACACACTGCTGCTTAAGCTGAACTGAACATTTCAAGAACATATGTAAAATATATGTCTTCATTGTATAAGATCAACTCACAGCATAGTGCTAACATATGCATGGAAGCACACTTATGCATGTGCATGCACTCACACACACACATTTTGTGGCATGTGATACATCCAAGGTATAACTGGAGTTCAGCAGAATGTATCCTATAAATGAGAGAGCAAAGAAACATTCCTAAAAAAATGTAATGTGCATGTGTGATAATTTGGAGAACCAATGTATGACTTAGAACTTCTGGTTGATATTATTAAGTTATTATGAAAATGTTGCTAAAATTGCTATAACATGAATGCTCTTCTGCTTGGTGACAAACTTTTAAGCATGTAGCTCCCAGACCGGAGACAATAGGGGTGTGTCTAGACTGGCAAGATTTTGCGCAAAAGCGGCCTCTTTTGCGCAAAAACTTGCCGCCTTTCTACACTGGCCGTGAGAATTTGCGCAAGAACACTGACTTTGTAATGTACAAAATCAGTGCTTCTTGTGCAAATACTTTGATGCTCCTGCTCAGGCATAAGCCCTCTTGCGCAAGAATACTTGCGCAAGAGGGCCAGTGTAGACAGGAACGTTAATTTCTTGCACAAGAAAGCCCGATGGCTAAAATGGCCGTCGGAGCTTTCTTGCGCAAGAGAGCATCTATACTGGGCACGGATGCTTTTGCGCAAAAGCAAATCTTTTGTGCAAAGGCACATGCCAGTGTAGACGCTCTCTTGCGCAAATGCTTTTAATGGAAAAACATTTCCGTTAAAAGTATTTGCGCAAAATCATGCCAGTCTAGACGCAGCCTAGCTGATCATTAAGAACATTCAGAACCTAAACTGCATCCTAAAGGAAACCAGTTCTCTTCAACTTCCCTCAATAGGGTGGTGAGGTTTGGAGAGTGGAAATTTCTCAAGCAGCAAACTGTGAAACGACTTGGAGGACCACCCAAGATATTTGGGTAGGAGAGGACAAAGAGATGAACTGGCCACAGTCACAATGGGCAAACTGGCTGAGAAAGTTGCATGTTTCAAAACCCAAGCCATGCACTACAACAGAAAGCCCCAGACTACCCTGATCCCAGGCCAAAGAATGCTCTGGAATGGTGAGGAAACTGAGTCAAGGAAATGTATGTAGGACTGATTTTTTTATAGTTCTGTGTATGTTTAAAGCTATAAAAGAAGGGGACACAGTGTGTTAGAATCATGTGCAAAGTGTGTGTGTTATGCTACACCTATCACATACTTCTTGAAGACAGGCTCACATCATCTGGTTGAATTTTCGAAAAGGGTGTGTATAAGCTACAGGAGGAGTCTGAGAGGCCAGCACTGGACAGTGGACAGTGGTTTGAACACTTGGAGGGGGGGAAGGGCAGATGAAAGTACTGCACTGTGAGAGTGTGCCAGGGGCCCAAAGATAAGGACAGTGCCCGTGTTTTTCAGACTCTGGAGGCTTAAAACACGGGGGATCTAATATGGAGACCCCCTCGCAGCAGTCTGACAAGTGGCAGTGTGAAAAGCACAAAAAGGATTATGTGAAATACTTGAACTTTCATTGTTATTACTACAGCATCATCCGTGCACATCTCTCTTTACATTCAAATAAATGGTGAGCACCAGGAATTAGACTCTTGACTCAGATCAGGTTTCCTTTGCCCAGTGGCCTTAAAGTGTGGCTGAAGGTTCCTCTGAGGTAGGCCATTTGCTCTTCACTTCCATGCAGGTAGCTTCTAGGGTAGCTTGAGTAGAAAGGGTGTGATAGGGTCCAGAAACAGGGAGGAGGTAAGGGGAAGAGCAATCATAGGTACCATACCAGGTGACATAATTGAGAGCAGTCTTTTGCCAGCTCTAACTTATTCTAACAGTTCAGCTACCAGAGCAGACACAGCATCAGAAGGAAGTGGAGCCACATTTACCTCCCCGCCCTCTGCCAGCTGGAGCATGAGTCAACATAGCTGAGGAGCCAGCCCCTGCCTAGTCCCTCCCTCAAATACTTATATTTAAAATAGCCAGGGTGATGAGAATGGAGAGACGGCAGTTAAGTGTGTGACACGATTTAATTATTTTAAGGGGCCACATTCTCTTCTGATGTAAATTGACATTGGACTTCAGCCAGTTTATAACAGCAACTTTAACCTAGTGTCTGGAAGCTTTGGGTTTTTTTTTTTAAGTCTGTGCACAGTGATAGTCTATTTAACTATAAACACTGAATTTCAGTTGGAAAGCCTCCATGTATTTGTGTACATGCAACTGCACCTACTTTTCCTGCAAACTACCATGTTCATGCATGAAAATGGGCGGTGTTGTCCATCAACTTGGCTAGACAGAGATCTCAGGGAGAATAATAGTCAAAGTCCATCTAGTTTAAGCACTCCTCTGAACTTTTCCACTTTCCCATGCAAAAATTATGTTCATCAATATTTTAATTTCATCTAGGGAAGATGGAATTAAAGAGTGACATCAAGGCAGATGGTTGTCAGTAAACTGATGACTATGAACCATAATTAAGAAGTCGAGTTCAAATATATGCAGCTTGGTGTAGATGACAAGTATTATTGTATGTTTAGCCCCAAACAATCTAGGGTTGGCAAACGTTTTTAAAAACATATATATAGTAATATTCTTTGTCCAGTAATATTTTAATGTGCATTAACTTCATATATGATGATGTATATGATTACAATAATATTAAAGCAGCAGCTAATAAATAAAATAAGCACACAGGGGTGTGCGTATGACCCTGAAGTCCTTACTCAGCTGCCTTATTAACTTTCTAAAAACCTTGGAAAGGTGTGTCAGCTGCTTAAATTAAAGGAAGAGTAATTAGAATTACAAAATACCAGGTGACCAGGTGACTCCATCACCCTACGTCCGAGCTTTCACAGTATTTTATAATTTTTTCCATTAGTATAAATTTGCTGGTTTTTCTTCTGGCAGCCAGAGAGTACTCTTGGTTAAGGAAAAAAACAAACAAAAAAACAAACCATGGGGTGAGTAGTGGTGATGACTACTGGTTAGAGTTCAAGACTGTTGTGGATTATTCCAGCAGCTTTGCCCCTGGATCAATATATGGCCATCTGTTGTGACCTGCCTGTGCCTCAGTTTCCACACCTGCTGATGTGATTTTCTTTTTTTAACAAACATTGATTCATTATCTTATTGGAATAAACAAGCAAAACCAGATCTGTTTCTGAATAAGGAGGGATCCATTTTCCAAGTGAAAATGGCTTTCACATCGCAAACATGCAATGAGTTGGGGCCTAGCCAGAAGTCCCTTTATACTACTTTGTTAGAGTACGCCGGCAGAGTGATGCCAGGTGGCTGCTGAATAAATGAGAATCAGACCCTTTGTGTTTTTAAGGCAAAAATAAAAATGTTGAAATTTAAAGCAAGTGTGATGGGTGTGACACCAGACAAGAAAGGACGGAAGTAATTTCTGTTCAGCTTTCCATGAGACAAAACCAAATATTGTCACAGGAACCTCAGGGAGAGGCCTAACTTGTTACTGAAACGCTGATAAATCATTTAAGCACTTTGGGAGAAAGGCACTTTGTACGTGGAAATTATTTAATAATAATCATAACGATTTATTGTTATTGTTCTATTAAATGTGCATAAGTGGGAGGATTCTTGGCACAATACAAAAGTGGTATCAAATGAACATCTTCACAAATGTATTCCTAGGATGTAAGAAAATGTCTAAAGGGAAATAAAAAGTCCTATTTTATATTGTGGTCTAGATACATACTGGTAAGATGAAAAGGAGAGCTCTGTTAGCAAGTTTCCATACCCCCATCCACTGTAAAAGGGATGTCTCCATCACATAGAAGAGCACAGAAGAAAGAAGTAGGAGCATGGCAAAAGGTGAATCAAGGATTGCATTTACACAGATCCCATAAAGAGCATAAGGCCATGCTGATAATGGTCTTGTTGTATTTAATATGGTAAGGGCATATCGCCAAAAACACCAGGGATGGATCTAACTGAGTTCCTTGCTGATACTGTGTACGACAAGTTCAGAGGAAACAAGGATTCCAAGCAGTAAATGAATTATCAAAATATGAAGCCAATATTACTGTCTATCATGTAAATATGTACGTAAGACCTTTGCCGTGTGTCTCATTGACATGCTACAACTGACTGCAATGGATTATTGCATAAGTGTTTTTAAGATTAATCCTATTAAACTGGCTTCTTAGCCCCTCTCTGTGATGAAGCTTACTAATGGGCTATAAAATTTGCTATTAATAAAATAATTATTATTTTTCCAAAAGATTTAGCAGGGTTTTAGGATTTTTTTTTTCCTGGAACCACCTGTGTGACCTCTAAGTAAAAAATGTTGGTGAGATATATTGTATGTTGCTTTAGCTCTGTATGTACACATCCACTGACTTCAGTGGGACTTTTCAAGTGCTTAAAGTTAAGCATGTGCTTAAGTGGCCTAATTAATGGTACTTTTGAATAAATCCCACAGTGCTCCATTTTGGCCTCTAGAGCTCTTCATTGATGTCCCACTGTTACTGATGTTAATACAGCTGTTTTGAAGTGCCCTACAGGAACATGGACACGTATCCGATGAAGTTTAGGATAGATCATATGTCTCCTCTGGAAGAGCTGTTCTGATAAATGAATGGCTGTGAATGATCCATAAAGTGAGAAGGAAAGTACATTTGTTTGACTCTGATTTTGATGTCTCACTTTTTGGTTCTATGTTCTCCCAAGTGTAGATTCTCCATTGAACACCACAAGTGACCTTCTGTAGCAAGAATTTTATCTTGGCCTTTTTATTAGGGACACTTGCAATAACATTACACAATGGAGCTCAGGAATAATTTACATCCTTATTCACCAAGCACAGCACTGCAGCACATAGATGGTCTGGTTCTGAGCTCTCTAAGACCAATGTAAATCAGAAGTATTCCTGTTCTCTGGGCAAGAGCTTTGGTCAAGTATGGCCCTTTGCACATGTCTTCCCTGCCTTTTGACACTGGATCTATAAGACATCAGTAGATCCTTAGAAATCTTGCTATGACTGACATCATGTAGGACTAATTCATGTCATTTAACCAGGCATTGGGGATGGCACGGTACACCCTATCTCAGTACAAATGTAGACCAGCACAATTCCTACTACCCTCTCCATAACACAGGGAGAGCACATACATTACTACACATGTCTTTTGAGGGTGCAGCATACATCCCACTACCCACCTGCCCAGCTCTGCCCAGATCTACATCCTCCCCTTTCCCTCTGAGTGCGCCCAGTCCCTGTAGAGACTGGCTGTGCATGTAGGGAAGTGGCTCTGTGCCCCCTCATCACATGACATAACCTAGCTTTTAATTGGTATAACTTATATTTATGTCTGTTAGGGAAGAAGAAAAGACTTTTGTCTCTCAAGACTGGATGCTGCCTATTAATACTATATTCATGTCCATTAGGAGACTTTATAGCACATAGACATCCAAAAATCCAAACCATCCCCATAAAATCACACAGATTACACAAAGCTGAAGAGCTGAGCTCCACCAGGAACTTAGATCCCGTTCTTGAGCAGCAAAGCAGTTCCCCTGGTCAGTTCTCCAGTCTATACCGGTTGCAGCCCCTCTGCGCCATGTGTATAGTGTTCTGGAGCCATTGCTGTGCATGATCTTGGTGCTGTCACCTTCCTCCTTGCATGCCACACTGCTGCCCTTCACTCTGGCCTAAAAGAGATAATCATGGCCTCCTTCTGTAGCACACGGGGGGCGAGAGGGGATAACATTGCAAAGCTCTTCAGCCATAATATGGCTGTGTGTGGCCTCAGTGTGGTACTTACGGTGTGAATGTCCTAGACCTGTCCTCTGCGAGAGAGGTAAATTTAATTGATAAACTTCTCTATTCACTAGGGTTTAAAGGGCTGTACTTAGTTCATTTTGTAACTGCAAAGTAACCTCACTTATAGTCCTTAGACTCAGCAAGAAAAATATTAACATTGTATGTCCTGCCCAAGCCTCATATTTGTTTGTATTATGGCAATTGAAGACATATGGGAAATGTAGTTTCTTACAAAGTCATTTTTAGTTGGGATGTCACTGAACTCCAAAGGTTTTTATTGCAGTCCTCCAAGAAATTGTCTCTCTCCAATATATTCCTAACCACCACCTTTCTGATGGCTGAATTTAAGAAGGAAATTCTCATTTTAAACAGTCTATTTTTACAGCAACTTATCAAACAGTGGCCTTTAGCTGTTGTTATGTGACAGCCACTCTATTAAAATCCTGATGTAAACAAGTGGAGAAGGTGAACTAGAAGTGCAGATATTTGCACAGCATTACTGTCAGGTAAAATTTTAAAGATAGGTTTTATGAACCCATTATTTGCAGTCAAGGCTTTTGACTACAGCATCTGAAATCATTTAAGGAGACAAAGTGTTTTGTCAAAACATACTGCTGGGAGTCAGTATGTAGCTTCTTTTTATGTAATTCAATTTAGTACTGTTGTTTGCATGAAAGTGGAAAATCTAGCTGGGCAGCCAGAGTAATGCTGTGTATGATCACAATGTGGTGACTTTCTGGTATGATTAACGTTAAATGCCTTTTGTTTTCATTTGGCACTTACAGCATGCATAATTGTATTGTGCAAACAGACCTAGGAAGCTAGCTGCATGAGGATTTTAAAAAACAAACAACAAAAACCAACACATTTGTACCCGTCTTCCAAAAAGCAGGGAAAGACACAAGAATGTGTGTTTGCTTGAAGAGCCCTGCTCGTTGGGTCCAGCCAAGCTTTGTGTGACAGAGGATTTGGGAGGGCTGGGCAAAGGTGGCTGTATATGACACTTCAGTTCAACCTGGAAAACTTGGTCCCAGGGTGAATCATACAAAGCTGTTCCAACTTATGCTGGCTTGCATGGCCCTCTAGCGTTATTATAATAACAGAGTATAGTAAGCTCTGGCAATACCTCTCCAAACCCTGAACCCTGCCACTGTTCTGGGTGTGGAACAGCTGGGAGATGGTATCATAGAGCAGATGTTGCTCATTCTATGTAGGGCCACTGGAATAATTTGTATAGTGGGAGTTCTAAGAGCCATTGAACCAAACTATATGCCCTGTATATGATGGGAACCACTTCAAGCCAGGGGATAAGAGGATACGGTAGCACCCCTAATTCTAGCACCTAGGGTTTTATGCAATCCAGATATTCCGCCCCCCCCCCATGTTAGGGGAATCTTTCTCCGCACTTTTCCAGTCCATTTGAACCACTGGAGTCTCAGCAGCAGCAGAGACAAAGATCTGTGCCAAGGTGTTTACAACAAAATACTGATCCTGAGCCCCAAACTGTACTCTATGCTCTTGTGTCATACTGAGCTGCAGAGCTCTTCTACAGTAGCTGAAAGTATCTGTGTATATCAAGTCTGTGGTCTCCTTGTCAGTCTGGAAGGTGGCCAGTTAAGGAGATCTAAAATCACTAGCCAAATCTTTCACCTGTCCACATTACTTATTTTGAGTTGGATTTTTAAATACTCCACATATTTAAAGACACCTGGATCTAGATCAAAACTGTAGAAGTCATGATCCAGCTATGCCTCACAGCTCACTGGGGGTACATCTACCCTGCACACTTATTTCAGAATAAGCAATTTCAGAAGGAATACTCTGAAATAGCTTATTTCAAGATAGCACGTCTACGCTACAGGGAAGCCTCAAAATTAGTCTGAGGCGGGTGCCCCTAATGTGGACATGTTACCTCGATTTAGAGCCCCAGGAAGCACTAGGGAGTAATTACTTTGAATGGCCCTGGGGAGGAGCTATTTTGGAATAGCAGCAGTGGAGCATCCATACTACTGCTATTTCAAAATAGCAATTTTGGAAGAGGTGTTATTCCTCATAGAATGAAGTTTATAGAAGTTGGAATAAGTTGTCCGTTATTTTGAATTTGTTTTGAAATAATGGAATTGCTGTGTAGATGCTCACATTGTTATTTCAGAATAATGGATGTTATTCTGAAATAACGCTGCTGTGTAGACGCGCTCTGGCAGAGCTGCCATAGATACCTGGAGAAATGTGAATGGTTATGATGAGGAGAGAGCACTTTAGCATAGAACTTTAATGATAAATGTAAAGAAAAAAAGAGAAGCAGAGTAAACTTTGTTAAGTAGATGAAAAGACAATAAATTGGTTTAACAAGATTACAAAATGTTAATAGATTATTTCCAGAGAGCTCTGTTGTTTTTGTACTGAATTTTGATTTGCTAAACATTAAAGCTCTATGGAGGGGAGAACTTGTAAAATCCCCGGATTTCCTTTGCAGAGACGCTATCCTGCATATAAATCAGACAATTGCATATGTACAGAACTAAGATAGAAACAGGAAAAACTGACAAAAGGCAGCAATCCACAAATATAAATGTGGGTCTTTAAGGGTTTGTCTCTATTATTATATGGTTGAAAAATCTATATGAAACAGGACAGCCCTTTAGTGTGGACACAGTTATGCCAGTATAAAGATGCTTTTATCAATACAACTTCCTCTTATAAATTAAGCAGCTTTATATCAGATAACTTGTGAATGCACCAGCGAGTCGTACTTCTTTAACTATATTGTTTTCCATATAGTTCTAGCAGTGCAATGGCTTTTTGAAGAAGGAAAGAGAGGGAAAGAAGCATCTGTCAAAGAGGATCAGAAAGACCAAGTGCTAAGGAGAAAGTAGGGGAGAAATTGCTATTAGACTTAGTCAGAAACATTCCAACAAAACAGCGTTTCGTCAAAATTTGTCAATTTATTGAAACCAAAATGATCTGTGGTGATGGTTTTATTTCAGTGACATTCCATAGGAACCCTGAGGGATAGGCAGATTTCAAAACCTGCTTGCCCGCCAGAGAAGTTTCCAAAAGAAATCGGCCTGGTTTCCTGCTGCCTTGCTAGCCTGGCTCCTGAGCAGTGGGAAGCCTGGTGCTTCAGAGCAGCCTGCCATGCATGCTTCATCCAGATTTACAGGGTCCATGGCCTGGAGCCACCCACCAGGCAGAGTGTACAGGAGTCAGGGACCTCAGGTCTTCCAGGGTCAGTGGCTCTGCCATCTGCCTATTGTAGAAAGCCCGGGGGATTTCCTATTTTAAAAAAATCAAAATGTTTTGTTCTCTCCTGGATTGGGGCCAAGCTAAATTTCAAAAATGTCGAAATCTTCTATGGGACAGCAAAGGAATGAGTATTCTTTGCATAGCTCTAATTTTGCTTTGTCTTTTCTTCAGAGCAGGGATTGTATGGTCACTGCTTACATCTAAATAAATAATAACATTAATAGCCTTAAATAGGAGGAAGAGAGCCCTTAGAATATGCTGGGCCTGGCAAATCTATCCATGCGCATTGATCTTTTGTTATCAATAGCAGCCCCATCCAGCTTGAAATGCCATGCTCAGGTGGGGAATCATACCTAGGGATATAAATGGAGAGTAATACCAATGTCATCTGGATTTACTGATTTTCATTAACAAATTTGAGGAAGTGCTGTAAGTTGCCAAAATTATAAAAACTTTTGGCTAGTTCTGGTTCCTGATTACCAGAACTAAGTGCTTTTAAAAACAAAAAAAAGTAATCTTTGAGATGGCCAGTTTTAACGCAAGGTCTTTTCTGTCTATCTGTCTCAATACCCCTGTGGGTCTCAGAGGGGTAGCCATGTTAGTCTATGAATTAAAAATTTTAAAAAAATAACAAATGGTCCCGTATCATCTTAGGGTGCATCTACACTGTACTAGCATTATTTTGAAATAACAATGAGAGCATCTACACAACCATGCCGTTATTTCAAAATAATTTATGAAATATATTACGAAATCTGTAAACCTCATTCTATGAGGCATAACACCTATTCTGAAACAGCTATTTTGAAATAAGGCATGTGTAGACACTCTACTGCTGCTATTTCAAAATAGCCTCTCATCAGGGCCATTATAAGTTATTCCTCCCCAGTGCCTCCTGGGGCTCTAAATCGAGATAGCACATCTATGTTAGGGAAGCCTGGCTTGGACTAATTTTGAGGCTTCCCTGCAGTGTAGACATGCTATTTTGAAATAAACTATTTCAGAATACCTATTCCAGAATATTTTATTTCGAAATAAGCATGCAGTATAGACGTATCCTTATAGACAAACAAAAATATAGATAGTATCATAAGCTTTCGTGGGCACAACCCACTTCTTCGGATGAATGGAGCAAGGGGCACAGAGGGACAAATAAAAAGCAGATAAAGAAGGGTGAGGGGAAGGAGAAAAAAAACCTGTCAGTTAAAGTGTCCATGCTAAATGAGGCTAAAAGAGTGTGCTGTAAGTGTACAATACTTACCTTTTGATGTCATTTGGGTGTAGATTATAATGGCCCATCTAGAAAATGTCTTTGTTCAGTCCCTGGGTAAATGTGTCAAATTTGCATATGGAGGCCAGTTCCACAGTCTCTGTCTCTAGTTGGTTCCTGAAATTACTCTGAAAGAGGATAGCCACCTTTAAATCCATTAATGAGTGTCTGGGCAAGTTGAAATGTTCCCCGACAGGTTTCTCTGTGTTACCGTTTCAAATATCTGATTTGTGTCCATTAATCCTTTGTTGTAGAGACAGTCTAGTTTGGCCAATATACATGGCAGAGGGGCATTGCTGGCACTTAATGGCATATAGCACATTAGTAGATATGCAGTTGTATGAGTCTCTGATGTGGTGGCTTACAAGGTTAGGTCCTGTGATGTTATCACTAGTATAGATGACAGAGTTGGCAATGGATTTTATTGCAGGGGTAGGCCCCTGGGTGGATATCTTTGAGCTGTAATGCGTTGTTACTGGAAAGAATTTGTTTCAGGTTAGGGGGCTGTCCATAGAGCACTGGAGTTCAGCAGGACCTCTGCTTAAAAGTAATTGAAAAGTATGTGCATGTTTCACAACCATAATCCAGCACAAAAACAATAATATCCTGGAAGTTGCCAAAAAGAAAAGCAAGGGGAGGGTAGAATACATTAGGGGAAAAAGTCAACTTTTATTCTTTTCTTTTCAGTGTTCAGAATTGTAGCTTCTGTCTCCTTTATACTTTTTGGATAAAGGGAATTCATTATAAATAGAGATGGATCCATTTCTCTACATTTGATTTCAATGGATACTCGGACTGGACTGTTATTTCTTCCAATTCTTCACTATAAGGGTGTGTGGAGAGGAGGAAAGGATGAGCAGGCTTGAATAAGGAGGGAGGGAAGGTTTTATGTGGTGAGTCTGGATTTCAAGGAAAAGGGGAGTTCATGCAGACCAACAAGAAGAGATTTGGTTTGAGCATGGGAGAATTCAGGATGGTGATGGGATTAGAAATTTTGCTAAAATTCAAAATTTACAGATTCCTTTCCAAAGTGAACCAAACTTTTAAAACCTCTGAGATTTCCACAAGCTAATTTAACCCCAGATCCTCTAGGATGCTTACTGTAGACAGTCTCCAGTTGTTCACATTGATGCAAACCATCCACATCAATTGAGGCAGAACAAGATCTCGGTGAGATGGAAAATAGGTCTTTGCTTGCGTTTAGGTCAGTGTTGCTCGCTGAAGCTCCGGATGTTCCAATGGACCTTCACTTCATAACCGGTGCTTTGTACTCATGTCCTTCCTGTCTTGTGAAGGGCATTGGAGAAGTACTGAATCTTCTACTGTGTCCACACCTCTTATAAAGAGGATGGGTTTATGAGTATTCATAAGCATATGTCTGATCTTATCTCAGAAAACCATCATTTGAAGTTGGCAGCCTAGTCACTATAGTCGTTATCTTACTTTCCATTAGAAGATCATATGAGAGCAGAAACATTTGTGGCATGGTACAAAGTTAATTTTTTCAGCCTCACATTTGCCTGACTTGACTTGAGTGAGATTTTTTGGCATTTGGTGGGTTTCTGGTGAACACAGAGAGGCTATTAGTACTGCTCACAGTTACAAGAATTGCTCAATGTTTTGTGTGCTGTGCCTGTAATGTGCTGTCAGAAATTGGTGCCTAATATATTATTAAATGTCATTTTGCCCAGTGTTCAGAGAAGAAATATCTCTATAGGCAGACCCTCTGGATTAGAGCTTGAGCTGGTGTAAATCAGCGTACCCAATTAACACAAGCTAAAGAATTAGCTCTCTGAGTCTTATTCCTACTCTTTGTCACCAGCAGTAGTCAGCTAACAAGTATGGACATTTTTATTCAGTCTACAAGGTAGCCTGGTGAGTACATTTGCACACACATTGCTGCTGTTGGCCCAAATGCCCATGCAAAATTAAGAGAGACTCAGACCATGCTGTTCCTATTTTATTATCTAAAAATTTGCTGCCGGCATGGTCACACATATTTGCACGTGTTTGTGGACATCTATTTCTTGAACCTGTTGCTGAAAATGCATCCTGAATGTCTCATATAGTTATTCCTTATTGACTATAGTAAACAGAAAGCTATTTCAAGAAAATATGTTTCATTGGCAGAGCAAAATAAACAGTGAATATACAACTGATACCTCATTAAATAAGAAGCATGGGCTTTTATCTGGATCTTCAAACACAATTTAGCCACTTCAACAAGATTAGAGAAAAACTTTTATGCCAAAAAAGAACCTGCTTTAATCACTTTCCTTCTAAGAAGATACCTGCATAAAAAGAAGAGAATTAACCTCTCTGCAGCCACTATTCCTTTTACTGCAAAAAGCATTTGTGATATTACCGGTACATTTAGTTTTGTCAGTTGGAAACAGCTGTTTTCAGAAGCATTAATCATAAGGGAAGAGTTTATCACTATTTTAAAGAAGATATCTTGCTGTGAAGTTATTAGTATAAACTAGAACACCATTAGTCCACCCCAATGGGACAGGGGGCGAGACAGTATAGATCAGAGGAGTTTTTCCAAGTTACAGAAACAAGGTCAGTATAGGTGACATCATATTCCAACAGGAGAGCAGTGTATCATCCTCTGACATCATTCCTTTTGTATTTACCCATGCACAGAGAGAAAACAAATGCTTTTTGTCTTTTGGGGTTAATTAAAACCAACAAGAAAGAACAAAAGCAGAGTGTCAATGAGAGAGTATATGCTGTGTTGTCTGCTGACAAACTGCACTGAACTGGATCCAAAATGTCTGCCTGTCTCTGTAAACAGTAATGTTCTTGCAGACACAAAGAACAGTAGTTGGAATTAAAAGTGTAACCACACAGCTAAATTCACTCCAGTCTTGAATACAGTGTAAGCCATGAGGCTGGATATTGCCCATGAACACTCCAGAATGTAGCTGCTGCTGTTGTCATGGATGGTGGGAGAGGCTGGTTCTCATTGCTGTTGTGTGGTTTTGTTGGTGCTCACTCTGGAGTGAATAGGAATTTGGGGAGATGGCCTTGGGGACTGGCATCCTCCTTCAACATAGGGCTACTTTCAGTCATTTATTGCAGCTACCTTTAATATCCTTGTGGAACAAGGAGCGCCTGTGTCTTTCCTTTCTGACATATGTGCAAACAAGTTCAGATCAAATAAAAAACAAACCTCATAATTAATCCCTTGAACCCAGCCCATTCTGGGTTCTTTTATGAAGGCTAAAAAAAGTTCATGTCATGTTTTTGTTTTTCATTTTGATCCACCCTTTCACAAAATATAGTAAACAAGATTGTATCCGTGGTCTGTTCAGCCCAACCAGCAGTAGGAAGTATTCTCTATTAGTTTCATTAGATAGCCTGTTCTCATGAGATTTGCAAACCAGGCAGTGTCAGACCATACAGATCAGTATGTGAACTTCTGGATACTTATCCAACCTGAATTTTCACTTTTGATGCTTCCCCATAGCTACTTTAAATGAGTCACCTCAGACTTCCCCTATCATTATGCCTAACTAAGGCAAATTATTGCAGTCAAGGGATCCATTTTAGTGAAAGCAACAGAACATCTAGAGTATATTCAAGGGCAATGAGTAAGTTCCATTTCAATAAATGTTCACATTATGCCCAAGAACAGTCAAAAGGGTTAAAATACCATCATTCCAGATAAGTTTCTCACCATATCAGGCTCAAAAAGTCAAAAGATTTGAAAGCTATTAGTACTTCTGTAGATCATCCTCTTCCAGACACTTTTCTTTTTTTTTACTGACAGGTTGCAGTTAAAAATTAAAGTAAAGAGGGGCCCTCTCTTTGCTACATACTTTTAATGGAACTGAAGCCAAAATAAGTCAGACTAAATTATGGGAGTAAATGACCTCCTGGGAAGTATAATACCAAATTCCAAAGAACCGTAAAGAGTTTCCTTTGATCTTTTTAGCTTCACAGCCTGAAATTCAAAATCTGTATTTAATTTTAGATTGCATATGCCAGCTTTTAAGTTTCCTTTCTAACATGATATATCATTTTAAATGATAGGACACCTTTAACTTGTATTTCTTGAAAATGCTGACTGTCCTTTCTTTATTCTTTTACACTATAAAAACAGATATAAATATTACTAATTGCAAAAATAATTTGGGTTTGGGTGCTATAATAGATAAACCACTGACCTTCACTTAAGAGACTGTGCCTTCCGGCTCATCCTGAGTTTCTATGTGAAATGACTGATCTGAGACACAAGTAACTTCAGTTCAGTGCCACAGAAGGATACAGATCTAGAGAAAGGACAAGTAGAGAACATTTCATTCCACACTCTAGCTACAATTGCAGGTGTAAACTAAGGACCTGTATCTTCAAATGATATATACAGGTTTATTTACTTGTGTGGTGAGAGAGGCGCATTGAAGGAGCTCTATTCCTAAACCAGAAATCTCAAAATGCACAAAAATTAGTATTAGCATCTGTCTGGGGAATTTTTTGACCTAGACACTCGAGCATGGACTTATATGGGCAGGTGAAATAATCTCTTCTAAGTTCAGATGTGAAATGCAAACAACCTTATACCTTATTCATTATGAAAGAAACTGCCTTTCTCAGAGAAAAGTGCATAGTAACAGGTTGGTAGAAAGCACAGCATAGAAGAACTGCCTCTAAACTGCTTGCTTCCTGTAGTAAAGCCCTAATAGATGCTGGTTATATGCAAGCTGTTGTGCTATGTTTATCAAGTGATCGGCCAAGAGGCATAAACATAGTCCAGAAATTTACAACATAATAACATTATGAATTGGAGCCTGAGGGAATAATTTGTAATGCATAACATATCCTCTTAATTTAGCTTCTTTTTTCAACTTTCAGAATGTCCACAAGCAGATCATGATTTCCTCACATTTACTTGTGATCCAGAATCACTCAATGTAGTTTTTTAACTGTATGGACTAAAAATTCTCTGAGAGAATTTGATACCATTTGATCATATAGGTTGGGTTAGTTTATCTGATTTGTCAGATAAATTACACAGTATTTTTCCTCTTTGACTGAGTGAGGGCAAAAACATTTCTAGCAGGAATATACCTGAATGCAAATTTAACATAGCATTCATTGAAAACATCACAGATGAAACTTTGAGGTTTGGCTCCCCTGCACACCTCATAGCTCAGAATGGGGGGAAAGCGTCTTTGTGGTACCCTCATTTTCAGGTCAACTGGGTACTACAATGTTCCTGAAAACAATTTAGAGCAGCCTTATGACTGCTGCAAGTTGCACTGGCTGCAAAAGCCCTTATAGTGACTTCTCGCTGTCAAGATTTGACCCTAATGTATATTCACTTTCCTAATTAAATAGTTATTCTTCTAAACAAATATAAAAGCAGGCTTTTTTTCTTCAGCATAGACCATTGTGCTTGTAGTCCAGTAGGCTTAGTATGTATTTTTCTTTGTGTCCCACTAACTCTCATGCTTTCCTTTTGAATTGTTCCTTTGCGAGAGCTATTTTTCTGCATATTGGTAGATGATTAGTCTACAGTAATAATCAATCTTTGTAATCTTTCTAGGTTTCAGCTGGTATTGCTGGACAAAAAGAAGTTCCTTTCTTCTTGTTACAGACTTATCCATGAGAAAAACAGGGGATACATTAAAACAATGTTTTTATCCAGTCCTTCTTCTCTCAGGGCATGTCTACATAGCAGGGCAAAACTTGAATTAAGCTACATAACTTGAGCTATATTAATTGCTTAATTTGGCTTTTGGGGCTGTCTACATTGCAGAAAGTCGAAGGAAGAACACTCTTCCTTCAACTTCCCTTACTCCTCGTGAAATGAGGGTTATAGGAGCTGGCGTAAAAAGTACTCCAGCTCAACATTATTTTGGCACTATTTCTAAATAACTGCTTGTGTGTAGATATGGACTATGTTATGTCAGAATAATGTCAGTTATTCCAAAATAACACAGCTGTGTAGATGTATCCTCACACTGCTCAATTATTGGCATTAAAATAATGGTAAATTCTTCTCTGTCAATCCTGAGTCAGAACTGAGTAACTCTTTATTTGATCCTCTCACTGACGCTGATGCATTCACTAGTCTCATTTTTTTTCTAAACATTTCTCAATTTCACTTGTTTAAATTATGAGAGTATTCAAAATCAAACACAATTTATTTATTTCATTTGTGTGTGCCTGGTATCTAATTAGTATTCAAAATGCACTGTTACAATTGGCTGTATGAATAAATGCTGTATGCTAAACATGTGATTCATACTAACTGATACAGTGTAAATAGCATACCTATATTTGTTTGCATTTAACTTAAAAGAAAATGCTTTCTGACCATTGGGAATTTTCCCCCTCTCAGAATGAAGCAAGCTGCTGTGCAAGGAAACCTTCATACCCATTCATTTATTGAAATGTGGATCTGATAAGTTAAGGGGTTACTTTGTCTTTGTTGAGCTGGTGTATTTTCTATTAAAGGGTATTATATGTGAATATTATATTTGTGGTTAATAACAGCTCCTGCATACTGAACTCCTTCCAGTTTTCCTACTGTCTATTTTAGCTGAGCTGTATCTTAAATGAAAGCATCTTTTATATCACAACTTTAAATAAACCCAGTGGATTCAATGATCATTTCAAGGTTACGCTCAGTGTTAACTTTTGACCTCCAACAATGTAGCTAAATGTACTTAAGACTAAGGATATATATTTATTGCAAACCTTATAAATAGTGTTGGTTGGTCTATCTGCAGCTACTAAATTAGGCCATCTTAGCATTCAAAAGCACTATAGCTATTTTTCCCCCCACTGGTTAATGATATTAACTAGTCATTTGTTCTTGTGAAGCGGAGGGGGAGAAAAGATGTGTTAGGCTCATGGTAACTTCAATTAGTTGTTAGCAAAAGATTTTATCCTAGTAGCAAAACCAGAAAAAAAATCTTTTAAATTAATTTGAAGATGCCTACATTTAGAGAATGGCATTGCTTTAACAGGGCTATGCAAATGAGTCCAATTTAGCATCTTGTATTCAGCTGGAAACCATTGCTAAATGATCGGGATAGCCAGTCACAGATATTAAAATGAATTATATCTAATCTGAATTTTAGTCACGCTACATTAACTAATAGAAAGTTATTAACATTTCAAGAGAAAAAAAGCTTTTGCCTGCAAAATTAACAGTGGCTGAGATGTGACCTGTGAGCCATGCAGCCTGATCACTGTAATGACAGTGTAATGGCATATTTACATTAAAATCTCTGCAGCTAATATGTGATTCAGAATTGGACGTTAAGTCGAGGATTATTTAGTCTGGCCTGTTGGCCTTTCTCTAAGTAGTTTTTTTTTTACTTCAATACAAATCTGAAACTTTTCATTTCATGACTATTTATGTGACCAGTTTCTATGGCTATGTCTCTCCATCTTTACATCAGGTCCTTTTACAGCCAGCTTTTTCTTTCATTTTTTCCTTCCTTCTTTTTCAATATATTTATCATTTTTGCTGGTGGGTAAAACTTCAGGAAACTGGTACTTAGTAGCAAACCAGAAAGGAAAAATGGAATGTTTTTCTACTTCATTTTTACTGCTAGTTTGCTTTAAAAGGTAGCATGTTTTCCTTTCTATACTTTTTTAAATATACAGCACACTGGGAAAAAATGAGTAATTCAAAACTGGTCTATATCTGGATAGAAAAGAATGTATAATGATGTGGACATTCTTATCCTTAGTACACAGTGGAAACCTACGCATTATTCTTGCTATCAGCCTGTTTCTGCAGAGTAAAAAGCTTGGAAGTTAAAGAGCTGACTACATTAAAAATGTATAATCTACAGCATTGATTTACTTTGTAAAAGATGTGCATATATGTATTTTGTGTCCTAATTTTAAAAAGCAGAGAAAGATATAATGAAAACAAGTTGAAATTGGGAAGTTTATTGGATATTGTAAAAGCTTTTCTTAGATAGATGTTGTTTTATTCTGAGATGTCCAGTTTATAATTTTAAAGGATATAAGCTTGCAGGGGCTCTCATCAGTTCTTGGTGAACACCAGGACTTTTTCCCACACCCACACACAGACTCCAATCAGAACATCACATCTGTGGGTGAAGCTGGAACCATTATTTGGAAAATTATTGAAACAGCTTTATTTTTAATTTAAACATTATTTTATTTTAATAATGCATTTACACTGCCTCTATGTGCCTCTCAATACATCATAAGTTGCTAGTACATCATAGTGATGTTGGTATTTAGTAAGGCAGACTTAGTTGTATTTGATGACCAACTGAAAAGTAATAATTACTAACACAAAGTCTTATGATTTTTGCTGTTGTTAACATTCAGATGTAAAAGCAGACTCCAGGGTAAGTAGACTATTTCGGATGTTTTTCTTCTATTTACAATAAGAATATGTACCGAACACTTCTTCAGCACAGACATATGTCAATCACATAAGCAGTCGTAATAAAAATTCCACCTCACCTCCATTTTCCCAATTAGAAAAGAGAATTAATATAGGGCCATCTGTATGACTGACAATCATCTATGCTGAAATAGTGCCCTGCAGAATTGTAATAAACACAGGTGCTTCGTTTACAGCAAGTTTAAAGCTTTGTCGTCTTTCTGAAATCTTTATTACAATGCAGTCATACAATAAACGTTGATTTGATTGAAATTTGATATGATATAATGTAATACAATTTAACAGCCTGAATTTTATTTAATATTTCTGAATTCATCTCCTAACATCCAAATTTTCTGTAAGAATGAAATGATAATACGAGGCTTGCATCAAATGACACCCAGAGCTACATTCTCAAATGCAAATGATTTTTTCCCCCCATACAGACAGTGATTTCTGGCAGTGAAACTGCTGTAGCTGGATCAGGGAAAATCCTGTGGTGGCATGGATCTTACACCAAACCCTTCTTTGCCTGTCATCTTATGGGCACAGTCATTTCCTGGCTGCCATTTGGGGCCATTAGCTTCAGGTAGAAATTACAGCAGCCCTCTAATTTACTCTGGAGGATTAGCCATGGACATAGTGGCTCCATGAAAGGAGGAGTGCAAAAGTAATCTTTACTTCCCCTTTGTCCATACTGCTGTATACAAATACACAGACACAGGGACACACATGCACCCCCCTCGAGCTGTGTGCTCCTTGGCACTAGCCAAAAATCAGCATTTAATATTGTTCTCAAAGCTAACCTTTTCACTATTGTGTTGGGTTGGATTTGCAGACAATGTCCTGATCTGGTCAGGGCGACCACTGCAGCACTATTATCAATTTTAAAGTTTATCCTGCAGTTTGTAGCACCATTGTTCCCATTATGTGTGCAGTTTGCTTTTATTTCTCAAGTGCATTCCATTCCATATAGTATTGTTATGTTTAAATGTAAAAGTAAATGTAAAAGCTAGTTTGCAGCTAAAAATATAAAGCACATAGTAATGAAACAGTAAATTTCTGATCTGCTGGCTGATTAACAATATCTGTGGAAAGAAAGAGAGGTTATGATAACAAGCCAGAAAGACTTCTAAACAAGAGGCATTTGGAAGCTCAAAGACATTAGCTTATGCTAATAACATTCAAAGCCTTGTTTGGGGAAGATGATGTGTCCACTGTGGCTTTAACAGCATGTTTCACTGTAAAGAAGCATAGGAGTCACGGATACTGAGCTTGTATTTGAGATAGGAAACTGCAAAGATGAAATCCTTCCTCAATCTAAATGTTTTTCATGTTACATGGTTCTCAAAGGATATTACTGGAGCATACTCTTTTGCATCTGTCAGGTGTGGTTCACAGGACGTGAATAAATATATCTCGACAAGCTCCATCATTGTTTTTTGAACTTCCCATGAGGAGGACAATTGGCTCCTCCTCCTGGATGCTATTAAGGATGAAAAGAGATCAGCTTGATTGTCACAGAAGACAAGTGTATTTCCCTTTCAGTTTGGAGTCAGAGTAGGCTAGATGTATTTGAACCCATCATGTCTCTCTTTGAGAGTGCTATCTCCAAAGAAGGTAGATGTTCATACTTCATCAACCATCGTTTGCACAAGCTAAATACTAATCTGTTACCCCCCTACCTTCAACCAAAGTGGAATGAAAACCAAAGGATGAAACTCAAGAAAGCCATACATTGTAGGATTGGAAGGGACCATGAGAATTCATCTAGCCCAGTGCAGGACTAAGTTTTTTTTATACCAGCAGTCAGCAACATATGGCACACATGCCGTACGTGGCACTCAAGATGATTTTGAGTGGCATATGGGGAGTCTGCACTGCACTGGAGCCTCATGGTTGGTGCGGCTGCTGCACTAGCTCAGGGAGGACAGGCAGGGAGGTGAAGAAAGTAAACTCACCCCCCCTACTATGCAGGTTGCAGAGCTACCCATGGAGGAGTGCCACCCTGCTCCCCTCCATGGAAAAATCCCCCTCGCTGCTGGGCATCTGCCTTGTTTGCTCCCATGTGTCAGGATGCAGATTGGGCTACATGGTGCCTGGCCAGGCAGGACAGGCTCTCGTGGTGCGCGAGAGTCCAGTAGCCTCCCTTTTCCCCAGCAGTAGGTTAGGCTGCACCGCACCCAGGTGGGTGGGAGGAGACAGTGCTGGGGCTGAGGACCCTGCACACACAGGACACAGGTGGAGGCTTGAGGGACTTGATCTGAGGGCACGCAGAGCTATAAATAGAAGTGAATAAGGTAAATCTTGGCACGCCACTTCTGAAAGGTTACCAACCCCCCCGCCCCCCGACATCTCTGACAGGTGTTTTTATGACCTATTATTAAAAATCTGCAAAGATGGAGATTCTTCAGCCCTCTTGGGCAATCTGTTCCAGAGCTTAACCACCCTAACTGGAAGTTTTCTGAATGATCAGCTTAAACCACCCTTGCTGCAATTTAAGCCCATTGCTTCTTGTCCTATATTCAGAAGTTAAGAGAATAATTTTTCTCCCTCCTCCTTGTAAAACCTTTTAAATACCTGAAAATTATTATCCTGCCCCCTCAGTCTTCTCTTCTCTCGTCTAAATAAACCCAATATTTTCAATCTTCCCTCATAGGTCATGTTTTTCTAGATCTTTAATCATTTTTGTTGCTCCTCCGTGGACTTTTTTCAGCTGGGAGGGGGAGCGAAAAACCCCATCCATCCTTCCACATACACACATCATCTCTATCCAGGGGCTAATAAGGCATTGGAAAACTACTTTTTTTTTTTTTGGCAGACAGCTTAGCAGTTAGCTGACAGGAGCACTGTATCTAATTGCTATATAAAATAAAGAAAATTAAATACATATTAGACCTACTCAGCTCTAATACTAGCTTATTCTGATATGTGGCAAGTCTCTTAAAGGACACTGGTTAGCCTTAAAATTTTAATATATATTCTTAGTTCGCTACTAACTGTGGAGAGACCCCATCAGGACTCCTGGACACTATTTTAGCTCTGGAAGTGGAGTGGGGTCAGGTGGGTTACAGCAGGGGGTGGCACATTTCAGCTCTATATAAGAACATCAGAATGGGCATACTGGGTCAGACCAGTGGTCCTTCTAGGTATGTATCTTGTCTTCCAACAGTGGCCAATACCAGGTGTTTCAGAAGGAATAAACAAAAGAGGTGAACACTTGAAACCACTCCTAGGGGTACCCCAAGCTCTTTTGCCCCAAAAGAGCTTGAAAAAGAGATGAGAATAAGAAGCTGCAGTCTCTGGTAGCTGACCCCTCAGTCAGAGGCATGCAGATACACACAGACAGACCTTCCAGGACACACATATCAAATCATCACCTTAAAAGAAGTGATTTTTATTACAAAACAAAAGATAAACTTGATAAAGCATACTTGGTTGCTAGATGCACAAAGCAACTAAGAAAAACAAATTAAAATACCAGAGAAACATCTCAGCACAATACTTAGATGGTAGTAAATGGGGAGGGGAGGCATAGATTCACACAGAGCAGTTCGAACCAAACCCCAAAATAAAGAAAAATTACCCAGAATGCAACTGGACTCAGATTCCCTGATACTCACTTCTGATTTTCTCTTTGTTCAGTTCACTGTTAATGGGTAGCAGGTTTAAAACTAATAAAAGAAAGTTCTTCTTCACACAGCGTGTAGTCAGCATGTGGAACTCCTTGCCAGAGGAGGCTGTGAAGGCTAGGACTATAACAGAGTTTAAAGAGAAGCTAGATAATTTCATGGAGGTTAGGTCCATAAAAGGCTATTAGCCAGGGGATAAAATGGTGTCCTTGGCCTCTGTTTGACAGAGGCTGGAGAGGGATGGCAGGAGACAAAGCGCTTGATCATTGTCTTCGGTCCACCCCCTCTGGGGCACCTGGTGCTGGCCACTGTCGGCAGACAGGATACTGGGCTAGATGGACCTTTGGTCTGACCCGGTACGGCCGTTCTTATGTTCTTATGTTCACTCCCATGCCCTGAATTTCATGGGCGGCGGGGTGGAATGGCATGAAATGGTAGTCCTGCTTGGGTTTAAATCATTCTGTGTTTTTCAGCTCTTGGTGTAACTCTCCCACACAAAGAAAGCAGGAAGGGAATCTATATCCAATTCAAATTTCAACCCTCTATCTTGATTTGTACTCCCGGCCCTCAGGCTGACACCTTTGCTAGGTACCTGAGTTTTAACCCCTTAGTGACCAGGTGCTGATCAGCACTCCTCCTATTCATGACACCCTTTCTGTACCTTTTCCAATTCCAATATATCTTTTTTTTAGAGGGGGTGACCAGATTTGCATACAGTATACAAGATGTGGATGTAAAATGACTTTATATAGAAGCAATATGGTATTTTGTCTTATTATCTATTCCTTTCATAGAATACTAGCACTGGAAGGGACCTCGAGAGGTCATCAAGTCCAGTCCCCTGCCCTCATGGCAGGACCCAGTACTGTCTAGACCACCAATAATAGACATTTATCTAACCTACTCTTAAATATCTCCAGGAGATTCCACAACCTCCCTAGGCAATTTATTCCAGTGTTTAACCACCCTGACAGGTAGGAACTTTTTCCTAATGTCCAACCTAAACCTCCCTTGCTGCAATTTAAGCCCATTGCTTCTTGTTGTATCCTCAGAAGCCAGGACGAACAATTTTTCTCCCTACTTCTTGTGACACCCTTTTTAGATACCCGATACGCTATCATGTCCCCTCTCAATCTTCTCTTTTCCAAACTAAACAAGCCCAGTTTTTTCAGTCTTCCTTCATACTTCATGTTCTCTAGACCTTTAATCATTCTTGTTGCTCTTCTCTGGACCTTCTCCAATTTCTGCATGTCTTTCTTGAAATGTAGTGCCCAGAACTGGACACAATACTCTAATTGAGGCCTAATCAGAGCAGAGTAGAGTGGAAGAATGACTTCTCGTGTCTTGCTCACAACATACCTGTTAATGCATCTTAGAATCATGTTTGCTTTTTTTGCAATAGCATCACACTGTTGACTCATATTTAGCTTGTGGTCCACTATAACCCCTAGATCCCTTTCTGCCGTACTCCTTCCTAGATAGTCGCTTCCCATTCTGTATGTGTGAAACTGATTGTTCCTTCCTAAGCGGAGCACTTTGCATTTGTCCTTATTAAACTTCATCCTGTTTACCTCAGATCATTTCTCCAATTTGTCCAAATTATCCTCCAAAGCAGTTGCAACCCCTCATCTCCTAATGATTCCAAATATTCTGTTAGCTTTTTAGGTTTTTAGACTGCTACCGCACATTGAGCAGATGTTTTCAGGGAGCTATCCACGAGGATTCCAAGATCACTTTCTTGAGTGGTAACAGCTGTTTTAGCCCCCGTCATTTTTGTATCTATAGTTAGGATTACATTTTTCTATGTGCATTTCTTTGCACTTACCAACACAGAATTCCATCTGCCCTTGTGTTACCTAATCACCCAGTTTTGGGGAATCCCTTTGGAACTCTTTGAAGTCTGCTTTGGATTAGTCTTTGTTGACCCCTTTTTCAAGAACATTTATGAGAAGTTTAACAGCAGTAATCCAAATGCAGATCCCTGCAGCATGGCACTCATTCCTGCTGTTTTCCCCCATATCTTTTAAGTGGCATGCCCGGCAATGTTTTCCAGTTTGTCCACATCTTTCCTGAAAGGAGACAATCAGAACCGGTCACAATTTACTTCAAATAATTTCTCCATTTTTTTTTGAAGGGGAGCTGAGATCCTTGTTGAGGAGCTGAGATTGCTTTGTGAAACTCTGTTCAAGCCAGAAGGTGCTGCTAAGCTGCCTCTAGAAAGCCAGTAGCTGCTGCTGAGAAACAAGAGAGCCACAGAGGCTACTGCTGGGCTTAATCAGAGGCAGGGTGTAGACTGCGGTTGCATGCAGAATTGACTGAGGCTGGCCTGTAGTATGATTAGCCACCATCTTTGTTGTCCGAGAAAGTGTTTGCGGGGGAAAAGGATAGCAAGGGAATTTACAGTGATTCCCCGAGGGTGCATCTACACTGCACTGTAACTCAAAATAAGATACACAATTTGCGCTATGCAAATTGCATATCTTATTTTGATGCTATTTCTAAATAGCTTATTTCGTTATTTGGCATTGTCTACACAGCTCCAACTTTCAAAATAAAGTGCTATTCCTAAATGTCCCTTACGCCTCGTGGAATGAGGTTTACAGGGATGTTGGAATAGCGAGCCCGAAATAAGGGCTTGCTGTGAAGATAGCTATTTCGGGATACTCCGATATCCCAAAATAGCGCTGCAGTCTAGATGTAGCCTGAGATTGTGAAAAAGACAAAGTGGTCTTACTGTCTAACCAGGATCCAGAGTTAATTACCTGTGGTGCTGATAACTCCCATCTTCAGAGCAGAGCATGTATATAGCTTGGCATGACCACAAGTTAGAATTGCTTTTCCCCTTGTTGCCTGAGCTGGACTGCTTTACCAGACCAAGAGTCCCAATCTTTAGGTGTATCCATGCAAGCAAGGAGCTAGAACTGTGAAATTCAGAGGAATGAACACTTAGAAGTAAGGGTAAATGGTGCTGGTGCTTAAGTTTAATTTACTACTATAATCAGTGATTATTAATTGATTTATTGAAGAGCTTCCTGCTGATTTAAAGTGATTGTGACATTGTAATTGATCTCCGTCTGTTAGATCATGTTTCTCTCAGTTGATAAGCAAAGGAGTGTTAACTCCAATCTAAGTGCATATTGGTTGTATACTGTTTATAATTAGTACTTCTAAGTTAGACCTATTGCATAGATTAGCTCATGTTTGTTTCTGGAGGGTCCCAGCAGAAGCCAGTAGTGTGGAATGGGCATAGCCAGGAACCACCAAGATTAATTGCTTTTATAAGTAAAAGTTCTGCAGCAGAGGGGTGAATGGAAGATTCCCACTTATCCATCATTACCACATCTTCAGGATCTCCTTTACTGTCAACAACATCAGGCACCCAGGCACACACATGAGTGTTGCCTGCTCCTGTGAAACCAGAAAAGGGGGTTACATGTAGTTAGTATGTGTAAAACATGTCCCTTATTACACTACTGCAGTTACCCCTTTCCCTTCAGTACATTTGACGCACCTGTTATGTCTTATCTTTGAGATTGTAACTTCTTCTCTTTTTCTATATATATGTACAGCATCCAGGGTCTTGGTATTCTGACCTGGTTGGGATCTCTAGGTACCACTGTAATACAAATAAAATAAAATAAAAAAATAAAAAATAATAATAATTTGCCTATTTTCTATTAATTACAGGATCTGAAATACCTAGTATGTAGTCTGCCTGCTGGGTTGTCTTTGTTCTTTTCAATTATACTGGATGTTGGGCCAGGACGCTCTTGTATTAATTTAGATGGAATAAATGGGCCAAAAGTGTTAACATAATCCAGTCACTGTCCAGCGTGAAACAAGGTCCAGGGTTTGATATAAAGAAACTTCAGTCTCCTTAGTACTATTGCAATCTCATCATTAAACTTCCTCTTAGCCTTTTATTGAAGATAAAGAAAAGAAGGAAAAACAGTTAAAACATTTGAATAGCAAAGTATTAAATACGGTTTTCATCGTAACAATGTTTTTTGCTCCATTTTTCTTTGGCTCGAGAGAGTTTTAGAAGGAAAAAACATGTTTGACTGACTCATTGATGGTAATATTTGTCATCTCAGGAGATGTTTAGGATTCACCTGGAGATGGAGATGGTGCTATTGTCTCCATCCCACTTTTTCTGACCTGTTTTGATCAGGGCACATTTTAGAATCAGGATGCTGAAAGCCTGGGGACCCAAGAAATGATGTGGGTGGCAGCCATGATGGTGAAACTCACTCAAGAAGCTGCTGTCTGTTCTTTCCATCTGTTCCTCTTTTTTGTTCTTTCATCTTTTCTTCACAAAATCATTCTCAAATGGAAGTGATGCATTGTCCATTTATTAGGCCTAATATCTGACATACCAATCTTGGTTTATTAATTTCTATCTCCATATCTATTTTTAACAACACAAATTCTGCACAGTCCTTGAATCATATCAACATAGCCTTTTTGTTTTGACTAATTTAGTTACTCTATCTTCCTTTCATACATTTTCCCTCAACATTTGTTATTATATGTTATTGTAACATCTTAGGAACATTTATGTACTTTCGACAGTTGAGCTCACAATTCAGGAAAATTAGTAGGCCCACTTAGTCACAACAGTACTACAGAGTATTTGGAAACTTGCATTTGCACTTATTCTAAACTATGTAACATTTGTGAAGCTCTTGTGGCGATAGGCACCTTAAAAGTTATATTATATTTATATTATATTATTATTATTATTATTATTATTATTGTCATTGTCATTGTTATTATATAACTGGCTGATATAACATGAAATAGCTTCAGGCTACTGTAGAATAACTGGGTGTCAAATTGAAGGTAATATAATTTGAGACAATTTTTCAGAATTCTAAGCTGTGATAAATTGACAAATGTTTTGTTTTGGCCATCGTATTCTTATTCTTCGTTATGTATATGGCATCAACAATGTATAAGTCAGGTTTACAGTCAGGTAGTAGGACAGATACCATGCCCCAAAGAGCTTACAATTGAGATAGACAACAGGGAAGGAGAGGAAAAGAATACACAAAAAATTGTGTGAGTACAAAGTGAAGCCTTGCATGTATCTTTTTTAGTCCTAGGACTTTTGTGGGGACCCTTTGTTTCCTTTTAATGATCTGGGAGGGAAGGGAACTTGCTGGAGAGATTAGGAATACTTATATCTATTACTATGCACAAATACTACTATGAGCTTAATTTAATTTTTGATTTTGCCTTACCAAAACCAAACACTCATCCTTTGCACTTTGCAATTATGTTGCTTACACTGGCCCAAGCATTATCTTGTCTAATATACAATTTCTAAGGATTGGCCCATACAAAATGTTTTTATTTCATCACCTCCACCCCCGTGTGTATTTCTGTCAAACACTGTTTCTTCCTGTGCAAAGAGTGCCTGAGTTAACACTCAGATTTCAAGAGGATGTGATTAGCACATGTGGTCAACAACTTGTCCAAGTTTCTTGCTGCAGTATAAGTCAAAGAGGCTAACATAACTCTTCTCCCAGCGAAGTATTCTGTTTTCTTCCCTCATCTGCGATTTGAGAACAGGGGAGGAAAATTTTATGTGTATATGTAGCAATGGTAAGCAGCTGTACAAACCTTCCTTTCTTAAAGGCTGATGAATATATGTTTCACTAACATTAACACATCTGAAAGACATCTGACACTTCGGAAGACCAACTCTGAATCTTTAAAATGCTTTGCCCGAAATTCCTCTGATACTCTAACTTCTATTCCTTTTTTCTTCTAGCTCAGATCTTATAGTCTCTAACAACTAAACACAGAAAATCAAGTGCTTTTGAACATCTAGAAATTTAGGAATATAACCTGACTTTTTCTATGATTTCTGATATAACTGGCTCCTGAGATCATTTGGCAAAAAGAGAAAAAACTTTTAATAAAGAGTTTTTGATTGATCTGGAATATATAATAGGAAGATACATTTGTGTTTTTATAAGTTTATAAATTAAAAGATCTTCTGTCATGAAATCCTAGCTTCTGAATACATCTGAACAAATATGGCAGTATGTTTTTTGCAAGAATATGTATAAAAAGTCTCACAAATACTTATGCGAACATGTTTCAGCAAAGATATGTAACAACTATTTGCATGGCCATTCTGAAATCTCTTTGATTTTCTTCCTCTTATTTATACAAATTTTAGTTCACACATCCAGTCTGTGAGCAAAACCAATGATATAACCTAAGGAATGAATGATACTCTGTGAATAGAAAACAGTTGACTATATAGTAAGAGCAAGTAGTTTATGAACAGCTTTGAATGCAGAGCATATTTGTAAGATTCAATATCTACTTGTGAATATTTTGCATGGAAAAACAAGGGCTATGCTGAATAGATAAAATAATAGCTGTCGATAGTATTTCCTATGAGTCACTCTGCTGCTGACTCAGTTCTGGAGGAAGGTCATATACCTACTCTGTGTAAGGAAAGAACTGTTCTCCAATAGGGTCTTATTAGTGGGACAAGTGGAGCTCCCTACAGGACACTTGTCTCACACCCCTGGAGGAAATGGTGGCCTCCACTTGTACATATGCCAGCACAGAGGGCAAGCAGGAAGGTTTCCATGCAGACTCTGGTAAGCTCAAAGGCTTTTGTCCATTCAGAATGAAACGTACATTGTACTTGACAATAAACCTGCCATTTTAAAGCTCTGGGGTTTTAATCTTATAAATAATAGAGTTCAGAGAGGGAGGGTTTGCAAGTCTGCATAGTTCTGCCTGGAATTCAGATTTATGCAATGCACTCCGAGGACTGTTGTGCTGAAACACATGCAAGTCGTAGGGTATTTGAGATTCAATGCTTGTATTGCGCAAGAATATGCATCGCAACACTAATATTTCTCTCTCTCTTAAGCTATTTTCCCCCAGCTGCTGCAAGACCATCCATCATTCAATGGCAGCCCAGAGCTATCCAGTCCACTGCATGCATTGACATAGCTTTTTTTCCCCATTTCTGCTGAAGATTCTGTTAACAAGCACGAGGTCCACAGCCAAGGTTCTCTTGAAATCTGTGAAAACTGCTGAGGTGAAGATACAGCATTTCAGTGAGATATAAAAACTATGCTTTCACAAACTTCCTATTACTGGGAACACCTACTTATACTATGTGACAAATGCCTACTATACATTTTGTATAGCCATTAGACGAGCAGGAAAAAAGTCAACTTAGAAACTTTTCTGTATTCAAGAGAAAAAAGGGTGAGTTTGTATAGTATACTGCAGCATATTATCATTTTGGTGCCTAATTTTTTTAAAAAATGTAATATCTGAGTAAAGTTAGTGACACTTTCATTAATTAGATAAGTATCAGCTGTCTGAAATACCCAAGCTGGCTCAGTGCAACAAGAGGTCCCCAAATAGTTTTATTTATCAAACTATGCAAACTTATAGACACACAGCCAGATCCACTGATGTCATGACATCTTTCTAGTGTGGTCGCTATTATGTCAAATTACAAATAAAGTGTATGTGAACAAACTTTGAAACTATTCACAGAGCTCCAGTGGGCTCTTTGGGAATCTTCTACAGCAAAAAAGTGAAGGTCAATGAGTAAACTAGACATCCAGTATCATAATTTAACACACAAACATACCTCTGGGGAACTGTAAGATAATTAGAAGCCAAGTCAGAACAATGAAGACATTCCAAGCCAATGTGACCATTTGTCAAGGTTTGGAAATAATTTTCAATGTTTTCAAAACTTTGGTTTAGGTCAGTCCATTTGTATACTTTCCCATCTGGTACTGCTGCTTCTATTTCCTCGATGATACCTTTTTTTTACCTGGGTAGTAGCCAGTGGTCCTTGTAAGCTGTGCACTCATGAAGCCACTCAGGAGAGATTCAAATGCCACCCAGATGATTAGCAAAGTGCCCACAGCTAGGTTTTTTGTTTCTACTGGTGGTGTGCATTCACACATGCCACAGTGAACATAAAATTTATTCTGCACATGGATGGAAAAAATTAGAAGGAACATTGGTAGTAACTGTAGAAAATTTTACATTGTTTGCAGGGAGGGAAGGAGTGCTCAGTGAAGAATAACTCTTCAAGATAGGTGTATTGGTATATATGTACTGGTTTGCTCAGACAAGGAATGAAAACAGCAAACAAATTGTTTTGTGCTTGTGGAATATCTGTGAGCAGACCCTGGGTCAGATTTTGTACTGTGCCTTCAGGAAACATGGTTGGGGGCGGAGAGGGCAGTAGCTGACTTTGAGCCACATTTGTGTCCTAATGATTTTGAGCTGCTCCAGGGTTGAAATGGCCCCAGGTGTTTTTGACACATCCCATGGAACTGCTTTAAATGATGGCAGCTTCCTTGATTATGCCTATTGCTTGCACACCTTCCCCCCTCTCGCCCGCTTGGACTCTGGGAGCAGACAGGGCCCAGCTGGAGTCTCAGGCTAATCCTGCACAGGTTGTAATGGCCCATCTAGGGACCACTTCACTGGCCCACAGTATGCTCCAACTTCATTCCTGCTGGAGGAGGGCAGAAGTGGCTGGTTTACAGCTAGCAATTACAGCTAAAGCAGTGATGGGCAACCATGAATAGTGAGTGGGCCACATAAGTGGCCCTCTTTCAACTCAGTGGCCGGCAGCAGCCCAGTGGGGTTCCAACTGCAGCCCACAGACACTCATGTGTGCCACCCTCCTCTACATGCCTCTCGTGCACTGGAGCCCCACACTTCCTACTTCTCCTCCCTCACAACACTTCCAGAGTCACCTGATTCATGCTCTGTCCTTGCTCCTCCTCCTCGGTTTCAGAGCCTGAACAGCTGATTCACAGCATTCCAGTTCTGGGAGGGTGGGGAAGGAGCAGGGAGGGAGTGTGATTTGTGATACTCTGAAAGTGCTGGGAGGGAGGGGGGAGTAGGAAATGTGCCCCACTGCTTGAGAGCCTTGTGGGGGAGGGGAGCAAAAAGGGGGTGCACAGGCCATAGGTGAAGCCCCAGTAGGCTACAGGTTGTCACGACTGGCTTAAAGTCTATCAGGATTTCCTTTCACAAGAGGAATCTCCAGCTGACTGCTTAATCTAGAGTGGGACTGAAGATCTTAACCAGTCCCCTAAGTGCAGGAATGTAAAAAAATTACTACAGGTCCTAAAATCATACCCCAAAGGCTAATTTCCTCCAACATTAAGAAGGCAGGCGTTCTCTGCAGAAAGCACCAGTTACTCCAGTTCTGAACTAGATTAATTTGAAACATTCAAAGTGCTTAAGAAAGGGCAAGTTTCTGGTCCTAATGAATCAGGCAGCCTGATGTCCGCGGGAAAGAGATTAATGAGGGTGAAGTCTCAACATCTTTTTTGGCTCTCTGCAGAAGGCAGCCATGGAAGTGAGAAAATAAAGCTTCCACTGGAGGGCTGAATTTGTACTGGCGCATCCAGCTCACTGTGAAAGCCTGAGCCAGGATCTGCAATTTCTACACTGAAAGAAAGCTGTGGGATTTATAGTAAACAGAGTTTTCATTGATGGATTAATTTAAAACAGAAAACTGCAGTTCTATTACGCTCTTTAATAGAGTGGAGTAGAACACTGTATCAGAAAATGTAAATGTATATGGAAATAAAGACTATCTTCCCATTACTTTACACCAAGAAAACACTTTTACATTTATATGGCAGTGAGACACACAACTAATGCTTTAACTGCTATCAGTTTATTTTTGGGGTTAGGATTGGTGTTAACAGTATTTTAAGCCTAAAATATAGGGCCAAATTCAGACCTGACATAAGCAGTCATTGATGAAGTTGCTTATGCCAAAGCTGAATTTGGTCCATAGTATTCAAAATCACAAAAGTGTTTAGATTTAATAGGAATTAGCTGTAAACCCATATACATTTATTAAATCCATGTGCAAAATGTATACTATATTTTAAAGTGAAGGCCATTAAAAGTGGACATTTAAGGGCTTGAACTGAAGATGTGAAGCCCTCTTATGAGGTATTGAACAACTTCAACTCCCATTTACATGAGCGGGGGTTGTAGAACCTCGGCACGTCACATGAGTTCGCAGTACCTGGCAGGATTGAGCCCTTGCAAAACCAGCATTCAATACTAGTAACTCTGTGTTTGTGGGATTTCCCATTCAGATTGTAGGGAATGCAGCAATCGTAGTGATAAATTTTGGCTGCTTGTGAACATAAGACATTTTTTAAAATAAAGACTCTGATCCCTCAGATGGAAGGCACTTGTTGCCATAAGAACATAAGAATGGCCGTACTGGATCAGACCAAAGGTCCATCTAGCCCAGTAGCCTGTCTGCCGACAATGGCCAGCACCAGGTGCCCCAGAGAGGGTGGACCGAAGACAATGATCAAGCGATTTGTCTCGTGCCATCCCTCTCCAGCCTCTGACAAACAGAGGCCAGGGACACCATTTCTATCCCCTGGCTAATAGCCTTTTATGGACCTAACCTCCATGAAATTATCTAGCTGCTCTTTAAATTCTGTTATAGTCCTAGCCTTTACAGCCTCCTCTGGCAAGGAGTTCCACAGGTTGACTACACGCTGTGTGAAGAAGAACTTTCTTTTATTAGTTTTAAACCTGCTACCCATTAACTTCATTTGGTGATGCCAGTTTGCCATCTTGGAAATGCAGGTTTCCATCTATCTTCTTGTACCCAGATTCTCATTTCGCTTAGGGCTTGTGTACACATGGCTTTATTTAGGAATAACTATTACAATTTGGACCTCCCTCGTCCGACACCCTCAGGACCTGACCAGTCCCAAATGAGGGGAATTGTCAAACCAGGGAAGGTCCTCTGCCATTGACCTCCCAGCCCACTGCTCCTCCTGCTGCCAGCTGCTTCTGGCCCGTGCCCAGTCCCATTGTCACCAGGCTCAGGCTCTGGCCTTGCCCTGCTGTCGCTAGGCTCCAGCACCAACCCCCTGCCACCAGCCTGCCTGGGGCTCCCCAGGGCCAGAGCTCCCTGGCTGCCTCTGGCTGCACTGCCAAGGGGTACTCTGACAAGTCACTGTGTGCCCCTCACTTTCCGCCCCCCCGCCATGCTCCCAGCCTTTCCACCAGACCTTCTTGTTTCCTGTGGTCCAGGATGTTGCCAGACGAGAGTGTCCCAGTTTAGGTAGGTACAATCTGTATTATATCCTATTATTCCTGAATAACACCAGGTATACACAAGCCCTAAATGGAATGAGACTCTGGGCACAAGAGGATAGATGAAATCCTGCATTTCCTCTATGGCAGCAGATGCCTTCCATCTGAGGGATCAAAATCTTTATTTAAAAAAAATGGAGTTCAGAACAAAGCCTTGGTAGCAAACCTAGTGGCCTACACACGTCTTGGCTCTTCATCTAATGAATAGGTAGGTGTCTAGTAAATATTTGTATAGTGATATGGCATTGGATATATTGGGCTCTAAAGGCATTAAACAAATTAACATCATTCCTTGGAGGATGCTCCCTGAATTTAATTATGCTAAACATATATAGGAAGATGAACTATTTATTATAACAAAAATGTGCTTCTCAAAGTGGATCTTTAGCCAGTTAACCTTTTTCCCTCAGATATGCCAAAACAGTAGTAATACAGTGCACTGCAATACTCTGCATCAGAGAATCTAAAAACTGTATTAAATCTCATCACACCTTTGCAAAATAGGTAAGCATTCTTATCCAGAAAGTATCAGTTAAGAAAACTAAAGTCTGAGGCCCTTGGGATGAGAGAATAGACCCTGATTTTTAAAGTATTTAGGTGCATGAACACACGATGGGCTCTTAGTGCGTCTTTCAAAAAACCCCTAATTCCCATTGATTTCAATAAGACTTAGTTACCTGGGAGTTTTTGAAAAATCTTACTAGGAGCCTAGCTGCATCTTTAAGCACCTAAATACCTTGTAAAAGCTGGTACTAAGTGATGTTTCCAAGAAGACATAATGAATCAATGGAGGCACTGGGAAGAACCTGAAACTGGGAATGTGAAACTGTTCCACCCACTAGACCGTGCAAGTGATGTGTTTATTAAAACTCTGTAACTTAATTAGCATATTAAATAGACTTTTATGATAGATGTCCACAGTTATGGTATTTAAACTACTCTGTGATTATTTCTTTCTAATTTAAAAATGAAGGGCCTGATTATGAGTAAGGGTCTGAGTCAAATCCATGAAGTCAATGAAAAGACTCCTGTTGGCTTTCAAGAATTTTGGCTCAGGCCCAAGATTATAGGCAAAAATTTGTGTGCAGCCTGCCTATCGGATGTGTATTTCCATGTGGCTAAATAGTCAGCTGTCTAACCATATACATTTCAGAGATTTGTGTGTGCATTTCTAGTAGTAGGGATGCAAAGGAGGTACATATATGCAATCTTAGCCCCAATCAAACAATTCACCCACCTAGATACTCACTGAAGGATGTATGGCCTGTGTGTGTGGATTACTTTACAGGAACAGGCCCTTATTTATTAAAAACTGACTCTGGGAGATGTGCAAGTACTGAATACAGGAAGGACTGTTAACTAAAACAGACAATGTGTAATACGTGGTATCAAAAAAAGGCATTGTTGGAATCAAAACAAATTAATTAACAGAGTGACTGTAAGATACCAAGGAACGACTTAAAATTGGTTGCTTGATTAAGTTGATCTTCTATGTGCAGGGGAATTGTACTAATGGGCCTGGCTTTCCTCTCATATATCCCAGGTGAACCAGAACTCCAGGGAAGGCAATAGATTTAAACTAGTCTATGTTAAAAGAAAAATCATATCCATTATGTTTTGGGATGCTTTTGAGATGGTTTTCTAAGACAGGAAGGTGCCCAGTAATGGTGGTGACTTGTTAAGATGCATTAGCTGTTGCTTGGCTTTTATTGCTCCCAAATACAGGCATTGGTGAGTTTGTGATTACTGCTGTCTTAGAGGAACCTGTTAACACCTCATCATTGTCAGATAGACATTTTAGTTACTATCTGGGGCAAGCACTGACGATGTCATAGACTTTACTGATTTTTTTAAAAATCTCATGGGGCTAAGATATAAGGAGGTGTGAAAAGAATTGCCTCCTTGTTGAGGTTTGCTTGGTTGACTGTCACTGAATTTGTAGCCATAACAAAGGTTTTTATACACTAGGGAGAAAAAAAATCATGCTTTTACCTAGTCCAACCAAACCACCCTTGTTCAGATTGATTCAGTTTCCAGCCTTGGCTCTGACCTCACCCTTACCCTCAATCCTGCCTTACTTCCATGCTGAGAATTTTATACAGACTCTGTTTTCTCTCTGCATAGGTTTTTTTTTTTCCCCCGGACAAACATCTATGTTCCACTCATCAACCATTGCTTTAGAAATCTTCAGGCTGGATGGTCAGGCATGCAGTGCTGGCAGGTGGTGTAGCTGTTAGGCAGCCTTGTGTATCACAAGAGATCTGATGCTATCAAATTTCTTTTCCCCCAAAGACTAAAGAGAGTGAGCTTTTGTAAGCATGCAGGAGGGGGATGAAAACAGTTTGTCTCCAGAGCAGCCAGCCTTTGTCATTTTACAAATGAAATCACTTCGGAAATTTAGAGAATTAATATCATAATGAAGACGGGAGTACCCATTAGGGTGGTCTAATGTTGCTCTGGAGATATATGATGGATGTCCAGTTGCTGCAAGCCCTTATTTGCAGAGAGTCACCTCTGTAGTTGCCATTATTAGGAGGATGTCTGAAGCAGAGGATCAGACACTACCGTTGCAAGATGAGATAGTGTTTGACCGGTTTCCAGGGAACCGAAGGATACAGCCTTAGTTGTACCTGTCACTATGGCTCCCAGCTTTTTTCCCCCCTTAATGTCTTTTTTAGCTGTAGGAAGTTTTTCTTTAAAGATTCACTGCTTCTCTAATGGCACAGAAACGGTAATGGAAACACATAGAAATTTTACCTATGCATAGAAATGTTCCCTGTGTTAATTGCAAAACAATATGTTTTATTTGGCATCAAAGGGAGGTGTTATGTTATATTAGCTAGCTTTTTTAAATAACAATTGCAGTGAATCTAGACACCAATGCACCTCAAGAAATAACTGGAAATAAGTAATAGTAAAATGCCTATCTCCTGTATCCACTTGTGGATGCACCTACAATACTGACAGAAGAGTGATGCTGTTCTTGCCATTCCTGGAAGGACAGCCTCAAGAAAATAGTACTTCCAGGAATTATCTTTATATGCAATTTAATCATCATTTTTAGCACTCCAGAGTCTTTCCCAGAAATATAGTTTTCCACAGACAATGATTCTAGTTAAGAGAAAATGTGGGTATACAAAACTGAATACTGGCCCTTTCTCAATGACTTGTGGAGAACTTAAGCTTTGTGGAGATTTTAAAATTAGGAAGAGGGGAATATAGGACATGTTAGGCTGAAAGGTGTCAGCTGAACACATTTTGCCTGCCTTTTCTTTGGACTAACTGTTCTACCCACATGATTTATTTTCTTCCAATTAGTTATTTTGTTTCTACTGGTTACTTCCTTGTTTTCTTGGGGCTGTCTACACAATGGGGGTATTGCACCCTACGGCAGTGTGACTTCTAAAGTGCATTAGCATATTGTGCATTAATTTGTCTGTGTACACCTTGCTGGAGTGCACTAAATATTCACTTGTGAATTGTTGGACTACATCAAAGTGCACTGGGCAAGGTTTATTGTACACTAGCAGGATCTACACAGACCAATTAAAGCACAACACATTAGTGTGTTTTAGAACTCACTATACAAAATAAAAGCTTGTCTTATGGGCTACTGTGCATTTCGTGGGGTGTAAGTACTCTAGGGCAGATCCTTGGCTGTTATAAATTGTTATAGCTGCATCAACTTCAATGCATTGTTTTCAATGCCTATCCCTTTCCTCAAATGAGTTTATACCTTTGTGCGTATAAAAGGTAACTCCCTCTCCCAACCCTTTCAGATATATTTGATTTTATGGGGAACACACCTATAAATATATGTACAATCAGCACTAATTGGGAGGGGGAATAATCAGTAATAAACAGAAACGAGCTTTACTGAAATATCCTTTATGTGTTTCAAGGGTAAGAGAAGCATAAAAACGGTGATCAGCAATTACTCATAAAATGCAGTAGCAAACTGCTAGCCCTGGTAATTGGCAATTTTTAGAAGACCCTTTCTTCCCCCAAAAAGAGATCACATTTTTACATTTTCCAAACATCTCAAAGGATGGTTCTAGCCCCAGTTCACAGTCAAAATTCAACTTAGTGTAAGTAGATGTTTACTGGAACACAATGATATCTGCCTATATCACTGGTTAATTTGGCCCCAGGTTTATTGCAAATACTCAGCTATTGTGATATGATGTGGTAAATCAAGTTCAGAGTAAATCAAGCAGATAAGCTATGGCTGCATCACTGTTTTATACAACACAAGTCACAATGGACAGGACAATGGTGTATTGTGAAATTCAGTGGTAAGCAAAATAAAATATGTCTAACCTTTTATGGAAATACAACTCATGTGGCCTGAAAGAAGGATTTGGGTAGAAGGGCCACTTTTGGAAACATTAGAGACATTTTAAAATCTAAGACAAAAATACATCATCTAAGAGGAAAGCAGAAATTGATATGAGATTCTGATGTTTTTGCAGTTCCACAAATCCCATCCAATTGTTGCACATGCCCTCGAGTAATAAAGATATTCATTCTCACTACGGAAAATGAAAGTGATGCAACATGCCAGTTTTCAAGCCTGCAAACAGTAAATGCGATATCGGACAGAGAAGAGCTAATGAAAACAATCACATTAAACATAGCTCTTCAGTGTTCAGTGCTCAATAAGTGAGCAGCAGGCTTTCTCTGTCTAGCTTACAGAAAACAGGAGGTAGCAGTTTGCAAGGAGCAGCGTTTTAATGTGATTGGACTATAACAGACAATCTATTTACAGCATGCTCTGGGGAGCTTATAAACAAATGTTGAGTAATTTCAGCCAGCAGTAATTACCCTTGCAGCTGACAAGGATAGCATGATACTTTCTCCTTCACCTTCAGCCCAGTCCAGAAGGCACTGTACACAATGGCACTTCTAATTATTTCTGCATTTCTATGGCTAAAGACCAAAGTGTGTTATTAGAGAACATTTTAGAAGCTTTTTAAAAGCTTGTTTGTTGGGACAATTAAAAGTCATCACTATGACAGCAAATCAAAGGTTCCATTCGTAGGAATGAAGTTTACCTTTTAAGCCATGTCTACACTAGGGAGAACTCACTGACAGACATGTTTCACCATAGCTAACACCAGTTCAGCTGCACCACCGTTGTTAGCAATGTGAAGAACCCTAGACTAGATAGGCTGCTGGGCTTTTCGAGCACACTATATTATCTAACCCTGCTGAGAGCAGGTTCAGTATTTAAAATGCAGTGCATTTGTCTATGCTACCACTCCTAGCAGCAGGGGAGATGAATCAGTGTTACCAATGATGAGAAATTGTTTGCTAAATGCCTGTAGTGTAAACAGAAAGTAGGAGAGAGGGACTTTTTGCTTTTTGTTTTTTAAAGAGCTCATTCATTAAATGTTAATTAGTGGTGAATATGTTGGCTTGCATTTTATTCATGAATGTGGCTTATATTCTTCCAGACATGAGAAGGAGGTTGAGAACTTTCATTCCAAGACAATATTTATAAATCGGTATTATTTTTTAAAATGCATGTTTAATTTGAATCCTGATTAAATTAAACAGGTGTATAATACCACCTGTTCCGATTGCTACTCTTTAGAAATGTAAACTGAAGGGATTTAGGTTCCCAGGGGCAAATCTTGGTCTCACTAAAGAAAGAAGGAGCTGTGCATTAATTTCAGATTGACCAGGATTTGGCCCTAAGCACATTTTTTTCAGTTCTCATGTGTTACACACACACAGAGAACATATTCTTATTGTTTCTATTTTTAAGAGAGATCTTTTAAAAAAAGTGTAAGCTGCTTTTCAGCAGTTTTCATTGTTCCTTTAAGCATCTATATAATTTACTCTCACTAGTATACAGCATGAAAACTTTTGTTTAACATTGTAATGCATTTATATATGTGCCAAACTACCCAAAAGTAATTGGGCAAGTTAGTGAACTGTGATGTGCGCTGGTTCGCAAACACCATGAACAGTTTGGCGTTCACTGAGCTTCCATCCGCCTCAATAAATTCAGTTCATAGTCTTGCGATAGGAATTGACGGCAGATATCTAATCCCCAAAAGTGTATTATTTACATTTTTTGATACGTTACATTGCATTACAGCCTGTCATGTTGTGTTTCATCAGAAACAGATACAATATTGCATAACATGATGTGACATGATGACAGACATCAGAAATACTTTTTGGTTGAGCTATTATAGGGGTTATCTGAAATGTTTTGGAATGATTTCTAAGACATTTGGGAAGCTAAGAGAAGTAGATTATACTTTACTACAGCAATCACAAAGCAGCCTCTTCTGGCCAGCGTTTTAAATAAAGCTGCATCGATTTGCAGTTTCATGAACCCTCAGAAACATATTTTTGCAAATATTTTAAAAGGAGTCATTAAGAAGTAAATTGCTAAAGCACATGGTCAGTAACGCCATAAAATGACAACAGCTGCTGCAAATTAGCCCAGCTCAAAGGAAACCACAGAAATATATTGCAAACTTTAACAACGGACTGGAGCTGGTGATTGTTCACACCATTGCTCGCCACTCATTTCTGAGATACTGTTGGTGGAGGAACATTAATTTGTCCTTGTTCTTGAGACTGGCAGGTGTCACTTTGCCTAGCGTGCGACGTGAGTGACAGATATTTTGCAGCTGATGAAATGAGAACGCAGAAATTCAAGAGTGCCCCTGGGATTTCACTGGTCATTTGTGGCCAGCGCAAGGGCAGGGCACACTGCTTTGCTAATGCAGAGCTCACTGTTGTTGCTACTGCTGCAGGCTGCTGCAGAATCACACCATTTTAAATAATATTTGTATTATGAGCCTTTATTCCCTCACCACCTTTATGGTAGTATGTGGTTTGCTTTTTTCCTAGGTTGATATTGTCTTGAAAACTATTATAATTGCTTTTTTTCAGTGCTATATGCCAAAATCTGATTTCAAAGGAAAATTACCTATATATTTTGCAGTCTGTGCAATTCTATATATATCATTAATAAAATTAATAAAAAAATATGACAGGCATATAAAAATGTAATTTATAGGTACTGTATTAATATGAGAGGATGAGGGAAATATTGCATCAACTAAAGTATTTCTTTCATGAATATATACATCTAAAAGAATGTTTTCCATGCAGAATGGGCATTGTTTATGTCTAAATAACAGAAGAATCTGGAACAAATATTGTAATTTTAAAGAATTAAGACTGAGATTTGCTGAATTCTTACATGTTTTCTTTCACATTTTTCTTTCTTTTAACACTGAGAGAGTGTTTGGGAAGGGTTGGAGAAGTTTGTGTTTAGGATTCTACATCAAAGAAAATTAATATTTTCAATAATAAGTACAAGAAAAAGGGACTGTATAGTTGGTAGCTTATATCATTATTTTTGCCCTAGCTTAAATTATATTTTTATGTCCAGCTTTTTATTCAGAAGGAGAGAAAGGGTTAAAGTATTCTATAATGTTTTAAACCATATATGAACTTTAGTGCATATGACTAAGGAAGAAAGTACTGTAAATGAAAATATATTTTTAAAAAAATACAAACTAATTTACAAGAAGGATGTTTTTTAAAATAGTACACATTTCAGAACATTTTCCCATTTGCTAGTCATTTTTAAATTGTACGTGTCGCATAATATAATCCACAGAACCTTTCACCGTAATTTTAATTGTGATACAATCTTATTAACATATTTGTCTCTTTAGTGATTTATTGTCTTTGAATGTTAAGAGATATTACTCAGTCAAAATCAGAATGAGTCAAATCTGAAAAAGGTTGAGCTTTTAAAATCTTTTTTATACATGTGGTATCTTTGGACAGCTATTCATATTTTAAAAGAAACAAAACATTATAATCTATTTATAAAAATCATATTGGTTACATATGAAATATGGTCATGCATAGCAAGCCTGTTGGTAAATTGCAGGTCATATGTCAGGAATTATATGAAGAAGATAAATAAAAACTCATAAATTTTCCAACCTGATTGTTTAAAGGAACAATTATGGATAGCAGTATGTTATTGCAAGGCTTTAGCTATATATAGACTCATCTGACTTCATTTTCTATTCATGTCTTTGACTAGTACTGAAATAATATCAGTTTGTAATAAATAAATAAATAAATAAAGCCATATGTTTATTATGAAAACATGTAATTTCATGGTGAACTTTTCGTATTCACTGAAATAATTGACATTAACAATCCTCTCAGAGAAATATACGAGATTAAAATAGTGATACAGACTGAAGATGTGAGAATGTTGTTTAATGTCATTTGCCAAATGCTGTATTATCATACATATAATTATTTAGGTTACATAATTTGAAACACATATAAGTGGCATATGACATTATAAAAATTAATAATTTATTATAATTCTATTATCACAATTGCAAAAATTCTTTGGAGTGGAATAAATATTTTCCTCTCAAACCTTCTCTTTCTCTTGAAACCAAGACTGCAGTGTAACTGAACAATAAGCCATACAATTATATTTAATTTTTCCCTACGTACAATACAAAGATAAATTGTTATCCTTTGGAAAAATCAAATATTTTTTCTAACCAGTGTGTTTCTTTAATTAAATTATATTCTTTATAGTGAACAAATATAATTAGGAGTAACAAGTATTTAATTAAAGCAAACTGCTTCTCTGAAACCTTTCCAAAATGCTTTGCTTTAAATCCAATAGCTGCTCCAGGAAGATCACAGTATCACAACAAATAAAAGTGAATATAGTTTTAAAAATGAATTCTATCTGCATTGTATCATTTTAAAAAAGTAAGAAGAACCCTATAGATCTTGAATCTATATGAACTTCTTGTACAAATGATGCTATTGTTTAAGATATTTCTTCCAAACAGTTAGTGGTTCAATGTGTTATAGATCTGTCCGTTAACTATCCCATCTGATATCATCATGTACTAAGTCATTACACTAGTATCTTTGATTAGTACTGAGTGACTGAGATGAGAAGAAAGTGTGCTTATACTGGACTCATTGACAGTGAGGTGCTATAGCAACTCTCCTGTAATTAATTGTGAGGGAAAGGGGGTTTGGTTTTTGCAGCCTCGTAAAACTTTTCCCACATGGCTGAACCCACGGTCAGGAGACGTTAGGCAACATTAACTGCCTGTACATTTCTGCAAGGCTCTGGAGGAAGCGGCTAGGCACTGGGGCTCCAATTCTGAGAACCCTGGGACATGAGACATCAGCATCTACTTTCATCTTAGCTGAGATTTGGAGAGGGTTCAGACCACAGAGGCTCCTTAATTCTCACTAATTCATTTGCTTTCCTGATTCACTTGGCTTGGGATAACCTGCGAATGATAATGAACCTGTAAGGGGAGCGCTTAGTCCCTTGCCTTTGAATGTGCTCGGCATGGATTGAGGGCTTTCTGTGAATCTTGCAAGAGGAAAAGAATCTTATTAGCACTGATTGCTAGTCATGAGGTGTCTCTAAAAATTGCTCTTGTATTTTTAACTCTTGCTTGCGTGTAACAACCACAGCTAAAGAGAGCGTTTTCTTGTCTACTAAACATAGTGTACAGCACTGTTGTCAACATTTACTGATTTCTCTTTGTAATTTGATCTAATCATAACAATACATTTGTTTTCTCCTGTCATTACTACACTGCTATGAACCTTCATCATTTTCACCATGATTATTCTGCAAGTTTATAGCTAGCCAAGTCCTTGTTTCTTCACCCCTAGCTAACCACCCTCTTCGCATAAATGTATGCTCTCTAGAATAAAGGGTCTAATTTTCTTTTTTCTTTTTTATTAACCATTTCAGCAGTGAACATATAGAACTGTAATCCTGTTATTAGTACATTTTTTGCGTCTCTGGAATTCTATCTTGCAGCTCTTTTTCTTTTGCTGTAAGTGTGCTGTGGATCTGTAACTCCTACATAAATAAGAATTTGTGCCCCTAATGAAAATACAATAAACAAACTGACAAAGAAAGAGGCCTATTTTAGGGAAAATAATAAGAGGGTATTCTGAGTCTGTTTGTCAAAGGAACATTGGTCTCTAACTCTCTCTGATGTTCTGACAAAATAACATGGTTATTATTTTTTATTATTATTTTGCTTTCACATATGCAAATTACAAATTGCTGTACATAAGAACATGGATCAAAAAAGCTGAAACCTGTGAAGGCCAAAACAGTTCAGCTGAGACCATCTACAGATGAGCCTGAATTGAAACCCTGGATCTATGTTTGGGGGATTTGGGATCCAAGCCTAAATTTTCTAAGTTAACCTACAATGGTCTGAACTAAAATTCCAAACCTGAACACCCTCAGTATTTGAGGCCTTTCAGCTCCTAACTTGGTGCCTTGTGCCCATCTCCATTCACTTGACTAGATAAGTAAGTTGTCTAACAACCCAAACCTCCCCAGTGAGAACTGCACTTTAAATTTTTAGCTGGGACAATGTAACTTACCATCAAGTTCTTATGATGCTCTCTGCTATGGCTCCTAGGCTGATAATATAGTGCATATGCCATTCATGAAGTCCTGGTGGTCTTGCTTTGGTGATCACACTGCAGAGTGCATGGTTTAGGTCAAAAGAGCAGTTACCCCACATGAATCCCACATCTGGAAGAGCTGTTCTGTTAGCAGCTGTGAATGGTGCATTGAACTGAGATGAAGGTAAAATTGTTTTACTTTGATTTTATTTTCACATTTATTTGGGTGAGGCATATAAATCCCCATACCCAACCTGAGGATCTGCCACTAGTTTCTCAAGTGAAAATCTAATGAAATAACATACCGTATTCCCCTCATACATTAAAACTTCTTTTGATCAGATACACATATTTTGTTGTTTCCTCAGACGACTTCTAAATGGCAAAATATTATATACAGTCACGGACTATTTCTAACAAAATGTCGGAACAATTCTGATTGATCTTTTCAGTTATTCTTTTTAGGGTAGGAATACTAGAGTTGTTTGGAAAATGGAATTTTGTTCCAAGAGTATTCCAATATTTTTTATATTTGTCAAACTATTGAAAAATGTCCTGGAACAAAAAGCTGGTATTTTTCAGACTGATATGTCAACTTAATTCAACCCTAAAATACCACATTGGAAAAAATCTCTAAAATTTCTACTTTCCATAGAAATGTGCTATTTCAATGAAACCATATTTTCTGACCATTTTTTCCATCTGTATATTTGTGATCCGCTGTAGTGAACCCTGTATACATTAAGGTTGAACTCTCCCCTAATCCAAAAGGTTGCACTCAGTTTTTATCTTGTCACCAAGAATTCTTGTACTAAACATCACATTAGATCTAAATTATGCAGCCAAAACTCCAGTATTATGGATCAGTGCCATCACAATAGGAAAACCCCCTTCATTACCACCAGCCTGCTGCCATGGGTCTACCTCCCCTTTGTAGATTGACTGAATTTAGCCTAGACATTTTCCAGTTGAGCTAGCTGTGTCAAGTGAGCTCTAGAAATCATTTTCCCTTGAAGGTTGTGTGACAACAGAAGGAAGAATAGTTTTGTGATCAAAACTGTGGCCCTAGGCCGGGGAGGGCAAATACCGGCCTGCAGACCCCCACACCACCATATTTACCTGTGCCTCTGCAGGTACGGGAGAACACAGCTCCCGTTGGCCATGGATCATCATTTCTGGGCAATGGGACCTACGACTGCCTGTACGTGTGGAGGTGCAGGTAAATATAGCAGCAGCGACCCACCAGGGACGATCACTTGAATCTGCTTGTTCCTCAGTTAAATACTCTGTAAAACTAGGAATTATTCCAACCTATCCCTCAGGGGCCGAATGTAGCACATCCATTAAAGTTTATGAGGCACTCTGAGAGGTACCACTGAAAAGCTTATATACAGTAACATACGTGGAAGGAGTAAATGTCTCTCCTCAGACATAGTTGTGGGGAGGCCTAAGAAGGGGATCACAGGTGGGCTCTGCTAAAATTAAAACTCTAGAGTGAGAAGACTGGAAGGAATGACTGATTAATCAGTGGAACTCCGCCAAAGGAGAATCCCGACTCTGGTCAGATAAAGAAACTCCATGGAACAGGAACAGGCAGGGCCGTAATAAGGGTGGGGCAAGCGAGGCATTCGCTTCAAGCGCATCATAAATTGGGGCACAAAGATGCAGTAAGTAAAAATAATAAACTACAAAAGTAAAAAGTGCAACGGGTGCTAACCTAAGGAGAGGGGGGGCGCATAATTAATATTTTGCCCCAGGCACAAAAATACCTAGTTACGGCACTGGGAACAGGAACATCCGCAGCTGTTTAAAAGTCTCAGAGGCATAGCCATGTTAGTCTGTAACTTAAAAACAATGAGTAGTTCTATGGCACCTTAGAGACTAACAAAAATATATAAATAATATCATGAGTTTCTGTGAGCAAAACCCACTTCTTCAGATGACCTTGAATGGAGAAAAAAAGGGGGAGACCCTCACAATTTATAACAGAAAAAGGGAGGGGAAAAAAGTACCTGTGAATTGTAGTGCCAGTGCTAATGAGGCTAAATGGGTGGGCTGTAAGTGTCCCATACTTAGCTTTTGATGTAAAATGGTTGTTGAATGTAAGGAAAGCAGATTTTATAATGGCCCACCCAGTTAAAATCTTTGTTCAAGACCCAGAAAACAATGTCAAATTTGCATATGAAGGTCAATTCCGCATTCTCTCTGGCCTGGTCTAAACTAGACCAGACAGATTGGCTTAAGGCATGCCATCCAGATACACAAAATGCATAGCTGGATTCAGTTTACATTAAGCTAAGCCACTGCAGCATCTACACTGTGGGAGGCCAACGGGATTGGTTTCCCTTACTCCTCGCAGAATGAGGAATACAGCATGTTGTGGGTCTACACTAGACCCGCTAAATTAAACGCTAGAAGATCAACCACTGGAGGGTCGATCTTCTCTATAGGGTAGACATGCCTTCTCTGTACTTGGCCTGTGAAATTCCTTTGTAGAAGAATGGCTACTTTTAAACCCATTAATGACTGCCCAGACAGGTTAAAATGTTCCCATACAAGTTTCTGTGTATTACCATTTCTAATAACTGATTTGTTGTAGGGACTGTCCAGTTTGGCCAATATACAGGCAGAGGAAAATTGCTGGCTCTTGTTGGAGTAGATCACATAAGAGGATGTGCAGTTTTATGACCCTCTGATGTGATTATGTGGTTATACCAACCTGCAGTACTGAACATTCATGCAAATCTTGGTCCCCTTGAAGTCAGAGGGAATTTTAGACCAATGTTAGACCCCCTGTTTGCCAACATACTAATGTGTAACTTACACTGAAGTTTGTCACCTCTGAATTTCACAACACACATCCAATTTCGCTGGTCAATGATGTGCAGTTTCACAGAAACAAAATTCCTCAATGTGCTTAACTGACCTTACCCTTCAGACTACAAATGGGTGGGGTAGGTGCAATCAGAATGTATCACTCACCACATCCTCCAATTCTTCTTGCAAATGTGCTATAAGAGGAATTATTTTCTGCTCTAACATTCTAGTCAAAAAAGCATCCATCTGCACATTATGCCCATTTACATACATTTTCTATTAAACTTTTCTATCATAAAAATTGCCTTTATGATCCAGACACATAATTTATTATGCAATGTACCACCACCATCATCACACTGAATTGCATTTTACATGTTTATACTAACAGGGAAGGTGATCGGCTTTAGCCTTCTTTTCATTATATGCATCATTCATCCAAGATCTCTGGATTTTGTAGCATATCCATCATTATCTAACTGCCAACTGTTTTCAGAGGTTCCACTGCTTTAAGCTCATTATTTCTTCAGATTGGTGAATCTATAGAGAATCTCTCTTCAACATACAGCAGTCAGCATGGTACATGTGTACAGATGAATGGCAGGGGTTTGTCCTTCACAGTCTCTTTGTACCTAGCTTAGCCCCAGAACTGTAACATGTAATGAGCAGCAAATGCATACTCATATGTCTAAAAATAATAAAAAGTTAAATGATGCTAAAATAATAGCAAAATAAAGATCTCTTTTTATAATGGAGCTGTTGTGAACACATCTAGTTTCCTGCTTGTATAGAGGTTTTGGGTAGTAGTTACTCTTTTCCTTTAATGCGGGTTAAAGCACAAAAAGCTGTGTTAAGATAAGGGATTTCTTCCCTGTTCCCATTTGCCTTAGTGTATTTAATGTAATCAACAGCAGAGTGGGGATAACCGGGGGACTAGGATGGTTCAGGGGACTGATAATGTGATATTGAACCTTTCATCTCTCGATCATTGATTCAACATAGGAGTTGACATACTGGATCAGAGCAGTGGTCCATCTACACAAATATTCTATTTCTCCAGTGGCCTGTACCAGATGGATTTCAGAGGAAGATGCCAGGAACCTTGCAGTAAGCATTTATGGAATAACCTTCCATGGGAAAGTTTCTTCCTAACCCTGATAAGTTAGAAATTGGTTTATGCTCTCAATCACAAGGATTTATATCCCTTCACATTTTTAAAAACTATCTAATATACATGTCTCAACTCTTTTGAATCATACTAATCTCTTGGCTTCAGTAATCTCATGTATCAATTAGTGCCACAGGATAATTATGCACTGTGTAAATGTAAACATTTCCTTTTGTTATTTTTGGTGTCTCTCTAAGTAAATGAATAGCCTCTCACTATGGTATTCAGTATGTTCTCCATACCTCTGATTTATTTAATGATATTATAAAATTTTAAATACTAAACATCACATTCCTTATGCATCCTACCATTTTTGTTACTTTTTTCCACCCTTGCTCTGCAGAGAGCAGAGATTTTCATTGAACTGATTTCTATTAGGTACAAGTCTTATTTTTGCATGGTCAGTATGGTGTATTTGAATAATTCAGGTAATCTTTCTTAGGTGTCCTACCTAGCATTTGCCCTATCAACACAAATTTTCACCCTCCATTGTACAGATTATACAACTGACTTTGGTGGGTCCTACTGAAAGTCCCCATAGCCTTCTCTAATCTTGAATAATTTAAATCATTTTGTGTCATCTACAACTGTTGCCACTTCACTGTGCAGATCACTGATACATATATTATTTATTTCCATTTATGAAAGTATACAAAAATGTTAAACAACCAAAGGCCCTGATATGAAACCTTGGGTCGTGCAACTATCAACCTTTCACATGTTCAGAATTAACCATTTATTTCTCTTCTTTGTTTTCAGTCTCTTAAGCAGCTACAGATCAATGACTGAATTTCTCATATCATTATGTGATTATTTAGTTTCCTGGACAGCGTCTTCCAGGAAGCTTTTTGAAAGTCCACCTATCCTATGGGCTCTCATTCTCTTTCACACACTATTCTGCTGACATGTCTAAACCATTCTAATCTCTCAATATTCTATCATTTTTATCTGTGTGTTTTATCATTCTATTATTAATTATAGTTTCAACCAGTATAATTAGTACTGAAATAAGGCTTACCGGTCTAATTCCCAGGCACATTCCTAATGCTTTAAAAAAAAAAGACAGTAGGAACACTTGCTACCCTCTTGATAGCCACCAATTTTGGTAAGATATTGCATACTTTTGTTAGCTCAGTTACTTCTTTCTTAAATTTCTTTCAGAACTCTCAACATATGCCATCCAGTCCTGGTGACTTATTGCTCTTACTTGGGCAATTTGTTCCAATACTCCTTCTTTTGACACCTCAGTCTCTGACTGTATCTGACCTTTTTTAACCTCAAAAGAATAGGTGTGTCTCCAGCATCCTCTGTGGTGAAGATTGCTATAAAAATTGCCTTCTATGACAAGGTAACTGTCTCTGTGGACATGGGGAAGGTGGTGGATATGATATACCTTGAATTTAGCAAAGCTTTTGATACGGTCTCCCACAGAATTCTTGCCAGCAAGTTAAGGAAGTATGAACTGGATGAATGGACTGTCAAGTGGATAGCAAGCTGGCTAGATTGTTGAGCTCAATGGGTAGTAATCAATGGCTTGATGTATGGTTGGCAGTCGGTATCAAGCGGAGCGCCCCAAGGATTGATTCTAAGGCTGGTTTTGTTCAACATCTTTATTAATTACCTGGATGAGGGCATGGATTGCACACTCAGCAAGTTCACAGATGACAATAAGATAGCTGGAGAGATAGATATATTGGAGGGTAGGGATGGGGTCTAGAGTGACCTAGACAAACTGGAGGATTGGGCCAAAAGAAATCTAATGAGGTTCAACAAGGAAAAGTGCAGAGTCTAGCACGTCGGACAAAAGAATCCGAAGCATTGTTACAGGCTGGAGACTGACTGGTGAAGCAGCAGTCTGTCAGAAAAGGACCTGGGGATTACAGTGGATAAGAAGCTGGATATGAATCAACAGTGTGTCCTTGTATCCAAGAATGCTAATGGCATATTAGGGTACTTTAGGAGAAGCATTGCCAGCAGATCTAGAGAAGTGATTATTCCCTTTTATCTGGCACTGGTGAGGCCACATCTGGAATATTGTGTCCAAATCTGTGCCCCACCCCCATTACAGAAAGGATGTGGACACACTAGAGAAAGTCCAGAGGAGGGCAATAAAAATTATTAGTATGCTGGAGCGCATGACTTATAAGGAGAGGTTGAGGGATTTGGGCTTTTTTAGTTATAGAAAAGAAGAGTAAGGGGATTTGATGGCAGCCTTTAACTACCTGAAAGGGAGGGGTTCCAAAGAGGAAGGAGAGAGGCTGTTCTCAGTGGTGACAGATGGCAGAACAAGGAGCAATGGTCTCAAGTTGCAGTGGGGGAGGTGTAGGTTGGATAGTAGGAAAAGCTATTTCACTAGGAGGGAGGTGAAGTACTGGAATGGGATACCTAGAAAGGTAGAATCTCCATCCCTAGATGTTTTTAAGTCCTGGCTTGACAAAGTCCTCGCTGGGATGATTTAGTTAGTGTTGGTCCTGCTTTGGGCAGGGGCTTAGACTCGATGACCTCCAGAGGTATCTTCCAACCCAATGATTCTATGAAAAAGCAATGGTTCTTTCCTTCAATGGTTCTTAATAACTCTTTACTTCTTAAGATTCTAGCATATCTGCCAATTCTTTTGTAGCATTAGAGATTCTGATATATTTAAAGCATGTTTTCCTCTTTGTATACATATATTTGGTCTCTAAATTCCCATTTGCCATCCTACAATTTATCTTCCAGTTTATGATCTTCTTATTTACTTCAGTTGGGTGCGATTTCCATTTTAATTTCCTTAATTTTGACTTTGGGGATTTTTTGGACAGTTTCACCATTTTTTTACTCCTTGGACAATGTTGTTTTGTGTGAACTGTTACTCCTTGTGGCTCAAAGCCAGCCCACTTATCAAAAACTGTTACAGGCAGTTATCGTTCACTGGCCTAAGTAAAATGTGTTGATGGTCTCAGTTCTGTTCCTCACAGTTCCCTAGCTACATAACATATGACAAAAAAAGAACAGACAACCTTGTTGATAGTCTCAGCAAAGAGACTGTGTGCCTGGAGAATGAGCAACCTTCCCATCCTTTGAAAGGTTGAACTCCAGTGTGGCACTGTAAATAATCCTGACATGCTACTGCTGAGGTATACCTGTTTTGTGAATAAGCAGAGGTCTTCAGCCTCTCAGACTTTCAACTTCTTCTCTTCATTATGGTGAATTGTGTGAGGTGGGCCTATTCTTTGTGAACTGGACTGCAAGTGACAAGCTTTTCATACCTCACTACCATTCTGTCAACATTTATTTCAGACCATCTGAATCTTCCTGATTTTATAGAACCAAATTCATGACCTAAATTTGGCTGCAGTGCAGCAGTCTGCCAAAAAATGGGCCATCCAGGCTCTGTAAGCATGGACGATACGTTGGCACAACAAACCAGTTCTACTAGTCAAATACAGAGGGAGGCATTGGAATTACAATTCATCCACAAATTCAGTTCTCACTCTGATCATCATCTCCTCAATCGAGACAATGGATGGGTGGGACATTACCAACCTAACATTCAATGAAGGTGCCAACAGCTGTCTGTGTGGATTCTTGTGTTAGTTCCCTTTGATCCTTATCTGCTTCCTTTTAACTATCCAATCTTCAGGTGCTTATAGGTACCAGCTCTGACTACTTGTTTTTCCCTTTGATATTTTCATTCCCTCTGCTCCTTGTTTCCTGCCTCCTTCTCTTTTTCCTTCCCTCCCCTCCCCCCTCGCTCCTCCCCTATTTATTTTGGGTCTGCACATCCTAAACTCATAACTCTGGTCATCTGAAGAAGTGGGCTGTGCCCACGAAAGCTCATGATAGCATCTACATGTTTTGTTAGTCTATAAAGTGCTACCAGACCTTTTGTTGTTTTTTATGTTTATCTCGTACAGACTAACTTGGCTACCCCCTGAAACTTTGGTGCAGTCCATTTCACAAAGAACAGGGATACCACTCCACATCACAACTGAAAGCTTCTTTGACTGATCAACAGTGTTCCTTGCTGCAAACCTCATTCCATTTGAGCACTAAATGATAACACTGAGGAATGAATGATCAAGTAGAAAACCTTTTAATTGTCTCAGCTCTATATAGGGTTGGGTTTCTCCTCAGCTCATTAACAGCCAGGCCAGTAAGTGGACCATACCACTTAGCAGCCACTTCCTGACTGATAGCTCCAAAGTCAAGTTAATAGATAGATGGAAGCAAAAGACAGGCCCATTAAACCAATGATTTTCACCCTCCCAAAGAAGTTCAGAATCAGGAGGACTCACTTACTCTCTGTCCATAGCAGACAGGTGATAGAAAGACTAGAATCTAGGCAGGGCAGTTCAAGTGTGGACAGCTCTTCTATATCCATATTTCCATAAGCAGCTCTGCACCAGCAAGGGATCCTGTCACCACCCCTTGTACACCGGGCCTCGCCATGCTTAGGAGAACTTGGTTTTATGCACTTTTACTTTCTGTTATTTTGCCTCCCTTATCACTGCATAGACAAGGCTGAGGACTTGGCCCATATTGAGGAAATGTTAATCTGCCTCCACATCACGTGATTGTCTTATATGTCTACTTTAATTTTTTTTATATGACGCAAAGTCTATGATCAAGTTGCAGAGAGAAATGGCTACTTTAAGACATTACAGTTGGCCTAACCTCTTTAATAAACCTAATTTATTATGTGAGATAACAGAGTGGTCTATGATTGACTACACCACATTATTGTGGAGGCTGGTCATTTGGGTGAATCATACTGCTAAAAGAAAACATGTTACATGATCATCCTAAGTAATCAGATATACTGCTTAGAGAGCAGTTTTCTCCATTGTTTTTATGAAAGCACAGAATAGCTGAGAGGACTAGTTATCTCAGCTGTAAATATCTGAGTTACAGAAGCACAGCTGGAAAGTCATAGCTCCCTACCCTTGCACAGTCTCTCCCATAGCTATAGCAGCATGCCATTATTGAGGGCTAAAGATGAAAAAGTTTTGCAACTTGCTCCTACCATGCTTAAAATGGAGTGTTTTATCATCTTTTAGCAATTCTGATATGTTTTTGTCTGCATGTAGTTAAAGCAAGTAGTACTTTTTCATAGTATCCTCAATAAATAAAATCAAATATGTTTTAATAAAGGTGAATAAACACACTATGATTACCGAATGCACAGAAATTAGCTAATTCTGATTCAAAGTAGCTGAATGAAAGAAAACTGCATTTTTAAAGCAGGCAGCATTGCAGTTTTCTCATGCATGTGGGCATCAGAAAGTAATTCTTCTCCTTGTGATAACATGATGCACAACTGACCAGGCACAAGTCTGAATGATTTACATCTCCCTGTGATGCATTAGGAATAAGATATTGCTTTACATTATATGGATTTGTTTTCTGTTCTGCTATACAAGCTCCTATCTTCTACACTTCTATACTACACTAACATGCGTAAAGGGCAGTTAGCTCATTTGGATGTAATATTTTAAAAGAAGCATCAGACACCTTTTGAAATGTGCTCTGATCTCTTAAGCAGACTACTAATTGGGAGGTTGGAAGCAAACCATTAAGTCTTTGGGAAGGAAGATAAGTGTTTTGCTTGCATTTACCCTTCTGAAAACAGTGCCAGAGAGCTATAAAAGGAAAGGGACAATGAGGTACTACTGCAATGATTAGTCACACAAATGAAAAATATTTAGAAATGGTAATAAAAATTATTTCATTTACTTGCATTCACATATGCAATAGAGTATTATTTAATTCCACGCTGAACCTTTACACCAGTACTTCACAGCACCAGCTGTTACGCCAACTTGTTTCCTGTAAGAAGGTATGAAAATAGATGCACACAATTGACATGGAGCAGAAGGAAGCTTTGGTATTAGTACATGCGTGCATTCCCCATATTTTTATCTAAATATAGAAGTCTTCTGGGACTTTTGGAAATGGTAAGAGAAGAATCAGTTCCTGAAAATATGTTGTGACCCTCAATTGAAATAGAATACCAACTACATTTGCAACATTGGATCTGCTAAATAGAATGCTTTAAATCAGCGTTTCTTAAACTGTGTCCCAGAGTACACTGGTGTGCTGCGAGGCAGTTGGAGGTGTACCGCGGAGAACAACAGAGTTCAAAATGGCTGCACTTAAAGGGACAGGCAACCTTTATTTTTGCTCAATATCTTTCCCCCCAACCTTTTTTTTTTTCCTCAACAAAAAATCCTTGGTGTTCCTCATAAAAAAAAATTATTGTCTGCTATTCCTGTCTTAAAAAGTTTAAGAAACACTGCTTTAAATGCTTCAAAGGGATTCCTATGAAATCCTGTAATTCTTTGGATGAAGAAATCACCTCATCCCAGCCTATGGTGGTTTGGCCTACAGCCTCTTCATTATAAAAGTAGACAAGTACACTCCTGTCAGATTCACAGTCAGGGCTGTCTGCAGCATACAATGCTTAGTGGAAGGAGTCCATGCAGTGCAGGATGTTTGTTGAGTAGCTCAGCAGCAAACTGAACCTCATGGTCAGAGCCTGCTGGTGTGCATGGCCCACTGTACAGAGAGACAGATGGAGGAGATGAGCTGGGGACGGCAGCCAGCGCAGAAATGTTGTGGGGAAGGTGGCTTGTTAATAACACTTTTGCTTCAAGCAACTACTTGTCAGCAGTCGACATTTCAGGATCATAGAGTTGTAGGTTCCTAAAAATGGCTGCAGTGCTGATGGAACTGTTAGCTTTCCTTGCTGAGTTTTAATAAAGACGTGAGAGCTAAGGCTTGCTGAGTGACTCTGGCTCTTTGTATGCACAGCAGAGTGGCTTGTTTAGTGGAATTTCACACCCTTTCAGGTTTGAGAATGTAAGATGCTTTGGAAAGATGCAAAATATTTCACAGTAGGATTCTACAGCTTGTCAGCCAAACAAGAGAAATGCAGCAATAGCGACCATGTGGTTTCACAGATAAAAGTTTCCAATTTCTAACATGATGGTACGCTACATTTCAAACCCTTACTGTTAACAAACAAACAAAGAGAGTCCTGTTAATAACTTGTCTCCATTTGATTACAAATAGTGCATAAATGGAAATCATAAAAAGTATGTTCTTATTAAGCAGCACAGAAGAACCAGAATTATATATATATAGAGAGAGAGAAGCATAAGGTGGGGTAAATATCTCTAGTTCATTTTCACACTACTAGTGAATAATCATGAGTGTTACACAAATTACAAACTTCTCATCTGGCAGTGGTAATCTTTAATAACCTTTTCCAAGGGAGTGATGGCTTAAAAAGACACTATCAAGTTATTTTCATTAAAGGCAGTTTTATTCACTGTTTTCACAATAGCACTTTTGCAGCTTGGCACTAAAATATGTTTCCTTTGTGGGAAGGAATCTTCTTCCTCTAGAGAGAATCTCTCAACCGATTGTTCCTGCGGGGATATTGACAATGATTGCTCTTCTGACACTTAATTTAACCTCCTCCCCCCCCCCCCAACCTTCACGACCACCACCACTATAAATGACATTAACACACTTGTTCAAAAAAATATAAATGCATACAAAATATTTCACAGACTTTTTAAGCAGCCAAAAGAGATAAAGTAAGATTAAAATGTGATGACTCATGGAGTAATTAGAGGAAACAATACGAAGCGTAATACAAACAAATGTGTTGCTGCAGCAGTCCTCTTGAGATGTTACTGATTGCACTCTTTTATTACTCAGTGTGGCTGGGATCTGTAAGCAATTAATTTTTGGTTTTTGAAAAATAAAATGAAAATGTACCTGCTTCATTTAAATCAATGCTCTGGGGTGAGGCTCTGGATGAGGGGTTCAGGATGCAGGCTGCCCCAAGGAGAGAGGACTACTCCAGCTCTCTTTCATCACAGCATCTCTCCATGGATGTATATGCCCCCAGGGTAGGGTAGTTCCAGATTCATCTAGCCCCTATGCTCCCCAGCCAGAGTAAGCAATGCAGCAAACTGTGCACTTTTCCCTCGTTCCCTGATGAAGGGGAACAGCCAGTAACATCCTTGTATGAATCGGGGGGGAAGTTTTGCCCCACCCCTCACCCTCCTTAAAAGACACCTGAGGAGTGGGCAGCTCAGGGTTGGGGCAGTTCCAGGGAAACACTCCCAGCTAGCCCCTTTCAGCTGCCTAGTGATGCTGTCTCTTTTCTGTTTGGTTTTATGAGAAGCAATCCCATTGCAGGCACATCCCCTTTTCCTGGCACAACCCAAACCTTGACCTTGATTTAAGTCAGTGTTTCTCAAAGTAGTCCACGGACCCGCTCTGAGAAAGCTGCTACCGGGTTGCTCAGGTTTGTTCACTTACTGGCTCCGCAGCCACGGAGCCTTGCGGCTCCCATTGGCTTAGGGTCTCCATTTGCAGCCAAAGGAAGCTGCAGGAAGTAGCGGCCCAGGTCATCCTGCAAATGGTGTACTGCAGCCAATGAGAGCCATGAGACTCCGTGGTTGCACAGCTGGTAAGTAAACAAACTGGAGTGGCCCGGTAGCAGTTTGGCCCATGGACCACTTTGAAAAACACTGCTTTAAGTTACAATATGAGGAAGCTGTATACTGAATTTGGTGGTCTAAGCTCTTACTGTTTAGGAGGATTTCTTGAACAAACAGACAAATACACAAACAGAGAGACAAACTCTCTCAAATATACAGCAGTTTAGCTTAGTGTTATACACAAATTCCTGTTGTGCCTAGTAAGCTATCCTGCTGCTAATCTGCTCAGGTTAAAGGTGTAGCATCTTGCACTACATCTCCCAATGGTGCTCATGGTAGGGTCACTCTTCTGTGTTCAAACAAGCCTTTGGCTCCCTGAGAGTGCAATGCTGAGTAGTTGGTTAAGACACATATCCCAGGTCTGATGAACACTACACCTCACTAGTCCACCAGGAATTTGGGTTCTCCCAAAAGAAAATTAAAGTTTTTGGGAGCCCTAAAGAAAGGAAACCCCAAGGAAAGGTTTGTTAATTTTCTTCCCACTGAGCCTATAAGGCCCAGAAAGTCCAGGGTTTGTGTAGCTTTTCCACAAGAAAACCATAATTTTTCTATAGTGACAAATTTGGATATAAACACCAGGTCCTGATCTTCAAGGGCTTTTCACTGAATAGCCTAAAGGGCATGGCCAGAAGGGAAGAGGAATGTCTGAATCTCCCATTGGCTTTGTAATTCTCAGCTGCTGTGATGGTCCCTGGAGGCTGTTGATAGAACAGCCTGAAGGCAGACCAAACAAAAAGCGTAGAATTAGGGGAATGAAAAAGTCATGTATAGCCATCTTTGCTCACAGACCCCCAACCTGATATATGCAGTGTGTGCTCATCAGCCACAGCAAAGGATCAAGGCCCATATGCTTTTTGCTTGTCATCTGGCTATTTTTTAATACAGTTCTCCCTGTATGTCTGAGGCTGTAGCACTAAACAAAGTGTAAAATAGTTTGCAAGAGGGAAAATCCTGCCAACTTTTAAACCAGAAGTGAAACAAAATAAGACAGGATGAAAAGCCCAAAACAATGAAATAAAGGTTTCCACTGATAGCACATTCACAGAGCTATTTAACAGCAAACATTAGAATTGCCATAAGGAATATTCTCAGCTCTATTTAATAAATAATTTGTTATTATACAGGTATAGCTAGATATACAGTTAGTGTTCAAGAGCTGTCTTGTGACAGATGGCATCTGTTTTATGGATGGGATGTAATATTATTTGTTGGGCCTGGATTTGTTTTATTGTGCGATTACAGACTCTATAGGATTTGTGCAGGATTTTATTGTCCTTATGCTTTAATAGACTGGATTTTTTTTACTGTGAGATTATTTATTAGTTATTGGTTTACAGATCTGGAATGGCATTGCTATTTTTGTTTATTTGGCATCATTGACAAAAAATGATGAGCACAGTCAAGTAGGAACGCAAGGTTCTAGTCCCAAGAAACTTACATTTTAAGAACCTAATCATGTGTAGTGCCAAGCAACAAAGATTATAAAATGTTTAGAAAAACCAATTTATGTGGAAAGGTTGGAAACAAGGGAGCATGTTTAAGCTTGGGAAAAGGGAATTGATGGGGTAACTCTGAGAACAGAAGCTGCTGTCTCTGTCCAGTGAAGGTTTTTCAAGAAATAATTGGCTTAATCTGCAGCAAGGGAGATTTGAATTAGATATTAGGAAAAAATTTCTAACTATAAGGGTCATTAAAGTTCCAAGGAAGTTTATGGAATCCTCTTCAATGGAGGTTTCTAAGAATAGATCGCACAAACATGTGTTAAGGATGGTCCACATTTATTTGGTCCTGCCTTAGTGCAGGACCCTTCAGATCCATTTTAGCTCTGCAGTTCTATGAGTCTATTATTATATTGTTGTAACCCTAAGTACTCCTGTATTCACATCTTCACACCACTGCACTGATAATTGTACAAAAGATGTCTTGTGACATAACATATGAAAGATAACAACAAAATGGTTATTCATATAATTATAAAATTCATGTGTTAACTTTGTATGTTATAAAAAGCTTCAGAGGGGTAGCCGAGTTAGTCTGTAACAGGAAAAACAAAAAAAAAACAAAAAAAATAGACTAGTAGCACCTTAAAGACTAACAAAACATGTAGATGGTATCATGAGCTTCCATGAGTGCAACCCACTTCATCAGATGAAGAATGTTCCTTTTCCTGATCATGAAGGACAGAGAATTAACATGGCTTCTGCAACACAAAGAAACACAGGAGACTGAAGGCCTTCATGACTTGTAAGACAACAATATCCCTCTGAGGATATAAGGCACAGAGAGACACTCCATCTTTACTGTCCACCTTAGGAAACAAAGAAGCCAAGCAATCTGATATCTGTGATGGGTCTTGGCCAGGTTGGAGAATAAAAAGATGGAAAGAGACCTGGGGAGAGGATGAAATAAACCATTTTGGACTAAGACTGTACCTTGCTAGATTAAGTTATAGATTTTTAGATTTGTGTTTTCACTTTTATTTGCTTATCACCATTTCTACTTTTCCTTTTTACTTGGTATTACTTAATCCACACACTTTTGCTACTAAATTTGTTTTACTTTTACTATAAACCACTGCAGTGCTTTGTTTGATAGGAAGGGTGTTTTTACTCTAATGAAATTAATGGAATGTGATGTACTAACTCTGTAACTCAGTAACAAATTTTCTTTGGTGAGAGCACAATGGTAGGGGTTGTGTATTGCAGAGAAACAGCTCTGAGGAGATGAAGGGCAGAAATTCAGAGATTGTCATTAGGTGAAGGTTGGGCAAGGAGATCTTTGAGGAATTTGTTGGTGAGGGAGACAGGCTAGTGTGTCAGGGATAGGAATGTAGGCAAGTAGTAGACTACCCAATAAACCTAAGCTTATTGGGTTGCCGAGTCGACTACTTGACTACTTGCCTCCCCCCCATCATACCCACTGGCTGCCTCTGCAGCAAGGGGGAGGAACAGGAGCCGGTGCTGGGGGGAACCAGCTTAAAAGCTGGTTTCCCCCAGCACCATCTCCGCAGTGCCGCCTGCCCACCCACCGTGCCACTGCCTCTATCAGAGGCGGCAGGGGAGGACTGGGGGGGGTAGGGGAGGCTGCTCTGGCAGCAGCCCCTGTTCACAGTGACTGAGGCTGACTGCAGACAGGTGATGCTGGACCTGGTGTGAGCCAGAACTGAGCAAGCCCAGCTCAGTCGCAGCTCACGCTGGTCCAGGACCACTGTGGCTCTGCATTTTAAATATAGTAAGAGCTACCCAGCTCTTACTACATTTAAAATGCAGAGCTACAGCAGTCCTGGCTCTGTCCTGGCTCTTACCAGTCCGGGACCTATCCTTACTGTGCCTCTTCAATTTAAATGTAGGAGGAGTAGGGCTGCCTGCATGCCCGGCTCCTACTACATTTACACCACAAAGTCACAGCAGGGGTAGCTCCTGGATCTGCTCGAGCCAGAACAGAGCGCCTTCCCTTATCAACCATTCATGTAGTTGATATAAATTGTATCGACTACACGATTAGTTAATTGCCCACCTCTTACCATCCTTTGTCAGGGAGCAGAGAGATGGTCTAAACACCAGAAAAATTCACTCTTGCTGAGGCAGAGGGGTAACACAGTGCTTCACAGCTCAGGGTATCCCCAGCAGAGTGTGTTACAAACTTCATTTCCATATTCCCATACTTCTGTTGTGACTCCAGATCTCTGTACTGTTGCTGAGGTGGTGTTCTTTTCTATTTAGATACCTACCTCTTCCTATTATTATTATAGCAGCACTTCATTCACATCATTCTCTCAGGGTTGCAATAAATTATGCTGGATTGCTGATTAAATGAAGATTACTTTTAAATATTACAAAGAAGCCTTTAACCACATTTTAGCTGCCACAGATTTAAAAAAAACCCTACCTATTTCAATGTACTCCATTTATTGGTTTATGGCTCAAAAGTCCTACAGGAAGTGTCACACAGCCCCATGGTGCCTGAGTGCATTTTGCATTAGGAGCTTTGATTGAGTTGAAATATATATAAAAATCATATACAGGCAGATGGCTCTCTCCTGACAACGTATCTGAGAAGTCTCAAGAGCATAAGGTTAGTACTTATCAACTTATGCTCACAAAATGAATTCAAGAGCCATATACAAGGAGCCCAATCCTTCAAAACCTCTCCTGCCAGTTGTCTCACTGAAGTCAAGGTGATTTCTCGCAGGATTAAGGGCTGTTCACATGAGTAATGGTTGCATAGTTTGACCCATAACTTTTTTCAATTTTCAGTGGTATTACGGTTCAGTTCAAATCCGTTCAATATTGCAAACTATTCTGCAACATGAAAAGGACTAGTTATCTTAGCAAATGCCTTTGATTTGCATTTGAAGGAATAACTCTAGCCCATCTTCTTGAAATTCTATATTTATAGAAACAGACACTTCATGAATATTGAATATTCCTATTACTTCCCTATTTTCTGGTTTCTATACATTTGTAATTATCACTAGAACTATTCATGAAAATTTTAAAGTGGATAAATCACAAAATCAATGTTGTTTATTCTTTAAATTAAAAAAAAACCTCATTCATTTTTGGATTCTATTCCTTTATAAATCAAATAGGAGGGAGAACGTGATAGACAGATTGTGATTCCCTGAAATTGGGTGGCTGAGAATTGGTAATGGGATGAAGGACATTTGGGTGTCCCTAAAAATGAATCTAGTGCCCTATTTGTTAGCTGATGAGTGAACATTTTTTGAATTCTCACTGTTGCCCTCCCCCCAGCCCCCCATCCAGCATTGGGAAGTCATAGATTTGTGAAGGATAGATGCTGAAGTTTAAAAACAAATGAGGAGAAAAAAGTGGTCAAAGGAATACACTTGTGCCTTGAGCCTTAGCTCAATTCACTTTGTGTACGATATAGCTTGACATATATATATATATATATATATATATACAGGGCTCAACAAATCAGTGAATCTACTCACCCTTGGCGAGTAGATTTCAGCCAGTCACCCCATTCACTGGCGGCGTGCGCATGCGCAATGCGGGTTTTGTGCAAGTGCAGTGCGGGACTGGCGAGTAGATTTTGCCACGGTTAGTCAAGCCCTGTATATATAAATAAATAAATAAATATAATGATTTGAGGTACTACAGTTTAAAAAACCCAGAAAGATAGCAATAAATGTGTGATGTTAAGCTGTTTTAAAATTATATATGTTATATGGATCCCTTAAAAATACTGAGAAGGGGCAGAATCTATTTCCAAAGGACAGATTCCATAGAAAGCAGATAAATGGCCAAAGCTGTCTAAGATGTTTCTAGGATTGGGGATCGAGTACAGCTCCTCCCCCGCAACTTTTAGCCCTAACTCAAATTGGTAATGACTATAAATGGACAAAGAAATCATCACTGAACTTCACAATTTTTTCTGGTTTTAAAACTTCCAGGGAAGGAATTGGTTTTCATAAATGTCTTTATTCTTCAGAATTATTTAACAAAGTTGCAACTAAATAAATACCTCCTTAGAGGGAGGGTATAATCAGGTTACTGGAGTCTTTTAGGAGATATTTTGACTCTCTCAGAGGGTGAAAGCAATTTGTGGAATAGGCTGAGCTAGGATTAAGTCATTTAGTAGGACATTTAAAAACTTGCATCAAGGCCACTTGCCTCAGACCTTGATAAAATTAGGTTATTGTAATATTATTTCCTGATGTCAAATTTAAAATACATTTCTCTTATATTTATGCAAAGGAATCACTTGCGGTGAGCACATGGATATCCCAAGAGCATAATGAAGGAGAGAGATGCCATAACTGCTGCTGTTAAGGGGAAGAGATTCTCTTTGTGGGGTGGCCCTCATTGCCAAAGTGCCTATCAGCAATTCAGCTTACCAGTTTCTTTTTACTATTACATATTTGTATCACAGAGGTGTCTAGAAGTCATAACTGGGGTCAGGCCTTCATTGTGCCTTTCACAGAGGTTGCAGAGATGAGTGGGTCCTTCTCCTAGTAGGCCTGCACTAGTCATGTCCTACTTCCACTGGCTTCCTTCGGCTTCTTTCCTCCTCTGTTCTCTATTTCTGCTAGGGTGTGTCTAGACTACATGGCTCTGTCGACGGAGCCATGTAGATTAGTTTACTCGAGAAAGGGAAATGAAGTGGCGATTTAAATAATCGCCGCTTCATTTAAATCAAAATGGCCGCTGCGCTGTGCCGATCAGCTGTTTGTCGGCACAGTGCGGCAGTCTAGACGGAGATCTGCCGACCCCAGAACCCTTTGTTGGCAGATCCTTTATGCCTCATGAAACAAGGCTTACAGGATCTGCCGACAAAGGGTTCTGGGATCGGCAGATCCCCATCTAGACTGCTGCGCTGTGCCGATAAACAGCTGATCGGCACAGCGCGGTGGCCATTTTGATTTAAATGAAGCTGCATTTATTTAAATCACCACTTAATTTCCCTTTCTTGAGTAAACTAATCTACATGGCTCTGTTGACGGAGACATGTAGTCTAGACATACCCCTAGCGATGTCCACCCATGAAGACCATCCTTTAGGATGGCTTCTATACTACTCCCACTTTTCTTTAAAATGGATTTTGATTTGTCACAAAAGCAAAACAAAAATCAAAACAGTAAAAAGGCATTCACCGTGAACCTTGTATTTCTATTTTAAGAACAATTATATGTATGAAATTTTGCCCACATATAAAACTAATACAAAAGGGATTCCAATATAGTAAATTTAGGGACAGATTTTCCACGAAACGTGGCAGAGAAGCCTGACATTCAAGAAGCCAGTTATAGCTCCCTGGTTATGTGCCACGTGCTGGCTCCAGCATATTATACCTTTATGCCAATCACTCCTGCTCCTTACCTCCCACTCCCCGGATAGGTGGTGTACTGCAAGCATGATGGAGAGACATAAGCTCCTGCATTCATGAGCCAGTGGAATCATTGAGGGTCATTACTGTTGGTGCAAATTAGTGCAGCGCTGAGGTGGCTTTAAGGCACATTTTGCCACCTCTTCTTCCAATCCCTTAGGATGGTGCTTTGCAGGGCATAGTTCAGCTTGACCAAAGGTTCTGGACCAGTCAGTTTACAGGGGCAGTATTTGGCTTTATAGGGTTAAACACTGTTACAGCAAGAACAGCAAACCACAAACAAAGAAATTCAGAGTCAGAGACAATGGAATTCTGCCCTCTCACCCATCCATTGTGTCTAGGCATTACTACAAAGATGTTATCATATTTTAAAAATCACCGTTGGGTGGAAACCAGCACAATAAGAAAATTCAGACAATTGTACTAAGACTGGACTGTCAGTTTCCTCCTTTGTTTCATTTGTCTCATTATTAAGGTATAGTTTTTCCTCTGTGAATAATAAACACTTTTAGCTTGAATTAATTCAAATATTTCTCCCAAATCTTGCTCGGCAAAATAATAGAGATATTTTAAACTATCTTCTCTTGCCCATTAATGTTGTGTATATAAATAAGCCAGGTTATCTTTTCCTTGTGAGAAATGTTTAATCTAACCGGCGCTTGCCTAGTAGTTCAGTCCTCCACCACTCTAAATTAGGACACTTTATCTTAAGGCTTCATAATCTTACGAGACTATAATTGGAAAGTTTATAAAAAAAAATCCTGCTTTGTAAGCTTGGCAGCTGAGATAGAAAGAGGGAGTGAGAAGGGCTACAGCAGAATTACACCATCACTGCTAGCCTGACTCCGCTTGACAGAGCCGTTTAATATTTTGACAAGACAAAATATAAAGCAGCATTTTATTCTGTAGAGACTTCACTAGACACAAGCATGGAAGTGCTTGTGATCAATAAAGTTTGCGGTGTAGAGTGATTTATTTACAGCAGGGTATTATGTAGAGAAAAAGCTGTGATATTTCCACAGGCTTTGACGGCATAATGGGCCCCTCTCAATCCTTACATGGAAGGGTTAGATTGTCATGGTTGCTCAGGCAGTATTCAAAACGTTATCTGATCAGCCTTAAAGACTTCAGAACGAGACAGATGATTAGTTACCCTAAACGATCCTCATCATGCAGAAATTGATGATTTAATATAGTCAATGACAGACGATTCCATTTGTACTAGATAAAGTGTCTGCGGTTTGTATCAATCATAATAGAGTTATTATTGAGCATAAAAGAAAAGCATGTTTAATATCATTAATTCCAGATATGTCGCTTTCCACATCTGGCATTCATCCATAGAGCAGAACCACTCCAGGCTATCAGTCCTGCCTGTGTGCTGGTGACTCCAGTGTTTTTTGTAATTTCAAAATGTTTTTCAGCACCTCCAGCTAGGTGCAATAACAGTTTACAGATTACCTATGTCATCACATTTTGACAAACTTCTCAATCTGATGTGACCTTCATCTTTAGCCATCTGCTTGCCTTTGTTTCTGATTTTTTATATTTTATATTAAATATATATATAAACCTCCACAGCTTAAAGCTGTAGTGGTTTGTTCCCTATCCTTTGAGGTCAACATTTCACCTGTGTAAATCCAAAAACATAGACTGCAATGTAAAGCCAGTAACCTGGGTTCAAGACCCAGGGCAGCTGACCTTGGGTGACCTCCTAGTTGTATTTTTTCATCACTTTCATCAAATGCATTCTGATTGTTTAAGGTTTACAGTGATCCACACACACACACACACACACACACACACAAGAAAATAAAAGAAGAATCAGAAAAGAAAGTCTAACCTGGCCTTCGACCATGAGCGCCTCATACAGAAACCACCCTTTATGGAGCATCTGAAAAATGCTGAGCACATTGTGGGTGCATCCATAAACCATTATTAAATAATAATAATTGAACACACAGAAAACATCCCGAAGATATAAAAGCAGCTTATTATACAAGCCAGGGAAGCCGCATGAAAAAGAGAGAAACAAAAGGTGCATGCTGTTAAATTCTGAGAACAAGCATTTAGGCTGCATCAAGGTCTCTTCCCCTGTCCCTCCTCCCCCACCATCCCTCTTTTTCTGATTCCAGCTAAAACTTAAAACAAGGATGAAGCCATTTAGACAAAATATCCTTCCATAGGATTTTATTTCTTTCCTCTTGTTTAGAAGGATGATTGAGTGTTTTTAAGTGCTAAACGTTCTAAAGAGAAATTTAGGGGGGGGTTTAAAGAGAGCGTTTGTCTCCAAACAGCAAGGCCAGCACATAAGAAAAAAAGAATCCAGGCATCTTTCGATATGTAATTGTAGAGGGCTCTTCCTTTTTCTGTTATGTGTACTGGTGTTTTAGACTGGTGAGGAGAAAATTCCAAATGAGGTGGCTGCCTGCCTGTTCAAACAGCAGGAAGTTTACTGATGCTGGGAGCTTTATTCATTTTGTGTTTTATTTTGGAGGGAGGAGTAAAGAAGGCTAATAACATTTCAGGAGCAAAGAACAAGTTAGCCCCTTGCACGTCAGGCTCTGCTATCAACTGAGCATTGCAACACCTCCTATATTGTGGGGGTATGGTTTAAAGCTCAAGACCACTATCACTTCCTTCTTCCCTACAGTCACTCCTCCAATGGTAAGAACAAAAAAAATCATCAGAGTAACTGCTACTGTATGTACAAATGACTTAACTATGCCTGTGTTTATTGGAACAAGAGGGTTATTTACAATTGTGTATGTCCTAGATGGTGCTGTGAAAAATGTTTTGGTTTTGCTTCATGGTTTTTTCCGCAGCAGAACCAAGACACGTTATGGTTAAACAAAAAAAACAACCCAGGATCAAATTACATCACATTCCAGAAAGATTTCTTCATTTGAGGGAACCATTGTGAAATTTAAACAGCTGGCAGAGCTCAAAGAAATTTGCTTGTCCTTTTATGGTCAAGTTGTGAATGTGCAAATGGTCAATGCAAGGTTTTCATTAATGGAGCAAGGAGGAGCTGGGCAATAGCAGAGTCCCCTAGATGGAAATAGAAAAACGCCAGCAGTGTGAGGCACAGCCAGCACAGCCTGTGGGCCCAGACAAAGTGTTCACCTTGAATCTGATGTCCCTATTTAGTTTTTATTCAGCCTTTACTGAATCCCACTGACTTCAAGTAAAAGTCACAAGCTTTGACCCAGCGCGTAAGCATGGGTTTTAGTCCTTAGTCCACCACCAGCTTAACACGGCCTTGGGCAACCCACCTTATTGCCTTTCTGCCTTGGTATTCCTGCATCTGTTAAATGGGGATAATTATAGTCACCCACTTCTTTAAGTGCTTTGAAATCTATAGATCATAGAATCATAGAACACTAGAACTGGAAGGGACCTCGAGAGGTCATTGAGTCCAGTCCCCTGCCCTCACAGCAGTACCATCTAGACCATCCCTGATAAATGTCTGTCTAACCTGCTCTTAACTATCTCCAGAGATGGAGATTCCACAACCTCCCTAGGCAATTTATTCCAGTGTTTAACCACCCTGACAGTTAGGAAGATTTTCCTAATGTCCAACCTAAACCTCCCTTGCAGCAGTTTAAGCCCATTGCTTCTTGTCCTATCCTCAGAGGCTAAGGAGAACAATTTTTCTCCCTCCTCCTTGTGATACCCTCTTAGATACCTAAAAACTGCTATCATGTCTCCTCTCGATCTTTTCCTTTCCAAACTAAAGGACTCTATAATGTAACAGACTCTATAATGGCAAAATATTAAATTCTTATGGCAACAACATTTACACATAAATGAACATTTTAACATGAAAACAAGTTTTAAAAGGTAACCAATACATGGTGTTATAATACTCTGTGCTGAATACACATTAAGTAGTAAAGTAAAAATTTCATTATTACAATAACTCACGTTCACGAAACAGATACAATTGTCAGAGTGAAGTAGCGAAGAACTGTTTCTTAGTCCTTTAAGACTATTTTTTCTGCAAATATTTGTGGTTAATGGACAACAAGTGCTACCATGTTTCCAATTCATTAAGCTAACTTTACAGCTAACTTACCTGTAATTCCGTATCTTTGCAACTACCATCTCACAGCATTCCCAGCTGAGGCTATACTTTTAGCACAAGACATGGAGACACGCTCCTAGCTTTTTAAGGGATCTAGGAGACATGCTCCTAGTTGTTTTTTCAGGAATCAAAGGGTGTCATACTTGATAATAATCAACCTTCTCCTCATACTTGATAATAATCAACCTCAAGTTCCATTCAGCCAGTTTCTTTTGATGCAAGAAAGGAACCCTCCAAGTACAATTAAAAACTTGGAAAGATATCACATGCAGAGGTACAGTCCAGACTAGTGAATGGTTTTGTCATCACCTGCTCTGCAATACTGAATACCTCACAAGGCTTTACTGCTGTAGCTCCTAATCTGGGCTCCTCATAAACAGCACGCAGGTCACACACTGCAGTGTTTGTGTATAGCTGCAACCTGCCAGCACATTCCAGTCACCCTCTGGCTTTTACCAGACTTGGTTACCACTTGAAGGGTGACCCCAACATGCTCACAGGCCTGGATTTTTCCCAACAATGTGTATTCTTCACTGTCCAGCCCTCTCCTGGATAGTTCAAATATTAGATGTTTGTTGTATAACAACTCCTTTCAGGGGCAACCTTTTGCTACTTTAATCAAAATGATTCCAGAGTTGTGTTTAAACTCAACTGTTTGGAAACACCAATTAAACAATAAAACAAGTTTATTTAACTACTAGGAGATAAAAATCTAAGGCATTAAAGTCAAAATGGCTACAAGTATAAGTGAGAATAAAAGAAATAAAGATAAAAAAAGATAAAAAGACTTAACAAATCAGACTTGGTTCAAGGCCAAATTCTGATCTTATGCTGTGTTAGCCTTCCTTCAACTGGCCTGCCTACCTGAAGTGGGTGGAGTCCAGAAAAGGTGTATGGCCCCTATATAGAAGCTAAGAAATGTATTTTCCTTTTTTCTCCTATTTGAAAGTGGCTGAATCATTATGAAGTAACAACAAATGATGAATAAAGCAAACTTCCTATAAAATGTGTGTGTGTGTGTGTGTGTGTGTGCGCGCGTGCACACACATGTGTGCATGTGTGAGAGACAGAGAGAGAGAGCAAACTAGAAGGAGAGAATATCTGTGGTATTTTTGCCCACTCACTTTTATAGTTCAGTCATTCTTTGAAATGCCCTTTACTGAAGGTTATCCCCAGATAAAGTTCCTTCCTGCTGTGAGAATGGCAACATGGAGTCTCATAGTGGAAAAGGTTCCATGTTGTTTGTTAAAATGAAGCTCGATCTGCTCCTATTCCCCTTTGTCGCCAAAATACACCCACTTGATTGCCAATCAACTTGGATATTCAAGGTTAGAGGTGTCAGCTTGTCCTTTGTCTTTAAGAAACAGGTTTACCCATTCCCCAGACTTGTCACTCATAATTTCAGTTTATGTTCATAATTTTACATGCAATGCTGCTACACGCAGTTCACCATGATATTATTGACCAGCCAGGGATTAGTTTTCAAATGATACCACCCAAGGCATATTTTGTACAAAGATTAGTACAGCAGTGTTTAGGAGTGGATACAGCGTGCATTTACTCACAACAAAACAGATAAAATTTTTTTTTCAATTTTACAACAGTACAAACTGTTTTAAAGGATAGGCAAAACATATCCTATTAAGGTAATATGTTACACAAGAATAGAACATCAAACTCTGGAGAAAGGTTGATATGTGCGTGGAAATCCCTACGAGATGATACCTTCAAAGCAGCAGGTTTATAGGTAAGTAGCTCTCCTTTCCTGAAAAATACCATCTCAACAAGATTTCTACTTTTGAAGATTAAATAGCTCAAGGAAAGGCTAAAAATAAAAAAGAACAGGTATTACAACCAGAAATAGAAGGTATATCAATGCCAAACAATAAGAATGATATGAAATTATTATCACTAAATAAAAAATAAAGGACCTTTTAATTCTGGGTTGTAAAGAAGGACCTTACAAGGATGGACATATGGTTTTGGGAACAATATTAGCAGGAGGATTAGCTCATTAACGTGTAGCTTCTTCCTCACCTTTGTGGGAAATCTGAGTGAGTTTGTAATACCACTTATCTTTGTAAAACTTGGTATAAAGTGGATCAGCTTGAAGCTCACTCATTCTGTGAGCTGAAGTCACCTTCCGTTTAAGAGTCTTGAGCTCATAAGTGGCTCAAAAGGAGCTTTCATCAGCTTTGTTGGGACCACATTAATATACGACAACACAGGAAGCTTTTTAATGGGAGGGTTTCAAAGGTACCAAACCCTGCATGAAGTCTGTGACTTAGGGCAGCATGGACATTAGCCTTCCTTCAGCTGGCCTGCCTACCCAAAGTGGGTGGAGTCCAGAAAAGGTGTATGGCCCCCATAGATATAGAAGCTGAGAAATTTATTTTCCTTTTTTCTCCTATTTGAAAGTGGCTGAATCATTACGAAGTAATAGCAAATGATGAAAAAAGCAAACTTTCTATAAAATAAAATTGAAAGAGTTCACTACAGCTCTCTAGCTTTTCTCCTTCCTCTTCTCTTTCTCTCTCCTGTTGTATCCTTTTTTTTCCTCTTATTAACTCTCCCCACTTATTTATTTATTTTAGTTATTTATAAATTGCCTTTCACTTCATATCCAAGCACTGTCTCCACTTTCTGCATACCTTATTCAGCCCCATGACCCTCGCCCTCTTCCCATTCTACGTCCTCCTATTCGATACTTTGTTCCTATCTTTTGCTCTGTCATCTTGCCCCTGTGCTGTCTTCTGCACAGATGGCAAGTTTTGTGCACCTCTAGAAATGGGGGGTTGAACAAGCCAAGAGTAGCTACAGGAAGCCAGGGTGATGGGTTGGGGGAGATTGAGAAAAGCTGAGGGAAAAGAGGTTGAAGGAAATCAGGGAGACCGAGCAGCTGGAAGGAACCTGAGATAGCCTGATAGAGTGTTCCCAGAGGGAGAGGCTGGCAAAGTGAACTGTGAGGGCTTGTTGTGGGGGTGTTTGGCAAACCCTGCCACAGCCTCCCCTGTTTTGCACCTACTTCCCCATGAGTCTCACTCTGTTTCTAAACTGTACCAGCCTGTTCCATCTCAATACCTGCCTTATGAATCGCTCTTCAAACCATCCCCTAGTCTTCAACCCTTGCCACCCCTCTTGTGGTTCCCCCCTGCAAAGGTCTCCTACGATCCTTCTGCCCCACAGCAAAAGGGACAGAGCTGGAATAAGTAGAAGCCAGGAAAATAATTCAGGTGTCCTAACTCCCACAGTTCCCCTCAATATGCTAGGCCGCAGTCTTTCCTAGGCTTCATTTAACTTATTGGATATGTTATTGGATAACTTATTGGATGTGCAATTCCACGCCAATTCTCAAAAAATTATATTATCAACCATGAAATATTTCTTTTTTTTATACTAGTACACAATGTGTCAATGTACTCTGAACTCTCAGAACTGCAGGTTGAATAAGCAAACATCCACTCATAATTTAAAACCATTCATCAGTCTGGCTCACCAACAATCCATACCATTGCATGCATTTTCCCTAGGTGAACTATTGATCTATAGCAGGTACCTCTGCTTCCATGAATTTGCATCTTAGACACAGAGGGTATGGCTACACTGCAATTAGAGACCCACAGCTGGTCCATGCCGATTGGCTCAGGCTAAGGAGCTGTTTAATTGCAGTGTGGACATTCTGGCTTGAGCTATAGCCCAAGCTTTGGAACCCTCCCATCTCACAGTGGCTACAATGCAATTACGCAGCCCCTTAGCACAAGTCCTGTGAATCTCAGTCTACAATCATGGGCCACCCATGGGGTTTTAACTGCAGTGCAGACAAACCCCTCAAGTGTACAAACAAATCACAAATCAGCTAAAGATAAGCATGAAGATTTAGTTCCACAAGAACTTTGACTCTCACTTTAGTATATGAGATTGCAGGGTAGTTTTGTGGCATTCCAGGGTGATAAATGTGATTATAGGTACAATAACATTAATTTGATCATCTCTACCAGAACAATAGTGATGATGAATAATTCCAAAGTTAGGCCAATAGCTTTTGTGCCTGGTATTTTCATGATGATTTTGCAATGCCGTTGCAAGATGAAATACCCATCTGTGAATATGTGAAAGAAAAAATGGGTTCTATATAAGGAAGTGTTCCATAAATGGTGATAGCATTCATAGTGTTCCTGCTGTGCTAGTGACATCTGGGCAAGAATATTCAGCCAAAACCTCTCTCAGCTGATTGAGGTCAACCAAAACATTTAGCTAATGTCAAAGTTGCTAACTTGTTTGGGTTAAAAAAAATTACTCCAAAAGGGATACATTTTGAATTTTCAATTTGAAACAACATCTGTTCAAAATGTACTTTAACTTGGTTTAAACAAAGTTGAAAAACTCAAACATGAAATGCTTTGTTCAAACCTCAAACAATTTTTTACAACTTTTTCAGTTTACCAAAAACAAGGACAATTTTCATTTTTGGTTTGAATTAAACATCCTCTGCATCATCTGCAACACAAGCATTGTAGCCTTATTCATGGGACCAAGAAAGGGCAAGTGAAGAGAACCAGAAGTGAAGCAGTATAAGCTGTCATTGTCCACACTGAGTGAAACACAAAACTGCAGACAGGTAATGTGATGGTGAAAAGAAAGTTAGAATTTCAAAATTAATTTAATTTTTCTAATTAAAAATATTCCCAGTAGCAGATCCTTGAATGAAATTCTGACCCCACTCACGTCAATAGTAAAACCCTTTAATGGTTTCATTGCAATCTGGCTTTCATTCCTGGTTAACTATGCTGTTGCACAAGTATTAGCATTCAGGGTGGACAATAACATTCTGATCACTGACATGACATCAATTGTTCTAAACACATAAATAGTGAATGTGGACACATATTTAACAGCAAGTTAATATTAATGTGTGTTAATACCACAATTAGTGCCCAGATAAGGACTATGAGAGGCATTCATCCTTGGGAAACGTATAGGCTTTTTCAAGCATATGCAATTCTGGTCACATGACAGAGGTGTCAGGGTACAAGGTCTGGCCATGTGGGACATGTGAAAATAAATGTAAAGAAAAGAGATATATTATATAGGAGTATGTGTGACTGTGTCATCTGGTCATTGTTCACCTTTTGGGTCACTATAAAACAATGTTAAACATAACTGGCCTTGTCTTCAACGAATTCTAACACAAGTGTTAGTTAATGTATCTTCTGGTGATCTTCTGGGAGTGGCTGCCTAAGGTCTCCCGAGCACTTAACCCCTCTCTCTAATCTAGAGGATCATGCTATGATTCCACACCACTGACTGATTATATCAAGGATGAACAAAGCTGGCCCAGCACTTTTTGGTCCAAGGAGAAGCTGGATTCCTTAGCTACCTGGCATTTTGTTGTGAGCAAAATAGCTTGAAAAACAGGCTGCATGCCTGAAATGGAAGCTAATAGATGATGGCTCTGAAACACACCTGAGAGCCAGACTACAGCTATTGCCTAGGCGCCATATTGCCTATCATAGGCCATGTCTTTTTTGTTCTTTGTTCCTTGGTATCCAGAAACAGTGGAATACTGTTACCTTGCAGCACCAATTTTATACAAATTGCTTTCCAAAATGCTTTACTGTAAATACTCATTGTATCAAGTAGTAAATAACAGCAGAGAGAGGAGAAACTGAGGGATAAGCAAGGGGGAAAAGATACATTTTCCTACTTGTAGCCCAGACTTTTTATTATGTTTGCTCTCTTTTGTTCAGACACTAAATCACAAAACTGCCCTTAAATCAAATGTTGTCATGAAAAGAAGGGAATCCTATGTCATTTTAAGCGAGCTGCATTGTTGGCAGATTTTGCCTTCAGATTTATGCATGGCCGCCAGTGATGTTTAAAAGATGATGCTTCCCACCAAGAACAGCACGTGGCTCAAGTTAGTTTTTGTTTGTCCTATATTTAGGCCTTGGCATGTTAAGAATAAAAAAACAGGTTTCCCCCCCCCCGCTTCCTCCCTATTGCATCTCTGAGGCTATGTCTAGACTGCACCCTTTTTTGACAGATTCTGCCGACAAAGCCTCTGTCGAAAAAGAGCGTCTAGACTACGATCAGTATTGTCGAAAAAGCAAGCCACTTTTTCGAAAGATGCTGTCTTTCGAAAAGAGCAGTTTCCATGCAATAGCGCCTTTTTTCGAAAGAGTACTTTCAAACCCTGTAGTCTAGACACACCCTGTGATATTTAGCTGTTGAATCATTCTAATCAGATTTTTATCTTTAGTTTAGTGTATTCTCTCTAACTAATAATATCATTAAGTGCTTTTCCACTGTCACTATCATCTCCCTGTGACAGTAGAATTGTAAATAATGGTTATGCATCCTAAATCATTTTCTTAGATTATCTTTTTCTAGTGTGTTTAATTTTATTTGCAACAGCTTTTTGTCTCTTGTGTACCAAATGGATTTACAGATTGTATGAGAAATTAAGATGTTTGGAAACTCCACTAAAATGTTCCCTGATTAGCTCAGATTACCAGCTGCTTGCCTTACTACTTTTCAAAAATAAGAACTCAAAGGCCATAGAAATGTTCTTAGGTTTGCAATGTTCATAGTGGGTTTCTTTATAACTTCACATAAATAGCAGCATTTTAGTCGTGCCCATCACTGCTCTTGTATTTTTTGCAATACAAAGTTGCTTGCTTGCTAGATAGATGTCTTTGCAGTGTTGCTTCACTGTAAGGCTATATCATATGTGGCAAAGAATGTAGGCTTTGTTGGCTATTTGATCTTTGCCTTTTGGCTCTGGTACAATGAGTTCCTTACTAGCAATTTTAAATCTGTATCACTTTGGGGTTTTGATAATTTAGCTGATCGTTGACTAGCCTAAAATTCAACTCCCAGACAGGGTTACTTGGTGAATTATCTCTTTAAAAGTATTAAAAGTTTGGTAACCATGAAGCTAGATTTGCTAGAATACAATTACATGTAGTTGGATTTAGGAAATTAATTGACATATTCTTCTGTTATTCTTATTATTTTTTGTTGTTGTTAATGCACCTAAGACAAAAGGTTCTGGGGTTGTTTAGAAAGTTACTGGTAGAGTTGAAATGAGAGTTGTGAGGTCATGTAGATGATCTTTGCATGCTACACCCTATAAGTAAAATAAGCACTAAACTCACACAGCTTTCATTCTATTTATTTAATATTCCTGAACTATGAAACTTCAAAACAAAAATAGGATTATGTGTCTGAAATATTTCTCCTGCCTAGTTCAACATATTTTAGTGCTGCTGTAGTCACAGCACACAGAGTGCTTGCTTATATGAATTCTCAGTAGTGGTATGCAGTTTATTAATCCTCTCCCCAAGCTTCACTTTCCTAGGCTAACCTGTTGAAATTAAAGTATCAGTCCAGGTCCATTTCTGTAGGGGAAGTTAAACAAAACAAAACAAAAAACTTGAAGAAATGGTAGCTCACGCTGCTGATTGCTGACCAATGCAAAGCGAGGAAGCCACTTGTCCTCAGAGAAGATGCTGGAATCTGTACTGTGGCTCTTGTGGTTTGTAATTCAAATAGTGGATGTGTCCCCCCCTTACATGATAATTCCCAAATGTGTTAACCAGTGAACAAAGAAATGAGAATGCATTGTGTATTTTGCATGGGACAGGATGGATTTAGAGGGAAGAAGTAAGGAAATTCTAATGTAAAGAATTAAAAAGATTGCTAACCATTTAGCTGATTTATGTTTTCTTACTTTGTATTTTGAGCATGTGATGGCACTCACTGTATTACTTTATTAGATGTTAAAACTGCTACTCAGCACAATAAAGTTCTTTGTGAATAGAAAACACATGAGTGGTCTTCGAAAGGTCCAATTTTTAATAAGGATTTCAGCACTCTAATATCAGCCACAGACATGTAAGACTCAAAATTTGATTTAAGCAACAGTGTCTTCATTTTTACAAGAGCCCTCTATCCAGCAGAACAAGAGTAGTTATAGACTGGTTTTCATTAGACAAATAATTTGGAAATAGAAAAGTGCTACAGGTTGAATCTCCCTAGTCCAGAACTCTCTGGTCCAGGAACATCCCTGGTCTGGCATGATGTTATTTAGTCAGATGTCCGCTTATCTTGGGTATGGCCAAGTTTCCCATGGTTCCATAAAGTTTGTTTATAGCCACTAGTCCAGGTTCTCGCTGTTCTGTACTGTTATTTAGCTCTAATTAACCCCTAAATGTCTTCTAAGATCCACTGAGCCGTGGAAGTGTTGGTAATGCTGCAAGACAATGTTAAACTTCCGTGGTTCGGCAAATTCTCTGGTTCAGCACTGGTCAGGTCCCGAGGGTTCTGGACTAGAGAGATTCAATTTGTAAAAAGGCTAAGTATTAAACTTGAGCAGAGAGAAACCTTAACAATTTTTGGATCAATAGGAAATAATCCATTTTTGTGAGCGAACAAAGTTTACCTTGCACAACAGTTGTCATCTAGTATCACATAATGCAACGTGGATAATTAGTTTGATTTTTACTGCACTCCCTAAACTAACTTCCCACAAATCACATGCATTCACTCCCACTTATTCTGTAGAAACTCCATTATTATTAGTTATGTGTAGTGCAATAGTGTCCAGGAACCCTCATCACGGGCCACATTCAAACAGATAAAAGAGCAGTATTTTTCACTGAGGAGATTAAACGAAAAAGATACTTCCTAGGGCAAGATAAAAGGGTAGTCATAGAATCAAATTCAACTTCTGGATAACTGTATCCAGTTCCCATTGATTTCCACTGTCTTTGAGGAGAGAATTTGCCCATTAGCTCATAACAGAGCTGATGAAAGCACTTGTTGTATTGGACTAAAACAGGGGTGGGTAACCTCAGACCCAGGGGCCAGATGCGGCCCTTGGCTTGCCTGGATGTGGCCCCAGAGGCTTAGGACCCCTCTCCAGCATTGGGGAGCCCACCTGGTGCTTCAGCCCCCCACTACTGCATCATGAGGCTGGAGCACAGAAAAATCTACAAGGCTGGGCCTCCCTAAGCTCTGGTGTGGGGAGTGTCTTTCTCTTTTTCAGTCAGGGGCCACATCAATGAGGGTTTTGGGGTTTGTTTGGTTGGTTTTTGGCCTCTCACTTGGGTGTGGCCCCTGATTTTTTTGTGGGTCAGTGGCCCCTGACCCAAAAAAGGTTTCCCACCCTGGACTAGAACATGGAAGGGAAAGGGGAAATAAGTGATGCATATGGAAATGAATTTGGGAGAAATCATGCAGCAATGGCCTGAAATTCTGTAGATTAGATTTGGGAGAATCTGGACACAAAGGAAAAATGGGGGAATTCATTTTAATTTCTTTGCATTGGTCATACTGTGTGTACGAAGCCTGGGGAGACAAACTCGGACAATATTACGGTAAAGCGTAAGATATCTAAAAACATAACAAAACTATAAGCTATGGGGAAAGCCCCACAAGAAAAAGCAAAGCCTTGTGAGATGATTCTGCTTCTAAAATTACCATATTAAGGAAGATCCTTGGGTCTTAGCTTTACACAGTAAATGCCATAGGGGTCATAAGAGGGACTGAGGCACCTCACTGCAAACATTTAGGCTCCAAAATCATTGCTCAGCTGCTGCCTAACCCTGTAGGTACCTAAGCATCTGTCTCCCAAGTCCCCAAGGCACCTAATTTTGAGCAAATGCACAGCTAGCTCAGTCCTGACCTCACACAGCAGCTCAGAACCTAAAGCAAGGCTTTGTTCAGCAACTGGCCATTCCGCCACCTCTACCTGATCAAGTAGATGCTCTGTAAGCATGTCTAATGCCTCCAAAACAGCCAGAGGCAATGGTGGTGACATACTCCTTTCCCTAAAATGGACTGAGGGAGACCCTGGGTTCTGGTTCTGCTGCAGAATACCAAAGCCTGGCCCCTCAAAAGAACTTAGCTGGTTTTTCCTCTGCCTACCTTGGGGTTCTCAGAAATGACCTCAGGTCTGCATGTAGATGTCTATGCCAAGTCAGACTTTTGTGAAGCAAAACAGAGGAGGAGCCAAGCCCTTACAGCCTTTAGTTCGCCAGCTAGGACAGCCAGCCCATCTGAGGGAGATCTATGTTCACTTCCGTGCTCTAGTCAATGAGGATACAGAATCTGAACTTGGGTGTTCTACCTCTTAGTGGCACATGCCCTAACCAATGGGCTCTGGTGCACTCCAGGGCCAGGGTTTCTCAACCTCTCCTGCTGGCGCTGTTCCACAGTGTAGATACATAATGAAATATGCACTGGACCAGAGAGGATGTCAGGGTGACTCACTCGCCCAGTGCTCAGAAGAGACTCTCTGCATGTGACTCATCCTAGCTTCCTGTTCTGCAGTACCAAGGCTGAGCCACCAAAGCATAAAGGTTCCTTTCTCCATGTGGGATTCATAGCCGTGATCTCTCCTGCCTTCAGTTAGGTGCCTAATACAGGTCAGTTAACTTTCCCCCCAAAAGAAGGACAGAGGAGGTCCTCTCCTTGTAGCCTTTAGCCCTGAGGTCGAGGCATTTACCCGGGCAAGGAGGGAGACCTGGGTTATCTTCCCCACTTTGGCTGTTATGAAGAAAGCATGTGAACTTGAGTGTCCGAGCAGCACGCCCTAAACAATGTGCTAGGACAGTGGTTTTCAAACTTTTTAGGCTACCCACCCTCTTCCCAATAATGTAGTTATCTGCATACTCCCATCTGAGATAGGGTCATAATATACCTAAGAAAGGGATAACACAATGCATTGCCGCCATTACAGGATTTTTCTCATATACTCAGTGACGAGAGCTAGGTTTCCACAGACTTAGGTGGCGTTCCAAAGCAGGTTTTTCTTAACCTCATATGTTGCCAACTGTGTTTACATAATTAAATATGCAGCAGGTTTGCAAGAACAGCTCCATAGCCTAGTGTAGGACATTTGCTAGAGAGACTTAGTGAAATTATTTGACCGTAACTATGAAACAGAACAATGTTTTATAATGGAGCGATTGCTCTAATTGGTTATGCCACCCATAACCAGTGTTCTTTGCTTACTCAGAGCAGCCCCCAACCTTTCTCTTCTCTCTTTCTCCATCTGCTTTTTGGCTCTGCACAACTTTAACATGCACAACAAATGTCAGTTTCATTACCAGCAATCAGTATTCAAGGCTATCAAATTTGTTTAAATTCCACCACATTGCACACTGTTTCCATTTAACCTGAATGAAATTCAAGTGAAAATGAGGTGTTAATCATGAATGAATAGAACCCTTAATGTGCAGACATGGCTTTTTAAGGTGAATTTAGCTCTTGGCAAAAGGCACCACATTGACAACACTGGAGATTGGAGTCATCCATGAGTTCTAATAATTGGTACAGCATAGGGAGTGCAAGTTTCCACACACAACTGAGCTAATATGACTCAGTTTGAACCAGGAGAACCACCACTGGACATGGCTTAGACTTCATGTACATTTAACATGTGCCCTCTGGGTAGTGGGTTCTACAAGAGCAGTGTGGTTTGTGACACAGCATCACTATATATGAAAATAAATGGAAATTGGAGGTGAATGGAAACTGCCAACTCTTTACATGATGCCTTAAAAGAAATGAGAGGTAGGGCTAGACTCACAAAAGGATTCAGACTTGCTCTCGCTGGCTCAATGATTCCTTCATTATTTAAATGAAGTGGAATAGCTTCAACTTAGTGTGCCAAGAAAGGCAAAGAGCATTGAAGTGTCATTAGAGGAGATTTTGGAACAAATTGATAAACTTAACAGTAACAAGTCACTGGGACTAGATGGCATTCACCCAAGAGTTCTGAAAGAACTCAAATGGGAAATTGCAGAACTATTAACTGTGGTTCGTAACCTACCTTTTAAATCAGCTTCTGTATTTAATGACTGGGAGACAGCTAATGTGAAGCCTAGATTTTTAGTCTCTAGAGGTGATCCTGGCAATTACAGACTGGTAAGCCTAATGCCAGTACCGGGCAAATTAGTTGAAACTATAGTAAAGAACAAAATTGTCAGACACATAGATTAACATAATTTGTTGGGGAAAAGTCAACATGGTTTCTGTAAAGGGAAATCATGTCCTACTAATCTACTAGATAAACTTAAAAAACAACAAATAGTCTGGTAGCACTTTAAAGACTAACAAAACATGTAGATGGTATCATGAGCTTTCGTGGTCACAGCCCACTTCTTCAGATGACCAGAGTGAAGTGGCTGTGCCCACGAAAGCTCATGATACCATCTACATGTTTTGTTAGTCTTTAAAGTGCTACCAGACTATTTGTTGTTTTAAGTTTATCCTGTACAGACTAACTCGGGTACCCCCTGAAGCTTTTAATCTACTAGAGTTCTTTAAGGGGGTAAACAAACATGTGGGCAAGGGGGATCCAGTGGATATAGTGTATTTAGTTTTGAAGAAAGCCTTTGACAAGGTCCCTCACCAAAGGCTCTTAAGTAAAGACAGGATAAAAGGGAAGGTTCTCTCATAGATTGATAACTGGCTAAACGATAGGAAACAAAAGGTAGGAATAAACGGTAAGTTTTCAGAATGGAGAGAGGTAACTAGTGGTGTCCCTCAAGGGTCCTTACTGGGACCAATTCTATTCAATCTATTTATAACTTATCTTGAGAAGGGGTAAACAGTGAGATGGCAAAATACTAAACTGCTATATATAGTGAAGTCCAAAGCAGACTGCGAAGAGTTTCAAAAAGTTCTCACCAAACTAAATGATTGGGCAACAAAATGGCAAATAAAATTTAATGTTGATAAATGTAAAGTAATGCATACTGGAAAAAATAATCTGACTATACATACAATATGATGGGGACTAAGTTAGTTATAACTACTCAAGAGAGAGCGATCTTAGAGTCATTGTGGATCGTTCTCTGAAAACATCCACTCAATGTGCAGTGGCAGTCAAAAAAGCAAATGGAATGTTAGGAATCATTAAAGAGGGGATAGAGAATAAGACAGGGAATATCTTATTGCCTCTGTATAAAACCATGTTATGCCCACATCTTAAATACTGCATATAGATGTGGTTGCCTTATCTCAAAAAAGATATATTGGCATTGGACAAGGTTCAGAAAAGGGCAACAAAAATGATTAGGGGGTTTGGAACGGGTCTTATATGAGGAGAGATTAAAACAAATGGGACGTTTCAGATTAGAAAAAAGGAGACAAAGGGGGGATATGACAGAGGTCTATACAATCATGACTGGTGTGGAAAAAGTGAATAAGGAAAAGTTATTTAATTGTTCCCATAACATAAGAATGAGGGTCATCAAATGAAATTAATGGGTAGCAGATTTAAAATGAACAAAAGGAAGTTTTTCTTCAGGCAGAACACAGTCAAACTATGGAATTCCTTGACAGAGGACATTGTGAGGCCAGTACTTTACTAGGGTTCAATAAAGAACTAGATCAATTCATGCAGGTTAGGTCCATCAATGGCTATTAGCCAGGATAGGTAGGAATGGTGTCCCTAACCTCTGTTTGTCAGAGGCTGGAAATGGATAACAAGAAACGGATCACTTGATTATTACCTGTCTGTTCACTGCCTCTGGGGCATCTGGAATTGGCCACTGTCAGAAGACAGAATACTGGGCTAGATGGACCATTCGTCTGACCCAGTATGGCCGTTCTTCAGTTCTTATATTGACAAGAAACCCATAAGAGAGTACCCAAGCATGAGAATATCCAGGCTTCAGAGTCAGACAATTTTAAAAGCCTCTCCAACCCAGTCTGTGGCCTGGCCCAAGGCCCCACCCTGGCTCGCTTTGGGCTGGAGGCCCAGAGCTGAGACTCAGGTGGCCAGCTGCTTCAGTTGTCAGGAGTCTGGATTTTGACCAGAATACCTGATTGAAAAAGCTATTTAAAGTCTGGTCAGAAGAGCTGTGGGGCAAACAGGCTAGTACCTATCTGTCCTGGCTCCATACTGCAGCCCAGAAGTGGCCAGCAGATTCAGCTCTTGGGGGGGAGAATAGGGGCCCCACGTACTGCCCTCAGCCCAAGCACTGTAGCCTATGGGAGCTGCGGTGGCAGTACCTGCTAGAGCAGCGTATTTAGCCTCCTCCCACCTCAACCTAAGAGCTGCACCTTGTGGCTACTTCCAGGGTGCAGCAGAAAGCCAAGGCAAGCAGGGAGCCTGCTGTATCCTCACTGCACCACTGAGCAGGAGCCTCTTGAAGTAAGCCCACACCCCAACCTCCTGACCCAGCCCTGAGCTCCCCACAAACCCAGAATTCCCTCTGAGGGAGAGGTGAGGGCACCTCAGGGCTCTGGCAGGTGGCATGGAGTGGAAGGGGGGTGGGACCTTGGAAGGGGCAGGACCAGTAGGATATTCTCCCCAAAGGAGCATTCACATGCCACCCATGTATTTATCCAGAGTAAATCAGCACAGTGCAGTCCGTAATCAAAATGCCCCACCCATGCTTGTAAAGGGACCCTCATACATAATCCACACTTGCACGTGCATTGGAAATATGGGTGTTTGACACAACTACTTCACAATACACCTGTTGAGAATACCCTTCGCTCCTTCCAGTTGCTCTCAATGTTGTCATGGGTAAATGAAAAAGCAGGAGGTGGTTTCAGCACAGACTGGAATGGAGCAAAACGGGAAATAGAGAAGAATGGGAAAGATGGGGGGAACCCTCAGCAGTGAAGTTAGTACAATTTTTGAGTGAGAGGGACAAACAGGGCTGGCCTTACCAGTTGCCTCAGGTGCCAGACTGTGCGGGTGAGGGGAGTGCCACTAGGACCCAGCATGTAGAAAATTGTGTCTGCTGTATGTATTCTGCATATGTATTCTCTCTGCTCTAGATGCACAGAGATGGTGGAGTGCTGTGCTGGAGGAAGGAGGGCACAAGAGACATAACAGGCAGGCGAGAGGGCATGAGGGCGTCATTTTAGCTCCCTGTCTCAGGTGCCAAAATGTTGTGGGCCGGCCCTGTACCCAGAACCTCAAATTGTAATGCATGTTCAGACAGTATGCCAAAAACTTGGCACTACCGACTTTTAGCAAAAGTACAGGTGTATGGTGGTAGAAGAATCCCATTTCTACAACACTCGGCAAATCTCCGCCAGCGGAGACCTGGTCCAGTCCTGAATCAAGCATGTATTTCCTGCAAGAGCATCATTTTACTCAAAACCACCTTTTTTTTATTTTTAATGAAGATATAAAAGTTCCATGGGACTCTCTGTTATTTAAACAGTAGGGTTTTTTAAATGACTAAATCTCTCTAAAGCTCTATAGAGAGCTGCAGAGAAACTAACTTCCAAAGGAAAATAATAAATTAGCAAGGGTGCAAACTGAGCAGACTGTGAGCAACCCTAACATGAGCATACAAAGTCATAGGGGAAAGGCAAAAATTATACACTGTCTTCCCTCTGCTCTTCTCAGGATGTCGTGGCTCTTAAAAATCATCCTTACTGAGGAAATGGCATAGATATCCATTTTTTTCCTCTCTGTACAGAAGATGATGTCTAGTTCCAGTTATTAAGGAGTTTAATGTGAATTATGAAAATAAGTTAAATATTAGAGTTAAATTATTTCCTACATGTCCAGGTTTGGCAATTTTTGGAAACCAAGAAAATATTGATAGAAAAATAGGTTTAGGTTCAACCTGAATAAGAGAAAAAAAGGTTTTGGTTACCAAAAAAGTTTCGTTTCTGAATCTGCAAAAACAGATGGGAACTGCCATGAGTAAACAAACTGCCGCTTGTTATGTCTCCAGTTGCACTCTTTGGCATGGGCCCTGCACTCCCATGCAAACCATTCAGAATTTTGATGAAACAGCCTGCTCTAGTGGAGCCAAGGATCAGAGCCTTGACTATCTGTATAACTGAACGTGATAAAACGTGCCTGAGTGTTCTGCAACCTTCAGAAAGGGGTAAGTTCATTTCTAAAGATGGGAGCTTGAGCATCCTCCTTCTCCCAATCTAAACCGCCCCCAAAGTCAGTGAAATCAAGACTAATGTTTTAACTTTGATACAGTTCTCTTCCATTCTAAAAAAATTGTAGTTATAATTTCTGAACCATTTCATCCAGTGTTACTTTAAATTTAATTGCACAAAAACCTATGCTAGCCTTGCCTGCAGAGTTATAATTACCATGTCCTGTAAAATGTTGATAGTGTTTCAAATTTTGAGTGGGAGTGGTAAGGAGAGAGGAGAGAAGATTCACACTAATAAGAAAAGGATCAAAACTTTAGATGGCCATACGGAAACACTCACCTCGTTACCATAATCATACTTTGTAATTTTTTTAATAAAACTAAAAATCCATATCTAAACAAAAGCTTTAGTCATCTATTAGAAATGACACTTTATTCATAGTTATTAACCATTATAGCAGACATACCCCTTATATAAATACCTATAAAGTAATGAGTCTTTCCTGGAATCAGATACATATTAATTAGCTCCTCCAGCACTTGAGAGACTTTGGTTCAATTCCCACCAGTAAGGTCAGGAAATGCATCCACAGTAGTTAGCAGCTAGTTTCAGCATCTCAAAGCAGCAAGCAAGATGGGGTCACTCGGTGGAACAGGTACCTCAGGGAAGGGTAAAATAAGGGGCAAGGATTATTTCACGGCACTGAACTGGCACATGCTGCTGACTTGATGGCCTTTTCCTGCAAAGCTCTGTGGTAGAAACGCTTGCCATCCTGCTGTCTTGTTTGCCCATCAGCAACATGAAAAATGTAATATGTGAAGAGAGTAAATGGAGGGGAAAGGCTGGAACTGGTTAAAAATAGGGGCATGGGAGATTAAAATAGTCATACTAAAATATACCACTGGGATTAGATTTAGAACTCTATTCACAAACTATAGAGATTACTGAGCAGAGCTGAGTATAATAATGCATGAAGAATTCTACTGAATTATGATTCACGGTATGGAACAGAGTCATAAAGTATCTCATCTTTGCCCACAAACTGCTAGTTAACCAGGTTCTAAAAGATAAAAGACTTTACTCATAATATAGAAGTTCCACATGAACAAGATTCTCTGTATACTTTTACAGTATCAACTCAGTATTTTTAACTTTTAGTAATTCTCATTGTTATAATAAATTAAAACAACATTAACATCCTCCAATGGAACAACAAGTTTGCTTGGTTTCTACTTCAGAGTCACACAAATTATATAGTGCAACACATCTAGGGCTCTTTCAATGGGACTTTAAAAATACATTAATATGGCCACAATGAGTTACATTGTTATGCAGCACATAACTGACCTTAGGAACACATTGCTGTAGAACTACTAGGGGAAATGGCAATTAAATGTTAAAATAAATAAATAATACAGAGCTAAACATGTCTATGAAAAAGAGTAGCTCCTGAAGTTACTCTAGTAGTCATGATGAAAAACAAAATTATAAAGGCCACCAGTGTTTATGCTTCAGGATACAAGCTTCAGGACACAGGCGACGGGTAGGACAATACTTTGTTGAATGGGAAAACTGCATAATTACATGCTTATAGGAATTCTGTGCCTCCCTCTGAAGCATCTGGTATGGGCTGCTTTCGGAGACAGGATACTAGACTAGCATGACCTTTACTCTGCTCTGGCATGGCAGTTCCTGTGTTCTTAGGACTGAAATCTAGTACTAATACGTTATTTGGGTTAATTCTGTGTTGAACATCAATAGAAATAATTTACAGTCAAGTCTTTCTTTTCATGGTACAACATTAATTTTAAAACAATCAGTACCCCCGCATTCTGTGAGCAGAACTCCCATTGTCAGTTCCTTTGAGAACTGTATCAGAGATATCAGAGCCATTCATTCCTAGCTGTGTGTATACACACAGACACTCACTCTCTCTCACACAAACACACACATACGCACACATAAATGTATCTGTGTGTTATTTGACAACTATGCAGACATAAAATATTTCTTAACATTCAGCCTCTGGAGCTTGGTAGAGCCAAACCCTGCTAACCTTACTCACTGGGGCTTTTTAGGCTGTGAATGTTCAACCACATGATTGGCACTAGAGATTGATGCACATGTTGTATATCATGTTGGCTCCTCTATTACATATACTGAATCTGACTTCACCACCTTCGTGCATGGGCTGATACTTTTGAAGAGCATGGCTGGGCTATGACATTTTAAAAAGTCATTTTAGCTTTTAATATGCATTTAAGTTTCTTGCTACTATTATCATGAGTCTAAATAACTGGAATACAATCACTCTATTCACTCACTGCCATTGCACAAGAGTTTCACGGCCTGCATTTCTCTTTCTAGCATTACACAGAACTCCTTTTTCCCCTCCCCCACATACTTTTATTTCAAGGATATCCAATTATATTTGAATAGATTTTCCCTTAAATAAGAGTGAGCAAGAAAGCTTCCCCTACTGCTTGTTCACAACAACATTACAGCTGTTGATTATTCTGACATAAGTCCCAGTCTCAGGTTGAGAGTTGCAGGGAGGATTTCCAATGTCCAGCAGCTAAATGTGTCAGCCATGACATTTCTGAAGATCTATTTTATATATATATATATATATATATATATATATATATATAACAGAAAATACCATTTTATTGTATCTGTCCTTTACACAACTTTCCATTTGACTATAGCTCAGATGCCAACACTATGTGCTGCAATGACCAGATCACCAGTCATTTCTGTCAGAGTCTAGAATGATGAAACAAATGTCTATCTATCTAGTGTGAGAAAGATACAGCTATACAGAGGAAGAGAGAGAGAACATTTAAACATCCATAACTATAAACCATAGACGTTTTGTATTGATTTATCATTTTAAAATTTAACAAAGAACATTGATAAGTAAACATTACAGATTTTTGCTAGTCTGCAGAAATTAATGCTCAAATTCTACTTTTTATCTGTGTACTTCTCCTGATACCAGTTGAATTTCTCCACATTTACATGAGAGCAGAATTAGCCTCTAAGTTACGCAAGTACACAGATTTGGCGAGGTCAGTTGACTGACATTACAAATTGCATTTCATATTATTAGCATTCTAACCACTAAACTACCTATATTTTTCAAAATGGGTATTTTTTTAAAAGTATGTCCTCTAAGTCATGAATTACACAGAACTCACACATTCACCACATAATATCCAGCAACATTTAGTACTCTTGGATTTAAATTTCTAAATTAAACTCCAATTTGTAAATTATTACTTGGAAATAAGGAATCATATTTAAACAATTGTGCTAAATAACAATGTAAACCCTGCAGGGGAGCAAATTATCTTTTAGAGGAAGAAGAAAAAAGGGCGGTGGATTTTTTTTTGTTTGTTTGTTTTTTGTTGGGGGGTTGTTGTTTTTTTTTGGTTTGGAAAGGGGCCAGTTTTAGGTAGGGGGTGTTTAAAGACTTGGGAGTTACTGTAGCAATAGAAAAGATTAATAATTTGCACATGTGAGACTATTGGCAGGCAGGATGCAGCTGTAAAGAATTAACCCCTCCTGAGAGATGTAAAAACATGGAGCAGCTGAGAAGAAAGGGGTTAGGGAAAAATGCAGAGTACAGATGTCCTAAAAGAGAAAATATGTAAAGCAGATTTGCACAGTGAATTGGGATTTATTTCTATATTTTATTATTATTATTTGTCTTGTTTAGGCTACAGGAGAATAAATGAGTATGAAATATCAACACTTGGCGAAACTGACCATTGGCTATTTACACTCTTAATAACAATCTAAATAATAATCTAACTTCCAACAGCTCTTTACTGAAAGAACATTATCAAAATGGTTTGGCTTAAAACTAGACGAAACTGGCTTTGTTTTGGTGTTCATGCTTGACTGATTCCACTCTTCATGCTGACTCCCACATTCTTGTATGAAATTCAGAAGATTCTTGCTTTCTGAAGCTGCTGGAGTGTAGGACGTTTCTACACACAGGAACAAAAAAGTAAAACAGAACTGGTGGGTGATGTATGGTGCAATTGCAGATCTGCAACTGTGGAGAAACCCAGTTTGTTCTATCTGGGAGGCCTACCAGATTAATTTCTATTGTAAGGGTCCCATTTTGCAACTGCTCTGCTGGACATAACTCTCTCTCACATTTTTTTTTTAAGAAGCCTAATGTTGAAATTAATGTATGTTTGAATGCTGCATGATTACCTGGCATCTCTGTGGTGAATTTCATTATTTAATCAGTTAACAAGAAGCAATATGAAAATATTCATATATTTAGATTTACTGTTCACATTGTTTAGATTTGTATCAATCCTGCTTCCTAAATGAAAGCTGCAATTGGTCATTTTATCCATAACAGAATCCAAAGGCTGAGCCCTGTTTACAGAGTAATTATGAAGTGAGAGTATTTCTCCTTTTTACAGAATGCCAGAGAGTAGCCCTTCTAGTGGTCTACTCTATGTAGGGCATCTAGGTTTGGGAGCTAAAGGTTCCTTGCTCTTCATTGCTTTCCAGTGGATGAAGTATGGTATTCTAGAACAAGTGCTTCAAAGTTTCCTTCCTAACTAATCTATTTGGGCTGCCAAGTTGATAGAAGACTGTATGTTTAGAACCAAAGCACATGAGTTCCATTGCCTCTGTGACTGTGGATACAGCTAATGAGATGAAGATACCTTCAAACTTTTGTTCTTTTAAAAAACACAATCCAGTTGAATGAAAGATTGGGCTCTTCCCAAAATGGGGAGTTATGCTAGATCGCAGTTGAAGATCTGCAATTGTGGAGAGACCCAGACCCTTACATTTATTCTTGCTGGGAGTCCTAATAGATTAATTTCTATTATAAAGGTTCCATTTTGGAACAGTTCTGCAAAATGGTTCAGAAGCACCTTTCAGTTTCAATGGAGCTGGCTGGGGAGGGCAAAGGGTTTTGCTTATGGGAGGCATAGCTCATTTGAATGATCGACTTCCATAACCCCACCAGACTCCACAGTTTCAATCTGTGGATAGGATTACCATGTGTTTTACAAGGGGGAAAAATGGAAAACATGAAACAAAGTTTATTACAAAGGACAGTCCCTCACCATGTGTTTTTAATAGAATAAAGAATTTGCACATTTATGCAGAAGTCTACATTCCATCACAGTATTACTGCTTACATACTTTCTAGTTGATCAAAATACCCCTTGGATTGGGTTGTGAGATATTAATGAGGGAAGACTTTTGTGATAGGACAAACTTTCTACTGATTGGGTTTTCTTCCCAGAAAGCCAGGATCACTTCTCTTTCTGGTTTTGTGTGGCCAAGGAACCTGGCCAAATAAGTGGAGATTCATCCAGATTTGAGTAAAATATTCACAAGCTACTCCATCCATTTGAGAAATTTGTAAAAAAATGTTTTGGACCCATTACCCTTGAATGTCATCATTATTAACTAGTACATTCCTGATGGTTTCTATTAGCAGGAAATAACATCATACACAAATGCTGTAATGGAAGCATTTGTCAAGCTATATCACTTAATGGTAGAGCTTTAAAATAAGAGGCAAAAAAAATTCAGAAAATAATAACCGAAGGATTTACCATTATAGAACCATATTGTTAAAACAATAATGCTGTGCATTTTACATTCTCTGCTGACTAGAGATTTACCACAGAAGATACAACATGTATATTCTTTAATGTCTATATATTAATTATTAGAAGATTTACTCAGGGCCTTAACTGTAATAATTTTTGTTTTTCTTCACTTAAATCATTGCTCTGGGGTGGGGCTGAGGATGAGGGATTCAGTATTCAGGCTGCCCCATAGAGAGAGAGGACAGCCCCAGCCCTCTGTCACTTAAGCAGCTTGGAGCCCAGTGAGGAGTGGCTGTCCATGGCTGCTGCAACTGAAGCAGGCACATCCAGGGGAGGGGTGCATGTCCCCCAGCTGAAGGACAGACAGACACAAAGAGACACACAAACAGACAAACTCTTTCAAATAAATAGTAGGTAACTGTCCCTCTCTCCACCCCTCCCCATGTTGCCCCCAATGGGGTTATAATTGTCCCAGTCCCCATCTCTGGCCCCTTGCTGCCTCCCTGTGGTCATTCTACAGCATAACTGTCCCTGCTAGTGGACCCTTCCCTTTCTGTTTTATGAAAAACAAATTGCATGAAAAACATTTGATTTGTGCTGAATATGCACTGACCTTCATCTGCATCCATCATGCTCCTGGCCCATGAAGCTTTTACATACCAGCTGGACTGAATATAATTCTAGGCCTCTTGCATGATAGGCACACAGAGAGAACTCCAGACACAAAACACACACAGCAACTCCCCCCTCCCATGCTCCATTTAGCCTAAGGGAAGGTGTGGATGGATGGGAGCCAGGAGGCACGCTTCGGTTGACTTTGTTAATAACTCAGGGCATTTCACAGCCCTGACTATGGAGAAAAGCCTCTAATCCCTCTTATTGAAGTCAGGCAAGTGACATTCCCCCATTTTACAGATGAGGTAGCTGAGCATTTGCATAATGTCACTTTTGGCTGAACTGAAAAAGAAGCTTCTCTCTCAAATATCAAACTAGAATCTTGTCCACTTAGGCACATTATTTTCCATGATGAATATGTCAAATCTGTATGCTTGGCTGTATGGTCAATAACAACTACACCATAATTCAGAATAAGGTAAAGAACTCTGGAATCTTGAGTCCTAACATTTCCCTCCTGTCACATAATTGTAAGCCATTCAACAAAGTGTGTGTTACAACCACTATTAATGGATGGAAGATAAGAGCCTACTACTGCTACCCATTAGGCTTTTAGTTCAAATGGTACAGAAGTGTGCTTTGACTCTAAAGTTCCTAGTTTCGAACACTCCTAATAAGCTAAGTGAGGGGTCAATTTGGTTCCATGTGATAGAACTTCTGTTTTTTCAGTTTGCTTTATATAGATACATATAATTACATTATCCCAACTTCTGACCATAAATATTGATATTTTAATTTGTTATTAAAATTGTCTCTGCAACCTTATTCATCTCCCCACATACAATATGGCAGTCTTGCCCAATATCACATAAAAACCTGCGAATGAGGCAGGAAATAGAACCCAGTTCTCCAGGTTCCTAGTCTAAGGCCTTAAAAACAAAATAACATCCACTCTCTTGCACCCTTTTATCTTATTTACCATACATCTTGTGCACTGAATAAGGCCAGGGTACTATATAACAAAAGGTATGCGATCATGTAATTAAGATTGTGTCATAATGCAAACACAAAACAGAGAATTAAGAGTTCATGGGCAACCTTTATCCTGGTATTTCCTAACTCTTGACTACTTGACTTCAAAACTTAAACTCTCTTGCAGCATAAGATTTTATTAATGTAACTGCCTATGTAAAGGATACACAGAAATTACATTTGAAAGGCAGCTAGATTGCAAAGTGAAAGCCTGTATGCATGGGCATGTAATATTCATCCTACACAGGTAGTTTGAAATAGTGGTAAGCCATCCATAGGCAGTCTTTACCGTTTTCATAGTGCATTTCACTCAAGAATCTCAATGGCTTTTAGAGCCACTAATTCATTAACCCATACAACACCCCTGTGAAGTAGATACTAGTCATTCATTTTTTAAGAATGGAACAAAAGCATGAAGAGAATAACTGACCTGCCCAAGTCACACAGCAGATTGAGCCCAGGTCAGGAATAGGATCTGGAAGTTCTTACAACTCATGGCACCAAGCTTCAACCAATACAATACAACCCCTCCCTCTCTCCCACAAATCTGAAGATAAAATCTCTTGTATTTACACTGTTGTTTAGAAAGGAGAGTTATTTGGGGATTTTTTTTAGGCGTGATGGTTTGCAATTTTTAAACAATTCAGAAGTTCTCAAATGTCCCTTCCCCTTCCAGCTGCGAGTTGGTTACTCAGAAAAATAGCAAACGTTAGAACGTGCTGGCGAGCGCGGACAGTTTGATTGGTGGAATTTTGAGTGATAGATGTTTGTATCTGATGCACAAAAACTAAAGGCTTGACAATTTAAGTTATTTGCAAACCAAAACTGAACATTAGTTATGATTCAGTTCAGAAGAGTTTCCTAGAAAATAGACGACAGTACCATCATAAGCTCAGCTTTGTTTTGTCTTTGGTGCCTTGTCTGCACTCAACTGGACACCTTAGTGGCCAGCAGATTGTAGCTGCAAATAAAATCTTTATAATCCTACTCCCTTTTCTTCTGGAAGCCCTTGAAACTCCAAAACAAAACACACTTCATTGTTCTTTGAATACCTGAGACGCACAATCAGTTGCTTTACAGGTTAGCATCCAAATCCAGCCCATACAGAACACTCATTGTCTTTATAAAGAAATCCCAAAGCAAGGACTCTGTAGTCTTTGCTTTTTTCCCCTATCTTTGGACTGTTTCACAGTTAATAATAATTATCACGGTGCCATAGTGTTTAGTTGCTTTAAAGAAAAACTAAACAGGTTGAAGTTTAAGACTAATGAATAATTGTACACATATGTGAATAGTTCTACAACTCAGGAATTTGTGGCAAACAATGGGGCCATCAAGTGCATCAGTATTTACAGGATCAAACTGAGAAATTCCATAGTGAGGAATGGAGAAATGAGTCATCAAGAGTTGCAGATATGGGAAAAATGAGGCACGAAGGTACTAAGGGCAGAGGAAATAAAAAGACTTCTTTTTAAAGTAGCTACCAAAAAATGTACATAACATAAGAAAGGCTTTTGTAACACACATCTTATTAATTCCATGCAGGATAACATAGGTTTTAAATATAGTTTTTCTCTATAAGGGTATGTCTACACTACAAAGTTAATTCGAACTAACAGCTGTTAGTTTGAATTAACTTTCATAGGCGCTACACACGCAAACCGCTAGTTCAAACTTAATTTGAACTAGCGGAGCGCTTAATTCGAACTAGGTAAACCTCATTCTATGAGGACTAACGCCTAGTTCGAATTAAGTAGTTCGAATTAAGGGCTGTGTAGCCACTTAATTCGAACTAGTGGGAAGCTAGCCCTTCCCAGGTTGCCCTGGTGGCCACTCTGGGCCAAGCCAGGGAAACTCGTCTGCCCTCCTCCCGGCCCCGGAGCCCTTAAAGGGCCACGGTCTGGCTACAGTGCCCGTGCCAGGTGCAAGCCTGCCAGCACCCAGCCAGCAGACCCTGCACCTGGCACAGCACGACCCAGCCCTCCCCCTCTTCCCAGGACCAGGCTGGCGGCTCCCAGGAGCCTGCCCGGAGCTGCAAGAGGCGGACGCCCGCCTGGTCTAGTGCGGAGATCGTGGACCTCATCCAGGTTTGGGGGGAGGCCTCCAACGTCCACAATCTCCGCACTAGGCACAGGAAAGTGGCCGTCTAGGGCAGGATAGCTGCCAGCCTGGCCACCAAAGGCCACATGCGAACCCAGGAGCAGGGATGCATGAAAATCAAGTTGGTCCAGTGAGACCCCCGACCCTGAGCTTAGAACATAAGAACGGCCGTACTGGGTCAGACCAAAGGTCCATCTCGCCCAGTAGCCTGTCTGCCAACAGCGGCCAACACCAGGTACCCTGGAGGGGATGGACCAAAGACAATGACCAAGCCATTTGTCTCGTGCCATCCATCTCCAGCCTTCCACAAACAGAGGCCAGGGACACCATTCCTACCCCCTGGCTAATAGCACTCCATGGACCCAACCTCCATGTCTTTATCTAACTTCTCTTTAAACTCTGTTCTAGTTCTCACCTTCACAGCCTCCTGTGGCAAGGAGTTCCACAGGTTGACTATTTGCTTTGTGAAGAAGAACTTTCTTTTATTAGTTTGAAGCCTGCTACCCATTCATTTAATTTGGTGTCCTCTAGTCCTTCTATTATGGGAACTAATGAAGAACTTTTCTTTATGCACCCTCTCCACACCACTCATGATTTTATAGACCTCTATCATATCCCCCCTCAGTCTCCTTTTTTCTAAGCTGAAAAGTCCCAATCTCTTTAGCCTCTCTTCATATGGGACCAGTTCCAAACCCCTAATCATTTTAGTTGCCCTTTTCTGAACCCTTTCCAAGGCCAAAATATCTTTTTTGAGGTGAGGAGACCCCATCTCCACACAATACTGAAGATATGGCATACCATAGTTTTAGACTTCCCCTCCTCCTTCTTCCCTTGGCTTCCCCCTTCCAGCTCCCTCCTCCCAGGTTTCCACCTCCCCGCTCCCACCTCCTTTTCCCAGTCTCCCCAGAGGTTAATCCCGCCCCCACCCTCAGTTTTGTTAAATAAAGAGAGTTTCTATTTTTGAACACACGTGTCCTTTATTTTTTACATCAGGAAGGGGGGCTAGGGAAGGGTAAGTGGAAGGAGGTGAGGGAGGAATGGGGCACGAGCCCCCGATGGGGAGGACTGGGGTGGCTCTGCGGGCTCCTCGGGGTGGAAGCTCTCCTGCAGGGCCTCCTGGATCCTGACAGCCCCCTGAATGACCCCCCCGGATGGCAGCCTGTGGCAAGTGCAGCCGGGCTGATGGCCGAGTGCTGTGATGTGCCGAGGGTGGGCACGCAGGGCACTCCAAGACAGGACTGCTTTGCTGTCCCTCATCGAGGTAGACAAGCAAGCGGGGAACCCTGAGAACTGTCTGTCCGGGGTGGGGGTCGGGTCCCTTTAAGCACAGCCCTCGGCTAGCCTGAGGCAGCAGCTCCATGCTCTAAGTCCTAAGCTGACGCCCTGCCAGCACTGGTTCTGGCCAGCCTTAACTTCGGTTCAGGATCCACTCAATGTGGACATGCTAGTTCGAATTAGCAAAACGCTAATTCGAACTAGTTTTTAAGTCTAGATGCGCTAATTCGAATTAGCTTAGTTCGAATTAACTAAGTTAGTTCGAATTAGTGCTGTAGTGTAGACATACCCTAAGTTATTAGAAAAGACATCATCATCAGAATGTGAAGATTGCATGGCTAAGGTATCAACAGTTAGCACACGTCACAGTTAAGGCTGAATATATTATATGAACTAAAGCGTTTATATGACTAATACGGTGGATGTTTTGGTGAATTCCTAATCATATTAACTTTGAGAGTATTCACAATGAAGATGTTACCTCTTCCACCTTGTTTGTAGAACCTCTTCTTGTTGTCTCTAACATTTCTTGCCAGCTGTAAGTCATACTTTGTCGTGGCATTCCTAATTTTTATGCTTGCATTCTCACACGATTCCTGGGTGACATGCCCTTCCTTCCATTTCCTGTACATATCCCTTTTTGGTTTGTAGACAGCTAAAAAGCTCCTTGTGATGCCACGCTGGCTTCCTGTGGCTCTTCTTATCATTTCTCTGCATAGGAATAACTTGATGGTGAGCCTTGTAATATTATCTCTTTTAGGAACTGCCAGTCCTTGATTCCTTTTCTTCCTAATTGATCTTTCTATGGTACCTTGACTATTATTTCTTTGAGTTGGTTGAAATCTGCCTTTCTAAAGTCCAGTATCCTTATTTTGCTGTTCTCATGTCCTCCTTTCTTTAGGATCTTGAATTATATCAGATCATGATCACTTCCTACCAAGTTTCCAACCACAAACACATTCAGAACTAATTCATCCTTGCTGGTCAACATCAGATCCAAAATGGATCTGTGACCTCTTATGTGTTTCCTCTGAATGAGAAAGTTGTGCCATTCACGGTATGAACTTGCAGGACATACTATTCATTACAGTAATAGTCTTCCAACATAACTAAAATTCCCCATTAATACTATCCCACGTATAGTATGGCTAATCTTACCTGCTTGTGGAATGCCTCGTCCATTTCCTCCTTTTGATTTGGTGATCTATAATAGGCCCCACCATATATCACTATTATTCTTTTTCTTTTTAGAAACTCAGAAACTCTCAGTAGATTTGCCGCTGATATCCTCTCGGATCTCATCTTTCTGGAACAAGCTATATGCCTCAATGCGGGTACTCCTATAATAAGAGTTGTCCTACCAAGTCTCAATAATTCAACTAAGTCATCATTTTCTTCAGATACCATGATTTCCAGTTCATCCTACTTATTGTCCATGCTCCTTGCATTGGTATACAGTCATTGAAAATGTTTGGCCAACTGCCCTGTTGCTTTTCTTCTTGCCTTTTTTAATGCAGCTGTCCCTTCTCCAGAATTTATCCCCTTCCCCTTGACTTCATTACTTGCATCTACATGCACATTGGCCGGATTTTTGTCACCATTCCACATAAGACCAAGTTGAAAAGTTTCCTCATCAAGTGAGCCATGTGATCCAAAGATGCTCTTCACAATATTTGATAGATGTACCTCATCCCAGCATAGTAGTCCTCTTTTCTGGAACATCTGCTTGTTGTCAAAGAAGTCAATGCTGTATCACCAACATCACCTGTGTAGCCACATATTTACATCCATAATTTGACAGTGCTAGCCTTTTACTTCAACAAAGAGGATGGACTCAAATACCACTTGAGCCCCAAATTCTTTTCTTCCTTCCCAGAGCCACATGGTGTGCAGTGATCCACTCAAGGTCTTTCTTGGCAATATTATTGGTGTCCATGTGGAGAAGTAGGTAGGGTTAAGTGATCTAAGGGCTTGATGAATCTCAGCAGACTTTCTGCAACATCCTGAATTCTAGTTCCATGCAAGCATCACATTTCTTGGGATTTCCAGTCCAGATTACAGATGATGACTCTGTCCCCCTTAGGAAGGTGCCCCTGACTATCGCCCATTCTTCTGCTCCTCTTGGAAGTGGTGGTCAGCGAAATCCCATCCCTAAGACAACACATCCCACGTCTTCTGGTCAATGGGGTCTCCTGATTCCTTCCCTCAGATGGCTCTTCCAAGGTATTATCAGCAGTAGTATCTGTGTAGACAGCCTAAAAGCAATTGCTTACCCCTACCTACAGGTATACTGGTTCTCCTCCTTCTTCTGGAGGTCATATCTGCCTTCAGAACCACATGGAGCAGCACTCTGGTGGCAATTTAAAGGGTGTGAGACTCCGGCTGCTGCCACAGTAGCAGTATCAGTAGCCAGGAACCCCGGGCCCCTTTGATTTGCCAGACCACTGGGAAACTGCCCTCTTTGCTTCCCCCTGTCAGAGGGCCTGGCCCACAGTACCAAATCCTGACTTCCTTCCAGGAAGGCTTCATTTTCTTGGATGCAACTAGCTCATATTTGTGCCTCCTGTCTTTTAAACTTCTTCTTCCAGTTCAGAGATGAGCTTCCACTTCATCCAGGTGAAGTTCTTCAACCTATGCAGGTCATAACAACTGATCCCTCACTATCCATATTTTCTTCCTTGTAATGTATCAAGATACTCTCCAGAGAATGTATTTACTATTTCCAAAGCCTGAAAGGCAAAAACACTGTGTTGCATAAGTGCTTGCATATGGGACTGTATGAAAGAAAATTGCACAATAAGTATCTTTTAAAAGAGCCCACTCAGGTAGTAAGAGGTGCCATGCTTGCAAAGATTTCCAGATAGACATTTTAATTGCATTAAGTTGTGACTAAGAAATGAGGCTGGTCCTGAAGTGAATACATTATGTAAATATTATCAATTTAAGCAGAAAATTATGGACATTTAATGTAAATAAAGAAATCCTTTAACTTGTCCCTATGAAGAGTCCCTTCAATACTGTTCTGAACTTTGTGGTACAAATTTTATTTCAAAATGTGGAAGATATGGAAGACAATCAGAAAATACCATAAGGAACAACTCTGCACTATCCGCAGGCTGGGAACCAGGGCCCTAACAACTTAATCCATTCAAGTCACTGAGAGTTCTGATGCTGTGGGACTTTACTAAATGAGGGCTTGATTCTGTTCCCACTAATGCATTCAAAACAACCAAGTTAAGCATGTGACTTAAGTAGCGTCATGGATAGAAGTGGGTGTACCACAAGCTCAAGTGCTTTCCTGAAACCAGAGCAGGGGCTTGCATGATCTAATAATTCTTTTTCATTTCTGAATTCTATGATTTATTCTGCATAATGTTGAACAACTCTGGGTGGCTGTTCTGAATGAAACAAAGGTAGAGCCAGATCCTGCAAACCCTATGCAGCAATTTTCTCTGTAGAGAATGGGAGTTTTGCCTTCATATGGATTCCAATATCAGGCCCACAGTGTTATTTAATGGACATTAAGCATATCAAAAGAAGCTAATTACTTTCCATAAACCATATGAGACACGTTTGCAAGAAGAAAAATATTTTTTGTTTCCTCTCTGAATTCCACTTTCTGCCAATCTAAATATACTGCATACCACTGTGGGAAATGTTCTGTAAAAGACTGTTGCTCTTTAAACCTTCGTAAAATTCTTAACTATGAAAACATAATAAGTTTTAGACAAATGAATGCTTTTGTCAAATTGTAGACAATTTGAAAAAAGCAGAGTAAAATTTATTTTAATTAAACACATGCATCAGTATATTCTGTGCAAGCAAAAAGGAATGTTAATGTGCCTATTTTACAGTGTACAGAGATTTTTTTTCTCGGACTTGTTCAGAGACTATAAATCTCAGAGGTGTCTGTTTCCTGCAATTTAATTAATTTTAATTTTATTATAAAGACTTTTTCTGACTCTCTCACTTTCCAAGTCAGTCTTCTTAAAAGACATATGGAAAAACCTTTCTTGTGCTTATTAATAACATAGCTAATATGCAGAAAGACTGTGTAGGGAAAATATTCTTTCAGCACATACATGCAGAACTAAATACTAGAGAAGTTGGTTGTAGTTAATTTCATTTTCTTAAACATTCTAGCTATTTAATAAGGAAATAATTTGAAAAGGAAATACCATCTATACTATTTAAACTTGTCTTTAGCATAAAATATTTTAATGTTTTTAGTCTATCTTTGACAACTGAAATGGACCCTATTGAGTACTGCTGCGAGTTCACTTTGTAATAAAAAAGTAGTCACTCACTCTGATCACTGTGTCTTTTTAGTATGCAGCCCGGAGGATTGAGAGAAAGATTACATTTACCATAATTAACATATATGTAAATGGAGATCATGGCTATGAATGATAAATTTTCATAGCAATTTAAACCTTGTTCAAATTAATCAACCATACAGACACTTGATTAATGAAAGGCAGCGTCACTTTAAAATGCAACATGTTAATATATATTACTGTTATCGCTGATCAAAGAATCTTTAAACATAAACCAATTAAAGCAAAGTTCAATCTACATTTTTACTGGTTTAATTCCTACATAATTATAAGAGTATGATAAAACATAAGCATTTTATTCTGCTTTGTATTTATTTACTAAATTGACAGAAGTACAGAAGCACACCAGTAGAATTTTGCTACTTCATTAATATGATTGCATCAGAAAATGATAGGATGAATTTTTCAAGCTAAGCGTATACGTAAAGGCTGCTTAAAAAATAAGACAAAATACATCCACTGCATTTTTCACATGTAAAACCTGAACCTTGTATATCTCCCATTTTCAGTTCAGTGGTCAGTAGAACAGTTGCACAGACAGGGATTAAGTGACTAATGACAAGTAAGCTATTTAGGAAGAGAGCTATTGTGGCATTTTACCAGGGACTACCTATCTTCTAAGAATAGCAAGGACAGACAGCTTTGTGGTAATACTGGAGTCCTTAACAGGTCACTTTGGCTCTATGCATAGATATGTTTTTTTCTTTTCTGTTTTTAAATCACAGTGGTATTGGTATGCATACTTCAAGACAACTTTACTTAATTTCCCTGGAAAAAATCTGAGCATATTTACATTATTTACATTTATAGTGATCTTTCATTGCACGCTTTCATTTAGCAGCTAGATGGTACTGTATATTATACTTTGTGATCAAGAAAATCTAATAGAAATCTTATGGGATGTTCACAAATAACTTTTAGTGCAGATGCTATGATCATGAGCACAATAATGCCCATAGAGATAGTTAGAATTGTGAGCTGAGCACTGATTTTTGACTCTACAGCAATTTAAAAGAGTTCTATCTGTCTTATATAGCAGGAATAACTGCTACACATTAAGATGCTATGTAAAAGGTAAATATTACTCTAAGAAATAAGGTAGGGTTGAGGCCTGAACCCTGGTCTACACTAGAGGCTAAGTTCACAGACTCATAGAATCATAGAATACTAGAATTAGAAGGGACCTTGAGAGGTCATCGAGTATAGTCCCCCGTCCTCACAGTAGGACCCAGTACCATCTAGACCAGTGTTTCTCAACCTTTTTTTTTTTAAAAGTAACCCTTTAAAAAAATTATAAGTATTCCCAGTACCTACAGTTTTAGACACAGAATTTTTTTTCTATCATTGCAACTCATTTGTTTAAACAACTTAATTGTAGCCGGGTGGGCGACTAAATTTTTGAGTGTAAAAAGGACAAAAATAAATAAAGCGCTATAAAACTTAAAACAAATATTCCTTTTTCTCCAGATTTCAGTTGTGTTGATGTACCCCCCAGACTTCTCTCAAGTATCCCTGAGGGTAGTCGTACCCCTGGTTGAGAAACACTGATCTAGACCATCCCTGATAGATGTCTGTCTAACCTGCTCCTAAATATCTCCAGAGATGGAGATTCCATAACCTCCCTAGGCAATTTATTCCAGTGTTTAACCAACCTGACAGTTAGGAAGTTTTTGCTAATGTCCAACCTAAACCTCCCTTGCTGCAGTTTAAGCCAATTGCTTCTTGTTCTATCCCCAGAGGCCAAGATGAACAAGTTTTCTCCCTCCTCCTTATGACACCCTTTGAGATACTTGAAAACCGGTATCAGGTCCCCTCTCAGTCTTCTCCTTCAAATTAAAATTCAAATTAAGTTCAAATTAAAATATGCAACTTCAGCTACGTTAATTGCGTAGCTTAAGTCAAAGTATCTTAACTCAACTTTTGGTGCTGTCCACGCTGTGAGAAGCCAAAGGGAGCACACTCTCCCTTTGACTTTCCTTACTCCTCATAGAAGCAGGACTACCAGCATGAATGGTAGCACCCTCTCTGTTCGAATTAGTGTATCTTCACTAGACCCACGAATTTGAATCCTGGAAGTCCGACTGCGGCTACTTTGATCTTCTCTGTAGTATACACATGGCCTTGTGTGTAATAAACTAAGTTGTCCACTAAAATAGAATGATAAAGACCACACATAGATCAAAATGGGCAACATGTATATAATGCTGTGTAAAAATGAGTTTATAGTTCTAAATAAGTTATTTTTTTAAGGTCCTTTAAATGTCTTCCTAAAACATTGAAGTGTTCCAATGTTTCCATTCTAGCAGATACATAAATATGTACACATAACTGGTGATATTGAACATATGATAATAAATTATCAAGCCACACAGTAAATTGTATTTCTTGCATATTGATAGTCTTATCTGAACACTGTACATTAATCCATTTATGTCACAATGATGACTTCTACCACTCCAAACCATTGAACAAATTCAAAAAGCTGCCCTTAACCCCTCCCCCCCAATAAATAATCTCATCCTGGCACCAAAAATATTTATTTCTCCCCAGAACTATGGGTACAGCTCCTTATAGAACTATTGCAGGAGGCATAATTGAGAAACACCTTTAACCTGCTCTAAATTATACCAGAGACTTTTTTCTGTCCCCAAACTATTCTGGCATGGAGTAGAAAAGGCAGACCGCTCTTCAGCTGCACCCGTTTTATTTATTATTTTAAAAACGATTTCTGTGTCTGAGTTATTATTATCATCCCCGATCTCATATATTCATTGACTTTTATTCTTTTTATTGTGCCTTTATTCCTAATGTAGTAATATAAGCCACTTTTATTATTGCTCCTAATCACTTTGGTTAGCATTAACTCATTTTCGGTTTTGAGGTTGCTGGGTTTTATTTTAGCTATTCTTATCTCTTTCCTGCAAGCTGTGAGTAATTTTGTATAAACTTCTTTGTTTGTTTCCCCAATTCCCACTACAGGTTGTTGGGAACACGGAAAGGGTTATCTCTTGAGGTAGAGGGGTGCATAGCGAGTGGAAGGGAGAAATATTTACATTTTTGGTGTGTCAGACTAGGACAAAATACACTCATTTTACGAGTATTTGAAAAAGTTTTATTTAGCAGACAAATAAGCAGGGGGAAGGGAAGAAAATGGTAATGTCTTAACAATTAGTATCAGTTTTAGGTAATCTAGCTTTCTCTTGTAATGGATTCCTATTTGTTTACTAATTGGGGAGCAGCAGCTTCTAGTAACTGAAAAATATGGCTGCAACCTGATATCCATCTTCTTTTGATGGAAACCAACTATGTCTATGGACTATTTTGACACTTGGCTACCTGTCAGCTAGCATTATTGTATTAATATCCAGTCTTACCAACGCTGGCAGTAGTTGTAACCACTCTTAATGAAGGAGGTTTTGAAACAGACCAGTCTTGTATGAGCAGTTGTCAATATTTTTAAGCCATGAAGTGATGGCATTGACAACACCCTGAATGAGTGCACCCAAAGTGGTAGAAACATACATTTTTAATGTCTTCATGTGAGAAAAATGCAGCCTCCAAAAATTGTTCTAGACAAAATTGGGAATATGTGTCGATTTTTTGGGATCAACTTTTAGTAGAGAGAGAAATGAAGGGTCATTGGTCAGGCAGATTTTTCTCTACTGGACACACAAAGTCAGTGGGAGATTTCTTCAACCCTGGATCTTCATTCCTTTTCATCAGCTGAGAGATATTGTTGAAGCTTTATTCTTCCCCATTCTATTTTTGAATCTGAATGCTAAAAAAATACAGCAATATTTTCCCTGTTATATTGAACCACACAATTCAAACCTGTTCATCTGAATGTATGCTTGTGGCCAACTAATTTTGTTGGCAGTGAGCTCTTTTAGTCCAGAAACTGGTACAGTACCTTTATATTTCAGGTCAATCTCTGCAATGCATGAGCTTTGAAGCATGTTTCCACTTGATTTGGAGAAGAAACTATGATGTGAAGAGAAAGGGTAAAGGTTACTGATTTAGGCCATAGTTTCAACTGCAGTGGAAATATGCTCACAACAGCTCTTAAGCACAATGGTCGCTAGCAGGATTCTGCCATAGTGTGCCTCTCCTTTGTGAATGGGGATTATTTTCAAGTAACCCTATTAGGAAACAATGCTATATTGACTATGTTGGGGAACCTAAATAGGCAAATTCAGAAACTGTATGTAAATGACATTCCGTTATACTCAGATTTTTTTGCATGTACTTACATCCTACATACCACTACATAAAAGAGGACAAAGAGAGTGCAACTTGTACGCCAAGAAGCTGGAGGAAAATGCAAATTAGAATACTCATTTTAATTTGTATTGCTGAAAAAACATTAGGTTATTGGATACTTTTATTGTCTTTAAAAGAAAATTGCAGGGTCTTAAAAATAAAGTTGCATATTATATGGGTAAACAGGCAGTAGAGTTATCAAGAACCCATGATACAATACTTGCCATTGCCCTCTGGGAAACTGACTCTTGAAATGTACTATGTTTACATGAATAATTCCTTCTTGTTTAATGGAATCTCTGGAAATTCTGGGTCAAATACAAAAATGATTAACAATATTGTGCCCCACATCTACAACATAGAGTTCAGTCAGGCTTGTCAAAATTGATTTAAACGTTTTAGTAAGGTGTTTTAGTACATGCAAGACAAATTAAACTACAAAGTTCCTGGAAATTTTGCTGCTATTAACATCTATCCAGTCAAACACAGTCACTAACAACAGATATTGTTTTAGTGAAACTGTTAAAAGTTTGCTAATCTCAATATTTGAAATATATTCTCCACAAACAACTGAGAAACGTCCACAGCTATGACTATTTCTGGCAATTAGGAGAATATTTTAAGGTGTCTTTCTAAAACTCCTCTGTAACAATTTTACCTTCATATGTTAAAATCACTGCAGTAATCCTTTGGAAACTGCACACATTACTGTATGTCTTCAGATTCATTCATCTGACTTTATGTAAAATAACATTTCAAGAATTAAATAGAGGTTTTCTTTTATATAGCTCTTTAAATATTTTAAATCTTATACTGGATAGATATAAAGAATTAGATAACCTATTTAGCAGGTGGTATTCATAGCTGACAACACCACTTTTCATTCCCCAAATTAGTAAAAAATATCTTACCCACCCTTTTTTACAACTTTTCCATAGAGAATGCACCAAATTTTCAAGCTCTGACCTCCATTTTGTTGGCCCAATAATTGCAGTCACTCTTATTTAGATACCTAATGTCTGCAAAAGCAAGGGCAGAAAAATAGAGATGAATTGACTCTCCAGCCTTATGGAATTTACTTTGAAAAGATATCACAATCTTTTTGAAAGAGCTTTATCTCAAGACTCCAGAACAGGGACTTGGGGCACAGCCTCTTATGGGCTTTTTGTTGACCTCATCATCCGCATAAGTTTTTTCAACCAATTTCGCAGACCAGATAAGTTCAAAGCATATATCCGCTTTGTAGGGTCTCTTTTTACAGAGTGTACTCCACTTCATAGTCACTCGAGTTCACACTCACTCTTGGGCTATATAAGATTTCTTAATGGTTTCTTGCCCACATTCAGGAGGCCCCAGCCTTCCTCTCAGGGATGGGTGATACTTCCACCAGTTCTTCTCCTTAAGATGCGAGTTGTCAGCTGTCTTCCTTGGAGCTGATTGTAATTTAGGTTAGCTGTAGCACCTTAGCCAGCTCCTTCTTCAGTTGGCTGTTTCCCCCATCAGTCCCTGGGCTCAGAGTACAGGATATATGCTGGCCCTCTTTCTTAAATCTCATCCCAGTTGGTTGGGAGAAAGGAGCCTTGCCCACCCACTCTGCAAAGCTCTTGGTCCCAGACTCTTTAAGACACAGTGATGAGATTTCCTCCCAAGCATCACTTATTACTGGTACCACTTCCTGTCTACCAGTATCTCCTAGGTTCTTGTAAAAATTCAGACACTTCATAATCTGAAGGGTCACACTGAGATGAAGGTGGGCAGAAAGCATTACCCCTAAAGGTGCTGACTATTCCATCAGATAGCTTCTGGAAGGGATACTCTTGGTAGAATGGATCTAGCGCAGCTGCATAGTCAAGGATACGGTAGGACTGCTGGAGGCCAGAGTCAGTGCATGAGCCTTGCCCACCCACTCTGCAAAGCTTTTGGTCCCAGACTCTTTAAGACACAGTGATGAGATTTCCTCCCAAGCATCACTTATTACTGGTACCACTTCCTGTCTACCAGTATCTCCTAGGTTCTTGTAAAAATTCAGACACTTCATAATCTGAAGGGTCACACTGAGATGAAGGTGGGCAGAAAGCATTACCCCTAAAGGTGCTGACTATTCCATCAGATAGCTTCTGGAAGGGATACTCTTGGTAGAATGGATCTAGCGCAGCTGCATAGTCAAGGATACGGTAGGTCTGCTGGAGGCCAGAGTCAGTGCATGAGTCTGACAGGTTTATCAGCTGGCTCTACAGTCTGTCAGGCAGGGAAAGAAGCTCCGCCCCCATCCCCAAAGGAATGACAGGTAACAAGGTGAGAAACTATTTAAAGTCCCTCTTCAGGGGAGAGGACCAGGGAGAGATTTTCATTTCTGCCTGAGCCCCTGGCTTGTGGGTTTTACAATTGAAAGGAATGAGCGAGGCCAATGGAATCACATTAGTATAAAACTAGCATGGGAGCAGAGTCAGGCCTAGGATTTTTGCAGAACATGTTTTCAACAAACAGAAGCAAATCCCCCCTCCATTGGGCAGAGGGGTGGATAAATTCACTGCTGATTAATTACTCGTTCTTTATGGCATTTCAGATTGAATCCTAAATCATTTACCCAGTAATGAGCTTTCCATTTCAACACCCTTTTTCTATTGCACGTTATTGCAGGTAAACTGAATACTATTGTCCATTTCCTATAGAAAATGGAATTCTAGCAGCCTATCACACCAGAAATATTACACCATGGTTATGGCATACCTGTGCTATAACATGGTTTGTCTCTTTGCTTCCATTGCTTGAAACAAGTGCGATGTTCTAACCATTCACTGGAACTATGTTTTAGCCCAGCACGTTTCCTTCATATTGGTTGTAACACCTGGTACTTTTGTTCATGGAAGAAATGTCTGCCGAGGACAGACAAAAACATGTTATAACACATGCAGGCCACAACCACAGCTCACAGCTGTGTGTAGGTTTGGTCCATGTTAGCTTTTCCTGAAAAAAAAAAAATCCCCCCTCGTGAGACTCTACCAGAGGCAGCAATGATAGGAAGCTCCAGGCAAGTGCTAGAATTTTTGGTACCATGCTGTCTAAACCTGCTGCGAGTGGCTGTTAGCAACTGTGGGAACATTTGCATAGACAAGGTGCAATCGCTGGTAGAGAAGCTTCAGGGTATTAGCAATGATGGGATTTTTTTTTTCTGAAAAAAATTCTAGTGCAGCCAAGGTTTTATTTATTTTTTGTAATGTATGCACGGCCCAGGATGAGTCCATATCTCAATAAATTACAATCCATATCAGCTCGCATTTGGCAAAAGTGCCAATTGTTCAGGGCTATAAAGCACAATATATACTGAAGTTCAGTCACACCTCAGTCATTCTGTGTGTCATCTTATAAGAGAACCAAAGAGACATATTACTCTGCATTATGCAGGACTGTATCTGGCCTGGATATACATGAAAAAGTATTCAGCTGCCACAGCTCCCTTTGTATCTCCATTTTTCAAATTCTAAAAACAAACTAAAAAGGGGAGAAAAGATTATAAACTTTTCTAAAAATGCATAAAAAGTTCAGGAGGAAAAGGCAATCACATTCTGACTTGGTGTAAACCATATGATCATAATATTATCGTACATGTGAACATTTTAAAACTAGATTGGTGTTCATGGAAAATTTATTTCCATCTACTTTATTTGCATTGCAGTGACAAAATTTGACACAATGAAAATCTTTTTACTTAAAATATCATTAAGTGTTTTAGATTGAATTTTTATAGTAATTCAAGTGTATGTAAACTACAAATGCAAAAACTGTGAATGCAACAAAGAAAAATCCCAAAGTAGATTTATCTGCCATTCAGGTTTGCATTTCAACAGGCCATACTGGTTTTGTATTCAACTGGATTTAAAGCCAGAAACCACATCAATATGCAATGTTCTATTTAAAACACAGAACTTATTATTTTGTTAGCACAGCTCCCCCCCCCCCCCCACCGCTTTTTTAAACAAACAGAATATTGTCCATAAGGAGTAAATCTGAATCCCTTCCTCAGTCAAATTGACTTCATTAACAGTTTTATTTAATTAAATACTGAAAGTCAACTTCAAGATTTGGTCTGAGGGCCTTATCCGACAAGATGCTAAAAGCTCTTAACTCCCAATTACTTCACTGGGTACTGAAAGAACAAGCTTCTCCTAAGTTCAATGACTAACTTGCAGTGAAGATAAAATCCATGGCAGTAAGGGTCAGATTTGTAAAGGTATTTAGGTGCCAAAAGATGTAGCTAGGCACCTAGTGGGATTTTCAAAAGCATCATCACCTAAATACCATTACAGTCTGAGGTGTGCTTCTTCATATATACTGTTAGCTCTTGTTTTACCTTCTTTTATAGAAAATAGGCCAAATCCTCTGTGAGTTTTAATTGGGGTTTTAACTGAGAAGCTGTGGGTCTGGCCCAGTATAGTATATCTTAAGAGAACAAAGTCAAAGGTCAGGAGTGGAGGGTAACACCGGAAGAATCAGTTTTCAAGGCTTAATTTCTGCCATTACATCATATTGTTTATTCAAGAGCAATTACATTAACTTTACGTACAAATCTAATGTTCTGTCTTTAGACCTAATTTTGTAAAGATAGTAGACTTGATGTTCATGACTTTGTTGGAGTTATGGCACCAATTACTTCATTATTCCTTCCAGCTGTGTTCAGAGAGCTGGTTGTAACAAGGTTTTGATTTCATAGGGCAAGCACCATCAGAACAGTTCTCTCAAACCATGCTAAGATCCTGAGAAATTATTGGGAAATTGGGTTCCACAACATAGCTGTATTACTGGCTATCTACTTACACATCCCCTATCACTATCAATCTGAAAACCTCACCATCGTTAATGTATCTATCCTCACATCTCAGGGAGTGAGGGCAGTAATATTGTCTATATGTTACTGAAGGGGAACAATAAAAGAATATATGACTGGATGAGGGTCACAAAAGAAATTTGCAGTGTCACAAGGAATTAAACTTGGCTCTCCTCAGGCTAATACCGTATACACCAGAGCACACTTCCTGTCTTGATCTCAGACTAACACAGTTGAAGCCATACTAATACTAAAAATGGGATCCTGCACACATATAAGTCAGAATGATATGTCCTTGTTAAAAAGGCTCTAACTCTTTCAAATCTCATGGTAGATAAGCACTGATAATAGCATAGGTCCTACCTAGAATACTCAGATTGTTTCTGCTACCAAAGCAACAAGGTTTGTATAAATCCTATTATAAAGTGAGTAAGCTCTATCTACACAGAAATTTCAGACAATACTCGGCACTTCTCTGCAAAGGTCCATTTTTAAACATGGTTAGAACCCTAGCAAAAATGCATGGATTCCTTCCCTAGGATGATTGTTTCCCATTATAAACAAGTTATGACAATGTTTATAGCCTCAGTGGGGCCTACCTAGCCAGTCGTGTTTAATGCTATATCCCCTTTAACCTGACACCCTGGTTTGCATTCTCCAGCTGTTATATCTTGTTTTTAGTTATAAGCTATTTAGGATAGGAACTGTCTTTTTCTGAATGTTTGTACAGCATCTAGCATGATGCAGCCCACCCTAGCTGAGACATATATATGTGCTAATGCCATGTCAATGTTAAATAGTCTCTAGGGACACAGGGCTGAAAAGTTCTTTAGGGTTTGAGTTCAGAATTTTTATGTAATGAGCAGCTTCTTTGCCTTATGCATGGTAACTTTTTTCTACCTTATATTTTCTTACCATTGCTAAAACAGAGTAGCACACACTGAGAGCTACTGGGGAGACCAGGCAATGTAGTCTTCTGTGTGGTTTAGATCTGCTTTGAACAGTTAGTTGACTTGCTAGTTCAAGTCCCATAGCCAATATACATCAGTGCTCCCCTGTAGACAGTCTTTGACCAGTGAATAAAGCCTTCTGCATCATTGGTGTATGCAGCTTTGGTGGTGCATCACAGAAAGGCACATACTGAATATACAGCAAAAACCTTCCTAATATCATCAGAACTTACCAGGTTTTCTTTTCCATATTCATTTATGTACAGCGATTAGCTCGTTCTTTTCAAATGCCAGGGATGTATTGCTCACTAGAGGAACTTCAGTACCCAGCAGTCTTTAATGTAAAAGGCAAACCTTTCCACTAATGAGCAGTTTGTCTAGTGTTCTTAACCTTATCAGCAGCTCCTGAAGTGATAAAGGCTTAACTATTATGCACTGAAAGGTGTTGATAATTCTCAATCTTCATGCAGAAAAAAGCTCTTTTTTGTGACTTCTTAGAGTCTACTGTTAAACTTAGCAGACTGCTTACAAATTGTCTTGCCTGTTCTGCAAAGCAGACAGCTGGAAGCATTGGTGGACAGGCGGCAGGTGGAGCCTCTTCTTGTCAGAACGAAAGTGATACCTGCTGCTTAATAGAAAAAGAACCATTTACAATTTAATGATGTAGACTTGTCCTAGGAAATGGACCAGGCTTCAAAAGAGAGGAGACTAAAAGTGGAACGAAAAAAAAAGGGAGGGGGGGAGGGAGAGAAAGGAATTTGAAAGGATAAACAAATATACCAATAAAGGACTCAACACAGACTGGCACATTTGAACATGGAGTGATAGCCAGAGTGGAAACGGTAGAACCCTAATATATCCTCATGCCCTGACAAAAAGAGGAGTACAGCTAGTTTAGGCTTAGCCTTGCAGGGTTATGGAATAAAGAACATAGGACATCATTGTTTCTATGTAACTGCAAGAGAAACAATAAAAGCTTGATCAGCTGAATGCTTAAAGATGGCTGAATGTTTGATGAGATGAAGATGTAATTTTGTCTATGCTCCCCAAGGATCTGGATTAAATATGACTACAGGGCCTAATCAAATAGCTAGTCACTGAACAACAGTCCCAACTGCATTTTTCATTCTAGGCATGGCAGTTTCCCCCTCCCCCACCCACCCCACAAGTACATTACTTATTCACTGGTTTGTCAGCAGTGTGCATTATTAGCGCTTGAGAGATAAAACTTTAAGTGTTGCTCCCAATTAGCACAACAGTGACCACGCACCATGCTCTGTGCTTAATGCCTGCTCTCAGAGAGGAGCTGGTTTTGAAGGTCTGAGGTGGAGGAGAAAAAAAAAATGAAACAGCTTAAGCATTCATTTTGAGTGGAGAGACAGCTCCTATTAACATTTAACAGCATTTGTGCAACTTGGTGCGGAGGTTATGATGCAAATGAGGAGGAATTAAAAGTGGCCAGGGGTTTGTCATTGATGGATTGCAGTCTGGCGGTGTTCACACTTCTGCCGTGTCCATCAGAAGCGATTACTGTGTAATTAAACCTTATTTCTCGACTCTTCAGTGCATAATTACTTTGTGAATGTAACCATCATCTAAAAAAGCTACCAAAATGCTTTAGCATTTAGTCTAGCAGTCATTTCCCTAGCTTGTGTCAGATATAACCATCAGACAGTGCAAAAGAACTGTCACTTTTAATAAGAGGCAAAAAATTAAATGAAACAGTATGCTTATTACAGGAAAATTAGGCGTTCAAGTGGTAGAGTCCTTTTCTGCTATTTGCATAATTTATTCTTTTTTGTCCCTCACACCAGAAGCTTCAGGCAATTTTCTTCACATTTAAATAGATCGCACATTTAAGGCTACTTAAGGAAAATTATCACTTTGCATATTTTAATTGTTGTGAAGAAAGTGAATAGAAGAGGTCTGCAGCTTGGACTCTTGAGTCGGTCAGATGCTCCACTGTCTGATTCTGGAGCTCCCCACTGCTCCACTAGAGATAACCCTACAGTTCACAGACATCCACTTGCATTTCATCAGCATGCAAATGCAGCTCCAAGCACTACAATAAGTGGGTCTTTGATATTTACAAACTAGCTACTAATAACTAAAATGTAATTTGTTTGACATAATTTTAGATTCTCTTATCTGGCTGCTTTTAAAAAAAAAAAAAATAGATAAGTCCTTTAGCTTTAGAAAACCTAAGATATCATCCATTCAAGTGGCAGCTTGCCCTATAAAGTCCAGAAGCATTATTTGTAGTGAAATTATGTCAGGTTCCATCTTTAGTGGAGTTTCAGCAACACATCTCTTTGATTATATTTTGAATTCTTTAGTTTAATTTACATTCCTACCCTTTCTAATAAATGAACATTCAAATAAGATCTACAGTGAAAAACCTTTCCCCCATTTACCTATAGAAATACACTTATTAGTCTGGTGCTATGTAGAAATGGATGTTCCAGTCACTCAGGAAAGGAGGCAATGTGGCACTAAACTACTTTGGGTTATCTGAAAAAAGAGAAAGAAAAAGGGTTAGGGTACAGTATATTATAAAGCAAAAAGCTGTAAAAAAAGTCTGATGATTGTACAAATTCAGTTAATTATGAAGCCAATAAAAAAATTAAAAGAGAGTTCTGGTGAAAAATGTGATGAATTGTTGCTCAGATTATCATTAAGTTGCTGAAAAAAGGTGCCCCCCCAGGTATCTTTTAGCTTGTGATCTTTTTCACACTTAACAAATACAATAAAGTTAACAGAGTGAAAGCCATAGTTTTCTTTTTGATAGTCCACTGTCTCTTAGAATGTGAACATGTGAATTTGATTACATCAAAGTCACTTTTACTTAATTGCCAACTATTGTGTTCCCTTTGGCTGATGATCACTCACTATATAACTATTTTTAAGTGCAGTCTTTATAAACTAATGAATGTCTGTGATTTTTTTTAGCATGCATTTGTAAATAACACCTATTTTTAAAATAAGTGAAGTAGAATATAGTTAACTGAATCCACCAGTGTATTGCAAAGGAAAATGAAACAATACAATATTAGAAGTGACAATGCTGAGAATAAGATATAACCCCATGATGTGACAAGAAAAAAAATATCTTAAATATGTTTGTGGCTTTTCTTTACCACAGATGTTATTGAAGCATATCATTTGGATAATCAAAAATTAATATGTATAAAATATATTTCTCTTCCTCTGACTGTTTATATGAATAAAATCAAGTAATATTATGGATTCTAGGATGTGAATAAAATGGAAACCATGAGTTGTTGATTATTAGGTCATTTGAAATGCTTTTCAATACATCAATGTTTAAAAAATGTAGCATACTTTAGAGATTATAGTATCTGAAGATGATGCGTATGAATCATCTCTGTTCAGTCGTGCTTTTGCCTGCATTATCAAAATACTAATGACAGAAAGACACAAGTAATCCTGAAGAATATGTAGATTGGACCAAATCCCCACACAGGGATACAAATGTTTAGATTGTAAAACAAACTAAAGTTTCAGCACTGCCCTGAATTTACATTAGAAAATTATGGTGGTTACTTGTTATTTATCATTGCATATTTTTGTGATTACAATTATTCCATTATGAAACTTTACTTCAATTTACAGAATATACTGCATTGATCTGTAGAACCTGCCCTACAGATTAGTGTGTGGGTAGATATCGCTTTCTCTCTTCATAGCTGTATGCGTTTTCTAGACAAATGCATTTAGGATTTGTCTGTGAAACAGCCTCTATTTCATATTCTCTCTTTCTAGGTTCTTTTGGAATGAAGATGGCAGTTTTAACTTTGCCAAGTCCTATAACAAATTCTTTTCCTTTGATGAGCAAGGCCAAGGACAAGATTTCTCAGACATATTCTGTCTGGATTTGTATTAGAACAACAACTTCTTAGAATGTAGATGATAAACACATTGGCCTGGCACATTCAGATCCAGACAGTTACCACGGTTGCACTTTACCCATCAAAGTATATGAATAGGGAATCTAATTAGAGCTTTTTTTTAACCTTCCTGCTCCCTGTTGTAATAAGCAATCTCATTCGAGCTGTTATTCAAAGACACAGAGTAGTTTGGGTATCTTGCTTTAAAAGAAAAATGGGAAATGCAAAAAGGCCTTAATATACCCTCATTACTTGGTATTTAAAAGGTGAAAATTAAAAATACAGATGGAATAGGTCTGGACTACTTTACCCACATGGTCATCTTGCACGAACATTCCGCCCAACAATGAAAGATTAAGCTGTCACTAAGAGCTTGTCAGATTTGTGCCCTTCTCTGTACATGACTTCTTTAGTTTCCAAAGATACTACAGCATCAACCAAGAC